>OX596029.1:90364485-91604127 GCA_951394125.1 Epistrophe eligans
ACTACAATTATTAATTTTTGGTTTATATCGTCTGTTATGTATTTTTGGTTAATCTAAAGACACTATGGAGAGAATCATATACAATGTATGTCGGATACAATACCTGAAAAAGTTATCAATACATATTGCTTTTTTATGACAACTTTCACAGTGGTAAGTAAATTAAAAATTATTTATTTCATATACATATACATAGTATGATATTTAAAAAAAAATTATTTGTAAACCTTTGTTTTATTTAAATTTCTAGAAGTATTCATGTCCATCTTCTCTTCTAAAGCTTTATTTTAAAATAAAACCAGGTTCACATAATATTATGTTTGTTTTTACAGTGACAACTGAAAAGTAAATTTTTCGTTTGCATTTTTGTGATTCAGACTTCCAATTGCCTTAAATTTCCATATGGGAAGGTAGAAATTTCTAACAAAATCATCTTCTACCTTTCTACTGAAAGGAGAAAATCAAATTTTTGCAATTAATAAAATGTCAGAAAAGGGAAATGTAGCACTATGTTATGCAATTTTTTAACCAACTCTGACTGTGAGTGTTTGAATCTAAAATTCTATTCTGTTCGGAAATGAATGAAATTTAGTAATTTTTTTTTGTTAAAAAGATTATATATATTTTTTTCTTTAAATAAACAGTTTGTTAAAAACATTCTTTGAAAACCTGAATTTTTCTTTCGTTTTCAAATTAAAATAAGCAAATCAGTCGGAATTTGCCAAAGTCATCACAGCAATAGGCCCCACTGTTACAAAATGTCATCACTAAAATTTCAGCTTTGTCGTACCAAAAGCTTGCAAATCAAATACAAATCGGCCACGCTTTAAAATAAAAATAAAACTTAGAAAATTATTCCCATTCATGAAATAAAATTAAATAAAAACATACATATAATGGGTGATTTTTTAAGAGGTTTAGAACTTTAAAAAAAAAAAAACACAAAAAATTCGAAAAATGAATGAAATATTTATTTGAATCGATAGTTTGAACCTTGCAATTTAATGTTTAAAGATAATTTCATGCAAATGTTGACCACGGCTGCGTCTCAGGTAGCCCATCCGCTGAGTCCAATTTTGGCATACTCTTTCACACATATCGGCCGGTATCTCACGAATGAATGCATGGATGTTGGCTTCCAGTGCGTCAATCGAAGCGGGCTTGTCCCTATAGACATTAGCCTTGACATACCCCCACAAAAAATAATCTAATGGTGTCAAATCGCACGATCTAGGCGGCCAATTGACCGGCCCGAAACGTGAAATTAACTGTTCACCAAACTCGCCTCGCAATTGCGCCATTGTTTCGCGTGCTGTGTGGCATGTGGCACCGTCTTGTTGAAACCACATATCATGCAAGTCAAGAACTTCCATTTCGGGCAAAAAAAAGTTTGTTATCATCGCTCGGTAGCGTTCACCATTGACAGTAACGCTGCGATTCGCATCATCTTTGAAGAAATATGGCCCAATAATGCCGCCGGCCCATAAACCGCACCAAACAGTGGCTTTTTCGGGATGCATTGGTAGCTGTTGCAATGCTTCTGGCTGATCTTCACTCCAAATGCGGCAATTTTGCTTATTTACTTACCCATTCAACCAAAAATGAGCCTCATCGCTGAACACAATTTTTCGATAAAAAAGCGGATCCTCGGCCAGCTTTCCAAGAGCCCATTCACCAAAAATTCGGCGTTGTGGTAGGTCGGCTGGCTTTAGTTCTTGCACCAGCTGTATCTTAAAAGGCTTTACGCCCAAATCCTTCCGCAAAATTTTCCACGTAGTGCTGTAACAAAGGCCTAACTGCTGGGAACGGCGCCGAATCGACATTTCGCGGTCTTCTGTCACACTAGCTGATACGGCCGCAATATTTTCTTCACTACGCACAGTACGTAAACGTGTTGGTGGTTTAATGTCCAACAAAGTAAATTTGGTGCGAAATTTGGTCACAATCTTCCGAATAGACTGCTCAGAAGGTCGAGAATGCCGACCATAAAATGGAAGCAGCGCGCGATGAACATTTCGAACCGAGCACGAATTTTGATAGTAAAATTCAATAATTTGCAAGCGTTGTTCATTTGTAAGACGATCCATGGTTAAATTGCAAACCAAACTGAAGCTGTTTGATAGTGACACAAGGTACTAAACACACGTCAGCTGTCAAAACCAGTGTTGCCAAAACCAAACCAGCTAAAAAATCACCCGTTAAAATCGATCTTAATTTCATGATTCTCTATTTCGATGGTTTTTCGACACACACCTGTCAGTAATATCTATTCAGTCAAACCAGAGTTACCTTAACTACCGAAATTAGTTGAGTTAATTAGAAATCAAAATTAACTGAAAACAATTTTTTTTCAGAAGTGAATAATAAATTAACAAGCTTAGCAGCTCCGTCTAAATTTTGAATTGTATTTTGCACAATCCACACTCACTAAAAGACACACTCTAAGAATCAGCCCAGATATCCTATTCAATTGAATTGTATGAAGCATATAGAATTTTAAATTCTTTGGAAATATTTTACAGGTTAACAATGAGAATGTTATAGTAACGACAAAGTCACATTATCTTTCTTATCGTCGGAAAAAAAAATTGATTAAAAATATTGTGTTTTCATACCGATATGCCTCCATTTGATTTTTATATCAATTTAAGCATTCAAGAACTCAACTTGAGTATTTGTAACCTACATTGAATTTTAGTTCAATTTAAAAGGTAATCAAGCATAGAAGTTACCTATAGAAAAAGAATAAATAAATATTAATCCCTGAGTAGAAAAATTATGAGAAAAATCATCTAAAAAAAAGAAGAAAAATATAGAAAATCGACATTATTAATTAATTAATATAAATAAATCATGTTGAAAGTTTTTGAACCAATTAAACCATTTCTACGCCCTACAAGGGTTACTATTGACAATTTCTTATTTAAGATTCATTATCGTTTTACATTTTTAATACTTTTAATCGCAACAGTATTAATTACATCGAGGTGAGATTATAAAGTTTATTATATTTTTGATATAAAAT
Source organism: Epistrophe eligans (assembly GCA_951394125.1). Lineage (NCBI taxonomy): Eukaryota > Metazoa > Arthropoda > Insecta > Diptera > Syrphidae > Epistrophe > Epistrophe eligans. Next base: position 90,367,511 of record OX596029.1, read on the forward strand.
TGATAAAATTTGATTTTTTTTTTTCGATTTCTTGTGTAATTTTTGTTTTGGAAAATCTATAAAGACAATATATCGGAGAGCATATAAAATGTATCTCGGATACAATACCTGAACATGTTGTTAACACATTTTGCTTTTTTACAACAACTTTCACAGTGGTGAGTAAATTAATAAATTATTTCATTATATAGTGCCCTAAGTATTTTTTAGTGAAAAAATAACAACTTTTAACAGTTTTGTTTATAAAGTTATACTGTTTATGGGGCCCGCTGGCCCAGGATCCAACGTCAGTGAACATACTTCGGGAAGTCAGAGTTTTTTCTTAAGTTAATGCACATCCATTTTTGATGCCGATAAATCTTTATAATTTGGCATTTCTCTAGTTTCGTCGATTTTCTATTTGTTTTAATTGTGTTTGATTTGTGTATGGTTAGAAAGTGCCGTTGAAAAAACATTTATATTAAACTAGCAAAACCCCCGCCCGCTTCGCAGGGCGTTAAAAAAAATAGTTTTTTTTTTATTTGTTTTGCAGCGAATGTGTTGAAATTTTTTATAATTTCTTTTTTGTCCTAAACCTTCTACCCTTATTCCTCTTTAGTTAGAAACAAAAATTAAGAAAATCGGTCAACCGGTTTGTCTGGTTAGCGAACGTACATAAAACCAAACTTTAATTTATATTTAATCCCAATAACATCCCAAATTAAGTTTGACTACTTCCTATTATATTTTATAACACACCGTACCATTGAGCCCATTTATCTCATTTCTGCTCCGTAACACCGAACCCTGGGTCAGCTAACTTCTCCACCCATATGAAGTATTTTTCGTTTACATTTTTGTGATTCACACTTCCTTCTGTCTATTCATATGGGGAGGTAGAAATTCCCAACTAAATCGTCTTCTGCGTCTGCCTTCAAGTACCAAACCAATTAATATATCAACTAAAAGGAGAAAACCAAAACGTACCAATTAATTAATTCTACAATTGAACAAAATAATAAGCAAAACTGAGACGAGATGTGGGTTGAGATGTGCGAAGTGTGTCGTTGCCGTCAGAGCTTCACCCAAAAAGGGTTGTAACGCCACCGCCGCCCCGCCCCCAATCGTTTTTTTAGAGGTGTTTCCTCTAGTTTTTGCTAGAGGCTGGGAGCGAATCCCAACGTAAATATTCTGCTGGATACTTCTTTAAACAGTTGTAGTAAACAGTAGACGCATTTTGTGAGCCGGATGTAGACTTGTTTAAACCTTAAGCTTGCTACTAAAGGCGGAGATAAAATATCTCAATTAAGATTTGTCCTAAATCTATGACTTTAGTATATCAATTACCCTGTGTAGTTAAGCTTAAGATATTACATTGTAGTAATTGTATGTTTATATTATTTTATTTATTTTAAATTTATTAATAATTCTAAACAAGAATTGTACACAACAAAAATTTTATGTAAAGTAAAAATACTTTATTTTGGAGTTTGGAAATCCTTAACTCAAGTGTTGTGCTTTCTTTAGGGGAAAACTTTGTACACCGACTACGGGTCTCTATCTCAGTCTCGACCAGAAACCAAAAAAACTAACTGACATTGCCGGTTATGGCAATTTCAGATTTGTTCAGTAGAACGATTTAGTATCATAGGTCAGGTACTATCTATTTAAAATTTTATTATAGTTAAAATCACCAAATATCTATTTTATCTTTTAAGTATAATGTAACTTTGACAATATGTAATTATTAATGTGAATGGTTACTTTTTTGTATGAGCTATCATTGTTTAAGGCGTGTTCAGTTAGATTTTATTAAGAAAATAAGTTTAGTATAGTGGCAATAAGTTGTAATCTTGAATGAATTACGGGCCGAAGATTCAGCCAGATCATCAAACACTGACTTTTCGAAATATACATTTGGTATTAGTGTATCTCGCTTACATTAAATATCGACCCAAATCCGACATTTTTGCTTTTTCACACATCCATTAATTAAAAATGCGCCCGTCTATATTCCATGTATTTCCTATTCATAAACAAGCTGTATTTTCTTCTATTTTTCGTAACTCTATGTTTCTTTATCAAATGCACGAAGGAATATTTGTTTCCCTTCTTGTTGTACATACTATAATAATTTAATTTATTGGAGGTGAAGGCATCAAATCTTATGATAATAATTCGATTAATTTTTATGTTTATATAAAGGTTCGTCATTTAAACAACAGTGCTTTAGAAACTGGTGCCATTTTCCAGCCAGGTATTGGTCCATATCACTTTGATAATGAGCCCATCAAACGACATGCCTACTATCAATGGGTTCCGTTTGTGTTTTTCGGACAAGCTTTATGTTTCCTTGTGCCACATTTTGTCTGGAAACGCTGGGAAGGTACAGATATCTTTATAATTTATTATTATCTTCATCTTTAGAAAACTGAATACCATTTTTCAATTTGTATTAATTCATTTTTTTTTTTTGTTACAGGTGGTCGTGTAAAAAATCTTGTTCTTGGTTTTAAAATGGCTGGTCTTTCAAGATATATTCATAAAAAATTAGAATTTGGAAATACTAAAATCCCATCAATGGAAGACACTGACAATCGTGTCAAAGATATTCGACGTGAAATAAAATATCGAATGCGTTTAAATCGAAAATGGGGTATTCATCTAATGATGGCCGAATGGATGAATTTGTTTAATATTGTTTTACAAATTTGGTGGACAAATAAATTTTTAGGTGGACAATTTTACAGTCTTGGTACAAATGTACTATCTGAAAATTGGCAAAACAAAATGGATATTCTCGATATGGTCTTTCCCAAAGTGACAAAATGTCATTTTAGAAAATTTGGCCCATCTGGTTCGTTGCAAGTTCATGATACACTTTGTGTAATGGCATTGAATATTATCAATGAAAAAATTTACACAATTCTATGGTTTTGGTTTGCCTTTGTTTTAATTATGTCAATTTTGGCAGTAGTTTGGAGATTTATCACATTGATGATGTTTAAAAAGTAAGTTTTGTATTGAATTTTCCTACGAAACAGTGATTTGATTTTTTTTTCTTTCAGTAAATGGTTTTCAGAGAAGGTATTTTCTTATACAAAAGCTGGAAGACATCATAATAGAAATGATCTATGTACAGTTATACAAATGTGCAACTTCTCCAATTGGATGTTTTTGTATTTTTTGGCATCGAACTTATCGGATTTTGTGTTTAATAAGGTTATTGAAAATCTTGCAGCAGAATTTTCAGAATTTAACCAAATTCCTGAACAAAGTGTAAGAAAAAATGACACTGATGAGGAACCAACATATTCCATTGACACTGTAGATGCTTCATTGTTGACAAAAGACCCCTCGAAAATTGTTTGAGTTAAAAAATTATTTTATTTACCTTTAAGTATAAATTATAAAATTTTATTCTTTTTTTTATTAATATCTAACAAATAAATATAAAAACTATAAAAGTCTGAAGAATTTGCCATTATAAGCAGACTGAGACAAAGAACAAAATTAAATTAATGCAAATTATCTAAGAGTAAAACTGCCTAAGTTCACAGAGTAGTATTGGTAAAAAGTGTGGGAAACTTTTTCCTGCCAGACAATAAATGATCCAACGAAAGGCAATTGCCTTTAATTAACTTTTTTTTACATTTATTTAAATTGTTGTGGGCTCGTATAACTACTAGTGAAGCAGACAACAACAAAAGAAAAAAGTAAATACTTCAGATTGCTCTTTTTAACTTTAATCTGAGGTTTTTTTGTTTACTACTTATTCCTTTTTTTTAATAGAAACTTACCTGGAAAAATAGCACAAAGCACACCCACTGGTAGTAGGTGTAGAATTTCTTGGCATCTTCATCGTCAAAGTCGTTAGAAATACCTGGATGAGCAACCTCAGTACCGACCTGAAATCAAATAATATTATAGAGAATTATAGATAGTTTGTTTATTTTTTTAAGAAGGCAAAATTAGATTCGAAGAAAGTTGGAGGAAGTGTAATGGAAGATTATTAAAATTCCGCCACTAAGAATAGAATGAAATCCCGCCGAAAAAAAAATGAAAATCCCGCCAAGAGAATAAAAAAAAAAAATTTACGGGATTTTCACTACTCTTTTTAAAGTATTATTTTGTACTTTTTCAAAAATATTTTATAAAATTAGTAGGTAGTTTTGATAAAATATTTTATTTTTGATTCATTTTTAACCAAATAAAAAGTATTTAAGGAGCTAGTTAGTTTGGGAAAAATTTCAGTTTTTGTTATAGAACTCCGAGTTTATAAGGACCTTCTGCGTCTTTAGAGAGATAGAGATAGAATTTCAATGGGTTGACTATTTATTTTTTGACATTTGATTTTTATTTTTATTTTTGGACACTTGTCTAAAATGTTTTGAACAATTTTTCTTTGAATTTCTTTTTTGACAATTTTTTAAGTAAATTCTTTTTTTTTCGACAGTTTTTTTGACATTTTATTTATGGAAAATATGGGTTTTTTGACATTTAGTAAAAGAACTAATTGCTACAACAAATTAAAAGCAGATGTAATTTTAATTCAATTGGGTAAAATTTGATTAGTTTTTTCTTTTAAGCATTAAAACTGTTTACATTTGCGCCTGCCTGGTGACTGGACATACCCTAAGCTGACTGCGGAGCAACTGAGTTGCATAAGCGGGCTGTGGCCCCGAAAAAGGGAGTTAAAATCATTAGAACTCGCGAATGTTTTAAGGATTCAATTTATTTTGGAAGAGATAAAAACTTTTTTACAATAGTTTAAATTTTTTTTTTTTTTCAAAATAAAAATATTTCAGTTGATTTTCTTTGAAATAAAAAAATATTTTACAAAATAAAATCAGCTTGAATATAACACCCCATCCTTCCCTTAAAACACAAAAATATTTCCCTCTCCCCAACACCTACCTAACAAATACCACCCCTGCCACTTAAATGTCCCACCCAAACCAACAACTTAAATAGGATGTTCGTAAAATTTGGGACCGTCTGTGCGTGGGACTGTGATCTTGCCCCTACTCCTCTTAATTAAAAAAAATGTGCTCATTAACTTGCTCTGTCCATTGGTATAGCTATGTGTAAAATCCATAATTCAAAAAATGGTGACTGAGCAGTTAGCACGATTTTTCTTTTTAAATAAAAACGTTTAATCAAGAGATTTTTAAAAATCAAAATTCTGAAAATAAAATATTGCAAACATTTTCCGAGTAAAAAAAAATATAATACATTTTGAAAACCTGTATTTTGGAAACTTTTATGTCTTGTCTATATATAGACTATTTTGGGCTCGGATTGAAGTAAATGTAGTTACCTTGAAATCGTTGAGTAGAGTTACACGCGTAAATTATTCCAAAAAAGGTTGAATTGAAATCTCTTATAATTGAAAAAAGCGTGAAAATTTCAAATCAAAAACAAATCTATGTAGCTATAATAAACCCAAATTTGTCCTATAGTTTAACCACTCAACATTAAACATTAAAACATTGTTTAACCCATTGAATTAGATTTATTATTTTTAGTTGTATTTTAAATTTTGCAACCAAAGGGAATAACCGGACAAATAAACTATATAGTCTACAATATACAAAAGATATTATACAAACAATAGTTCTTTACTATATGAACTCTCCCTAAAAGTCCAATTAACTTGTCTACCGCACACATGTTAAGCATATGCAATTTATGGTACAAACTTTGTAAAACATAAATTCCAACATAACTAAGACCCTATAATAATAATAATTTACCCAATGCATAATGTCCAGTGGTATTTTTTTCTTATTTAATTCATAATGTGCATCTGTTTCTGCATTCAACATGCGTATATTTTTTCAAACATCAATCACACCACCGAACATAAATATGATGATATTTAAATTTAGCCTTACAGTCGTGGTCCAGTATAAGGAATATATATGGAAATTTTATTATATCGAATATTTTTTTTTCTACAAAAATTTAGATTCATTGAGAATAAATAATTAAATAAAATGTTCACTCAATTATTTTTCATTCATTTAATAAAAAAACGTTTACGAAACATTTTTATAAAAGTTTCTTACTCAACAACGAAATTCTAAATTAGAGAACATGTATAGTTATAAAAGTAGGTACAGCGGTGCAGTGACGTGGGAAATTTGTTTTGTTTGCTACGGTGTTGTTACATCGTTTTATTTTGCCTGATAGGGCCCATTATCACATTCCCATCAGTCAACAGTTTCTTTACGTAAGCTTCTTTTTTTCAATTCCAATATTTTATTTTTAATCTTCTGCCAATGACAAAAATTTGTTATTTGTTCATTATGAATTCAATGGAATTAAAAAAAAGTGTGAATGCCGGGACTCACGGTTAAGATGTGTAGGTAAACATCAAATTAAATATTCAAATGCTGGTTTTACACCACAGAACGCTGCAAGTTCGAAACTTTCAATCGAATTTCAACGCAATTCAACTCGACCTTTCGATTTAGTTTGAGGTACGAAGGAACGTACACAATATTGAACTTATCCAACACATCAACACATCAACGTATAACAGCATGCTACAGAAATTTCCACGTTTTTATTTTACACTACCGCTGACATAGATTTTTACACATCAAAAATGTTTGTAATATCGATATTTCGTTATACTGGGACCACCACTGTATTGACTATATCACAATATAGAGAGACAGACACAACGGAAGTCACAAAAATAGGCTTTAATAAATGAGTAGTAACAAAGACGCAAAAAAAAAAACAAAACAAAAATAGACATTACCTACTCAAGTTTGCTGATTTGAAGTTCACATATGGTCTCTTAGAAATAGGGTGTCATGAAATAGTACGAGCGATTACTAATCGTTCAAATAAATTTATGATTTGACAAAGTTAAAATATTAAATTGTTGAAGAATGCGGTTCCTCTTCGGCTTTTTTGGGCACTTTATGTGCAATTAAACAAGGTTATTCCATTTACTTTTCCGACGTTTCGACAGGGATTGCTGTCTTCTTCAGGGAACAAATTATTATGGAATTAAAAAAATATATGTATATATAAAAAATATAATTCGAAAGCAAACTTACTATTACGTTAAGGAAACAGAAAATAAGTATATATTATATATATTGAATAAAAGATTGATTTGAAACAAAAATTTAATAAACAAAAAGGCACTTCTTGTTACGAAGATCAGTCTAACTAATGGATCTATGGCGCAAAATTTTAAACAACCTATTGTTAAGGGCTTAGCATATTACTAGTTAGCAATTTGCTAAACATTTAGTAATTTACTAGCTCTTCGGAAATTTTAATCCTTTTTTTTCGTTTTACTAACTAGTAAAATATTGATTCCCTTTTTATTAAAAATGGTGCATCTAAACACGTCCAAACAATGACAGTTCGTGAAAGAAAAACAAAGTAAACATACCTAAACCTAGGAAACGGACCTAATAATTTGATTTATCGTTGGCCAGATACACTCCAAAACCTTTTTCAATTTTCTTAATTTTTGCCATCATGAAGAAAAATTTAAATCATTTTGGAGTGTACCTGACCAACCATAAACCGTTCAGGGATGGTTGATACCATTTTGGAATCAGCACCTCCGTTAGCTTCAGTAACTCTTGATGTCTTCCGAAAACATTTTTTTTATTTTATTTACTTTGAAAAAGATTAGCACACGAATCATAAAAAAAAACACAATTTAACTCTTTGCCAACAATTTTTTTTCGAGGAAAATGACAGATTTCATATGGATTTAGCAAGTTACTAAAAGTTAAAGTAGCCATTTTGTGATTTTAACTTTAGTAAAATGTTAAGAAATAGTAAGTTGCTAAAATCGTTTAAAATTAGCAAAATCTTCTTTTTAACTTAGTAACTTACTAAAATGGCTTTAACATTTTACTAAATCGTTTAAAATTTTGCGCCTATGTATTTAGTTTGTGTTGGTGACAAAATATAAAATTTCTGTGCAGTTACAACAGAGCAGTAAACTGCAGAGATGTTTTGCGTGTCTTGTTTTCTATTCATGTTGTTGTTGTTTTTGAGGATGTAAAGCGTTTCGAGAGTGTACCCTTTGGCAAAGTGTCTCTCCGTCTGAAGTATTTATTTCAACCTCCTTAAAATCTGGTTGATAATCGGTTGCAAAAAAAATAATAACACTATTCTGCTTATTTTTATCGTGAAAAAACCTTCGGCTGCAATCACAGATGATAGCATAATTATGAAGCCTCATTGCGTGTGAGAAAAGTGTTCACATGTATTCTTTTACGAACCTCGATTACAGTGAAACCTGATTTTTTCACCACCTCACTTAAGTTTTGCCTTGTTCAATAGAAAATTTTTTAATTTAATTTTAGTTATTTCTCAGAAAAATTTTGAACTTGCCACAAAAAATTGTTTTGCTGTGTTTGCTTAAATTCAAGCTTAAATTTATAAAAAAAAAAACAATATCAATAAAATATTAATTAATTAACTAATAAGTAAAAACTCCTTATCTCTGGTCGACCCACTAAATAATTATTTTGGCATATAGTCACAACTGTTGTTTGACACACAAACTTAGAATACTTTGGTATTTATACACAAGAATGTCGTTAAAACCATTTGATCACATTTTATAAAAAAAATCGCACAGTGATGTCATCAGAAAGAGAGATAAAATCACTCTTTCTGATGACATCACTGTGCGATTTTTTTATAAAATGTGATCAAATGGTTTGAACGACTCTTTCTGATGACATCACTGTGCGACTTTTTTATAAAATGTGATCAAATGGTTTGAACGACATTCTTGTGTATAAATACCAAAGTATTCTAAGTTTGTGTGTCAAACATTCAGTGGATTCAGTCACACCCCAAATAATCTTTATTTCTTTGAATTTTGAATTAACAATTTTGGTGTATCAATAATAAAAATTTGCGAGAATAATTTATTGTAGGAATTTAACTTTGCTTTTGTAGAAATCACAATATCTTAAGTATATACGTAAATACACATCAATATAGTTAAATAATTAATTCGAAGAATAAAGGTTCTATGTACCCAACCAAAGCATATCGTCGCAATAAATCAAAAGCTATTTTTTTTTTTTTTTATTTCATTATGAACGATTAATTTAACATGCGTATCTTTCCAAATACTAACCATAGCATCAAAAATGAACCGGATGTCATTTTAATTTAGCAATATTTTATCATGAATAGGAATCCAATAAAAGTATCAAAAAGGAACTAACAGAGAAAAAATAATTCTGCAGATTTGATTTTGTCATCACCCTGAGTCGAAAATGTTAAATAGTTCAGGAGAAACAAAAAAAAAAGATTCATAAAATAATAAATAAACACGAAATTTTAAGAACATACCTAGAAGGTTTTTTTTAAACTGATTGATAGAGGCAAAATGAATTAGAATACCGTAGGTTACGAGGCATCGATATTTGAATTCACTGATTTTTTTACTTGCGATAGGTATACAGGTTTGTTTTTTTTTTTCATAAGATGTGAAAAGAGGCTATAAGGCATCTAGGTTGAGTCAAGATAATACAAAGACTGTACAGGAGGGGGTCTATTTCCCCCATGTTCACGTGAAATTGAGAAAAATCATTTAAAGTCAAGCTCAAAATTTAAAATGTCATGTTATATCTTTTCTTTAAGCCAGAATTTCAGTTTTTAATTCTATTTTTAAATAAAATTCTTTAAGTAAAAAGTTTTTGAGAAATTAATTTTCAAACTTAAAATTTTGGGAAAAAAATGACAAAAATTTATTTTTAAATATTTAAAATTTTAAATTATTAAATAGTATTTTTTTTTTTTTAATATTAAATGTTCCTATCAATTTTTAATCAAACACTAAAAAACAAATGGTTAAATGTCTTCTTTTTGAGTAAATTAAAAATAATAAAATTTGCTTTACTACTTATTAAGATGAAATAGAAGCTTTGGCGAAACTTAAACAACCAACGGATTGAAGTCAAGTTTAAAGCAATTTATTGGTATCTGCATTTTTTCTAACCCGCCATATAAATTTTAACCATTTTTCTCAAAAATGTGTCTACAGATATTTTAAAAATAATTAATGTAATTTGAGATGATATAATCTAACTTTTGGTGAAAAAAAAAATCCGAAAAATAGTTAATAATGGCACTTCCAATAAAAAAATTCTACGCAAACGTTTCTACTGATTTCGATACATTTTTTTTTTTATGGAGAATGTTTTGAGAAGTTTAAATATTTATTTATTTTTATATTTAAATTTAAAAAAAATAGTTTTTTGGAATTAAAAAAAATCTTTATTTTTTTTTTTTAATCTCTGTATTTCAAAAACAATTTTATCGATTTTTTTTACTAAACTAAGAGTTTTTTTTAAATTATGTAAAAAATATATCTTACAGTGGGAGCTGCCATACAAACTGCTTAAAAGCCACTAAAAAAAATCGAATTTTTCTCGAAAATGTCTCTTGTGATTTTGATTATTATTTATGAATATTCTAATATTTGCACGATTTTACATTAAGACAAAATGTTATATTATCATAATAACATCTAACATTAACAGAAGGAACCTATCATAGAACCATTTTATTCAACTACCTCATTAGTCATTTTTCAGCCTTATCATGAATTCCATCATCGTAGAAAACTTTTCCGGATACTGAAAATATCTATCACCGAATCCGTTCGTAATGACAATTTGTATTCGTAACAAGTTTCCGAATACGATGGAATTCGTAATAAGGCTGTTTATCTGCTTAACTAATTTCAATTCTAATAAGTTTTAATAATAAAAAAAAATTAAAGAAAGAAAAACAAATCTTGAATTAAAAAAAAAAAAAATGAAAATGGAAAGTACCTACATGATTTTTAAAAAAATAAAATTTTTAACTCGGCATCAATAAATACTAAAAATGTTTATAAAATTTTAGTATTTACTATAGGCATTTAAAAAATTTACATTTTAAAAATATGTTGCAATGATTTTTTAAATTCCCATAGTCAACTTATTTATTTTAATATCAGATTTTAGAACCACAGTGTAATCGTACATAAAAGCAAGTACGTGCAACTCAATCGAGCTTTAACTAATTTTTGCAGAAGCAAATGAACACTAGTTTAGGTATCTATTAAAAATTAATGTTTGTTACATTCTTGTTATTTGTATATTATACAATTTTTTTTAACTCATAGGTAATTTAAAGTTTAGATTTGAAAAAAAAAAAAAAAATAATTTACTCGCTAAAGTTAATTGAATAAAAAAAAATTGCAATTTTCTTTTTTTAATAAAATAAAATATTTTGATTGAAATCGGTGAAAAAATTCAATTTCCTCCCCTTAGGATGCACCTTGGAATTTCGATTAACAAAGCAATTCTTTCTTTGGATGTATTTTTTTTTTCTTTAAAATTCTTTTCGTTTCAATTTTTCACTATTAAAAGCTTCTGTTAAGATAATAAGGTTTATTAAAAAAAAAAAAAATCAAAAACTGTTATTGAACGACAAAAATAAAAACCACTTACCTGTCTTCGAAAAGCATCGGGCATTGTAAATGTACTGGAAATCCAGCAAAAAGTATTCACCACATGCGTTGGAAGGCCATTGACAATACAACTAATTGGACTGCCAACATACTGAGTAGCGGTAATTATAAGACTGCAAGTTAACAACAATACCGTTGTGAATGAGTTATGTAAACGAAATACTGCATTATCCGTATGGATATCTTGTATTTTAAGATATCCTTTCAAACTTCCCAAGACCTTATGCATGATGGTATTTCAGAATATTTTTTTTTTATTAAGAAAATTTCTCAATCAGTATCGAATATTTTTTTCCTGTTTGATAAGAATAAATTCAGTATATTGCCACTCATATCATCTAGAAGAAAGAAAGAAAAAAACAAATTGATTAGTCACATCATTAAGTATGGAGAAGATATAATATTTACAGTACACAATACATGTATTAAATTATGCACTTAAAAGATAATATACAAATGTGTGTTTGAAGGTTTCTGTAAGTGATTTATAATATAAGCTTAACGAAATAAATCTGTATTCAATTTTCTTTGTTAGATTGATTGACTCATTTTTAATTATAGTGAATTTATTGTGACACACAATTGCCATTACAGATATGCGGTGCTAAAGAAACCAATAAAATAAACAGACCATTGTTGCAACACACTTGTATATCTGCATTAAAAATTAAAATAAATTCTAGACGGTATTGTATCGACTGGTTTTGTTTTTAATACATTTATCTGAAAATAGAGGAGAAAGGGATTCAATTGGAGACATTTAAAATATAATATGTACGACTTGAGCTAAACTTTATCAGAAATTTGATTTTTTCCTTTAGAAAATTATTTCTCCTTAGAAATGGTGTTTACCAATTTGTAAAGGTAGATACCTACATAAATTTGTTTTAAATATTTTTTAGAAGACATCTTAATCCTCCAATTTTAAGGAACTTATGATTAAGGCGTGATTAAAAATTAAATTATAAAAAAGGATTGATGAATCTATTTTTTTTTTTTTGAATTATCGAATTTTCAAAAAATATTTTTTTTTTTATTTTGCTACGCAATGTTATTTAGAGTTGTCGGAACATCTGTGTGAAAAATTCAGTTTGAATACGTTACGCCACGCTGATAACGAGAAAGTCAAAAATAAAAAAAAACGTTATATCCGGAGTTACCTATAGCAAATTTAAAAAAATAGTTTTGGAAATTAAGGCTTTCAAAAAAAAAAATATTAAAACTTCAAAACAAATTTTCTTGTAAGAAATTCGGTAGAAAAAAAAACTATTAAACCTTTTTAAAAATTCAAAATTGATCACAATAATCAGTTAAACTGTTTTCAAAAAAAAATAAAAATTTAAAAAATGATAGGGGTGCTAAACCAATTTAATTTTTTTTTTTAATCTTTGTTCACATTTTGGAGAAAAATAAGATATCTTTCTGTTTAGAAGTAGGTAGCGAGATTTTTGGTCCTAAGAAATGAAAAAAAAAATCAACAAAAGATCCTTTAGTCCACACAAAAATTTAGGCGTTTCGTCCCGGCGATCTCACTTGGACTCATCAGTTGACTAGTGAGGACCTTGTCAATACGCAATTTTTGTTAAGTTCAGTCCATCTAACATAGATTTCATGACGAATATCTAGTGTGAACTATATCCAACAAGACTAGAATTCCTAGTCATTAAATTGGAAGTTTTTGATTTTGTTTTTTGCCCGTGGCCTGGCATTGTTTATAAGAAGGTTTTTTTTAATAATACAAACTCTATATACTACTGGAATACATCAGCCAAGTAGAAGACTTAGCACTATTTAATTGGACTTGTTGAATTATTGATTCAAAATAGCTTTTTACGGCCTTTAGTCCACACAAAAATTTTTTTTTTTTTTTTTATTTTTTTATTTTTTTTATTCGTCATGAAATCTATGTTAGATGGACTGAACTTAACAAAAATTGCGTATTGACAAGGTCCTCACTAGTCAACTGATGAGTCCAAGTGAGATCGCCGGGACGAAACGCCTAAATTTTTGTGTGGACTAAAGGCCGTAAAAAGCTATTTTGAATCAACAAAAGATCCATTTTATTAGTACTTTGTGCTTTTTTTTGCATTTTTTCGTTTAAATCTAATAAACAACAAAAGCAAGTTCGTGCTATTTAGTTAAGTCCTGCATATTTTTTTATTTCTACGAGTATATAACGGGTGTTTTTTTTTTTAGTGGTATAGAACTTTAAGTTAGCAACAAACACTATTTTAACTGTCGGCCATTTTGTCAGCTGTTAAGTGATTTATTTTTAGTTTGGTTTGGCATTTCAAGAAGCCACCCAACAAGGCGTAGATTCGGTGAATGGGCCCAAAACAAGATTGCCGTTGATCCCAATTTTCATAAACGAATTTTGTTTAGCGATGAAGCTCACTTTTGGTTGAATGGATACGTCAATAAACAAAACTGCCATATTTGGAGTGATGATAATTCTCAAGTGTATGTTGAGACACCGTTACATCCACAAAAACTGACTGTTCGGTTCGCTTTATGGGTTGGTGAAATAATTGGTCCGTAATTCTTTAAAAACGATGCTGGCCAAAACGTCAATTGAACAACCATGATGTACAGGAGCTGTGGTTTCAACAAGACGGCGGCGGGGGCGCAATATGTCACACGGCTCGTGCCACAATTGATTTATTGAAGGAAACTTTGGTAACCGCATATAGTTTCACGTTACGGACCCGTGACTTGGCCTCCAAGATCGTGCGATTTAACGCCGCTTGACTATTTTCTCTGGGATATCTGAAGTCACTAGTCTACGCCGCGCCGATAAGCCCGAAACGATTGACCACTTGGATGACAACATCCGCCGTGTTATTGCCGATATACGTCCACAAATGTTGGAAAAAGTCATCGAAAATTGGACCTTCAGATTAGACTACGTCCGAGCCAGCCATGGCGGTCATACGCCCTTTATTATAAACGTTACGGAACTAAAAACAAATTTACAATATCTAGCCATTTTTTAGTTTTGAACATACATTTTATATTATTTTTTTATATAATTTAAAATAGAAGTAAATGTTTAAAATTTAAAATGAAAATACATATAAAGACTAATTACACTTTGATTTTTTTGTAAATTTTAGCAAGAAAAGTTTTTCAATAAAACTATAATTTAATTAATTATTGTATCCTCCTATTAAGAAAAAAAATTTAAGTTTTTGTGAAACACCACAAAACGCATCATTAATTTATTGAGTTTCTTGAAAACTTCTACCGCCCTTAACTGCTACAGTATTCCCTATACATTAAATGTGTGTCAAAAATGTTTAAAAACGGTCGCGATGCAATAACTGGAGAAAAGATATTTCAAATCAATTGTGATCATTGCTCCTAAAACCAAATTATAGAGGAGCAATTGCAAGACGTATCACTTAAATTCAATCAAATCACTTAACAGTGTTAAAATTAAGAGACAAAATGAGATCTAAAAATATTTTAATTTTTTTTTTTGTTTTACATTGGTAGAAATCACTGCTGAAAGAATCGATATAAAATAAAACATTTAAATAGATAGGTTTGTGTTTTGATGAAAAAAAAAAATCGAAAATATGTATGTATGTGTGAATATATAAATATTTTTTGTCAATACTTTTTTTTTACATTTTCTATAACAATGTATTTTTATTATTATATTTATATCTGCTTTATATAGCTTCAGTGATAAGCCAAAGCCACATTATTTCCTTAAAATAAAAAACAGACCTCGTGTAAAAATCGTGCACTTTATTTTTCATATCTCTTGGTTTATTAAGCCTAGTAAGAAGATGAAGCGGAGAAGTCTCCGCTCCTTTTTTTCGCACAGAATTAATTGTCCAGACCATTTATTGTGTGCGGAAAGGTGACATTTGAGTTGTATTCGTGTTTGTATGTGTTGTTTCTTTCATATCAGCGTGCCTCTTTGTGATTTTTATGGGTTGTGTTAAAGTATTTTGTTTTTGCAATTAGTGTCTTGACACTTTGAGTGTGTAATTTTTCGCTGTAGCATTTGAGACCAATGAACAAAATCCGTTTCGCATCAGCAGCGTACTAGGCTTAACAGCGAAAAAGTAAAATAAAAGACTACGAACAAATATAAATGGAGAGTTTTATCAGATGATGCGCAAAGAAATTTGTTTGTGGTCTCACTTTTCCGCACACAATTAATGGTTCGTTCAAATAATTCAGTGCAAAATAATTTGCTATAATTATCGATTTCGCTCATTGAACAATGTACTGCAAAACGTTGAGCTGAATGAAAATTTTCGTTTATAATTTCGCTGTGTCGATTATGTATGGAAATTTTTGTTTCACTTCAGCTGCGTATTATGGCTTAATGTTCAGTGTATTAGTGTGAGTTTCAAGGTAAACTCAAGTTAGCTCAACAAAATTTCAAGAGTTAGTTTATAACTCTGAAACTACTACATTCAACAGAATGTCTGTTTTTTTGCCAAAGAATATTAAGTCTGCACACATTATAGGTAGGTACTCTCTCACAAAATGTGAACTTTTGCACACATACTTTCACATTTTTAGCTTGAAAGTATATCCTATTCGTTAGCAAAAATACATCAGGTATTTTTAACTTAAATACTCGTTACTTGGGTAAATTAGCTAATTAACATTAATTAACTTTTGTTTTATTAATAAGATTTCTTACTTTTTTCACTGATTAAAAATAATTCATCTTTGATTTGAGTTTTTAAATAGGGTGTATACATACATACTTTGAAAAATACACTCACACACACCTCATTTCAATGGAATTCCAGAATATTATCAAACAAAACAAAAAAAACACATTCAAAATACTTATATATGTGATTCATTAATGCATTGATTCAGCGTTAAAACATTACATATACATACTTCTTAATTATAACTTTTTTTTTTTTTTAAATATTGATTGACCTAAAATCTTAAAACTTAAAACAAAAAACCCGTCTTTAAGTTCTTGCAGCGAGAATAAAATCTTTAGACACCCAGGGTAAGTGAAGAAACTCATTTTCTATAAATCACGTAGATATTATTTCTACCTATTTCTTTTTATCATTTTACAGATTAAGAATAAGATTGTAGGATATAAAAATGGAAAAGTTACTCATAGGTTCATTATATCTTTATCTGCTCTCCATATAAAGTCTTTCCAAGAATCTTTATCTCAACAAAGAAAACACTTATATCTAAATTATAAATAACTTAGCTTAAGTTTTATTTTAATTTATAAAGAATAAATATAGAAATGTTCAAATCTTAGTACATATGTAATAAATTCCTGAAAACTTTGTATATTTATTCAAATGTGCAAACAGTTTTTATTTTTTTTTCCGTTGACAATTATTTTTTAAGTAGCTACCTATTAGGTCTAAATGAGTGTGTACCCATTTTAATCTGTCTTAAAACAAAACAAAAATTTAAATAAAAAAAATAAAAAAACAGAAGCTTAGTTCAACAATTTACGTACATATTGTACAATATGTGTATACATACATACGTATCTCAAATTCATGGCTTTATGTCATTTAAACATATTCCAGGAAAATATTGATAACCTAGATTTGGGTTTGTTCAAATGGAAAATATTAAAAAGTGGCACACAAAATACGAATACGTATACCTTCTTAACTTACAACCATAAAACTATTTATAAGAACTCTAGACTAATCCAGCTAATCAAATACCTTATCAAATTCAAAAAAATAACAAAATTATACTTAACAAAAAATTTTAATTTTTACATTATGTTGTTGAAACTGTAATATTCACGCAAAAAGTTTCTCTATAGCAATTTTAACATCAATTTACATTAAGGGTATTCATGCAATGATGTAAAACACTAGATAAGTTTACCATTTGGTTAATGAACTGTCAAATTTTGAATGAGAAATGATTAAGGTACACAAATTGGTTAAAATTCCTCAAAAATTTTGCTGTGGAAAATCAACCAAATTTTCTGATAAACTTAACCAAACGTTATTGTGACTTTTAGAATTAGATAATTTAACAATTAAATAATTTTTTGTACACATACTTTTTTTTTCTTATTTTTGGCATCACATTTTTTAATTTTGCCAGTTTATAGAATAAACAAAATAAGTTTTGTGCACCAACAAAATTTATGACGTTTGACGAATAGCAGTTTCAATTAAACAGCATTTAACGAAAAAAGGCGTTCATGCAAACATTTGTGTAAACTTATCATTTTACACAATTTGTAAACTAACGACGTTAGATGAATACCCTTATTACATATAACGCAGGAATTTCCTCTAAACGAAGGAACTTTCCCCATGCAGCCTCTTGGCATGCATTTTATCTACCTCACTGCCTGAACATAATGGATACGGAACTGCAACTGGAACCGCAGCTGGAATAGCTGTCAAAATATTCAATACACTGAAATTCAATGTTATGAACACAACACAACGCAAATGAACTGTAGTCGGTGCTGCAGACGATGCTGCAAAAATTTGACAACTTTTAACTTTTCACGTGCAGCACTTTTGACTTTCAATTTGAATTAAGAATTAAAAAAAGACCCGGAAAAAAATATTGAAGCTTTTTGTGGTTGTTTGTTTCGCGAAAAATATTATTTTAATTAAGAGAAAATTATCGGAAATAAAAAAAGTGAATAATGAGACCGTGATTGTTTTTTTTTTTTCTTTAAAATACACAAAATATGCTGTACAACTGCATTGTGGGCACATACAAAATAGCACGTATACGACACTTTTTCACACTTGTTGCATCTCCAGTTCCAGTTGCAGCATTCTATTGTGTTCAGGCAGTCAGTCGGGCATACAAATTGTCGTAGAAGTGAGCCTGGAAAAACTAGCTACACTCCCATGACTTAGATTTAAAACATCTAAGTTATACAAAATTTAAAATTTCTTTCCTTTTTTTAAAGCCTATTAGTAAGAACGAACATTGAAAATTTCAGCTAAATCGGTTCTGTATTTTTTTTTAATAAGCTTAAATGAAATCCAATTTTTTTTTAATTAACCACTGTTTATTTTTCCGAAATTATTTAAAAAAAAAAAAAATTTATGGTCCTTAAGTATAGTCTTTGACAAAGAATTGAACCCTTTGTATTTGACAGACACAAATTGTAAGAGATTTTCATGACTGAAATTAAGTATGCCTTTCAATTCCGTCTGTCTACCTATTTGCTGGGCTGTAAACTAAAGGAATAGGTCGATTTTCTTTAAATTATATACCATATAGTAGTGTTCTTTGGACATAATATGTATATATCTACGTTTTTAGGACCAAAAATAACCATATCTACCATATGAAGTATCGTTTTTATTAGATTTTTGTCTACTTAGACAATGTCCAATTATTTTCAAAATGGTGGAAATATGCTTTATTTTATAAAAATAAATATCACATTATTCACGGTTAAGACAATCTAGTCTTGTATCTAAGTTAGGCAGCTATGTATATAAGACAACAATAAACAAGGTTTTTGAACACATTTTCCAAAGTTGGACAGTTGTCTAATGTTAGACAACGTTTATAAATAAGACTAGAAATGTTTAAGCATTTAAAGAAAATCTTATTTTTCTCAAAAATATCTCAACAGAATAAAAAAAAAAAACAGTTAATTTTAATAATAGGCGTCCTTTTGATGGAAATTAAGCTTCATTATATTTTACAATAATATGCTTGAAAAAGTTAAGACCATATCATCGCTGTACATAGATCGAATACCTTGTAACCCAGAAAAGTGAATTTTTCAGGAGAAACAAAAAACTTGATATAAAAGTATATTCTAAATTCCAATGGGGCGATCAAGAACAAATTGCTTTTGACCATCTAAAAAAGTGTCTTACGAACAAGTCTGTACTCGTTCTGTACGAACCGTCTGCGGACCATTAATTGCCCTGGTATACGAGGTATTTCAGCAACAAAAACGCATGGGGCGATACGATGTATTGCTATTTATGCGTTTAGCTTTAAACCTATTGTTCTTAGGCTTACAAGGTTTTTTCATTAGATCCGGAAAGTTGTTTACTATAAAAGTGCATCATTACCCAAAAAGTGTACTTTTCTGGGTTACGAGGTATTCGATCTACAGCGACGATATATGTTTGTGTATATCAGCAAAACAAACCAATTTTCTTCAGGTTATCTTCTTTATTCTCTGCCTTTGTTTAGAAATTTAAATTTTATGGGTACAACTAAAATAGAGACCCCAAGTCTCATAAGCTATTTATTAATTAAGATGATTTTTTAAAGACCATTCAATTTCTTCTAAAAATATTACTAAAGACTTTCTCTTAAGTTCAACGGTTACTTACTTGAAAAAAATTTTAATTTTTCCCGATACGAATATATCCTAATCGATATAATTTCGATAGAAAAAAATCCTTAAATGTTAATATTATATATTTTTTTAAATTTTAAGTTTAAAGAAATAGTAATTTTATTAGACCGACCTTAATCTACAATAAAAAAATTTATATCCAAAACTGTCACATGAAAATATATAAATACCTACCTACAAAAATATTCCTAATTTTAAGTTTCAGTTTTTTAATGCGAGATCATTCTATTGACAATGTTTAACCCGAGTTAACTCCTTATGGAATATTTTTGACAGTTAATTATCTCTGCAACACGTGAACACATATTTATGAGAAATGTTGCATTGTACGAGTAAAAACATTGAAGGTGAAAGGGGATACTGATCGGACAATAAATATCCATAGCGCCACACTTTTGACAGTTTTTTCGACCGCTATAAATTAAAGTTAATCCCCCACTGAAAAATTACATCCTAATGTAATTCGGGTTAAACTTATTTGCAAGACTTAGTGCCAGTTATTACAAAATTTATTATATGCTTCGGGTCAAGATTATAAAGATTATATAACTTTTTGTGGAATAATTAATGTTTAACCACGGTTTAGGGTATTATCTTATATTAACCACATTTAAGGTTATTATCACATACTGAAACCCTAAACTACAATTGAACCTTATTTAATTTGTCCAAATCGATCAGTAATAACCTTGAACTGAGGTTGAACTACGTTTGTACAACTAGGCAATCTTTAACTTTAAGTTAATTAAGGCCCAAGACCCTAAGGCTCAAGTTTTTAGTTCCAGATAATTCTAGTTTTAGGGGTTAAAGTCGAGTTTTCTCTTGTTATATATTTTTCTTAAAATTAAAATCATGAGGTAACTTGGAGTGAACCCACCAAATTCAGTTTCACATATTTAAAATAGTGATTAATAATACGCTAGTATATAATTAAATAATATTCAGAATTAAATCATTCTATTAAATTCAAGTTAACTAATTGTAAGTATGTATACTAAAAACCGGACTTTAGTTACTTGTGCGACTAAATTGTTAAAACTAATTAAAATAAAATGATCTATTCGAGTGAATACAAAATCATTTTTTTTAAATTTTTGTCTTAACAAATAAAGTGATATAAAAATGAATCTAATTTCTGACTCGCAGATAATTTATGATCAATCTTAAAACCAATGTAATAAAAATGAATATATTTCAGCATTGACTGTATCATATTTTTTTTATTATTATTATAAGCTTCAATTATCGAAAAGGTCAAGAACCGAAAATTAAAAAGTCAATTTGAAACACCACCGTATAAAGAATGAATTGAAAAAAAAAAGAAAACAACACAAAAACCGAACCGAGCTCTTGCTTGCGAGAAACAATAATTTCGTCTTTTTGTGTGTTCTTCGATCACGTTCCTATATAAAATATTTGTTGTTAAAATTGATTAATGATATGAGTATATATATATATAAATTTTATTTATATATAAGTATGGGTATAATAAAAAAAAATTATATACGTACATTTATGTATATTTATATGTTATCTCATGTGTATGAAGACTTTAGCATGACCCAAAACGGATTGTTATACGCTGGATTCAATTAGTGTAGACACGTTCAATAGGTATATTGTGTCTGAGAATTAATTTTTTTCACATATTTTCACATACAGGTCTAACAATAAGTGAGACGTTACGTCTAGATGTGTTTTTTTTTTTTTTGTTATGAACTTTTGTTTTAGGCATTTATTTCTATCTGTGGAAAATGTTTTTTCCAAAAAAGGTAAAGATGACCAAGTTTCGGTTCAGGCCATAACTACAACAACAACAAACAAAAAAATAACAAATTCATAACAAAAACGTAATCAAGTATAATTAAGGTTTATAATAATTAATAACAAAAAATGCATATATGTAGGTATTGCATAGAAGTATAGCACTCCAAAGAAATGAAAACAAATAATTTATCAAAGCTACCTGGGATGAAATTTTGATTGATTGTTTGTATTTGTTAATTTTTGACATCGGTCACGTGTTAAGCTTTATCTTAATTATTCAGAATTGGTCAATTTATTTTGTTTTTGAAGACTCAAGTCAATACGTCAAATTTTGTTTTCAATACAGTTTTAAAGTTTTTCGAGAAAATTGATTTATTTTGTACCTAATTATTCACGTTGATACTTTTGAGCCCATTAACTTTAAGGAAACTGAAATATTTTAGTTCAATATAAGAGATATGACAGTGAAGAAATGTAAAATATTACTTTTTATTCTGCATAATCTGTAGCTTCAAAATATTTTAAACAACTTTGTATTTAAACATTTTGAAAGTTATTTTATTTAAAATTAAAAAAACCGAATTGTATATACTTAAAAAAATATTTGATGGAATACAAGTAAACAAGTTTTATAAATAAGGATTAAATTTAAACAAAAATACATGATATTAAGAAGTTTTTTTAATTTATTCGTAATTAAAAAAAAATCAAACAAAAAATTAATTTTTGTAAGTAAGTACTTTTAACATTTTTTCGTTAAACATATCATTACAATTATTGAATTATTAACATGCGTCATTATAAATATTAATTAACCACATCAATAGAAAATTCTCATGGTGATCAATTTGGTTCATATTTTGTTATCTTTGGAACCTCGAGTCCATTTATGGTAAATTAATATAAATTTTTTTGTTTTGTATAGAAATCCAAAACCAAACTTGTGACTGTGATTCTGTGAAATCAGCATACGAGTCTCTGGCATCCAAAATTAGCAAAAAAAAATAAAATCAATTTATTTATATCAACTTGTTGCAATATTCAGGAATTACCATATCAGGTGTAGAGATCTTGAAGTTCCCTAATTTTTTTTTTCGCATTAGCTGTAACCATTAAACTAATAAATTGAACAAATTTAAGGTCATACAAATCGAAAACAAGTTCTTTCGTTAAAGCTTTTTAACTTTTCAAATGGAGAGAGAGAACAAAGAAACATTTATATTGTGATTTCATTTGATAAGTTAAATTCACGAAATTAAACAAAATAAAGAAAAGTAATTAACATATATCGACACCTGGTAGGTAGAGAAAGGTTAATTTTAAAAAAGGAAATACTGATATATCAGATGGTTTATAAGTTCAATACAAAAAATTATTATTTTGTAGAAAGTATAAAACAAGACGTATGTAGGTGTGCCCGTCTATTGGTCTGGAAAAAAAATTTAACAACTTAAAAAAACTTAATTTTGTTAGTTAACAATGCAATTTTGTGTAGAAAAAAAAAACTAACTTTCCACTCGAATTCTCTTTAATTTTTTAATTTTTGATGGTTTAATAAATTTTTTCACATTTTTCGTAAGAGTGAGTTAATACATTATTTTCATTTGCAATATATATAGGTAAGGTAGTTTCTGGTAAGCTATGGATTCGTTAAAAAATCGAACCTCAGATTTTGATCAAAGTTGACATTACGATTATAGCGAAGTCGAAAAAAGTGGGTCTCGCAATTCTGTCTGTGTGCCCTTTCAGCTGTAGCCCAATTGGGTGGGTCGAATTTCTTTAAGCTAGGTGCCCAACGATTTTTAAAAATTCCTACACACTTTTTTTTAGGACCAAAAATAACGGCACCTACCTGCCGTACAAATTTGTTTAGCAAATAATGAATTTTTTTTTTTAAACGTGCCCACAACTTTTCAGTAATTTTTTAACTAAAAGGCTATCATTTTATGACAAGAAAATTTACAGAAAATTGTCGTAAATGACAACTTCCACAGAACCATTTTTTTTTTTTATTTTCGATTTTCTCAAAAACGATTCACCTGATTTTGATCAATTTTTTTTGTAGAGAGTGTTTCAAAAAGTTTTAACAGTATACCAAAATTTTCAAAATTTTTTTTGAGAACTTAATAATTTGAAAACGACTCACTCGATTTTTATCAAACTTGGCATTTAACAGTTTTTTAAAATTTTCTACCAGATTTTAAATACAAATTATTTTTATAATCAAAAATAACAGTATACCTCCCATACATGTGTTTGAAAACCGGTGAAGAAAATCTCGTTTTTCTCAAACACGGCTCCTACGATTTTGATTAAATTTTCTTACATGAGCTAACATCAGTAGCCATCCATTATTACCCGTATCTCCCGTAGAACCGTTTTTTTTTATTTTTCGAATATTTCATTATCAGATGAATCGATTTTAATGAAATTATTTATAAATTAAAATAATATTGCATATACAATTTTTTAGTTTTTAAAAAAATGTTCAAAACTATTTTTTGAAAATTAGATATTTCGAAAATGAGTGGGTAATTTTTTTTTTAAACTCTGCATCAATAATTTGTAAAAAATGGCGTACCAATTTTTTCTTAATTCATATGTACATATTTGCTTGTATTAAAAAATATAAATCTTATAAATTCTAAGCGATTTAATCTACAACAAGTGCAAGTATATGCGACCCAGTGGTATATAATCACCTTATGGCAATAGTAAAAAAATGTAGTAAAAAAAACTAACAATAATTCATGATAATTAGTCATTATGTCAAACCGCAAGGTGCATAAAGGAATGCCGACCATTTGTTCTGTACTCAACCAACCCAAACGTTAAGAAAACAGTATGTACCTGCGGGTACTTACATTATTATTTAAACCAAAGTCGATTGGGAGTAATTGGAGACATTTAATTATACGAGTTGTTATGTACATAAAGTCTTATGTATGAAAAAAACACAGCATTTAAATAAGTTATTACGTCAAGAAAAATGAACCCCTATACACAAATTGGTTTCAGGAAAAATGGACACATTGGCGCTATATAGTCTGTTGGAACTTTTGTTTTAAACAATTTAGTCTATTTCAAACGTATTTTCTTTATACAAATAATAAGATCAGTTTATAAGCATTAATTTTTTTTTTAATTATTTTGGCCATATGTGGTGACATAACAATTAGTAATTATTTTGCAATTTTGTTTTTTATTATCTCCAAACTTTCTTATGTTTCTTTTATTCATATAATATTTTAAATAATATGTATTCGCTATTTATTTATTTTTTAATACAACATTAGTACAAAATTAAAATACCCCAATTTTCGTTTTCACCCATACTTCCCCTATAGCTTTTTTAAAAATTCTTTAGTTTTGCTCAAACTATTTGAAGACCCTAAAACAATGTACATGGGTTTCAGATTTAATTATGGATATTCCCACGGTTTTGTTTTTTTCTTGCATGTACATACGTGTAGTTGGATCCACTTGGATCTCAAACTCGATAGGGTTATACTTATAATGCAAGCGGAAATGTTGGTGATGCATGTAGTTTGACATACATACATGCATGGGGTATTAAGTAAGGTGGAGAGATGAGAGAATTTTTTTTTTCTTTTTTTGATGAATAATAATTGATCTATGGTATCTATAAATCTATTAAATATTAAAATTTATGTTCAGGTACCAAGAAAAAATAAATTTGAAAATGAAAAAAAGCTTAAAATTGGACAAACAAGTATCACAAAAAATAGTATTATGTACTATAGGCGATTAGAAGCTAACAACACGCATACAGGTATCTTTTGGAAAGGTAAGTTATGACCCGGTTCTCCATGCACTGACGTTCTACCACATTTTTATAGATATTTACGTTAATAGTCTAAGATCTCGCTTCGAGATATGAACGATTGAAGACAAAAAATTTAAAATAAACACTTGAAAAATAAACCACCATAAAATCAAGGTGATGTTTTTTGTATATATTTTTTTTTTTTATTTTAAAAGAAATAAAATGAACTTTGTTTGCCAATATTTTTCATTTAAGCTTTAATTTAGCTTAGGTTAATTTTTGAAAATTAAATTTGTTCATTAATTTTTGTTGTATTTTGATTTTTATTTTTTTTTTTTGACTTTGCTTTGTACGAATTTTCATGAAAAATAATAACAAATAAATATTGTTTTTTAATGAGTGAAATGACACTATATGTTGTTTTTTTTTTTTTATATTGTTCAAAGTCAGGGTTGCCGCACTTTAAATTAATTTAATTTTTTTATTTTCACAGTGAATTTAAAGAAACAAATGTTATAACCTTGTTAAAAGTGGAAGGTGCGCTTTGGTTTGTGTCAAAATACTATTGAAATAGATATGGCGATACTATAATTCCGCAAAGTGTCGCCCTCTCTGTTTGGATAGTGTTTTGATACACATCTCGGCCAGTAAAATCTTACATTTCTGATTTTTTTTTGTATATTTTTAGGTCCAATTAGGGAAGCTAAGGTGTTATAAGTCCAAGTTTGAAGCTTAAAAAAAACCTGTATTTGCTGCGTAATACGCTTTGCCATTTTAATGTTTAATTCTGCTGGCGTAATCGGTTAGAAACCAGATGAGTTAACACGGAGTAAGCTCGAGAACTCATTATGACTAAAAAACTTTGCTTTAACTCTGAAGCTGGGACGAAAACGTACCGAAAAACTGAGCTCTCGGAAATTACGCCAGAATTATTTTTTTTTTTGGAAAACACGCCAAACGCATTTCAAAACAAATTTCTGGCTTTCCTAGAAAAAAGTGACCAAACTTTTCTGGGAGTCTACCCACACTTTCTGATTTTTTTGCAATTTTTTTTTTTGGATTCATTTTCATTTCTTAAAATGGAAAAAGGGCCTTAAGAAAAATTGGAAAAAAGCCAGAAACAAAATTTCTAGTGAAATTTCACTTTCTGACTCTTTTTCCATAAGTCTTTTCTGGCATAATTTCTACAAAAAAAAATCTCGCTTTTTTTCAATTTTAAGCCAGAAAAAAAATTCTGCCGCAATTTCTTGTAGCGCAATTTCCGGGAGCTGAAAAACTGGACCAATGATTACATATGGCTCTAAAGCTATTTCACTCGATTGTTCAACAAATATTGTCAGTACAGGGAAGAAGGGACGTTTACCTGTCAGTCTTGTTGAATTGGTTTGCCTGTCTCTCTCTCTTCAAGCCCTCACAGGTTATCCATTTTGCTTTTTATAAATCACTGAAAAACGATGACTTCTTAAAAGCTTCAAAATGCTTCAATAAATAAAAACCACTAATTATGATAACTCTGGATGTGCATATTTTCATGAAACATACATAGCGAGAGGGTATATGACCAGCACTTAGTTTAGTACACGAAAATTGTTCTATCGGTATACATATGTACATTCGCACTTTAGCAGTCCCTTCATGGAAAGTTCGAAATTTTTCAGAGAATTACAATTGAGTTCTGTACTAAATAATTTAGTGGGTTCGAATGTGTATCAGTGGTCGTTTCTTAGTTTAATGCAATGATAGTGTATACAGACACCACTATTTTTTTAAAATAAAGGCCCTTTAGTCTTGTACTGACAATTTCGAAAATAGTTTTTTTTTTTTTAATATCAATTAAGGTACTTAGAAGCTACAGCGAAAAAAAATGATGCAATAGCTCGGCTTTTAGCGAAAAATCAGAAATGAAAACAAAACTGTTCTTTGTACAAATACAGCTAATAACACTTTTAGAAAAATTATTTTTTACCTAAGATTTCAAAAATTCTACACTTACAAAATTTTATCGAATCTAGATAAGCAATCGTATTAAAATTGTTTCAAATGAGTTAATCGTTCAAGTCGGACTTTAATCCTCTAATTCACATACAAAATATTTTTTCTGAGCCAGTAACTAATTCTAAACTAGTTATAATGTTATATATAGAACATTTTTTCTATTAATCCAAAAAGACTCATCTTTACCCATTCTTCCCTTACTCATTTAAAACTCGTGCATTTAAATTGCATTAATAAACCATAGAAACAAAATATAACCGGAAAGACTATTAAGATATGCCAGACACTGAGAAAATCATAACTTAATTATCGTAAGGGATCAACTCTTTGCAGGTAAATGTAATCATAATAGTAATAACGTAGGTATGTACGTTACTTGTTTTAATCACTTTTCGTCTGATGTATTTCAAATTAAATTTAATCTAGAATAATCTAGATTGAATTAATTAAGAAAATCTTAAAGTAAGAGATTATTAAATAATATGGCATTCAAAATGCGACGTTGTGGATGAAGTAGAACATTAATTTAAAACAAATGTCAGTTGGCTGGATCTTGTATTCTTATTTAAATACAATGCAAATATATTTGAATAAAATGATTGGTTAGTGAATGCAATTTTAAGAATTAACTGTCACTTTTTTAAGAAGCGTGTTCAGCTAAAGTTTATAAATTTATTTATTAAAAATATTTATTGCAATATGAAATTACAGAAAATATGAAATTTCAAAGCATTAACAATAAAGCCATCAGCCTAAAAAGATTATAAAGATATAGTATGATACTAGTTAAAAAATGTTTAAAACTTAGAACATTTTAGTAAAGACCTTTAACGTTAAATTAAATTATTAAGTATTACCTTGCTGTTTATCATCAGGCTGTTTAAAATCTCGAGCCAATCATTTTATCTTGGTCCTCCCAGAAGTTAATTTCTGAAAGTTAATTCTATTTCACTTAAACGAACATCAATAGTTGCTGTATATAAAGTGTACTTATACCTACTATGCCGTAATTTCATCTGTTAAGGTATTCGACAAGGTTGCATCAAGAGTCCATTATTCTTTTTTTTTTGGATATTTCAATTTAAAGTAAAAATTTTAAGCAAATTTGTAACCTTCTTGTTAGAAATACATAACAATTTATATCATCAACTAGCCTCATGTATGTATGTATTGTATATGAAGTAATATCAAGATTTATATGTACACATAATATTATTCACTTATATTACTACTACGAACACATTATATAATTTCTTTTGTAACTTTGCTTTCACTCTTCTTTTAATCCTCAGCAGTTACACTTGTTCATTGCTAAATTTAATTCTTATATATATATCTCTAAAATAAAGTTAACTTGAAGTTTAACATTCCTTTTTTATTTAAGTTCCAACACTTCTTAAAAATGAAAATAATAATTTGGTCAGCGCGACAGCTCTTGTAGAACCAGGGCCTAGTGACTTAGAACTCTAAACCATTCCTGTGTGCGTGTTATTGGCAGGAATAGAGGGGACCTACAATTTTTCTGCCGAATCCGAACGGCTAAGGAGAGAAGCACTTTTTCATGACAAGAGATACTCTTGGAGGACTTGTCAATTCTTCGCAAGAGGCAGTAACCCATGAAAAATATTTCTGTTTTTAGGTGGCATAAGCTGGGAATCGAACCCAAGAGTTTCGGAGGCGTAAAATTCCAAAGCACTAACCATTACGCCACGGGCTACTACTACATTCCTCTGGTCTTTTAAAAATAAACTGATAAATAAGTTATAGCACACATATAAAATATTGAGTTAGTTCAAAACACAACAGAGACAAATATTATATCTATAAGGCTTTTTTTTGTGATTGATGATATTAGTAAAATTTTATTTATGACCTCTTGAGATCCGATTGGCTGAATATGGTAATTATATTTACTACATATTTGTTAGACCTTTGGCCCTTTTAATGCGACCTAGATTCAAATAGGTAGACTACAGCTTAAGAAACTAAAGAAAGATAGGGTAGAATTTGTAGAACTGCAGTAGATTGATGGTTATTGACTTTTTAAATGAAAACTGTGAAATTAAAATAAGGCATGATGACAAAAATACTAGTTTTGGCTGAGGGACAAAGTTGTAGACTTCTTATTAACTTAGTTCAAAACTATATCTACACTTACGTGAGTTACCAATAGCTTCAGCAAACAAAAATTCTTGCTAGAACGATTGTGCAAATTTTTACATGTCATTGAAATATTTTGTAGAAATTTTTATAAAAATCAGTGAGGTTATCTTTTAAAAATGACATAAGCACAATTATTGTTTTAAATTCCGAAGAAATCTAAAGACGACTTTTAAATTTATTTAAACTGATAACAGCAATATGTTTATAACGCCTTGATGGGTCACATCATTTTCCAAAAAGTTCTTATCAGTGACAATATTTTTTGATGGTTTGCAAAACTGAAATACCACTGAATGAATATCTGCTGCTGCTATCAGTAATGTATAATACAAAATGTTCTTTTCATTAAAATATCACTTACTATCTATAAGCAAATGAATTGTGACAATTGATCAACATGCTTGCACACTCACATATAGCTACTTCACAATTTAATCGCAATTGACACAGATTATGTTAATGACAACAAAATAAAAAAAAAATTAGTTACATATGCACGTATGTAGGTATACCTATTGTTTCATCATCATGCACGAATGAATCTGAAAGCAAGAATGTTTGAAACAGGTATGGGGCAGGTGTGGAGGAAAAACAACAAGTTTAAATGTTTATACTATTAAATTATATGTTTTATATAAAATAACTGCATATATACAATAAAGATTTTACTATAGATACTTACAAAGATTCCATTGATAGATAGTTTTGTTCCCAATAGTTGTATTATTGTTATTCACTATTTATCATCTCATTCATAAAGTTCTTCGGTACGATTGAAGAAAGTCATCAGAGCAATACAATATACGCGAGTCACAAATAATATTCTCTTCTATATCGGTCTGTTTTAGTTTGTTTATCTGATTTTGTAGCGCAACGCACTCAAAAATTGATAACAAAAATGTCAACACAAAAACTTATCTTGTGGCAAAGATAGAACACACACCGACTGATTCGTTTACAAATAAAAATAAAATCTTATCACCAAAAATTTTGTTAAGAAGCACGTCTCCGAAAAACCGGCGATATAATCTCGAATATGTAAGACGTAAATAAAATGAGAAGAAAAAAAAAATAACAGAAAACCAAAACCTTCAGGACTACTATAACTTGTCTGTCTGTCCTTAGATTATGTTCGTAAATAAAATAAATATACGACGATATTGTGATGTAGATTCACGCGTCCTATATGACTGTGCAACACAAACACTACACTAATTTGCCTTTACAGAGGCTTATGCTGAGAAAGCCGAATAAAGCTAGCCAGACAGAACAGCCATCAGCCTTAACGAAACAAAACGAGCAGCGAGCAGCAGTAGGTAGTCGTCTAGAGTCAAACAAATGAAAACCCAAACAGCAGCGCCAGATACTCAGATACACTAACTGGTATAAATGAATTAAACAAAATACAACCAAAACCAAAACAGATGTGAAAGTACTCACACTCTGCTCTTCAAATTGTCTTCTCCCCTTCATGTGTGCTGGAACTGGAACTAAACAAGCATTAGTATCAAATCAACAGCAAAGCAGCTGACGCAGGCAATTCTCCTCTCCATCATTATTATACGAAATTTAATTTTAAGTCCAGATCGACGAACGCGACGACTATGGAGTAGAAGTTGCTGACATGACTCAATTGATGTGGGTTTGAATTTCCCCAGCTCACATAGATACTCAACACATTCGTATGGAATGTGTCGCTGTGTAGAGTTGTAATTGCGATATTAAAACGTGCTTCCAATATTCAAAACCAGGTATTACAATATTTGCATTTTGCTTAGGCTGAAGTTCGAGAAGGAGAAAAAAGAACGTTCTTCTTCAAAGCGGTTTTAGACGAGTTTTTGAACAGAGTATTTGTGAGGTTGGCATCTTTTTTATGATGGTGTAAGTATTGGTTAAAGTTTTCTGAATATACGATTTGATTATAAAAAAAAAATATACAATAAAAAATACCTGCGAGTCAGAGAGGAATCGTTTGGCACAGTTTAACGACACTGTCAACACGTGTTTCTCAATTTCAAAGCTTAAGGTGCTTAATTGCAAATCTAGTAAAGAATATACCTTAAGTTTATACATGAAATATTATTAAAAGAAATCGTTGAAATAGCTGATGAAATTTTTTATAACTTTAGTGTTAATTATAAATCAAACAAGTGTTGGCAGATGTCCATCCAGGTAAGTATTTCGTCAATTTTGCAGGTGTTGTCAATCAGTTATTATTGCTAAAGCCACTATTTAGGGTTCTTTAAAAAAATTACCTGGAAGAAAAAAAACCATCAAATGTTTCTCGAAAATGTCACTAAAAAGTTTCTGGAAGAGATTTTGGAAAAATAATAAGTATTTCTAAAACTGTACACAAAATTTGGAAAAGGAATATTATTTTTGGGGGAAGGTATAGTTTTTCTCAAATTCTTGTTCCCTTGGAAAGAAAGTATTCGAAAATGTGACGAAACCTATGGAAATAACGTTGTATTTCTTCAAGAAGAAAGTGATCAGAAAGCCCGACATCAAATGGCTTTGAATTTTTAGATTATTATTCTTTCGATTTAGGGGGTAGGGTAATTTGTGAACATAAAAAAAAAATATGATTTCAATGAAAATCTCTTAGAGAATAAGTTTAACCTTCAAATTTTGAGCACAAAATAGTGGAATACGCATTGAGAATCAAACAATCATATAATGGTACGTAATGGTACGTGTGTCACCAGAAGGTCTTAGGACCATATCACAGCCTATTCTGCCTCAAAACGGAATAAAAACTGTCCGGGGTACAGTTCCTTGGGATGAAGTGATAATTCTTCCGAAAAAAGTAATCCTTGTTATGAGAAAGTTCTTCTCTTCTTCGCCTTTAGGATTCGGAAGAAAGTTGAAGTTCCCCTATATTCTAACCGGTACAGGAATGGTAAAGAATTATCAAGTCACTAGGCGCTGATTCTTCGCGAGATTCCCACATCAATTTAGCTTCTGATTTCGATTCTGAATACAAAATACTATTTTTTGGTTTAAGCAGATTGAACAAAAAAAAAATTGAAAGGTCGAAGTATTCCTTTTGATGACGAGAGGAGGACCACGCCCCGTCCCTATGACACCGCATTAACCGTACCTTATTATTTTCGTATTTGCGACGTTCAACTGTTGTTTTGTACTCCGCAGTATTCTTTTGTTTTTCAATCTTTATGGGTAATCTATTTGGCATAATTATACGATGAGACTTCAGTAGATTTAATTAGTAGGAGAACTTAAGCCACAAGGAAGTTTCACTTATTGGGATGATTTTTTGAGCTAGTAAAGTTGCCTTTTCTGGTCCGAGCCAAATCTTTAGAAAAAATCAGGAAACTCAATTATAACCAAAATGAGAGAACTTCATACTTGCAGCATAAGCCATCCTTGATTATTATAAAAATAAGTTTTGAAATCTCGCATTGAAGTTAATGGTGAAAGTTATCGGTCTTATTCTTCAAATAAGAATTGCGATACTTGCCATGATAACTATCCATGAATATTTTAGAAGATGCCACTGACCATCAGATTGAGCTGAAACTTACACAATATATACATTATACTTGGTATGAATTGAGAAGTGCAATTAAATCAAAAATTTTCAAAAAGATGGCGCTGAGAACTAAAATATAAAAAACAAGGTTTAAATATAACCACCTCAATTGAACTGAGGTTTCGGGAGTTTTTGAAATTGGCAATTTTATATATTTCGATGTTCTCTTTCAGAATTTCAACTTTACCATCTCGTATCTTTGCCGCTCGCGCCACCATTTTAGAAAAATGGAGGGTTAAAGGCCCCAAAATGGTTTTTCAGGAATAACTCCCGAATGGTTAGTTTTAGAAAAAAAAAAATGTCAAGGACTAATTTGTAGCTTAGAAAATTTCCTACAAAAATCATTAGCATACTTTTTTTCATAAAAACAACCGTGTTCGAAATAAAGCAATCGGAAGAGTTAAGGATTTTAGATTTCTATGTAGTGGGCGGTTTAATTAAAAAATTGTGCATTTCGTGATAAAAGCATAATTTTTTTTTTAATTAATGATTCATTATATGAACACGATTTTAAGATATTGGCCCTCTCAAAGTTTTGAAAATAAAATTAAAAAAAAAAAAAAATTATCTATTCAAAAACTGTTCCTGAAAAACCATTTTGGGGGGCCTTTAACCCCCCATTTTTCCAATATGGCGGCGTGAGTGGAAAAGATACGAGGTGACAAAGTTGAAATTCTGAAAGAGCACATCGAAATCTATAAAATTGCCAATTTTTAAAACTTCCGGAAAACTTTCCACGTAAAATTACCAAATGACTGTACTATTTCTATTTACATGCATTAGAATAAGTTTTTATTTAATTTTACAATAAAAGCATTTAAAAAAATAGATAAAATAAACGGCTAAAATTATATGAAAAGGTAGAATTTAAAAAAAAATACTGCAATTCTGATAGACTTATTATTTATTTATAATACAATAATTACAATAATTTACAATATTTCAAGATATTATATTTATAACAATTTCAGTGAAATAATAGTGACCTTAGGTATTTCTTAAAAAAAATAGTGATAAGGTTACTTAAAGGCTATAAGTAAAATTCATGATTTAAATGAAAGCAATGGGCGGGGTGACCCTTTCAAAATTATCTCTAGATACATTTAAAATTAAAAATAAAGCAACTATAGTTAAAGAAAAGAATCAAAATATCAAAGAAGAACGTTGAGCAGATATACAATTAAAATCAAGATCAAAAAGCCAAGTTTTTACTAATTTAAGAAAAGCAAGAGAATTTGTTTGTGTTCTGATAAAAAATGGAAGTTTATTAAATAAACGACAAGAAGCAATGTTATAAAAAGTTACGGAAGGCGGTTGTACGAACCTGGGTAAGGAGACTAAATTTAATAAGTTGCCACGCAAACTATAAATCAAAAAAAATTTTTAGGACTTTATAGCATTACAGTACTTTTAATTATATGGTTTTATAATATTTTTTTTAATAACAAATATTTTACTTTAAAGGGAAATTTGTCATTAAAAATTCAAGATAATCCAATTATGTAGGAGAAACTTTCAGACAGATTTACAAATAGATTGCTCAACTCGTTCTTAAAATTTTATGAAACCTGTGCCTCCTTTTTTTTGTATTATTTGAAATAAATAAACCTCAAACGATTCCGGAATTAATGGCTAGCTTAAGAAGCCTAAAATTAAAAAAAAAAAATGGCAGGTAAATTAGAATACCTATATAAATGTTTTAAAAGGGTCCCATTTTTGAAAAATTAATAATTAAAAAAATGAAACCGGAAAATAAAAGCTTTTCAAATAGTATCGTGAAATTGGGAAAGCACAAGAGTACCTACCTTGGTTCTATACTTTTTTATATGTAAAATTGCAATTTGTTGTTAATTATCTAAATACCCACCTATGGCAGGTATATACATATGTAGGTAGGTATGTTATTATTATGTATGTACTTCAATTGTGTTTATTTTTTTTGTGAAACTCATTTTCAACACTCTTTGGACTTTGAACCTTTGAACAAAAAATATTTATCTACAAAGTTATTTGGAGTTGTTAAATGAATTAAAGAGAGAGCAAAAATTTAAATATTAGTCATCAAACTAAATTTGAAATTTTTTTTATAAAACCAAAGAAAAATAAAAGAGTATCTACCTAAATTGAATAATAAATCTAATTTATGAGGCATCTGATTGTAGATGGCAACAATAATCTCATATTTGAAAATTATAGATACGTGTCACGCATCACACATATACTCTTATAAGTTAAGAAACATATTACCAAAATCTCAACACAAATACATTCACATAAAAAGAACTCCATCAGCAACAAACATACAAACCTACATACATATGTACATAAATATTATATTGTTTGTTGGAATTCCCAATGCAGCATGGATTTTTGTTTTTGGAAATTTATATATATACATAAATAAATATACATTTTCAAAAGAGGGAGAATGGAGAATTTTGGTCTAAACACTAGAGACAATGCAGCATGTTGATGAAGTACTTGTGTCGTATATATTGTGCGTATAATGCTCATGCATTGGATTGGGGAAGGAGAACTCGATGTACCAAAAAGTGGAAAAACGAGATTCCACCATCGCCATCGCCGCCGCGGACCGGTATGTAATGATGACGCGCCACAGTTTATTGCCCTCTTGCGTTGTATAAAGAAAACGAACATTTTGACACTCTGTGGAAGAAGTAATTATACCAACCTACCTAACAATACCATTTCTGCTTTTTAAAAATATTTTTTTTTTTTCTTTTCGTAATTGAGTGCATTATTTTTGTGTTGGATATTGCTTGCTCGCTCAATGTCACGTATGTTGTTTATTTTCAGACAAAAATACCTTAAATGTATTTTCAAAAAAGGGATTCCAAAGAAACCCAAATAGCGTAGATATAGGTAGGTATATGTACGCATTTGGAAAAAAAAATATATTTTTAGATAAATTTCACTGGAATCGTAAATGAGATAAAATTAAACATCCCTTATCCCTTGCACGTTTAGTTGCTATGGATATTTTATCTAGCTGTAGGTAGGTAGGTAAGGTGAAAGCAAGCAAGCGAGCAAGCAACCCTTGATGGCTTTCTTATAACTACGTGGATGTCTGCACATGTACAATTTACCTGAAATTTGCGGATACGTTCATAAGTATAATAAACAAAATAAAAAAATCTTCATGGGGATGATGAAATTAGTTTCCATATAAAATATCGGTCGACTGGCGGTTTGGCTTAGCTCAAACATATTATGACACATTTATTTGAAATGAATATTATTCGTTTACTTTGATTTGTTTGATTTTAGCCTGTAGGTTTGTGTTGGTAGGCATTTATACATTATTTTCAACGAAAATGACCTTGATTAATCACAGTTAAAAATAGCTCTTGTTTTATTCTTGGAAAAAAACAACATTACTTGGGTTACAAACTGCTGGTGTAGATAGGGACGTTGCACGATCCACGTAGACAATATAAGTAAGAAAACAATTGTTTTCCATCATAATGCCCTAAACCGGTTGACGAATCTCCTTCAGAAAGACGAAATAGAAGCATTTGAGTGATGTACCTAACTACATACATATATACCTACATCAAGCCTTGCGTTGCATCCGGTAAAATTATAGGTATATAAATTAGTCATCACGACAGCTCGTGTAGAACTAGGGCCTAGTGACTTACAACTCTTAACCTGTGTGCGTTTTATTGGCAGGAATAGAGTGGACCTACAATTTTTCTTCCGAATCCGAACGGCTAGGGTGAGAAGCACTTTTTCATGACAAGAGATACTCTTGGAGAATTTGTCAATTCCTCGCAAGAGGCAGTACCTGTTTTTAAGTGGTAAAGGCTGGGAATCGAACTCAAGACCTTTGGCGTAACAGTCCAACGCACTAACCATTACGCCACGGGCAACGTTGCTTCCGGTAGCTCTGATTTTTTGCTGAGTTGTTTATGATTTTGGCGATTTTAACCCTAAACAACTACAAAAATTAACTCGACAAAAAATTTTCGACAAAGTTTCCAATAATAACCCAGGGATAAAATATGGTTTCCTCGAAAATGGTCGAAAAGAGTTGTCATATATGCTAACTTTATATGAAAAATTAGTTTTTATTTTTGACTGTTATCGATTTAAATTTTCTTAACAGATTATTTTAAATAATATTGCAAATCAAAATAAGTAAACAAAATATTTTTTCCGAATTAAAAAAAAGACAAATTATATTTTTCAAAACTTCTGTTTTTGAAAAATTGTTAATGTTTTTTTGAATCTTTAATTGCACATTGATTAATATACATATATACTTCTAACAGCTGTATCAACATTTTATTAAAAACTTTTATATATAGATTTTTTTTGTAAAACCGTATGCATTTTGTTTGTTTTAATTTTCATAGTACTGAGCATAAATAAGAATTCTCGAAAAATATTATAAAACAGACATTTAATCTCATTTTAATTATATGACATAGACATTAAACAGTATGATATTGAGCCAATGATTAGTCATGTGATTTTAAACAACGTGATGTGGAATATATACTACCTTTATAAAAGTACTTTATCTAACCTTCAAAATGATAAAGAATATCATTATGAAATTTAGATAAAGTGTTTAAAATTTTGATATTGTCTTTCCATTTGACCAAATATAATAAAATGATAAAATGTTTGGTATTTGTTCACTGTGGCGTATACGTACTTTTTTAAATTTTAAAGAGAAACCATTAATGAACATAATTTTTCAATTTCAATCAAGTGTGATAGACAAACCTTCTGATAAAATGTTTTTATTGTCTCAGCTCAAACTATACTTTGAGTCTGATTGCATGTGAATAACCAATTAAAATAATGCTGAAATGCAACAAGTGGTGTAATCCATTTTTATAAACAAATTTTGGTAAAAAAAACGTTATAAGTGTTTTAGGAAAGCTCCGATATTCAAGAAACTGAAATAGTGCTTAATGACTTTTAAATATAAAAAATATAAAATGTAAATATATGTAGATTAAAGACGGCATCATATGGTCTGGCTACCCTGATGCCTTTAAAAAAATAATTTATAAATTAACTTTGTAAATTATTTCAATAAATAAATAAATAAATAAATAAATATAAAAAAGGAGAACAAGGGTAACATTTTTGTTTATAAAAATTTTTGTACGAGCTATTAACAATATGTACTAAAATATTTATGTGTTTTTACGCTAAGAACCTGAGACGTAGATTTATTACAATCACCTTAATAGTAAGTATAACAAGTACACGAAGTTTAATAAAAATTGTAAAAGTAGTTTTCGAAAAAAATTGAATAAACTAAAACTTTTGATGAACTAAAAAAAAACTTTTTTGAACCTCTCCATCTTTGTAATATTTTTGGTTAAGTTGTTCTTTAGCCTTTGGTGGAGGTGAGTTATTTTGTATAATTTCAACAAAGAATATAATAAAACATGTTATGTTAAAAAAGCCAATATGTAGCGCTATCGAAAAATTTCTTAAATTTCTATTTTTTAGATCGCCAAGGTTAAAGTCGCTTCGTTTTACACGTTTTATTTTTGAGAAGACGGAATTTTTAAATTAAATATCAAAACACATTTTTCGGATTTGGATAAAATTGAGAGGTAGTTTTCTGATAAACAAGAAATTAAAAAAAAATATTTTTAGGAAAATCCGCCTACTGCCACGTCCGCTTTTATTGTTTCTTGGTTTTCCGAAATGGCTCTAACGATTTGTATGAAATTAGCAGGGAGTGCTCTAATGAACGAGAAAAAAAAAATATAAAATATTTGTTGGAAAATTCACCTACTGCCACCCCCACTTTTATTGTTTCTTAGTTTGAGAGAACGGTTCTAACGATTTGGATGAAATTTTTAGGGTTTGTTCTCAGGTGGTACCTCCAAACATGTTGAGATATATGTGAAGATACATGTAGAGATACCTTGAAATTTGTGGAGATGCACGTGGAAATACCTCCAAACTTGTGAAGTTACAAGTAAAGTTACCTCCACAGTATGTGGAAATACAAGTGGGAGATACTTCCATATAATATGTATGTATGTGGAGTCGTCAGGCAGGGCCCTATATCAAAAGTTCAACGTATGGACCATGCAATGACACACCCACTGAGATGGATTTACCATTACAGTAAACAAAACTTAAAGGGACTTTTTTAAGTTTTTTATAGTAAAATTAATAAAATAAAAAAGTAGCCGAGCGAAGCTCGGTCGCCCAGATATTTATACATTATATCGTCTAAAATTTTACTTCAGCTACACATAAAATTTGTATATACATAAAAATAAATAATATAATTAGTGGCGCTATAGCAAAGTCGCGGACTTATAATAGTCGGTTGGGTTAAAGGGGACCAAGTTTTTTAAGAATTCAAACAACTAAGATGAAAGGTACTTTATTTTGGCAAAATATACTCTCACTTCCTCGCAACACGTAGTACACTTGATAAAATTTAAAGAGGAAAAGGCTGGTTTCAAACTAAGACATCTTCAATGAGAATTCAAATCACTAACAATTACGTCAAGGGCTACTATATTTGTATACATCTTTTTTTTTAACAAAGTTTATTTACTTTCAACAATCCCTTCACCAAATAAAAGTAGCAAAAGTTTTCAATTTTTACTTTCAATCTCTATTTATTAACATTTTTGAATTGCCTTCGCCTTAAACTCTTTCAAGTGACTATTCTGATGTAAAATCAATTATATATAAAATACTTGTAGGTGATTTAGTTGAATTTATTGTTTTTCAATTGATTGAAAATTAAATTAACTTGCAATCCACGTCATCCTGTCACTGATTCTAAAAATAAAATATTGATAACTTAAGACAATATACACACTTATTCTCTTGAATAATAATAGCTCTATTGATGTTCGATTCGATCTATGAAATAAAATAAACAAATAATATCGATGAAGTCTTAAAATGATTTTCAACTGTGATAAGGCAAACATTTATTTACTTTTATTTAAGACTGATAAATTCAAAGAAACAAATAAACAAAATTCCCTACAGTCAACTCACATTATTTTGAGGTCAATTGCATGTTCTCTTTATTTTCCAACGTAATTCTGTCTTCGATGAGTGACGATGGGACGGACTTTTGTTCATTGATGGCGCATAGTTCTTTTTTTTTAAATGAAGTATGAAAGAGTAGATATGAGCATCTTGAGAAAAAATTTCAGTCCAGTCATCATGTAGATATATGTAGCTCGATTCTGTTACAACGAGACAACAAGACATAAACAGTTTATTTTTTTTTGTAATCCACTTAGATATTTGTATAATAAAACTTTAAAAGAAGACTTGGATCCATGGGCTTAATTGAGTAAATTGAAGAAAAAATCTAGTGCGTGCGTCTTACAGGGAAGATGCTATTACTGAAAGTTACTTTTTTCCAGAGCTATATTTATCTTACGGGCTGAATGGGCTTTATCTCAGGGCGACAACATTTTTAGGGCGGCAAAAATTAGGTTCAAAAGAATTGCCGCTATACTGTTAATATCGACGAAGGTGAAGAATAAGAAGAAATAATATTCTTAGCGCTTAATTCAATTCAATTCAATTCAATTCAATTCAATTCAATTCAATTCAATTCAATTCAATTCAATTCAATTCAATTCAATTCAATTCAATTCAATTCAATTCAATTCAATTCAATTCAATTCAATTCAATTCAATTCAATTCAATTCAATTCAATTCAATTCAATTCAATTCAATTCAATTCAATTCAATTCAATTCAATTCAATTCAATTCAATTCAATTCAATTCAATTCAATTCAATTCAATTCAATTCAATTCAATTCAATTCAATTCAATTCAATTCAATTCAATTCAATTCAATTCAATTCAATTCAATTCAATTCAATTCAATTCAATTCAATTCAATTCAATTCAATTCAATTCAATTCAATTCAATTCAATTCAATTCAATTCAATTCAATTCAATTCAATTCAATTCAATTCAATTCAATTCAATTCAATTCAATTCAATTCAATTCAATTCAATTCAATTCAATTCAATTCAATTCAATTCAATTCAATTCAATTCAATTCAATTCAATTCAATTCAATTCAATTCAATTCAATTCAATTCAATTCAATTCAATTCAATTCAATTCAATTCAATTCAATTCAATTCAATTCAATTCAATTCAATTCAATTCAATTCAATTCAATTCAATTCAATTCAATTCAATTCAATTCAATTCAATTCAATTCAATTCAATTCAATTCAATTCAATTCAATTCAATTCAATTCAATTCAATTCAATTCAATTCAATTCAATTCAATTCAATTCAATTCAATTCAATTCAATTCAATTCAATTCAATTCAATTCAATTCAATTCAATTCAATTCAATTCAATTCAATTCAATTCAATTCAATTCAATTCAATTCAATTCAATTCAATTCAATTCAATTCAATTCAATTC
Source organism: Epistrophe eligans (assembly GCA_951394125.1). Taxonomy (NCBI): domain Eukaryota; kingdom Metazoa; phylum Arthropoda; class Insecta; order Diptera; family Syrphidae; genus Epistrophe; species Epistrophe eligans. The sequence continues at coordinate 90,409,051 of OX596029.1, forward strand.
AATTCAATTCAATTCAATTCAATTCAATTCAATTCAATTCAATTCAATTCAATTCAATTCAATTCAATTCAATTCAATTCAATTCAATTCAATTCAATTCAATTCAATTCAATTCAATTCAATTCAATTCAATTCAATTCAATTCAATTCAATTCAATTCAATTCAATTCAATTCAATTCAATTCAATTCAATTCAATTCAATTCAATTCAATTCAATTCAATTCAATTCAATTCAATTCAATTCAATTCAATTCAATTCAATTCAATTCAATTCAATTCAATTCAATTCAATTCAATTCAATTCAATTCAATTCAATTCAATTCAATTCAATTCAATTCAATTCAATTCAATTCAATTCAATTCAATTCAATTCAATTCAATTCAATTCAATTCAATTCAAGATGTGAAGGAATACTGGTGAGGAAAAGGGGAACAGAATTTAAATAGCCCGAGGAGGCAGAAATACAAAATACGCCACTGATTTTGGCAATCAGTAAGAGATTAGCCTTATAAAATTAAGCAGAAAAAAAACAATAACAAACTAGTTTGAGGGATTTTAAAAATGAGGAAGGGAGACTATTATTATTAATTAATATTATTACTATCTGCGTTAAAAACTAAAAAAAAATTTACATATATAATATTATTTATGTATCTAGGTATTTATTTCATTTGCGGAATTTATTTCAAAAATTTTGTTTTACGTGCCTTAATTTTTTAGCATAAGGAAGCTTAGAACGAAGAATTATAAATAATTTATTTATGTATTTGTTGAATCAAAAAACTGAAATACGTACATTATGTATTTATTAGGGTTGTAACGCTTTGAGTTATTTTTTTCAAATCATTGCTTCCAACTCATGGTTTCTCCGTAATGATGTTTTTGAACTCATCACCACTATTATTTATTTTGTCACCCTTGTGGTAAAAATTCTGGAATCCACAAAAGAAGTGTAATTTTTCACAAAATTGACATTTTATTTTGAATTCGTTACATTAGTACGATGAAGTAAAAAATTCTTGTTGAGGGATAAAATACAAACATTGTTTATTATTGGAATTGGAAGGGGGTCTTCCTCTCCATTCAGGCGAAAAGGACAACTCAAAATAAATGATGATAAATGAATTGGATTTTTTTTTAAATGAAATAAATTTATAGTTAAATCAAAGTTCTAAAAGTCGTTTTGTGGTAATAAGACTTTTTTAACAAAAAATGCAATTATTTTGTTACCTTAACAAAAACTCCATAGTGCTAGGTTTGACACTTCTGTTAAGTCTATTGGTGCTTAGAAAAACATATAAGAGTTTGGAAAAATATTACTTCTGTCTCATCGTAATCAAATATTCTTATAAGTAAAAATAAAATATATTTAAAATATATATATCTATATAAAAAAAATATTCCTCCCAATGATATCCAGACATTCTAAGCTAATGTTATATCATAGTTACGGTGACCATCCTTCGTGTCGTTTAGTTCAAAATATAAACCTAATTTATTTACGCTATAAGCCTATGGACATAAATTATTTGAACATAAAATACAAATAGTGGAGTCTGTAGGTACGTATAAAATTTTTGTTTTTTTAGTATTTAGTAGTTATAGAACTTGTATGCGTTATATGAACAGAAAAGTCATTTTTTTTTATTAAATATGGTCACCATAAAAATAACACGTAAACTGATATAATGTATATTTTGTCCTTTTTTAATTAAATGCCATCGCATTAATGAACCAAGATTTGATTTCAATAAAAAAAAAAGAAAAACAATAATGAGCTTAATGTTTGAAAAAAAATGCATCTGCTTACGAGTAGCTTAAAATATGGGCACGAGGCAGGCATCAGATTTGTGAACTATATAAATATGGATCATGTTGCGTGTTGAAAGAATCAAATAAAAATATTAAGATATATAGTTCTTATCCAATGCGCAATTAAACTCCAGACATTATAGCTTGGGTATAATTGATTATGCTGAGTTGATTTTGTTGATTCAAAACAAATCTTATTTTAGCTCATCGTCGCATCAAGTGTCAAATAAGAATTTTATGATTTTATTGATAATAATGGAAGATTTGAAAACGAAAATGAGAATTTATGGGTTTCAATAAATTATGCATAATAAAATTTGAATTTTAATGATTTATTTTTTAAATTTCTATCAATCATATATTATTTTATAAAAATATGGACTGAAATAAATAAATAAAAAAAATTGGCGACGTGGCAGCTCGTGGAAAATTAGGGTCTAATCATTTCCAACTCTTAACCATTCCTGTGTGCATAAATTATCAGCAGGAATTGATTATCAGATAGTAGGTATGTATTTGATTTTACTAAAAATATAAGATTTAGCACTATGTCGCACAGGAATAAAAAAAAAATTTATATCTGATTTTGTAGCTAAATTTGTTTGTTTATGTTTTTAAAGGATAAGAAACTTTATTTTGTTATATCAAATACGTTAAAAAATTATTCATTATTAAATTGGTTTTATATTCCGCTTTTGCGATGAAAACTAGTTATTTTATTTTAAAAATTCGGGCGTTTTATTTTGAAAAATCGCGTAATTTAAAAAAAAAACAACTAGATTTGATTTCAAATGAGGGATATCTAAAGAATGACAAACACTTATGGAATGAAAATTGACTAATGTGTCCCTCACAAAAATGGGATTACCAATAGATAGCGATACGCTTACATATTATGTATGTATACATGGTGTCCCGAAACTTAACGCCAAGCGGGTACCGGGTGATAGGGTAGGTTATATACGTACTGGAAAAAATTAGAAAAAAAATCCATCTTGTTTGGTTTAGTAATAATAGCAAAAATTTTTAAAAATATTGAAAATCGATACCTTATGCCAAATTTTAAGGTACTTGGGTCACAAAATTTCGAAATTTTTACGTAATCCTAAATAACCATGTCACTTTCATCAGAAAAATAAAGTTTGACTAAGTCATGGTTTAAAAAAAATTTGTAGACTAACTTTGACACTTCATATTTAAAAAAAAATTACTGCACTACCCTCGGCAAGTTATTTAAAAAAAATGGCCAATTTCCCCAAGGTTTCAAAATGGTACAAAACTTGCAACTTTTTCATTCCTAAAAAAAATTATTGCTTTTTATTTGCAAAAGGACCTCAGTTGACTTCATTCACTTTTACGTTTAAATACTGCTTTTTGTACTCAAACGTCGGTTTTACCGAGGTGTATGTAAGATAAATAGAGGAACTAGAATAAAACATTGTTTGCCGTAAATTAGAGTGAGACAGATCTTCATTACATGTGGTACGATACGATCTACGTTCGGTACGCTACGTAATGTATGTAATAAACTTAACCAAGCCAGATGGATTTTTTTTTTATTTTTGCAGTACCGGTATAACCTACCCTATTACCTGGTATCCGCTTGACGTTGATTTTCGGGACACCCTTTATATAGCAGTTATTGGATTATGCCAAAAAATTAATTGTAAGAGATTGCTTAAAGCCTCTATAATTTTGTTTCACTTTAAAAATGCTAAAATTAATCTAAAAAAATTCCGTGCGAATCCAGACAGACCAACTAGTATCAATACAAACAGAGTTCCGAAAATAGCCAACAAAAATAGTTTTCTGATAACTCCTTTCATTTATCAAACTTTATAACGTTAGTCAATTTTATTCTTAAGTAAAAACTCAAAAAAATCTATTTTATTTGTATATTTCATTAAATATCTTATTTTTCTTTTTATGTTACATAAACTGTTTTCTAATACGGAATTTAAATATTTATGTTAAATTTAAACGATTATAATATGTTCAACTTTTTTCTAAAGACGTAATCTTCCAAATAAGCTCTTAATGTTGAACTTAATTATTTAATTCATTTATTTATTTCATTTATCTCAGAGTGCAAAATAAGATTTTTTACCCCACCCAAACACATTTGTATGCTAAGATCTTCAACATTTTACTCAAGATTTATTATGTTAAATGTATAATTAAGTACGAGCTTCACCTTAGTCGTGCATTTATTAAATACATTCAACATTTTCACACTTTCCAGTTGATTACATAACTCATTATAATTGTATTTATTTACGATAGCAACTTCAACTTTTAATGTACGATTACCACAACATAAAAAAAATTATCGTTTTACTTAAATTTTTTTTTTGATTTTTATTTATTTAGAACTTTTAATTAAAACTAATTCAATTATTGCATTATTTTAAAATTGTCATGTGATCCTTGTTAAATTAGTCAAGTCAAATCAAGTGCATAATTGTCTTCAACTCAAATTACCCCTCTAGTTATTTGGTACATCAACAAAATGTCAACACTAATGATCGTATAATACGTAAACGATGAACAAACATATAATTTATTATTTTATACACGAATGTTATGACGTGAGCAACAGAAAGCTTACCTACAACCGTGCCTCCTATATATAATGACAAGATATACTCGTCACTTAAATAAAATAGATATTATACAGGGTGTCCCGAAATCACCGCCACAGGAGAAAACTTCTTTGGCGTTAAAAAAATAAAACAACAAAAAATAAAGGAAAATCAAAAAAATATGAATATTTGAATAAAAACGATTAAAAAATACGCCTTCTGTAGCATCTTTGCTTTTTGTTTTTTCCTTTATTTTTGTTTTGTTTTAATTTTTTTTAAATAATTTTTAATGTGTTTTTTTTGGGTTTGGTGAAAAAAAAAGTGAAATAGTTTTAAGAACACATATTGGGTTTTTATAATAAAATATAAAAAATTATACTTAATAACTTGTTTTTGTGAAAAAAATCATATCGAAGTAAAAAAAAAAAACAACCTAAAAATGCTAACAAAATGTGTATTGCGGGTAAACCGTTATCCACACATGGTATATGGTAGATACAAATTTCTAACTGTTACTGTTATGAGTTGAAAATGAAGCGAAAACGAGAAAATTACCTCTTAAGTATTTCGACTTGAAATGACTTCAGGAACTCATGGTTTTCTTCTGTGGTGGTGATTTCGGGACACCCTGTATATATGCACTTGCAAAATAAATATAATGTATTCATACAGTGCTGGATTTGCTGGAAAACTAAACAAAGCTGTTTTAAAAATGGTCCAAGGTGAAATAAATTTAAGTAATTCATAGCCAGTGACATTTATTGTCCAATCTTATTTCCAATATTATAATTTTTTTTTTTTTTTTTGAAAAAGTGAATAGCCAGCTCAGTAAATTTGTATTCCTAAAAAATAACAAAAAAGTGATAAAGAAATACTTTTTTGTATTCCTAAAAAATAACAAAAAAGTGATAAAGAAATACTTTTTAATAAATGTTTACATACAAAAGGAGTCTACAAATTTGCTTAACTGGTTATTCACTTAAAAAAAAAACATGGCTTTAAATGTTCCTTCTTGAAGATGTCTACAAATCAATAACCTTCAAGCATCAATATTCATCCGTATATATTCATCAATATAAATCCGGCACTGAATGTTTGTAATATTATATTTATAATACCTAATGCATTTTTTTTTCATTATATGTATTTACTTTATAATGCACATATATGAATAAAACATAAGATAATAATATTGTATTTTTCACTTGTGAATTCAAATCTTAGTTACCTTCAACAATTCATTAATTATTTGTCATGGGAAGCAACTTATTTATTTTAATTGAAGAATTTAAAAATATTAAAGTATTTATTTTAAAGAATCAATTTTTTTTTTGTTTTTATTTATTTATTTTTTTTGTTACTATCGGATATCAGAAAGTGGGTCATGCTCATGATGTAATTATTATCATTTTTCACTTTTCGATAGAGTGGATAATAATTTACGTGCACTATCAAATAATAAAATGAATCGTTGACGCTTGAAAAAAAAAAAAATAATAAAAGTATTATGATGGGCTTGAGGGTGGAAAGGAGAAAGAAGCTAAAAGGGGAATGGAGAAATCTTTTTGTAGAACAAGTTGTCGTCGTTAGCTTATCAACTACCATTAAACTAGATCAGTTCAATTGAAAGAGCATGTGAATGATTGTTGTTTGGTATTTGTACAATATTCGAGCAACTTACACTCTTATTCAGTTCTATACGAGTATTATTATTATGGTAACAATTTTCTATTTGTACTCTTTGACCTGTACTTAATTTAATATATATTTTTTTGTAAGGAATAAATTTAAAGAAAGTTCTTTGAGTAATTCGTTCTTGTTCATCATCTTTAATCAGTCATAGAGCTGATTTTTAATAAAATGCATTACTGATAGATCGCACGAATTTGCTCTCGTGATTTAGTTTAAAGGTACAAAATAAAAATACAAAGTACAAAATTATTATAAGAACTAACACTGTTAAAATAAAATTTGAAAAAAAAAAATAATAAAAGGAAATATTTGTAAAATTTAAGATAAAAATATTGGGGCAAAATTTTACACTAAGAGTATTCACGCAATGATTTAAAACACTAAATAAGTTTACCATTTTGTTAATGAACTGTCAAATTTTTTTATGAGAAATGATTTATACAATTTGATAAAAATAAAATTCCCCAAGGATTTTGCTAAGGAAAATTAACCAAATAGGTCTATTTAGTATCTTTTTTAAGAAAAATGTCTAAAACCTGTCAAAATTTAGAGAGGGAAAACTTCGCAAAAAGTTAACAAACGCACTGAACCACTTTTTGTATTAATTGTCACTTTTTTGTATAAGACGTTCAAACGGTGACAAATTATTTAGAATCTTGTAATTTATAAATTGTAAAATTTTGGTGAAACTATGTATATAACTACCGATTGCGACACGTCAACTTCAGTGATTTAAAATTAAGATGGTGAATACCGAAATGATTTTTTTTTTAATATTCTTAGCCGACGTCAAATGACAGACACTAACAGCTGTGAATTTGATAATTTTTAAACTCTTTGCACACAGAAATTTGTGTAGCAGAAATTTGCAAATTATCCAATGGAGGGGAAATTATTTTTCTCTCTTTGATGCTTCCTCGTTGCAAATTTTTTGAGTTAACAAACACGAATTTTAGAGAATTTTTGGCAATTTGTGAAAATTTGTGCTATTTTGCAAAAAAATTTAGGCTACCAAACAGAGCTAATAGGCGTGTTCAGGAAAATGAGATCTCGGAGATCTCAGCAATCTCAGTTACATGAACAAGATTCCTCTGCAAAATTTCTCAGTTCTTCTGTCAAATCTCTGAGGAAAAAAAATCTTGGATTTGCTTTTTCTCACTATTTGAGGGAGAAAAATCTCTGAGATCTAATTTTTCTGAACGCACCAAATGTTATTAGTAAACTAAACTAAACGTCATTGTGACTTTTAGAATGAGGCGTGTTGAGAAATATGATATTATTAGGTATCTCAGAGAACTTAAAAAACTCTGTCCGTGTTCTGTAACTATCGCATTGAGATTAATTGGCAATCAAATTTGTAAATAAAAACGCGTTTTATACAAAAAAAATAATTAGGACGTTTACATTTTCTGAATATTATTGATCAGCATTGTTTATTAACACAAATCCATATAATCGGGACATATGGATAAACAAAATTAAATGGTTTTAATTGTAACTTATATGCTTTCCAAATTGTCATAGATTTATTACAGTTCTACATTTAGTCCCGAAATCGTTTTTATTCATCTAATTCCCGTCGGGCTTAGTAAAAAAATGTGACTTTTCCATTTTTTTCCTTTGCAAGACATTCGGCTTCGATTTCAGGTTGGTTCGGGAAAGGTTCTCCATTTAAAAATAACTTCGAAATCTAAACACGCATATTTTGAAAATTAGTATTTGACAGCTGATTCAATTACACCGCATTTAACCAAAAGAATTAAAAAAAGGGCGTTCATGCAAACTTTTATGTAAACTTATCATTTTACACAATTTAAAAACTAACGACCTTTACTATTAAGTACGATATTTTTTTAGTTATACAAATTTTATATACTTCTGAAATACATCAGCCAAGTAGAAGACTATTTTAATAGGACTTGTTGGATTATTGATTCAAAATAGCTTTTGACGGCCTTTAAGCCACAAAATTTAGAGTTTCGTCCTGGCGGTGATCTCACTTGGACTCATTAGTAGGCTAGTTATGTTGAGGATTTTTTAGTATGATGCTAATTTAAAAACAGGACTTTTCAAATTTTAAACGAGTAAGCATCGTTATATCTTTGAAACATTTTATTAAATTTAAAAACACCAAATTCAGGCATAACTTCCCTTTAACCAAATGAACAAGAATAACTTAAAAATAACTTAAATTTTTTTTTCAGAAACAGTAAATTCTTATTCCTTTATGCTTATTATAGTGCATTTTTACTAAAAAACTTAAAAATTAGTTAAAGATTTTTAAAGGCGTAGACCACTTTTTGTTTGCCTTCTCCTAATAGTATGTAATTTGAAGTTTGATTAAAACCTCAAATTTTTTTTTTACACCAAACCAATACTTGCCATATAAAGCAAAAAAAAAGACAATATTTAATTGGTCTGAATAAAAGGAGAGCATTTTAATTCATATAATACATGATGGATTTAGCTTTAATCATTTGGATGACTCTTAGGAATAAATTAAATTTGATTGGTTTTAATTGAATTTATTTTATTTATATGGACATTTAGGTTAGTACTTAGTTATTGTATTCTTAATAAAAATTTAATAGCCTGACAGAAAAACTTATTAAAAAAAGTTTTATTTTACACGTTTAGCATTTAAATATGTATTCCATTTTTAAGAAGAAAAACATAATTTATTAAAGTTTTTTTTATAATTACAAAAATTCTATACTATACATACATATATGTTAGAGTTAAAAATACTTTGTACATAGAATCACTGTAAATATTAGAGATCATTGAATAGGCACAGAATCCGGCCTTTATTATCAGAAGTGGGATTACCCTAAAAAAAAAAAAAAAAAAAAAAACAAAAAAAAAAAAAAAAAAAAAAAAAGGTGGAAGAAAAAGAAAAAAAAAATAATAATAATGGAAGAAAATTTAAATAATTTGGAACAAGAAGAAACTAACACTAAGAATTCTAATCAAGAAAAACAAAACAACACAATGCTCATTACAGCTGATGCATTGTCAAGATTTTTTAGCTCGCTCAACGGAAAGCAGATGTCACTGTTGGATTTCCAGTCTTCGAACCCGATCATTCTCGAGTTGACATAGTCAAATAGTGCTCTGACATTGATACGCGAATTGCACGAGATGATTTAAAAGATTTTGATGTCATACCTCGTGTACGTTCTTCTTTGATGGGTCGATCAAAAGCTTGGTTCGAAAAATATGGTTACCAACACTATGCTTGGTCTGACTTACGATCATCAATAATCCACGCTTTTTCAACTGGAACAGACATTGTTGCTCAACTCAGAAAAGTTGCGAATACAGAAAGCAATGAATTTGCGTCTTATTCTGATTTTGTGATGGAGAAAGTATCGCAAATAAACCGCTTACCATTTAACGTTCCAGAAGAAAAAAATGTTAGGATAGTGATTGGCTGCATTACAAATATTGGATTCAAAAATTCACTAATGTTTGTTATGCCAACTTCAATCCAATGCTTAATAGACCATTTATCGTCTATTAGTGAGTCACCACGAAAACAACAGGACGTATTTGAATCATATGATGGGTCAAATAGAAGACGAAGTGATGAAGACAATTTCAGATTTTCAAACAAGCGTCCTCGCTTAGAATTAGAGAAACTATAAGACCATTTTCAAAAGAAATGAGAAAATTATGCAGTAATGTAAGTTTTAGTTTTCATTTATTAAATTTCCAAATATTTAGCTGAATTTTGAAGAATATATTTTGTTTACTTTAATTTGTTGATTGTTAATGGTAAAAGACAAGTTTATGCTTGAGGGCTAAACCTCTGAGCTTATAATTATTTGATATGAAATCTGTTTGAAAAGAAAGGTAGACAAGCTGATTGCCTCTGAGCTACTTAAATTTGTTATGTGTTGTTGTTAACGGTAAAAGACAAGTTTATGCTTGAGAGCTAAACCTCTGAGCTTATAATAGAATTGGTTTTGAAAAAAACGTAAGACATGCAGATTGCTTCTGGGCTACAAGAATTATTGTACATAGAAGGTATACAAATTCTGAAAATCGAAACATCTTAGTTATCAGCTAAGTATATAAAATGTTTTTAAAGTATTCTAAGTAAAAAGTATTTATACAAAACAAAGCATAAAAGGTTTCATCGAGAACGATGAAAATTGCAGGATGGCCGTGTTAAAATTGAAAATACTTTGTACATAGAATCACTGTAAATATTAGAGATCATTGAATAATATTTGAAGAAAATGTCAGAAAATAAATATAAAAAGAGGAATCTGTTCTCCTGGAGTTCAATATAATTTGGACTGTGAAAGGAGTAAGCCAAGGAAAATATTGGCACAGAATCCGGCCTTTATTATATATGTACAAACATGTGTACAATATACATACTACTGAAATAAATCATCCAAGTAGAAGACTTAGCACGATTTAACATGATTTATTTATCATGATTTGAAAATTATTTTTTTTTTTAATTATTAAATTACATATTTTTAAAAGGAATAAGGGATCACTCACCCACTCATTTATTTGCATCTGCCTCATAATACTGTAACTGATTGAGTTATAAAAATATAATACAAATAGTTTCAAGAAATGTAAGTTTTACATATGTAAGATCCTATTAAGACAAGAGGTTTTTTTATAATTTTGAATCCTAAGTAGAAATAGGGTAAAATAGGGTTAAACTGATTTTGGGTCAAATAAATATTTTCTAAACGACGAGTGCTAGAGTGTTGATTTTTTTTAAATACTATCAGAAAGCTAATAAAAAATAATTGTTTCAAAAATTTGACGTAGGTACCAATTTTTTTTTCTTAAAAATATCGATACCTTCCCGTAAGAATGTATTAAGCGACACTTTTTTCGAAAATTACTTTTTAATGTGGAACTATACTAGAAGTTAAGCGCCACATTTCGGCCTGGGTTTCGCTGCCCTATCATGTATGCAAAAGAAACTAAAGAGAAAATAAAATTGTAGCAACCGCCAAGTTTTCTCACTGGAATAATGTTGCTCCCTGAAATTTGTATTATCCGCCAGTGAAATTATGCTAAGCGACATTTTTAAAAACCTTATTGTCTTAAGCAACCAAACGTCCACAAAAAAAATTTGTTAGATGTCGCATAGTTTAACCGAAATTGTCGCTTAGCACACTCTTCCAAATAGAACTTGCTCCATTTTTGTCGCTTATAACACTCCAGATATGGTTTTCCTTGATTTTGAATATTTTTCTATGAAGCAGGCTACTGCTTTTTTCCCATTTATTTTGTGTTTTTTTTTGTCTGGTCGGTTGTAAGCGTATTTTTGTATGTAAATTCCGTTGCACAGATAGCTGTTGATTTTATTTCAAATATTTGAATGCAGTAAGTAGACTTGGGTTTTGTTTCAGGTTATTTTGTTCCTTTTGCTCTCGTCAGTTGTCATCGTACTTTTTTCGTTGAGGAGTGTTGCAAAAATAGTGGCTTATTGTGATCATTTATTAATTAGATACATACATACGTTTTTGTTTGTTAGTTCATCGTTTCGTGGTATTCTAGTAAAATTATAAATTTTACCATGAATGCAAATTTACCAGGTCCCTCTGGATTGCAAAAGCCAATTTTGTTTCATTCAAGAGCTAGACAAATGGTTGAATTAGCAAAACAATCTTATGAAGGAATGAAAGTAAGTAAATAAGCTCCTTGATTCTTGATACATTGTTTATTATTTTGAGGTAGGTGAGATAAATACAATTATGAATTGTTTTAGGTTGATCATTTTGAAAAAACAAAAAGTACTACGGGTGAAAGGAGTTTGTCTGCACCATACAAATCTGTATCTGGGTCTGAGTCTGAGTGTGATCCGTTTGAAACAGATGGGAGTTCATCTTGGCATAATGATTCCATAGAAGATTCAAGTTCCGATGAAATAATAGAACATCGAAAAGTAAACGAGAATCCAAAGCCGAAAGTCATGGCCATTGAGGTATATAACCAAGGGTTGGGGGTAGAATCAAAAAGAGCTCGTGTTGAGAAAAAACATAAATCTGTGCAAAGAAATCCATGCAAGAGCTGCCAAAACAAATGTGCTACTAGATTAAGTGAGTCACAAAGGCAAGCCGTTTTTGACTTTTATTGGAAACTGCCACATACACAGCAAATAGATTGGTTATTATCTTGTGTTGATCGTGTTCCTATCAAAAGGCGACGAAGCAAAGAAATTGAAAAGAAGACAGAAACAAGGAAATATTTTATAAATTTTGAAGGGAAGAGAATACAAGTATGTATGCAGTTTTTGCTGAAAACTCTTAACATTTCCAGTAGAGTTGTCACATATGCCCTTGAAAAAACAACAGTTTTAAATACATCGGAAACAGACAAGAGGGGTGCAGCACCTACGTCAAATGCAACATCCGATGATTTAAAAGAAGCCGTTTGCACGTTCATTGAAAGCTTACCAAGGGTTCCATCCCATTATTGCCGTTCTAGGACCAATAGAACTTACTTGCCCACCGAGTATTTTAGTGTTTCTAATCTTTACAGAAAATTCAAAGAAAACCAAGAGGAACAAGGTTTGAATTTTGTCTCCGAAAAAATATTTCGCGGAATTTTCAAAACGTACAATATTGGCATCCATGTTCCCAAAAAAGATAAGTGTACCTTTTGTGAATCCTATAAGGACCGTGAATTGGATGAGACACAGAAAAAAAAAGTGTCAAAACATTCCCAACAGAAAGAAACGAGCCATAAACTGTTTAAGGAAGACCAGGAAAAAGCCAAAAATTCACCTTCATTTGTTTGTGCTAGTTTTGACCTGCAAAAAGTTCTAAACGTTCCACATACGCAGAGTATGCTATTTTATTATTCGAGAAAATATTCGTTTTATAACGAGACAGTTTATGAGAGTGGAACTCATAATGCGTATGCTTTTGTTTGGGGCGAAGTTGATGGAATGCGAGGAGCAAATGAAATTTGTTCAATTCTCAATCAGTACTTGAAAATCGTCGATGAGAGAAAAACTGTTACTTCCATTTCCTTATACTGTGATAGCTGTCCTGGACAAAATAAAAATCGCCAAATCATAGCAATGATTTTTTTGTTTATACAAAAACAAGCTAAACACATTAACGAAATTAAATTAACATTTCTACTTCCTGGCCATACCTACATGCCTGTTGACTCTGTGCATGCTACTATAGAGCGATTTGTTAAGAAAAGGACAATTTGGACACCATCAGAATGGGTTACTCTGATTTCGAATTCAAGGATAAATCCCAAACCTTATGAGGTGGTAGTGTTGACATACAAAGATTTCCGTGATTGGAAAAAAGAAGCGCTGAAATATTTTCCAACGAAAGGAGTAAAAACAAAGGAGCAAACTAATTTCAAGATTACGGAATCTAATATTTTCATTTTTTCTAAATCATCCCCTGAAATAAAATATTCGCAATTTCAAACACCTTCTCCTTTATATACCCTGGATTTTTGTCGCACGCGCAACCAAGTGAAATGCCTTGAAGAATTCAATGAACCTGACATTCTATATTCTTCCAAACTGTCAATATCAGGCCCGAAACGAAAGGATTTAGAGAGTCTACTCAAAAGAAAGTTTATTCCTGAACGATACATACAAGAATACGAGGATATAATAAATACAGTCGGTGAGAAACAAGACGAATTAGCAGAGACAGACGAAGAAGATGATTTGTCTGAAAATCAAAATTATAATCATTAATCTTAAAATTTCCGTTTTTATCCCTAAAATTAATTTATGTTGCTTTTTACATAGATTTTTATGTATTATATTTTTGATCAGTAATCCTCAAGTGTCCTTTTTGAATTTTTGTTTTGAAATAAATGTTATGTTACTTTTTATATAGATTTTTATTTATTTAATTGTTGATGAGAAAAAAATAAAAAATGAATTAAACGACACAATTTATTTCAAACCTTTATTTTGTGTGACCATTACAGTGTCTTAAGCGCCATTTACCATTGTATCAAGCGCCAATGTCTTGACCACGATAATGTACTAAGCGACAAAAACTTCGTATCTGATTAAAATTTCGGTTTTGCAATGATGTCAAGTTTTGTATTCGTAAAATCCCTCTCCAAATCTGTTCCTTCCATTACAATACACAAAAAAATAACTAAATGAGACGTTTTTTTTGTTTCCTGAACAATTTTAAAAATGTCGCTTAATACATTCTTACGGGAAGGTATCGATATGTTTTCAAAATTTTATATATAAAAAATTATTTTTTTTAAAAAAACCGCTTCAACGATTTTTAAAATTTTCTTTCTCATAAATTGAGATTTGTGTAAGAAATCGGATGGTGTACATTGCGTTGGTGTCAAAATAGTTTCAGAAAATGTTTAATCAATTTATTTTTAATTATATTGATTTTTTTAACAATTTTTCAGTCTAAAGTGTAAGTACCATGTGTAGATTAATTCCACAGTAAGATCGCACATAAGAGCAAGTTCGTGCGACCCAGTTGTGCATTTAAAAAAAAATTATATTATGTATATTTTGTTTTCAAATTTTGCACTGCAAATTTTAGCTTACGTGGTTGCTGAGAAAAGAATTTTCATGTTTAGATTAACATTGAAGTTGGCGGTACAATATGATTTTTTTTAATTTTTTTAAATGAGGACTTCAAAATTTTGGTAATTTTTTTCATCAATTTAAAAGAACAACTGCAAATTTGGAGCCATATTTCAAACTGATAGCTTGCTTGATTGTGTCTTAAATCTAAATCAAAAAAAATATATTTTATTTAAGTAGGAATATTTTTTTGCCATTTGTACCTGCCCCTTGGATTTTTCTAATATAACCACACTCTTTTTTATCACCGGTTAAAAAAAAACTATGTACGTGTTTTTAAATGTGATCAACAATTATATTGCTTTTTTATGTTCTTTAAAATATTTTAAATTCGATAGCAGAGCGTATATCGAAGTTAATGAAACCACGACTTGAAAAATGGCAATAAAACTTATTTTTTGCATAGCTCATAAAATCCATTCAACCATAAAGTAAGTAAAATAGATTTGTTCTAAGAACACAACTTTGACGGTTAAATAAACTTTGAAAAAGTTTGGCGTATTCTTTGTATTTAGTATTCTTTCAACATTAAATATAATTTAGAATATTGTCATTTTTTGTTATTTTCTTTGAAGAAGACGGGGGCACAAACAGGGCTGGAGATTATTCTCAACCTTCCAGCCCTGAACGAGTACATAAGGTGTACAGCAGCCAAAAGGAATGGACTCTTGAAAGCACAGCAAATATGGTCATGGGTCTATTTGTCAAAGTTATGTCGGACTTGATGTGACCACCGACTACATACCACACGTAATAGATTTTAGAAAAAACTTCTCAGTTTTAATACCCGAAAGGCATGGATGAAAACCCAACTCACTACTCGGTGAACAGGGCATCCCCTTCTATACTCATGGGTCAAAAATGGAAGAAGGTACAGGAGCTGGAGGGTTTTGTGAAGATCTTAATATTAGAGAGACATATATAAACTCCCAGATGAGTGTAGTGTCTTTCAGGTTGGCTGAGATTTATGGTATTGAAAAGGCAGCCGAAATTGTTAACAGGAAGAAAACTGAGCTCGTCAGAGATCACATTCTTCGTTGACAGCCAAGCTGCTATCAAAGCAATAAACAACGAGACTATAAGATCCAAGGCAGTAGCAAAATGTTGAGACACACTGAATAATATTTGTAACTCTAAGCAAGTTAAACTGTGCTGGGTTCCTGGACAAAGTAATTTAGAAGGGAATGACATAGCAGATGCACTGACAAAGAAATGGTCGATGTCAAAAAGGAACAGTAGTAGGAATTTAATTTTTGATGTGTAAACATCTATGCCGGCGGCGGCGGCGGCGGCGGTAGGGTAAACTTAAAACGTAGAAATTTCTGTGACACTTAGTTGTGATCTTATACGTTACGATACGTTGATGTAAATTGGATACGTTCAATATTGGGTACGTTCGTTTGTACTTCAAACCAAATCGAAAGATCGAGTTAAGTTTGGGTTGAAATTTGGTTGACAGTCCGTTCTCGTCGAATTCTGTGATGTAAAACCAGCACTTAAATATTTAATTTGATGTTTACACATTTTAACCGTGAGTCCTGGCACTCACATTTTTTTACAATTAAAAATTGTTGTTGAAAATAACAAAGAAATATTGAAGAAGTTCAAATCTTCGGTAGTTTTCCTTAAAAATAATTTGCAGCGGAAAGCAAATAGATTCCATGTACATATCAACAAATCAAACTACCTAATCTTTTTTAGAATATAGTCTTTTATAAGGCTATATATGTACGGTTACAGGTTTAATTTATAAATATTGGCCCATGGAAGGAGGTTTCATTTATTTCATTGCAATTTCACCTATAAGGCTATAAGACAAGTTAACAAATGGTTGAATCGACATTTTTAGAGGACAATCACATTCAGCATTACTTATATTATATACGAGTACAACATTCTGGTTACAGAACTTGAAGCTAATAGAAAAGACACATTTTCAAAGCCGAAGCTAAAAGAAACTTGATCTGAGAACTTATGTACCCATTGATGGTTGTATACTCTAAGCTATACAAGTCGTGCAAAATGATTGGATTAATTTAATTTTTATATATATTTATTTTTTAATAACATACCTACACATATGGAGTGGAGGTATCGAGGAACCTGATCATGATCACGTTGAAATTAATAAAATTTTAAATTATGTAAGCGTTCGTCGAAAGGTGTATAGTATAGACGAGACACCATCGACGACCGATGTGATGTCGAGTCGACTAGGTAGATATAGTAGAGACATACGAGATAAAGGCAACACAACAAATGACATCTTTGAATGTGGTAAGTAGCCTTTTATGGTTTTTGCTGCATTCATGGCTACATACGTATATAAAAACAGCTCAACAAGTGGTAAATGGTTTGTCGGCTGGAACTTTGTAAAAGTTAGTCTTTGCAGGTTACACAGGGATGTTGAGTATATTGTATATATTGATTGAGAGATCGTGGTCGTCAAGTTAAGTTATTTTGCGGTCAATGGCAAGAGACAACAAAAAAAAAATATTGGTCAAAAGTGATTGGAAAAAAGAAATAAAAACAAAAATATACTTAACCAATTAATAGGAATTGGGGTTTGTTAGATTTGTTTGTATTAATGAAAGCGGCAAATATTATTAATGCAATGACGCAGAACGATTTGAATCATACTTTACGAATAAAAAATTATAACATTTAGAATTAACCTGAAAATAGAAATAGTACCTATTTTTTAAAAAACTCCAAGAGCTATTTCTCAAGCAATACGAGAGTTGGAAGTATTGAATAAATCTCATAACGAGAAAATAAATAAATTTTAAATTAACAAGGCTATCGTTAGTAAAAGTTATAAAAAATTTAAGCCCAACGTATATTGGAACTTTTTCAAAGTTGACAGAAATTATCATAATTCAAAAGAATTAACTGTCTATAAGTAAAATCAAATAGAATATCGACACTGGACTGGAAGTAGCCGAGTACCTAAGCGTAACTTAAAAACCACAAAATTTGATATAGATAGTTGTAGCCAAACGAAGTAATATAAACACGCATAATATATTTTTCATATGAATAAAGGTGTCAAACAGCTAATTTCACATCACCCTATTAACTTAATTCCCACAAACCCCAGAAATTTAATTGAAGACTTCTCTTAGTAGAATAAAATTTCCAAGAAAAATTTTAAATTCATCTTGAAAATAAAGCAGGAGTTTACTTATATTACAACAGTTTTATGAAACAAACCAATTTAAGCCATTTTTAAATATTATTTTGATATTAATTGAAAATAAAGTTAAAGTTTTGGAATATTCCTACCCAATGAATTCTTCAACAAAATCATTGCTAGTCGGCATTGTTAAGCTATCAGCTATGTAGCTACCATTAGACGATCAACGTGAATGGTCAACACGTTGACTCTCTGACGTCAAAATGACGTCAAATTTTGTCCCAAAGCTGTCAAGGCTTGTGATTTTTAACGTAGAACACACCGTCAATGCGTTGATTAATTTCTGAGACCGTGTAATCACCCAGTCAACGCAGTTAGGACGCATTAACATGATACTCGTCAGCGGGTTAACTGTATCTCAACGTTGACACAGCGCAATTGTTTACCGTGGCAATGTATAATCTGTATTAACCTTTGTCTCGATTCCAAAAATTTGTGATTTTGTAGAGGTTTTTAATCTATCGGCATCGTAGCCATCCTTCAATGGAATTGGACATTTTATAGCATGAAAACTATATTTTATGGTGTGTCGGATATTTCATTTTAAATGTTACCCGAAAGACCCAAAATCGTTTTTTTTTTTTTTTCAGGAGTAAAAAATAAAATTTCATAAATTTGTTATTTTTTAGAAGTTTTTTAATCCATCAACATCGTAACCATCCTTCAATGGAATTTGACGGTTTATGGCTTGACAAAATTTTGAAAAATTCAATATTTTAATCCAAATGTCACCCAAAAGCCCTAAAAACGCGTTTTTTCGAAACAAAAAATTTAATCTGAAAATTTAGAATTGAAAAACATAAAATAAAATGAAAATCAACAAAATTAACAAAAAATGTATTTATTACCTATTTCTAAACAAATGACAACCAGTAAATTACTAAGCGAATAAAATTAATCACCCTTATTTGAGTATTAACGTGCAAGACTGCCGATTCCGAGGTACTAGCTTATACCGAGTCCTAACTAATACTCGGTACCAAATTGACAGGTTTAGGGCTTAGAACTTGTGTAAAAAAATGAGTTGATACTGATTTCAGTACTATCTTCAGAACTAGTATCGGAACTAGCGTTAGAACTTTGTGAAGAAATTGGCTGTAAGAAATCTGTTGCCATAAAATTACCGTTTTAACAAAAAATCAAGAAAATATAAATTTATCGTATTTTCCATTTTTTTTAACATTGAAAATGTTTATAGGGTCGTTTTGATAAAAGTATGGTGTTACCAAAATGAACAAAGATAGAGAATGAACTCTAGCGTATAGGGGGAGAACGATTGAATTTTTGGTTGGTGTTACCAAAGAAACTACCAAAATGAATAAAATGAAGAAAAAAAACACAAGTGATGAATTTCAGCCAGCGTACCTACATGTTGATCATTGCCAACGGACGAGATTCAGTGGAGGAATGTATAAAATTCGAAAAATGCTTGATTTGAGCCCACTTAGAAGCCTATAACTTTAGTTATAATTATTGGATGTTCAATATTAAGCTAGATAATTTAAGTTTAAATGACAGGCTACAAATCTGCATAAAAATTTTTGCAAACTTGAAAAATTATTTTTTAGAACTAATTTCATCACGGAAAAAGAAAAAAAAAACAAAGAAAATATGTATGTATGTATGTATGTATGTATACGTACATACATGCGAACAAAGAACATATTGTAAGAAGAGAGAAGACGGTGGAGTGTGTGCAGTACAAAAAACACCACGTGGCAAACAAAATTGGCTTTGCATCGGGCACAAAAATGATATACATTATGTAGGTATGTAGATATGCATGTATGTACATATGTAGGTATGTAGGTATGTGCATGAACATTATTTTTAGTAGGTATTTTACAAATAATAAAATCGTAAAGTTTGGATTTGGTTGGTTTGTTTGGATTATAACTTCTGTTCTAATAATCGGATGTTTGAGGTTAAAGTCTTAAAATTAAGGTAAAATGTCACTCTAAAGAAATTATGTGACAAAAGTTGACTTTCTTTTAAATCAATCGATTGTTGAACCTATAATAGATATGCATAATAGGTACCTACTTGAACCTCTTTAATAAACTTATAACTTTAGTTCTAAGGGCCAGATGCGAGAGGTTAAGGTATGTATGTTTAGGTAAATCAGGCAAGAGGTAGAATTAACTTAGCTAAACAACTCAAATATTGTAATCGAAAAGGGTCAATTTTGTAAGCTGATATATTCTATTCTAATCATCGGATCTTTGAGGTTAAAGTCTCAAAATTAAGATAAAATATGACAAAAGTAAATTTTTTCTATATCAACCTAAAGAACCTAGAAAATGCTAGAGAACGTTTGGGTAAAAACTTTACTAACTTCTAAATCAATTTGATTGTTTAACCTAGAATATGCATAGGTACCTACTTGAACCTCTTATATATAATTATAATAACTTAAGTTCTAAGGGCTAGATGCTCAAGGTTAAGGTGTGTTTAGGTAAATCAGGCAAGAGGTAGAATTAACTTAGCTAAACAATTGAAATATTATAATCGAAAAGAGTCGATTTTGTAAACTGATATATTCTGTTCTAATCATAGGATTTTTGAGGTTACGGTTTGAAAATGAATGTAAAATGACAGATTAGAAAATGCTTTTGACAAAACTTGACTTACTTCTGAATCAGTTTGATTGTTTAATTTAGAATGTGCATAGGTACCTACTCGAACCTCTTTAATAAACTTATAACTTAAGCCCTAATGGTCAGATCTTCATGGTTAAACTCCTCAAATGCAAATAAAATTTTAGGTTTTATCTTAAATCTTAAATTAGTCCATAAAAAATAATTTAAAATAAACACAATTAGTCAAATCATGTTTGCAGTGAGGTTGAGCTTTACATCAAAATATTTGTAAATTTGGTCTCGAGTTGAAAAAGGTTTACTTGAACAGTAAATCAAACGTCTTGGCTTTATAAAATATATGTAGTTCAATGAGTTGAAATACTTGTAAATCAATTTGGAAAAATTCAAAATCTTTTGATTTTCTCATCAACCGTCAAATTGATCTAAAAACAAGCCAACACACAGGTTGATATGAACAAAAACCGACTGAGTCGAGAACTAAGTTGAACCGTATATAATGTATGCTTTAATCGATCTGTAATAATTCAGTTACCTTTCTGCAAAGCTTAGCTAGGCAAAAATGTCAAATATGTACCTAGATATACGTTAAGATAGATGGTATATATGTATATTTTTAATTTCGTGTATAAGTGCTGTACCGGTGCGGATGAAAATGAGTATGATTGAGTAATTGCGAGTTAAGCTACAATTAAGACTGAGAAGTGACATTAAAATATACAAATTGGTACTTCAGACTGTAAAATGGTTTCTTAGACAGTTTATGAAGTTATAATGCACCTAACAATAGTATACAAAATCAAAATCACAAAGATTAGACATGTTTTTGTTTTATCGACGTAATACAAGTCATTTTCAATGTCCCCATAAAGAAAAATAAAAAGCTTAATTAGATGCTACTACATATTTTAGAATTGGATAAAAATAAAAATGCAATTTCTTTTTGATTTGTTATTAATTAAAAATTATAGACTTTCCTTGAGTATTCTGTAATTAATTTTGAATAAAATAGATGACTATTGTGTTGCAATTATATCATTGTTTGTGTACATATTTCTGTATTTAATTTCTAACACCTTGTTTAAGCACAACATGTGGATTGAAAAAATAAGAATCAACTCAGGTTAATTGTTCCAATTCCACAATTTATTCATATAAATGATCAATCCTTAAACTGCATTGACCTAGCTCATCAATTCATTTTTGTTTTATGCCTCAATTAGAAATAAATTCCACAATCCTCGGGATTTGCATAATTCTCAATTTATTTAGCCCTCTATCAGCTTGTTAATTTACCCATATAAGTGGTATACATCTTTTTAGCTTTCTATTTGTTATTCTTCAAACAACAAGATGCATTTTGAATTTATGTTACATTGCAGTCTGATGCTAATTTACACAAATTGACATAAGAATTGATTGTTAAAATTGGCTGTAATTGCCATGCAAATGAATTGTTAATTAATAACAAGAGAAAAGTCTTAAAAAAAAATTACTTAGGAAGCAAGTGTTTGAATTTTCCCACAGACAGAGGTGCTTTGATCACTTAAGGCCTACATTTATCATTGAAACAATAACAACTGACTTTCATATAAAATATATGCGATAAGTGGGTGGAACGATGATAATTAATTTTTCTTAATTTTTCATTCATTCATTCATTCATTCATTCATATGATCGTTAAAACAATTTAATTTCATGGCAGCAATATTAAATGATCAAAGCTTGTTTTTTTCACCTTTATGGCTCTCATCTTGAATGTCGTGTACGTCATTGGATTACAATTTTAAAATTAACATTATTCCCAGAATTCGAAAGGCAATTACTTCTTCGGGCGTTAACTCCAATTTGACCTGTTTTTGTATTCCAGTCGTGAAGTGAAATAGTTTTAAGTGCTTACAGTTAAATGTTTAGATGACAGAATAACCAGATAAAAGACTTCAATCAACGTGACTTCTCCGACGTATTTCTTTTGTTAAATTTTGATAGGTTAGCGATGGAGGGACATGAAAAATAAATTCAAAAGAACACGATAAGATACGCTTTTTGATACGCATTGTATTTGTATGTTTTGAATGCTTATAAAGTTGTGTATTTTAGAAATGACAGTTTGACATTTTTAGTAATTTTAATACAAAAAAAGCCACAACATAAACGAGTAAGCTTTCTATTATGGCTATGCACCCATTTATTTAAAGGAATTAATGAAAGTACCTACATGAATAGTACATACGTATGATCGTAGTACATAAAGAATGCGGATAAAAATAAAGGCGTGGTGTTAAATAATTCTTAATTTTCTTAAGAAACTGATTTCGAGTAAGAAATTATAACAGTTCGGAAGGTAGCGTTTCATTTTGTGTAGTAATTTTAAATTATAACTTTTATACTAGGGCTCCCGGAAAAAACGCCAGAATTTGTTTCTGGGTTAAAATTTGGAAAAAGGCCATTTTTTTAGAAAATAAGCCAGAAATTTGGAAATTGTATTTTTATTTATATTTGTATTTGTATTTGTATTTGTATTTGTATTTATTTATTTCAAATCGCTTACAAGGTAGGACAAGAGTCTTATAAATTGTTGAAAGCCTTTAAATTAATTTTAAATTTTGATTTAAATATTTAAGAAAATCATTGTGCCACATACCTATGGAAAAAGAGCCAGAAAGTGAAATGGAAATAAAACCAGTAATAAAAAAACTAATTTCTGGTCTCCAAACTTCATTTTGGAAAAAAACAAAAAATGACAAAATTTTTCTCAAAAACTGAAAGACAATTTTAAAATCCGGTTTTCGGTTTTTGACAAAAAAATTATTAAGAGCATAGAATTTTGAAAACAAAAATAGTATTTTAGAAAGTAAAATTTTGAGTTTAAAAATTAATTTTTCAAAAACTCTTCACCAAAACAACTTTATTTAATAATAAAATTAAAAAAACGAGATTTACAAAAAGGTTAAGCATGGCATTTTAAATGTTACTGTTGTTTTTTGAAAATTTCTCCCAGCTAAACCGTGGGGAATAGACTCCTCCTTCCGATACGATTTGTTTTCTTGTCTCGATGCAACCTACACGCTCTACTTTTTTTTCACACCTTATGCGAATAACCCTGGTATATTGAAGTCATAAGCTTTATTTTGACATCAAAATATTAACTTATTTTTTGTGATGACTTTGGTAAGTCGATGTCGTTCTTTTCGACTAATTCTATATGGATTTCGGATTTTCCTGTTTATGAAACACATGTACCTACAAACATTTTCATAATTATAATATGATGTATATCAGTAATAAATAATATTTTTAATTTAAAAAGCCTCTGCGATTAGTATGACATTTTGATAAGGAACGAACTTGTAATTCTAACTATTACCCAAAAAAAAATAGCTCGAAACAATGACTATTATTTTGTTTTACTAATAAAAAATAATAACTTATCTTCAATTATAGATTCAAAAGAATAAATACCTATTTATTTGAAATATGTAGTTTTAATTAAGCTGACATCAATTTCTTGATACGAAAACAATCTTATCAAATCAGATTATAGATAAGTAAGTATACTATACTTTTGTTGTTGTTTAAAAACAATGACTTGTGTAATAATTTTATTTGTTATAGTTTTGTAAATTCCAAGTAAAAATGGCTTCATCAACAAAAAAAAAAAATCAGAGTTTTGTAGTTTAAGATTTTATTTTAGGAAATTTAAACAGTTTTAGTTTTTCAAGTTTTAATAATAACCAGTTATATATGAATTGGTCAATTTATAATTCAGAGTTCGTACTAATTTTCTCGGTCAATAATTGAGGACGCGAATTAAAAATTTGTTTCCTCAATGAATCCTATTTTTGTGGGCTTCAGGTCTTTCTTTATTTATTTCCTACAAAACGTCGTCTATCAAAAAGTAAATAAAGAAAGAAAGACGTGAAGCCCACAAAAATAGGATTCTAATATATTGAATTAAAGGTCACGAAAAAGAAATAATCATTTCACTTATCAATTAAACTTTAAATTTTGCGTTCAATTGTCAATACTAAAAAAAATTATCCTTAAAAGTTCGTAAATATTTTGTAATATCAAACTTAAAACAAAGAATAGTTAAATTAAGTACATATTTGGAACTATAGGAAATAATAATAGGTAGTAAATTACCACAAACTTTATTGTTCCTTAGATTTCCAAATTTTAAAATTTCATCAAATGACCAAGACTTTCTTTTTATAAGTGCTTAAAAGTTGTCAAAGTTCTGAACAATCACTTTTTTCAAAATCAAAAATGTCTAGTTGAATGTAACAGACCAAAAACATAAATGTTAAAAAAGAGAGCCAAGTTCTTCAATACAAAAGCCTAAAAGTCAGCCATAAAAAGTAGTACACTATAAGTTCTTACTTTATGAAGGTTTAATATCAAATATTTAAAGTGAGTAATAACTGAAACAATTCTATAAATTATGAAATAAGTGCGTGATTTTTAATGATTACTGACTAAAACTACTGACTGATTATTGACTAAATTCTCTCATAATTTGGAGGCGCTTAGCAAATATTCCGAATTTGAAGATTCTCTCTAAAGTTAGAGGGGTGTCGAAAATCGCCAGAACTTGGCTGGGAACTACCGTGCCCCTTGATTATTAAGTAGTGGGACTTGTAAGTATGAAGGGAGATGAGGAAAGTTACTTTGGTATATAAATATTGTTATCTTGATAATTTTTTGAAGTAAAAAGGTGAAAAATTGATTTTTTGAAAAATTGACCCCTGCTTTTTTTTGGGCTCTAACAAGTTAGAAAGTTGGACTTTAAATGACATATAAAGTTCAAAATTTCAAGTTGAACATATAAAAGCTAATTTGTTTTTAAATATTAAAAATACTAATTAAATTACTACCTTTTTTAACCTACTCTTTTGTGTTCCTACCTGATTAATGTAACTTTTCAATTGAAATCCAATAAAAATCGATAGGGTTTCAAATGAAATCCACAATAACTCAAATAAAGACTCATATTTATTATATATACGACAATAAATTCTTAGAATAAAACTTTGATTCATAAAAACAGGTCACCAGACTAAAAAACCTCATCTCACAAACATTTGACCTGCTTCTTTATTTATACTCGTGGGATTCAATAAAAGTAACAAATACCTATTTATAAACCCTTATTATAATTTCGCATCATTGAACAAAGTCATTAGACGAGTTTGAAATAATATAAACATTAGCTATGTATAAAAAAAAAACGCTAATAGAACGTGTGGTTTAGTCAGACGTACACCGTTTGAAAGGTGTAACGCTCCAATTGTCTAGAGTTTCGTTCTATAGATTCAATGCGTGAAATTCGATATTCTCAGACAAGGTCAATAAATCCTGCAGCAAATTCATACTCGTATAATATTGTATATTTACAATTTCACATAACTTGTGGTCCACACTCTCTTTTATAACCTTTTCTGCTTATGCGATGGGGGTGTTTAATTTCAAAACATCGTTAACAGGTAGTTTTTAGGTCTTCCTAAAACAACTTAAACAAGAAAATTCAAGAATTTGCACAAAAACTTGAATTTTATACTCTACGTAAGATTTCGCAGAAATCAGATAAGATTTTGTTATTGTTTGGTTAAAGAAAAAAGTTCAATTTCTTGGATACAAAGTTTCATGTTACAATTATTGGTGTGACCTTTTTAGTTTCAAACTCGGGAACAACTTTGTAATTTCATTTATCAAAAAAAAAAAAAAATCGATAAATCACGTTTTTAAAAACGTTCCTAAAAATATAAAATTATTTCTTCTAGGCACATAATACATATAACTTTGCGCAAATGTCATCATCATCACCCTATCGAAAGATGCTATAATTTTTACAAATTAATCCGCAAAAAAGAGAAACAATTATTCCGCGTTCTTGAAGAAGTAAAGTAATTTATATGTTATTGACGTGTATTTTTATATCTATTTATTTACTTCACAAATGTCAAAGTAGAATTGACATTTGCTGCCATTTGCAAAAATTATAGCATCTTCCGATAGGGTGACAACTTTTGCGATACTTTAATTGCATCTTTGATCTTTTGCATGGGTTCCTGTAAAGTTCCTACTTTTTGACTTCATTAATTTTAATTTACCGCACAGAAGAGAAAGCGCAAAATGTTACATTTAAAAAAATAAACCAAAACCCAATAACGCTATAATTACTGAATTCAAAATGAAAAAGACAGTTAAGTACTGAATTTCTGCACCAACTTCGGATTTTCTATTTTTTGTGTATGTGAAGGCCGTCAAGTCTGACGAAGTTATATACATGACTTTTCTGTGTGGGGAAAAAATGCTGAAATAATAGGGGGATTCATGCAACGTCGTAAAACACTAGATAAGTTTATCTTTTGGATAAATTTATCTTTTGGTAAATGAACTGTCAAATTTTGTATGGGAAATGGTTTACGCAAATTGGATAAAATTATCTAAGGATTTTGTTGCGGAAACTTATACAAATTTATTTGGATAAACTTATACAAACGTCATTGTGACTTTTAGAATTAGACGTTTAATATTTGACGTTTAACGAACAGCTGATTCAATTACGCAGCATTTATCCAAATAAATAAAAAGGACTTTCACGCAAACTTTTGCGTAAACTTATCTTTTTGCACAATTGGTAAACTTATCTCGTTGCATGAATACCCTTAATATTTTTTTATTTAAAGCGGTTGGTCACACTGAGGTTTACCATTACGCCGCCGCGCTGCCACCGTCGTCGAACTCGAAGACTGGACAGACAAAATCCATAAAAATGAGTCAAACAAAAACAAACAAAAAAAATACTTGATGAAATACAAGACTTATGTATGTTGCGTAGTAATTAAAAATATCTGTCGACAAGATCAGATTGTCGGATGTGTGGTTTAAGCGTCATGTTGTTGTTTCAAATTTAAATTTACCATGAATTTGGCAATACAGGCCGTGGCGTGGATAGCGTAAACTGCGAATGTTAATTTAATTTGAGTGAAGATATTATATGTTTTTTTATTGTTTTTAATTTGTAAAATGCTTAGCATAAATTCTATTTCGAGGAAATCAATTCAATAAGACATAATTTAAATATTTTATATTTTTTTATACATTTTTATATTTATAAATATGTGAATGTTTTAATTAGCAATTCGTTGCAGAGATAAATATAAATTAGGCAAATTGAGATAAATATTTAAATAGTTTGTTGATATGTTGAGCAAATGATTTATTATTATTATTTTATCTGCTTCAAATAAATGCAACTTCAGATTTAAAAAATAAAAGAATGAGAATAAAATCTTGCACAAGGAAGTCACCTTAGACCCATTTTTACTTGGTAGAGAAAGTATTGGTTTAGCGTAAAAAAAATTCGAGGTTGATATCAAAATTGACACTACGATGCACAGTGCGGTATTTTGGTCTTAAACCTGGCCAAAAATATTTGGGCACATTTTTCACATCAAATAGGTACCAAATGACTAAAAAGTTATTTGGAAGGACAAATTTTCATTTTTTGGGTACAGTAAAACCCACTTAAGTGCCTATCCACTTACCTCCAGGAAAAAAAAATGTAAAAATCAAAAAAAGCACGTACAACATTGTGCTATAACTTTTTATAGCTAATATTTTATTCTTTATTTTGTTTTTTGACTCAAGTTGCTTCATTAAATAGTTTTTGAGAAATTAAGTTTTAAAGTTGAAATTTAGAAAAAAAAATTTTTTTTTATTTTTCAATTAATTTTTTTTTAAATTTTGCAATAATAAGAACATTTTTTTATCAATATTCAATGGCCTGATAAATTTTCAGTCAAATACTAAAAACCTCATTCCAACAAATATCATAGTTTCTAAGAAATTGGAAAAAAACTGTAAGATACTTTTTTCCCAGAAAACTTCGGAAACTTCGGCACTGACACTTTTTGGTGGGTAACAATCTTGTTTAGCTTTATACACATAGGTATAGCACGGATAGATATATTTGTTGGCCTGATGAATCACTTCGTATTGACTTTCAGTTAAATTGGCTTCGACGAATATCCTCAAAGCGTTTTCAGGTGTGTGTTTCTTCGTTTTCAGGGTTTTACTGCCAATCGCAGCTGCTTTCCGGAACTTCATAGCCTTGGTGGGAGTTTCGGTCACAACCTACATCACTTTGGCTATATTTATATTTCCCGCGGCTCTCTGACTCATCTGTGCCGCGTATGTCAGTTTATCAACAGACACACTCTTTCGAAGTTCCATTGTTTTTCGACGTTTTGTTCGGTCACTTCAATTGATTCCCCGAATTCTTTGCTTGGGCGACCTTTAGACCTTCCGGAAAGTATGCCAACAGGTAGTGTTATTTCTTCGCTAAGCCACTATTCATTCTTATCCAAGAAACGTCTTTCTATTCTACGGCAGAGTTGCCATCTTCGTTTATAATTTGGTTTGAACGCCTTTATAATTTTGAGAAGTTAATCTTTTTTCTCCGGGGGACACTTTGTTATATCCATAAGTTTTTGATCCAAATCTTCAAGTTTTTCGTTAAGGAGCCTTTGTGAGCTTCTTCTTACCAAGTCATGGAGTTGTTTTCTGGTCATAGACAAGGTGGAATTAGAGAATAATATAAAAATCTATACGTAAGGGTCATTTTAAAGGAGTTTTTTTCAAAGGCTCTGTTTTTTCTTAGGTGCAAACTTGTGCATGGTTTTGCAAGCTTAGATTGTTCTATATATCCAGCAGTTAAATAAAATATATAATAGACTATGTTGCGGGATGTTGCGCCTATTTAAAAACACTAATATATGGAAAAAACAACGAAAAAAGTGCATATTTTTTAAGTTGATACTTAAACGTATCGATATGACAAAATTAAGTTGAATATACAAATTAATTTTTGCTTAAAATACTATACATATCTTGGTTGACGATATCCATATCAAATTTTTTCACCAAAATCACTTTTAAGAATAAAAAAAAAACACATAGAAAATACACCTTTTTAAAAAAAAAAACGCCAAAAAAAGTGCTTATTCAACCAGTGCTAGTTGCAACTGATGGTGTCGCGAACGGGGGTGACCAATTTATAAATAGACTTCACTAAAAAGTAGCCTGGTTATCTACCTGTTATGGGACACAAGCTTAATACTGGGAGGGAAAGTTGAGAAAATTGATTTTTGGCCACGTTTCAGGTCAAAATACCGCTCTGTGCGATGGTGGATAAGTCTGCAAAGGTGAGTTTCGTGTATCCGTCTATGCGTCTATATTATGTATATGTTCATCTGTACTTTCCTGCGTCCGTGCGTCCTCTGTAATCTGAGCTATATAGCTTAAGCAAATGGACCGATTTGATTCAAATACGAACAAATGCATTTTAACGTAAAACTCTGGAGGAAACATCTAAAATGGGAAGCTGACGCTATCTAAAATGGGTAGCTACAACGCTTTCGTTTTTTCATATTTTGTTCAAAATGGTTCTAAAAATTTTGCTATTCCGATTTCTGCGAAAAAAAATTGAATAATGCAAAGGGGGTTTTGACTTTTGAGCTCTATTTTTAAGTTATTTACGTATAGCTTTGTAACCTCATTACTAATATTATTTTAATTTTGTAATGTGGTGCTTCTCCGTATTTCTAATAATTTAAAAAATGAATCAAACAAAAAATCCATTTTTTACTACTTTTGACTTAAAATGTAGCTTAATTTTTGTATTAAGTTTTTATCCACAAATTCGTGCAATCCAGTCGTGCATATTTTTTATTGCTTTAATTTTATAAATAACAATTTTTTATTTAATTTTCCAAAAACATAATGTCGAAGTTTTAACATTATTTCAAGCAAATCAGGTACCGACATACATACATAACAATTTCTAGGTCAAATTAATGCTTAAGGCACTATAAACTTAAATTTAAAAAAGGCGATAACTGTAAAAACTTTAAACTTTATCTACTTTTTGGTAATCAACTTAATAAATAATACACAATTTTTCAATCTCTATACAACTACTTTTTAATTTCGGTTTGTGTAATTTTAGTTTTGTTGTTTTGGATTCGTAAAAAAACTATCTCCAGATTTTAATCAAACCTGATATTTCGATGACGGACAGTTCAAAGTATGTTCCTGATGTAATCTTAATAATAATACAAAAAAGAAAAGGAAAAAGAATGAATTAATTGTTTTTTGATTATTTGCTAGCGCAAAAATTTCAACTATTATACTAATCGTATACTTACCATATAACTACTTTTTAACTTGCGCTATAAAAGGAACTATATGGCAAGTTATTGGAAGAAGTGGGTCTTGCCATTCTGTCTGTCTGTTCGTCTGCAGCCTAGTATCTAGCGGTTTTAGGCACTCTACCGACACATTTTTTACAAAAAATAACAATTGTTTTAATGAAAATTGTTCATAACTAAAAATGTTCTTTTTTTTTTTTAAAATGGCTACCGCATTTTGTAAAAAAAAAATTTTTTGATTTTCGATTCCTGAAAACCGGTTCAATCATTTTTCATAAAATATTAAATGTTTATATTTCAAAATTTTTAATTCTTTTTTAATTTTTAGAAATTGTTTTTTTTTTTTTTAACGATTGGGTTCATTTTAATTTTTAACATTATCTAGTAAATTAATAACAAAAATTATTCTTATAACGAAAAATAACGGTACCTACCTACCATATAAATGTTTAAAAACTGGTAGGGAAAATCTCATTTTTCTCGTAAGCCATTCATACGCTTTTAATTAAGATTTTTATGTGAGTATATCTCAGTACGATCTACCATATTAATAATAACAGCTGCTAATAATTTAAAATAATATCCCATACCAACATTTTCGAAAAAAAAAAAACAAATTTCAAAAAAAAATTAAACTTTGTTTTTCTGAAAATTCGATATTTGAAAATGCGTGGATGTTTTTTTTTTATTATTTTTATTTTACTTTGCATTAATAAATGCTAATAAATGGTGTACATTTTTGTTTAATTTTCAAAATTGTATACATAAATGTACATAACCACTTCAAAGACTTAAGCAAATTTTCGACTTTCTTGCTTAAGAATTTCAATGACAATTTTTTATGTATTTTCTTCCGATACTCTCTTAAAAAATTTAATTAAAAAAAAAAGAAACTATTCTCAGAACTTTTGGGTGTATTATTAATGATATACTCGTTTTCGTCTCGATTTTATAAAATCAAGACTTTTCTCGTCTCGTGACTAACTCTATATAAAAGCAAGTACATGCGACCAATCTATGCATTTTATATTTCATTGAAAATTGTAAAACGATCATCTATTTGTAAAGATTATAGTTAACATACATATATGATGTATGTATATTTTTATTATGTCAAGAGTTTTAAGCTTGTTTAAGTGGTTTAAGTGTAGTTGATAAGGAAACCATATTTTCTATTATCAACATTCATGTTACGAAACATTAATTTACAAATTCCAAGCTAAGCACGTTCTAGGAGTGTATTAAAATATTAAATTACTTTACCAGAAAAATAGAAGTCACTACATATTTCTTGTTATATTTGAAGCGATTGCATACTCTTTAATTGTGCATTAATAAAAATATAATTAATATTACACACTTACAATAATAAATTTATTTTTGTATAACAAGGCGTCATTTCAGAAAATCTTTGAAGGTTCATCAAAATTCAATTCAAATCTTTTTGATTTTTTATGGGTCTCGAACAGGAAAGTAAATGTTTATTTTTGCCACATATCTGCAAAAAGGAGGTAACTGGATTTTTTAATTGTGGAGATATCGACGTTGTTTGGTATAAGTACTTAGCTAGATTGATGCTATCACAATTGCGATATTAAAAAGACCTTAAAGATTGATTATTAGTTTATGATTCTAATTACGATATCAAATAAAAATTCAATCTTTAAGGTCTTTTGCTCTGTTAAAATGTGGAGCGAATTCTCAAAAAAAAAAAAATCGTAGGGTCTGCAGTCCAATTTATTTGTTCATAAATTATTATTACATTGATTTAATATTAAATTAAATTAATTTAATTTTTGATTAATTAAACATAAATAAATTTTTATGTTGAATTTATAAAGATTTAATTTAAATTTAATTTAATATTTTATTTCATTTTATTTACACTATTGAACTCAGCGTAAGATAATTGCAAATTTCACAATCGTGTATTTTCAAGGAATTTGTATTTTTGTAGTGTATTTTTATGAAGAAAGATTAATGTTTAAAAATTTTAAGCATTCTTAAAAATTAAAAAACTAAATTTTCGATTTCCAAAAAATAAAGAAATTAGACGTTGCCTCAGAAGAATTACAGAATTAATTATGGATAGAAGGGCTCTCATAGGACTCAGCTGGTCGCAAGTCGCAGCCTTAGGGTACGTTGGTTGGTTGTACGAATTAATTCTCTTTGCGACGTTCTTTCATTACTCGTTAGCATCTTTATTTTAAATTGAATTTTATGGGTTCAAATTCCAGTGCACAATCATAATTCAACTTAATGACGACTTAACTTATGAATACCTATTTC
Organism: Epistrophe eligans; assembly: GCA_951394125.1. Lineage (NCBI taxonomy): Eukaryota > Metazoa > Arthropoda > Insecta > Diptera > Syrphidae > Epistrophe > Epistrophe eligans. The sequence continues at coordinate 90,442,027 of OX596029.1, forward strand.
TCATAATATTTCAAATTGAAAAAAGTCAACAAAAGCCAACAAAAGCCAATTTAAAACACACAAATCAAAAAGTCATTAACTCGTTCGTCATCAGATTTATTAACTCACGTGCCGGTTATATGTACAAACATATAGCCATAGGTAAGAACGAAAAATTCACTATCTTCTGACGTTTCAAATAAAAAAAAATTAAAATACACCCAATGAGTAATATTTGAGAAAGCTCAGTGACTCAATAGCTCTTTTTTTCTTGTAAAAATAAATAAAAATCTGTAAGATCCGCTAAAAAAGGAAATGCCAATTGAATCGAGGCAAATAACAAAATTTCTTCTAAATTAAAAAGAGATCAATTTAAAATCCTTTTTTTGAACAGCATAATGATTTTTAAAAATCTTTATTTTCCTTATCGCATTTACCACCATATTATAATCTTCTTCCATATTATACTGAGAATTTTTTAGTTACTATAGAGGATAATTGGGTACTAGAAAAAGGTTGTAGCTCATCTTAAGTGGATACTTCCGATATTAATGTTTTGCAGTTTTCTTTCAAATTTCCTTGCAGTTTTGTTTTTGTAAATTTTAAAAGCCGTTTATTGTAAAAAAACTGAGTTTTTAGACTAAAAAGCAGTTGCATAAGTAGCGAAAAAAATGGTGGTCTGGTTTTGCCAAAATGACTATATTTTTTTGTTATTTTAAATAATTTCCATAAAAGCCTCTATTGATAAAAAAAAAGTCCTATAAGCAGGTATAGTTGCTTAAGTTATAAAGGGTGTACAAATATTCACATTCAAGAATTTTGATAGAAAATATGGGTTTTTAATTAATAACTGTATTTTTACTTGCGATATTTTGTATACATACATAGGTACTGTATACTGTATAGGTATGTTATGGATTCGTAAGAAAAATCAAACTCTAGATTTTGATCAAACTTGACACCGAAAAAAGTGGGTCCTTCAATTCTGTCCGTCTGTCTGTTTGTCTGTCCGTACATCTGCAAGCGTGAAAAAGTGCTTCTCACTTTAAGCCGAAAGTCATTAGCATTAAGTTATTATATAGTTTAACTTAGAGCGCCCGCATGGGGTCAGTAAGTTAGTTGTAAGTTATTGATAAGTAGGCTAGTTTTTATGAATTTTTGTCTAGCGTTAAGATAGTTATAAGTTTTGAAGAAAAAAAAAAAAAAAGTGCTTCTCACCTTAGCCGTTCGGATTCGGCAGAAAATTGTAGGTCCTCTCTATTCCTGCCAATAACACGTGCACAGGAATGGTTTAGAGTCGTAAGTAACTAGATATAACCAATAAAAAATAGGACCATTTTTGGAAATACCATTGGTGGAAATATGCTTTATTTAATAAAAATAAATATCACATTATTCACGGTTAAGACAATCTACTCTTGTGTCTAAGTTAGGCAGCTATAAGACAACAATAAACGAGGTTTTTGAACACATTTTCCAAAGTTGGCCAGTTGTCTAAAGTAAGACAACATTTATAAATAAGACCACAAATGTTTTATTTAAACAACATTATTTAAACAACATTTCAAATTTATTTTTTTTGAAAATTCGATATTTCGAAAATGGGTAAATGATTTTTTTCAAAATTAATAAAAAATAACGCACCGATTATTTCTTAATAAAGGCTAACATAAATAATTTATAAGGGTATTTATGCAATGGTGTGAAGTCGTTATAAACGTTGTAAACTGCGTAACCCTGTCAAATTTGTATGAACATTTAACAGGTTTACGCAGTTAACCACGTTTATGAGGACTTCACAACGTTGCATGAATACCCCTTATATCTTTTAAAATCTGATGAATAGGTTTACAATGTTCAGACTTTAAAATCATTGCGTAATTGTAAATAAGCCCAAAATTGTGCGAAAATCGTGTTGGAAAAATTAGTATTCAATTAAAATCAAAAATCATATCCTCTGTAACAATTCGGAGTATTATTTAATATGCTTCCTTTCCAAACTAAATTATTCATTTGTTTACTTAAATTTTATAAACAAAAACTGCAAAGGTATTTGTGGCAAACAAATTTTTCTATAAAGACCTATTCTTTGGTTATCAGTTGCGACATCAACTTGCCCAAATTTTTTAAACTAAACTATTGTGATTAACATAACATAACAAAACACTTAATAAACTTATCTATTTTTTTTTTAAGTGGTCTTATCAATAACCTAGGTTTCTGATTTTTGAAAGTCATAGATACATTGTTATTAATTCGTGTTTTTCTTTAATGAATTAAAATACCTACTTTTTCTATTTTCAGATACCTATGTTAGCATTGCAAATGCAAATTTAAAAAATTAGGTTATTTTTCAACAAGTAGGTAAGGTATGCAAACCCTACACAAAAAACCTAAACAAAAATAAATCATTATTGTATAATAATACATACTGTGTTAAGGTACGGATTACGAAAAAGAAAAATTAACTCGAGAGCATTCTTTTTTTTTTATTTAACTCTCTCTGTCTCCATTCTCCTACAAACAAAGGCGCCTTCTCCGATTTCGACCAAATACTGTAATTGGTATAAAACAAGTAGGGAGATCACTTTAATCTTCGAGAGGATATCGTAAATTTCCCCTACATGCTTAACAAAAACAACAACAACAAAAAACCTTTACAAACCGATCAACGATATATGACTTATTTTGCAATAGTATTAGTGCTTCTATACCAAACAAAGAGAGCTCTACAAAAAACCTTTAACATTTACAAAGCTAGAGCGACAAATTCATATCGTTTGGCTTCGGTTCGGATTTCGGTATTCTGTATTCCGTGGTTAAGTATCTCAATACCATTTCAACCTTTCAGCCGTTGATAGCGAATGTAATAGTTTGCCAGTTAAGGTTTTCTACTCGGACTGTGCGCTGCGGCCATAAGATAAGCGCTCATAAATTTGTGACCGTGAATAGAACAAAAACAACAACAACAACAATAAAGTGCATTTGTTTTCAAATTAAATATAATTTGAGTGAAAAAAAAAAGTGATAAAGCACATCTTCCATTAAAATGCTGATAAAGTGGTTTCCGTTGAGCTAAGCATAAAAGCCTACAATAAAATGATTTTGATTTGACATCAAACAAAACAAAAAAGATATTTTGTGAGTGTTAAAGATACAAAAAAGTGTTAAAAAAAATAAGTTTCTATCCGATTAAAAAAAAAAAGGAAAAAGAAACTCCTTGGCTTTGTTTACTGCACGAGAATTTGTTTGTTTGTTTTTTTTTTCCTCTCGCTTTTTATTTGGGACCTAAAGAAGTAAATATCAACCGTCGCGATGTTTGATGTATTCGGCTCCGTTAAGGGGCTCCTGAAAATCGACCAAGTCTGCATCGATAACAATGTCTTTCGCTTACATTACAAAGCAACTGTGATCATTCTAGTGGCTTTTTCTTTGCTGGTTACCTCCCGACAATACATCGGTGACCCTATCGATTGCATTGTCGATGAAATACCCCTCAATGTTATGGATACGTATTGTTGGATCTATTCAACATTCACGGTACCAGAGCTTCTCACGGGATTAACTGGTCGCGATGTCGTCCAACCGGGTGTGGGAAGCCATGTCGAAGGCGAAGACGAAGTCAAATACCACAAATACTATCAGTGGGTGTGCTTTGTGCTCTTCTTCCAAGCCATAATGTTCTATGTGCCACGTTATCTATGGAAGGCATGGGAAGGTGGCCGTCTTAAAATGCTAGTTATGGATCTCAATTCACCGATTGTCAATGAAGAATGCAAAAACGACCGCAAGAAGATCCTTGTTGAATATTTCACCGACAATTTGAACAATCATAACTTCTATGCCTATCGATTCTTCACATGCGAATTTCTGAATTTTATCAACGTTATTGTCCAAATATACTTCGTCGATTATTTCCTCGATGGTGAATTCTCAACTTACGGCAGTGATGTACTCAAATTCACCGAAATGGATCCCGACCAACGTATTGACCCAATGGCCAGAGTCTTTCCCAAAGTCACTAAATGTACATTCCACAAATATGGTCCATCCGGATCGGTGCAGAAGTTCGATGGACTTTGTGTGCTACCACTTAACATTGTCAACGAGAAAATCTATGTATTCCTGTGGTTCTGGTTTATTATTTTGAGTATTTTATCGGGAATTTCACTAGTTTATCGTGTTGCTGTAATAGCGTTGCCAAAACTGAGATTATTGCTGTTCCGTGCAAGATCACGCTTATCCCGGAACGATGAAGTCGAATCAATATCGAAGAAATGTAACATCGGAGATTGGTTCCTGTTGTATCAACTTGGAAAGAACATCGATCCATTGATTTATAGAGAAATTCTATCGGACTTATCGAGTAAATTTGAAGGAAAGGAGCCACCAGTGTAAACAAAAATTAATATCTACCATACTCGTATTTCAAAAAAGAAAAAGGATTTTTTAATTTACTAATTTTCATATTCATTAAAATAGATTTTTTTTTGTCTGTTCATTATAAACTCAAAAAGTAGCATAAAAAAGAAAATTTCAATACATTCATCAAACAAACAGAGAGAAAGATAGAGAGAGAGAGAGAGCATGCCTAACTAACTAACACAAACTGATAAATTTTATACCATTTGTATGATTTTATTATTATTGAGAGAGTAATAAAGTAGCGCAGAATCGACATTTCAATTCAGCTATACGAATTCTGATTCCCCTGAATTACGCTCAATTGTTTAAATTTGATGAGCGTCTTTAATGAATATCCCCTCTCTCGCTCTTTTGTTAAAAAAAAAAAATAAATAAAAGTCTCTCAAAACCAACATGGCCGATTTTTATAGAATAACCATAAACCAAGAGCAGCTAACCTTTTCTCACACATACACATCTTCCAAACTGACCCTTTTTGAGGGTTTATTTTTCCGCACAAAAGATGTGCATCTTGTTCCATCGCATGAAATTCCTTTTATTCTTTGAATGTGTATAGTTTTTTTTACTTACATACATACCTAGATATGAATGTATGTATCTTTAAAAAAAAAAAAGGATGGATAAAAATGAGGAAAAACTGGTTCCACAGGATTTTAAGCCATCTCGGAATAAATCGACAAGATAAAGCATCAATACATCTCCTTCCACTCAGTAGCTACCTGTCTTCAGCCTGTTTTTTCTCTTTTTTTATACTATTATTTTCATCTTCTTTTGTGGCATTTCGAAACAGGTAGCTAAACAAAAAAAAACAGAATAAAACTTGGTGGTCATATATTTAATTGCACGACTGTAGCCTAGGGTTTCTTCGAATTTATTAAATAAATTTTATTTATTCTAAATGAATTTATTTAAGCAGAAAACATTAAATATGTATATCATTCCAAAATAGTACCTTTTTTTCATTTTGCCTCCTAACTTGCCTGCCTATAGGTTTCATAATGAAATTTAGTAAGAGTAGGTAAAAATGTTTCATAATATTCATGACTAGTGCAATTATCTATCATAAACCGAAAACATATCAATAAAATCAAAAGAAAAGTAAAAGCAATGAAAAGACAAACAAAAGAAAACAAAAAAAACATAACAAAAGACAAATTCAAAAAATTTATAAATACAAGACAAACATATTCTGAAAAAAAACGGATTTAATGTTTCAAGTTTTTTTTTTTGAATATTTTATAATAATATATTCATTTAAATAATTTTGTATTCTTGAAATATAATTACAAAATTGATTCCTACAAATCAAAACAAAAAACAAAAACGTTTGCCTGCCATATCATACATAAAAATTAATAACATGATTTAAGTACCTAGGTATTTTAAAGAAATTTTGAAAGTTGCAACAGTGATATTGATGTTAAATGTTAATTAACTATGGGTTCACTAAAAAATTTATAAGTGATAATCTTATCGAAACAAAAAAAATGATATGATTGTAAGCCAATAATTGTAAAAAAAAATGTATTACGTAAATGACGGATAGGTTATTATTTGTAAAGTTTTTATATATTTTTTTTTCAAGTGAAATCAGCCAAATTATCAGACATTTCTGATTCTAGCCAATGTCCAATAAAGTAATAATCAGTGATTATTATATTGATAAGATATTATCTTTTTCTATTGAAAGATGAATTGTTTTATCAAATTTAATTTAAAAGTAAAATTAATATAAAAACACAAAAATTCAGTTGGGCGCCATTCTTAATATTTGTGTATATATACACATATATACGTAAATATTTAAAGGAATTAATTTTTAAATACGATGGCATTTTAAATATCTCTGTGTTTTAATTATTTGTCCTAATAAAGGTAAAATTTTAAAATTTTGTTGGGCGCCATTTTTGAAAATTTTTTTAAAACAAATTATTAATTTTTTTTTAAATGATTATATAAAATAATGAACGAAATTTAACATCCAAAGTGTTCGTTTTATAATCTTCAAAATTAACTTCTAGTTCCTTCCTAAAAATTTCCTTTAAATTAATACTGCCACTCATCTCTTATTTAAGTAAATCATTTAAAAAATTTGTGACATTTGGTTTGATAGTTGCAATTTTATTCAGTTAAGAAATTTGACTTTTACTTTTTCTTGATTAACATCAATAAACACATTTTGTTGGGCGCCACTTTTTAAAGTATATAAACCCAAGCAATCAGCAGTGAAACAAGTAATTGAAATTTATTTATTTAATAATTCGTCGTATTTCTTGATTTGAGTAAATTGTAATCACAAACTACTGCCAAAAAAGACTCTTCTAGTAAAATTAAATTGAATAAAAACGAAGATAAAAACGTGTAGAAAGAGAATCTAGGATGAATCAGCTTGTTTTAGTTTTAAATGCTACAATAAAAGCCGTTATTTTCGTGTAAAAACTTACTAATGCATGTTGTCATACCTCTTATCATTTTAATATCGCAAAAACATCGATTTATAGTTTAAAGCACTTATGAATAACAAAAGACTCCTGTAACACAGCTGATGTCAACTACAAACGCACTTGAACAAAAGTGAGTCTTTTTCATATAAACATTCTTTTGTTTTAAATTTTTTCATATATTAATACTTAAAGATACATATTACTTATGAATCTTTTTTTTTCGTTTGAATTTGCAGGAAAGCGTTTCCAGAACAAAATATTTAATGAAAATATTCGGTATCCTAAATAAAATTCAGCATTCAAAGAAGTGTTGCATCTTTCAAAATATCGAGAAAAAAAAAACTTTTCGATTAAACTGAATCAAAAAAAAAAATCATGTCATGAAAATAAATGTTATACTTAAAAAAAAATAAATATTTTATAATATCTGAAATTAATTAAATAGGAAAAAAAATCATTTTAAACGAATACTGCGATGGAGTATACTTATCTGTCTCTCCATTAAATATATAAATAAAACGATAAAATACACATAATTATTAAAACTTTTCGAACGAAATATGTATGAAGTTAAAAAAAGGAAAATAATTAACTCCTTTTTTTTATTTTATTTTAAAGAAACGAAAACAAAAAAAAGTAAATTATTGAATAAGAGTTGTGATCATTTAATTATTTTATTTACTACAAGAAAAATAATAATAATAAATTTTTTGTAGAATTTAGTGATAGATTTTATTTTTTTTTTTATAAATATAAATTTAATTTCTTCTTCAATAAAAAAATAACAAAAATTCTCATTCACATAAAATATATTTTTTTTATTTCGAATATATATAAATTTTGTGCAGTGACAAATAAATGAAGAAGAAGAAATTTCAAATATTCATAAAATAATAGATAAATATTATATCTGTTTTTGATAGGAACGTTATAATATTTAATGCTAGTATTTAATATAAGCAAAAATACAACAAAAAAAAATAAGATATAAATAGTTAAGAAAAATTATATTTTTTATATAAAAGACTAAGAAGCAATTTTAGATTATAAAAAAATCAAAATATATAAATGTATTTTTTATATATAGTATTTTAAAATTTACTATAAATAAAAAAAAATAATAATTTAATGAAAAAGCTAAGGCAATATGTTATACATTTGTACTTTTTTTTAAAGAAATTTTATTTAAATAAAGACGAGCTAAATTGTATGCCTAAAACTTGTGTTTGATTGTGGAATTATTGTAATACTGTCCTAAAGCAGCTTACAAAACATGCAAATATCTATAGAGTGACTTTTCGGGAAAGAGCAAAGTTTCCTTACAAACCAGTTTGAAGTTTGAAGACTTCAAAAATGTACTTATAGTTTAACCAAAATTGTCACAGATATTTTTCAGAAAATTCACAAAAAATTAAAAAGAGTTAAATGAAGGTCAACTGGCTGAGCACAATGAAGATGGAGCGCTAGCTGGAATAGCTGTCAAAGTATTCAATACCTATTCTCACAAATTTATTGTTACGAACTCTTTTAAGGGCCAAATGACCCCATTTTCAGCCTTGGGACCCGTGTCCCCAACTTTTTCAAAAATGATCCAAATGGCCCCTTTTTCTGTTTAAGTAACATTTTATTCTTAATTGAACGAAAAAGAACGAAACACTAAAATTATGACTTTTGATTCCATGATAATCTGCACTTAATTTATTAGAAAAAAAAAAGATTGGGAAATTGGGTACAAAATAAAAACCTTATACACAAATATAGGAAGAATGTTTAGAAAAAAAAATAAAATAAAAATATATATCTATTTTCTTTTGCTATTAATAATATTTTTTAAATGTTTTTGCTGCAGTTTATTGTTTGTTTTTTTTTTTTGCTCCTTTAATAGTATTTGTGGAGGCCCCTTTTTTTGGCGTGGGCCCCTTTTTGGGACCCCTATTGAATTTTATCAACGGCAACACTATTACGAACACAACGCGACGCAGCTGCAAACGGAGCTGCAGAGGGTGCTGCAAGAGTTCACCAAATTTTAACTTTTTACGTACCTATAGCACTTTTGAAGTTTTAATTTGTTTGAAGAAGAAAATATTGAAGCTTTTTTTCCATATTTATATCGTGAAAAATATTATTAATTAAAAGAAAAATATCAAAAGTAAAAAAAATATCACGTATGAGACTTTTTCACAGTTTTTGCATCTCCAGTTCCAGGATTCTATTGTTTCAGGCAGTAAGGTTAAACATTTGGAAGATTAATTGTAAAGATTAATTGAGAAGATTAATTCCTGATTTTCGTAACTCAAATTAATCAACCCATCTCTATCACTTGACTAGCATTGCAAACAAATGTTTGGATTTTCTTTGCAAATCACTCGTTTCAAACAAAATTCTCCGCATATTTTTATTTAACTCATTATTTACATATATGTACATAATTTGCCTTTTTTTGTTTAACAAGAACGAAAACAATATATTTCCATTTCCCGTTAAGATAACCATTTTATATTCATTTATTATTTGTTATTATCTTGCATTGTACATTATATGTCTTTTAAATGCTAATGGAATTTAAATCTTCAAAGACTAAAAAAAAGAAAAAAAAAAAACAGTTTTCAGAAAAAAAAAAGTGCAACATCCGCTTAGTTACCACAAGAGATAATGAATTTCTTAAAATAAAAATAATACGCGCTTAAAACCACCATAAGCATTCTCAAGCTATACATTAAACTCTAGCGAATGTATATACATTACTGTGACGTTGCTGCATAGCTTGCCTTCAAGGTCGACAATAACGGTATAAAAAATTTAAAGAATGCAGTTGATTATTCCGATTTTATTTAAATAAAAGCAATGGCGCAACATTTTGAACAGTCTGATTATAAGGAATAAGCATGATACTTCCTACTTAACAATTGTCTAGTTTTAAAGATCTTTACTAAAATGTTCTGTTTTCTTAACAAACTCTAGCTGAACACGTCTAAAGCAGTGACAGTTCTTGTAAAACCGTAAACACTCATAGCATTGTCACAATTTTTATTGTCAAAATGACATTTGGAGATAAATGAATGAATTGGTCGGCGCGAAAGCTCGTGTAGAACCAGGGCCTATTGACTTACAACTTTCAACCATTCCTGTGTGCGTGTTATTGAAAGGAATAGAGGAGACCTGCAATTTTCTGCCGAATCAGAAAGGTTAGGGTGAGAAGCACTTTTTCATGACAAGAGATACTCTTGGAGGATTTGTCAATTCCTCGCAAGAGGTAGTAACCCGTGAAAAACTTTTCTGTTTTTAGGTGGCATAGGCTGGGAATCGAACCCAAGACCTTCGGCGTAACAGTTCGCACTAACCATTACGCCGCGGGCTACTACATTTGTAGATAGCATGGTACTAAAAAGCTTAAATAGGCATTTGGTAATTTTAACTTTTAGAGCGAAAACGATGTTCACCTAAACTCGTTTAAAATTTATAAAATCCAATTTTTAATCTAGTACCATAGGTTTTAAAAATGCTTTAATAACATCGTACTAAATTTTGAGCAAATATCTCTAATATTAAATTGATTTAAATAAAGTCAACTAAATTATTTGACACCATCCTTTTTTTTTTCAAAATATTTAGAAAAATATTAATTCATATGAGCAAAACAATTTTAGGGATGTTTAAAGTGAAAATGGAATTATTTTTAGTCACAATTTAAGTGATTAAAAAAAGGATTTCTATTAGTAATGTACCTACTTACATACTTAAATAATGGGTGATTTTTTAAGAGGTTTAGAACTTTAAAAAAAAAAAAAAACACAAAAAATTCGAAAAAATGAATGAAATATTTATTTGAATCGATAGTTTGAACCTTGCAATTTAATGTTTAAAGATAATTTCATGCAAATGTTGACCGCGGCTGCGTCTCAGGTAGCCCATCCGCTGAGTCCAATTTTGGCATACTCTTTCACACATATCGGCCGGTATCTCACGAATGAATGCATGGATGTTGGCTTCCAGTGCGTCAATCGAAGCGGGCTTGTCCCTATAGACATTAGCCTTGACATACCCCCACAAAAAATAATCTAATGGTGTCAAATCGCACGATCTAGGCGGCAAATTGACCGGCCCGAAACGTGAAATTAACTGTTCACCAAACTCGCCTCGCAATTGCGCCATTGTTTCGCGTGCTGTGTGGCATGTGGCTTTGTCTTGTTGAAACCACATATCATGCAAGTCAAGAACTTCCATTTCGGGCAAAAAAAAGTTTGTTATCATCGCTCGGTAGCGTTCACCATTGACAGTAACGCTGCGATTCGCATCATCTTTGAAGAAATATGGCCCAATAATGCCGCCGGCCCATAAACCGCACCAAACAGTGGCTTTTTCGGGATGCATTGGTAGCTGTTGCAATGCTTCTGGCTGATCTTCACTCCAAATGCGGCAATTTTGCTTATTTACGTACCCATTAAACCAAAAATGAGCCTCATCGCTGAACACAATTTTTCGATAAACAACATTTCGAACCGAGCACGAATTTTGATAGTAAAATTCAATAATTTGCAAGCGTTGTTCATTTGTAAGACGATCCATGGTTAAATTGCAAACCAAACTGAAGCTGTTTGACAGTGACACAAGGTACTAAACACACGTCAGCTGTCAAAACCAGTGTTGCCAAAACCAAACCAGCTTAAAAATCACCCGTTATAATTCACTTAACTGTTTTGGTTTTATAGCGATTCAATTCAATTGCACTCGACTTGAATAATGAAAAGAAAATTCTTACTTCCAAAATTATTAAAGTCGTATTTATTAGATTTTTGTCTACTAAGACACTGTCTAACTGTTTTCAAATTTGCTTTATTTAATAAAAAATAAATATCACATTATTCACGGTTAAGACAATCTATTCTTGTGTCTAAGTTAGGCAGCTATAAGACAACAGTAAAGAAGGTTTTTGAACACATTTTGCAAAGTTGGACACTTGTCTAAAGTTAGACAACGTTTATAAATAAGACCATTATTGTTTGTGTGTTGTTCAGTGACTTTTTTATCTGTAAATGTCAATTATCTGTCAAGCACTTACTAGGTTTTGACAGAAAGCCAACATGGAATGTTATTTAAACTAGAAACTTATATTTTCGAAATCGAAATTCATGACAAGTACATACGTTTAAGAACAATTTTTTTGAGATTTTATTACCCAAAACAAAATTATTAAACTTTATATGTACATAAATATTTTGGAACTAAAAAAATATTGAGCAGAAAGAAATGTAAGTAGGGTGAAATCCTCCAACAGCTTAACTTATAAGTCACATAAGTTCTAAATTTTAGTTTTCAAATATTCAAAAAGTCTTTGTCTGTGGCGTAATGGTTAGTGCCTAGGATAATTGTTACGTCGAAAGTCTTGTGTTTAATTCTCAGCCATGACATGCCACTTAAAAAAAAAAGAAATTTTTTTCACAGGTTACTGGATCTTGCGAAGAATTGACAAATCCTTCAAGAGTATCTCTTGTCATGAAAAAGTGCCTCTAAACTTAGCTGAGAGGATTTGGTAGAAAATTGTAGGTCCCCTCCATTCGTGCCAATAACAAGCCACACAAGAATGGTTGAGAGTTGTAAGTCACGAGCTGTTGCGCTAACAAATTGATTTTTTAAATATATGGGGTGTCCTTAAAAAATAAATTTAGAATTTCGCAACAATTAATAAAGAGAAAAATTAGAATTTTTTAGAAGATTTGATTTTAATCTGAGATTTTCAAAATGAAGTGGAAAAGTGTCGAATGTACCCCAACGCAAGGCAACTCTAACAATGCCTGATGGGAAAATATTGAAAATCAATTAAAGCAATTCAAATCGTTTTAAAAATGTTTAAGGTAACACGAGTATAAAAACAAGCAAGTACAAGCAACAGATAGGGAACTGGAATTTTTTTTTAAGATTTCACCAAATTAAAAAAATCTATTATTTGTACTACTTCTCTTCTCTGTTTGATTTATAAAAAAACAGATAGAAAGAAATAAACAAAACTGTATAGATAGTTCTTTATGACGACGACGCGACGGTGCGGGCACCTATCTCATAAAATACCTATATTTTCTTTTTAGGCCACGACATTTAACAATCCGCCTGCATCGACTCGTCGTCGTCGTCGGTTCATCATCATCGTTGTCGTAGTCGGTTCTTTCCATATCGTTTTCAGTTCGAAGTGTTCCCAGTCCCACACACTCACTATATTTTAGTATTCAACAGAAGTTATCATAGCATTGCACTCTCTCCCTTTGGGCGACGACAAAGCGCATCGGCAGAGGCGGCGGGCGGCATCGGCAGCGGCGCAGTGACATGTAGGTATGTGATAGTTCAAGAAAAATCAAACGCTTTGAAAACGTTTTCTTGTTAAAATCTTAAGACCCTTCCTTAAAGTCAAGTCGTGGACTCGTGGCATGAGGAGTTCAGGTCTCAGAGATACTTATATACATATACATACGTATAATATTTAAGAACCACATGATCTTGCTGGCAACCAGAGAAGACGAAGCGGTGACGACGACGACGACAAAGACGAAGACGGCCGCGTTGATCGTGGGACTGGTTCAGTCAACTATGAAGAAATGAAAAATGTTGCCTAGAAATTGAGAGACGACCGAAGAGTCTTTTATTATAGTAAAGACGCAGACGCACGGGCTACGGACACAGAGGGTGCTGCTTGGCACTTAAGTAGATATGTTTAGTTATATTGGAAGAGAAGTGTTACTTTTTTCTTGTTCTTTTGTTGTCACAGATGATAATATTTTAGATACAGATACAGGTATATAAATTGTGGGTAGACAAAGTAAGTTGGTACAATATATACAGGGTGGTGCATTAAGTAACATTATGATTTATTTGATGAATAACATTTTTTTTTTTTAATTTTATTTAACCTTAACCATTTATTAAAATTTAGGTTAAAGTTTGGAATATGTTGTTTACATAATGTTTTATTAATAATGTTTCTCAAATGGTGCCTATTGTTTGCTTCGACCTGACGTCCTCTTTCCAGAGCATTTTCCATTACTTTTTGTTAGAATTTCAGGTCCCATCAGTGCCCTTACTTCTTTTCGGATATTGGCCTTAACTTAAGCATGTTGTATGGTTATTGGCTTATAGGCTTATAGGCATACTCCTTACTTTTTAGGTAGCCCCAAAGAAAAAAATCTAGAGTCGTTTAATCTCGCGAACGCTTTGGCCAGTTCAAATCAGAAAAACGCGATATTATCCGATTCTTGAAAAAGCTGAGCATACTGAATGCGTACTTATGGATCATTTGCTTTCAGCTCGTTAACCAATTCAATCTTATATGGAAAAAGACCATCAAGACATTACCAACTGCTTAGAACAAACATCCCCTATAGGGGAAGTTTCGGTGTTTTCCTCAATACTTTTGCTTGCCTCCGAACAATTTTTCGAACTGAACGAATTCTTCCAGTACGCGGAAGATCACAGACAGCCCCAATTGTTACTGAAATCGCTGGAAAATCGGTTGGAGCACTGGGGCGTATTTCAAACATCGAAGAAATTTCGATATTATGATCTTATGTTGGTCTGAATAACTGCAATGGATACAGAGCTGCAACTAGAACTGCAGCTTGAATAGCTGTCACATAATTCAATACACACAAATTCAATGTTACGATCACAACACAACGCAACTGAACTGCAGTCGATGCTGCAGACGGAGCTGCAAGCGTTCACCAACTTTTAACTTTTCACGTGCAGCACTTTTAACGTTTCAATTAGTATGAAGAAAAAAAGAGCCGGACAAAATTTAAAAGCTTTTTTGTGCTTATTTGTATCGCGAAAAATATTATTAAATAAAAGAAAATTATCAAAAAAAAAAAATAATGAGACCGTAATTGTTTATTTTTTTTCTTTAAAATATACAAAATGCTGTACAGCTGCATTGTGGGCACTTACAAATTAGTACGTACAACACTTTTTTCACAGCTGTTGCATCTCCAGCTCCAGTTCCAGTTGCAGCATTCTATTGTGTTCAGGCAGTAATTGAATGTCGACTTTTAAAATAAATTTAAACAACTTTGGTTCTTTGTTCTATGTTAAGACATTCCATCAGAGACTTCTCAAGTTTTTTTAAGTTAAGTCTGAAAAAAAATACGAATGTATTTAAACAACAAAATTATTCAATAATTAAATTATAACCTTACTAATACGCCACCGGCCACCCTGTATACAGTCATAATATACAAGTAGATACATATGTAGATTTTGGTAACCACACCACATTTTCAAATTTAAGGGATTTAAAAAAAAAAATCAAAGTCGAAAAGAAGAAAAATGCGTAGCTATTCACAATTTGCATATATGTAGGTATGTATGTGATTTGCATATTAATCATATAAATCATTGCATCGCAAAAAATAAGAGTGAATATTTATGTTTCGTGTAAGAAATTATGAATACATGGATGCAGGTATGTAAATACCTTACCTACCTAAAAATATTGTTTTTGATTAACGTGATTTCATTTCAATTCTCTTATGACAACGATTTAAGAGGCTGGAAGCATATATATACATTTGTATAATAAATATATAAAATATTTATAAATCTACATATCTGGTTTGGGGTACAATATCTGATAGGTATTGGTTCCTTGCCTAAAGCGTTAATTATTTTAATAATTGAATTATGAGTTCATAACTAAAATTTTTTGACAATGAAAAAAATTTACATATTTTGTTTTACACCTACAAACTCGTTAGAGCAGTTTTTGAGTTAGGTAAAAAGTGTTTCTCTATACGTAACTGGTGTAGTTATATTTAGAATTTAATTTCTCTACTAAAGAATCTTCCTAAAATACCTAATTATAATATATATTAAGTTTGAATATAAAAATCACTTGAACTATATAGGTTGTAAGGTGCCAGAGCAGATATAGACGGACAGATTATATTATACGGACATCAGAAAACCTACCTACATTAATATATAGCAATATTGCAAATAAGAATATTTATATCTTGTCATGATTTTTATAGAACAATAAGAAAATATTTACTTTGGGATTCAGTCTTGTCTTTATTTGCATTCAATATTTACAAATTGTATTGTGTTGTCATAATTTGCTTTTGTAAATAACTGAAATCGAGTAAGCACAAGCATACAATAAGCTACTTTTAAAAGCAAATGCAAGCTGCATCAATGAAAAAGCTATTAGTTGTGTAATTTTTTGTTGTTTTTCTTAAGAAGCTTAAACATGATTTGAGAAAAAGAATTATTCAAACAGAATTTGAACAAATTAAAAAAAAACACTTCTTTTACAAGTTGTTAATAAATAGAATATTATTTTAGTTAAACATTTTGAAAACTCATTTGGGCAACTTTGTGCAGAGGAACAAATAACAAAGGTAAACTTTCCAGCATGATTATTCGAAGAATTTCTTATTCAAGTCCTGATAGGTAAAGTACCTACATTAGGGAAGCATCATCAGTCCTTTGCTACTTCTATTATCAAAATTAGATTATTTGCTTGAAGTAAAAGTGACACAATAAAGTTTTTCAGTTATAAAGGGTCTTCCAAATTAACACAAGATTTGAATTTGTATAGTATAGCCCGTGGAGTAATGGTTAGTCCATTGGACTGTTACGTCTTTGGGTTCAATTCCCAGCCTATGCCACCTTAAAACAGAAATGTTTTTCACGGATTACTGCCTCTTGCGAGGAATTGACAAATCCTTCAAGAGTATCTCTTGTCATAAAAAGGTGCTTCTCACCCTAGCTGTTCGGATTTGGCAGAAAATTGTTGGTCCCCCTTATTCCTGCCAATAAAACGCACTGTTTTGGCTGAAAAGCCTTATTGTTATTTTTTTTTACAAATAATTAAAAAACTTAAATAAAAAAAGAAAATACCATGACACACTTTAATTTTGTTAAAAAGAAGATTTTATTTTTGGCAGTTTGGAGATTGAATAAATATTTTTTTTGACGTTGACGTCTTGACGTTTACGTCTTGACGTTGACGGCTTGACATAGGTAACAGATGGGCTTTTTTATGTTTGATTTCTTCTGGTTGCGTTGATAAATTGCTCTTTGCTGCGTTCAACACGCACACAGGAATGGTTGAGAGTTGTAAGTCACTAGGCCCTGGTTTAACACGAGCTGTCGCGTCGACCAATTTATTTTATTTATTTATGTATTTGAATTTGCCACAACCCTAAACAAAAACATTGACAGCAATGACAGCTAACATTTTAGGGTTAGTAAAAATTAAGAAAACAACGTGCTTTCAGTGTTGAACAATATTTCAAAAATAAAGAAATTTTGGGACCCACAGTTCGAAAATTTCGCACAAAGTATGGTCGTAATATTGATTTAACTTCGTCAACTAACAATTAAGAGTAATCAAACAATTCCGGTAGGATAGATCAATTTATTGGTGATGGTTATTTGAAATTCAATAATCCAAAATCGGTGTATTACAAGCTTCATTGATCAAAAATAGCATTTAAAATTTACTAAATAAAAATAATTTTCTAATAAAAAAGTGAAGTTTTTTTAATTTTTAATTTTAATTTTAACAAAAACGAAAACATCTAAAACCGTTCTGGTTTTTAATTTTTGACCAAAAATTAGTAAGAGAATTGAATATTAAAGGAAAAAAATCAATATAAAATTTTATTTTTTTTGCATGCCATAGTATTTAGGTGTTGCCATTGTTTTAGAAAATAACAGGAGAAAATAGACCCCACTTCTAAAACAATTTGTTTCTTAGAAAATACCAAAAAAATTTCATTTAACTTCGGAACACCCTGCAGGACATTATTATGATTATGAATATTGAAACAAAAGTTTGACAAAATGAAATGTTAAAAATTCCAGATTTAAAAAAAAAAAATAAAAAAATTCTCACAAATGACAGTGCTGATTTCAAAAAATATTCTCAATTAACATACAAACATTAAATACATTACAATAGAAAATTTATTAGATATGATTATAACTAGACAAAAATATAATATCAACGATGAACATCATGTGTGATCGGGAGACCATCATCATATAAGCTTAATTAAAACCACGCGCTTATTTAATTTGAAATGATACGAAATATTCCCATCACTGATTCACAATGCTTTGCTTACTATATGACTTATTCTACAATCAGCAACCCCTTTAAACTTATGATAGATTAATAGTTATAAGAATGTGCACTGCACTATATAGCTGGAAACAACAACTGATGTAGACTAACACAAGCTGCCTCACTTCACTGATGATGATTTGGCTTGGCCCTAATTGAAGAAGCGACAAATTAAAATCCAGACCATAGTCATAATTAACACGTTCAATATCTAACCATGCCGCTTCCGTCCGACGATGACGACGACCGACGCATGTACGTAGACTAAATCACTCTTATAACTCATATTTCAACTATAGTTATCATTTTTTTTTATTTATATATCAACTGATTGACGAAATGCCGATGCAAGCAGAGGCCTATTTCACAGCATTACATCAAATACATACATTTGAGCCTATTGGACAAGATCTTTTATTCTGTTATGAATTTTATATAAAAGTTGGAGCTGTCAAAGAGTCTTTTATGAATTATATGAATTATAATGTTAGTATACGGAATGACAAAATCTATTATAAATTCTGTCAAGAAATCTCTCATGAATTGTCAACAGTTCGAACTGTCAAAAAATCTTTTACGAATCGTATTTTTGGTTAAGCCACTCGAATTTTAAGAGCAAGTTCTTACGATTCAGACGTGCATTTTATTTATTTTAAGTAAATTCGCCCATGCGGGTGTTAAGTAAGGCTTTGATAGAAGACCAAAATTGCGGAATCAATTACTTTAAATTCCTATTCCTATAATCGGAAAATTTTACCCTGCCTGTGTCACTTACTAACTTACTTGACTACATAAGCGATCGCCACCTAAAATGCGTTTGAAAGATCCAATGAAGACTATTTCAGGGAATAAAAGTAGGTATACATATATAACAATTTTATTCGTATGGTGATGTATTGTGATGATAGCAAGGTTGATGCATTTTTGATGTTTGTTCTCATGATAAGAATCGTTAGATAAAAAGTAATGTCGTGTAAATAGAAGAAAGTTAATATTGATGGTAAAAGCAAAAGAAAAAAAAAATACTCCAACCTTTTTTTTAACAGGTAGGAATTCGTAGTGTAGTATTTTTCGATACACCATTTTGCTTTACTTTATTTAACTTACCTATATGCATATGTGTTATGTCTTAAAACAATAATTGATTGTGATTCCTTCAAGCAAAATGATGGACACAATTGCATAATCTTGTCCTATGTAATGAAGATACTCATTTAACATATATGATTCGTCTTATTAGAAAACGTTGTGTAAAATTAGGCGTTAGGCAATAACGACCAAGGAAATATCGCCCAAAATCGATATGGAAATAGTGCCCAAAAAAATGCTGTACAAATTTTTTTGATTTTTTTCCGCATTTAGGGTGTTATTTCCATATTACAGTAAATTTTTATAACAGGTATTAACGCCCGAAATAAAAAAATAAAATATTTAATTAGAAATTAAAGACCGAAATAGGAAAAATCGCCTAAAAACAAACGAAAAAGCACACAAATAAGAGGAAATATGGCCCAAAATTGTATTCATTTTATTTGGCGTATGGCATTAATGCGCAAATCGATTTGGAAAAATCGCCAGCGTATGGCAATAACGCCCAAATCTATTTAAAAATACCGCCCAAATTTATATATTTCCAAATCTAAAGTTGGAAATATCGCTCTAATATTTTCAAATTAAATTGTTTTTGTAAAATCTGGGCGTTATTTCCTCAATTTTTAGCGATATTTCCAAAAATTTTTTTAATTTTGGAGTTCTTTCCTAAATTATAGGCGATATTTCCAAAGTGAAATTTTAATGAAACTTGTTGACAAACATCGCCAAAAAAATTTTAACAGTTAAAATGACGGTAAAATTTGTGATAAATCATGCTGAGTAGACAAAGTCGAAGAGAGTTCATTTAGTTTAAGTGCGCCAAGCTGTGAAAATCAATTAAAAAAAAAGTAAATAGAAGAAGACAAAATTCAAAACTTATCATTTAAAGAATCTGGAATCTGTCTGATTTTTTGTATCACAAAACAGTAAATTCCAAATTTTGTACAGTTTCTTGTAATTAAAATCATTAATAACATAATAACCAAATTCATTAAAAATAATAATTGGAAATAACGCCCAAAAATAAAGAAATAACACCCAAAATAATAAAAGTTTCGCTCAAAATTTAAACAACAATTTTCATTGAAATTTTTGGTTAATATTTCACTTTTGTGATTTGGGTGATATGGAGTTTTGGGCGTTTAGAAAAAATTTGTGGGCTTTATTTCCATTATGTTTTTTTTTACTTTTGGGTGTTAAAAAATATTATTTTGGGCGTTATTTCCAATAACGGTTTAAACATTATTTTCTTGGGCGTTATTGCCTAACGCCATAAAATCAGTGTCGCGGAGACAGGAAGCTTTGTTAATGCATTATAGTCAAGATTAATATGTAAATTTTATATTTAATTGGGAATAAGAAAGTTGGAAAAATCTAAGAATCGAAATATAAATTAAAAAAAAAAAAAAACAAGGCACTTGCCTTGCCCCTGCTCTGAAATATGACTTTTATCTACCAACATTTTGTCTTATTTTTTAGGGAATTTTGACTAACTGACATTTTTCTCTTTTTACGTTAAATTCCATTGGTATGCCCCTTCTGATTTGGTACCTCGGTCGAATAAATCCCTAAGTTCCCGTAAAAAGCGGGTTTCAGAAGAAAATAGATCTGAATATGCAATATTTCAGTTATCTCCTAAAAATATGCAAAGCATGAACTCATCAAATTTCAATTTTATTGTACAAAAGATAACTGATAAAATATGGATCCTTTCTGTATAATTTTTCTGGCGAGTCCGTTATGTGGTTTTTAACCTCAATAAACACTATCTAAAGAACTTTCCATTTTGACACTGCCTTTCAAAATTCAAATGCTGTTTTATTTTATTCTTATGAAGTAAAAGTGAAATAGTAAGTTTCATTTGTGTCAAATAAGTCAATTTTCAAATGAATGCATTCAGCGCAATATGGCTAAAACTAAACAAGAATAATTTAAAATCAGATTAACGAAATAATTTTGTACGGTATCAAAAAATCTTTGAGATTTTAAGAAGATAAGGGGCCATTTTGTTCACTGTGAGTTAAATCTGTACTACGGCTTTCCAAGGTTCTAATTAAAATGGCGCCAAAATCGGCTGATTAGCGATTTCCATGTTTAAGAACTCAAATTACGAATTCCTATACAAACAGTTTGGTTACTTTAAACATTCGATGTTGGTAAATCATCTAATTGTAATAATCTCCAACAAAAAGATGATCAGTTGTGAACAAATTTGCCCTAAGGTTTAATCTACTTAAATCTCGGTTTAATGGTGGATGTAAACGTATAGTTTTATACATAATAATTACGGTTATTTTATTTTTTCTTATGTTTAAAGTTGTTTTCATCTTAGTACCTTCCTACTATTCTTCAAAAGTAATGATTTGATGACAAAAAAAAAAAGTAAAATTCGATACACTTTTTTTTAAAACTTTCGATACATTGCTAAAAGACTATTTTTTTTCATCCCTGATTAAGTGATGGTTGAGATTACAATGTCACTAGGCACTAGTTCTCCACGAGATGTAGCGCAACGCAACTATTAGCGCAAAATTTTAAACAATTTAGTACGATGTTAAAGCCTTTTTTAGTATGATAAAATGGCTTTAACATCGTACTAAATCGTTTAAAATTTTGCGCCATTGTATTTTATTATTAATACTAAATATTCTCAGTACTAAATGTATTCAGTACCTATTCAATATAATTCAGTGAACATGCTTTGTTTTTGCAAAAAAAAAAAAAACGAAAAAATAAAAAATGTAAAATTTTTTTACACAAATTGATTTGCTACAGTTATGTATAACGTGCATGACAAAATTTATTTGAGAATTAAATTATTAATAATTTTTTCAATCCTTACAATTGAGATATTTGTCACGCAATGCCAACTGATATAATAAACCTACATCGAAGTATGTATCTATAATAATATAATTGTGGCAATTCTTAACAGTCACACCCGCAGAAGACACGAAAATAAACGAAAATAAAATTGTTTAAATAAAATCTATGTATACTATTTCAGTTCATTGGTGTTTCTGTAGACATATATTCGAACATTTTACAGCTTATATAGCTTGTAATCATATACGATTCGCTTGAATACGTTTTGTAATGAATTAGGGCTTTTAAAATGAGAGTCAATTAAATTTGGGGATCATAAAAATGTATTCTCCCAAAGTATGTGCTTATGCTTACATTATATACGAAAAAACAAAACGTTATCGTCTTCCACCTGTGATGATATATTTTATTATTTTAACTTGGTGTATTGTAATAATATGTATATTTAACCCATTGTAAAAGATTAACATATGGAGATAAATGATAATTTAAAAAGATTATAAACACAGATAATTTTAAATTGTTATAAATTTATGTGGGATGCCAGACAAGTTCTTTTTATTAATTATGTTTGTCTCTGAGAATTTGCCACCATCAGTGAAGATAGCAATATGGCACACAATTAAATGTGTCAAAGTTCAATGATTGGTAAAGAGATCAAAAACTTTGTTGAAAAAAAAAGAGGTTAAAAGAAAGATGAAAATAAAAAATAGTCAGAATTATTTCGCAAAACTTACGCAAAGTAAAATGAAAAAAATTATTTATCAATTTATGTGTTGAAAAGAATAAAATAGTAATTTGTATCTTTTTATTTTATAGTCCATTAAAAAGTGTGATTCGCATAAAATATATATCGTATAGGTTGGGCAGTTAGAGGTTAGACATAAAAAAAAATCTTGTGGGAGGGGGAGTTTATTTCCAACCGTTTAGGGAGGTGGTTTTTGCAAGCCCGTGGCCTAATGAAAAACTTGACAGCACGGGGTAATGATGCATTGACATTTCGAATTCAGCTGACACAAAAATTGACGTGACCGAAAGAAAAATTTCATTTGAATTTTTTTTATGAAATCTGACCAAAAAGAGGTTAAGTGCCGTAAAAACTATTTGTTAAAAAATGAAATTTCAATAAACACAAACTCTATTGGAATGCTGACGGAATACACTGAAGCCGCCACGAAATTGATTCCTCTTTAAATTCAAGCTTTCACATAATGGAAGATTCCAATCGTCCATACAAACTTTACATTCACCCAACCTCGCACCTACCCCAAATCCTATAGTGTGCCCAAGCAGGGTGTTGCAGGGGCAGCATGCCCCCCCTTACATAACTCACTGTTTAAACGTCGTAATGGTGGGTGCTATAGCACTTTATTTATGTAAGCAAGCAAAAAAACAAAAATTCCCTTATCACATATCATATAATATCAGTTTTTTGAAAATTTGTATTCCTTTTTGTGTTGTGTTTTTGCAGAAGATTTAACAAGTTATAGTGATTTTTTATTGTAGTTGAAAAGAAATTGGCTTTATTTCGATTTGTTACTTAAAATAAGCCAAACTCTGAATTTGGTCTTATTTTGTTTTTGAAAACGTAATATAACCAAATTTTTAAAATTTGGTCTTATTTCGTTTGGCGTTATTTCACGTCAACGTAGAGATGCAGTGTTAGCAGGATATTGCTACTTTCCAAACAGCAAACAAAACAATCAACTTATTTGGGGGGAAAAATTCGATGAACGCATAAATTCAGCTGTACCTACATTGGCCTTCAAGATCTTGTAATTGAGATCTTCTTTTATTTTATTTTTTCGAAATACCTTAATTCACTATTATAGTCTAAGCTGGCAAATTAATAATTGAGGACATACGACCACAAATGCTGGAGGTCGAAAACTTCGATATCTCGGATGACATTTATTAGATTGAGCAGCCGTTTTTGTGGGCATATTCCTGAAGTTGTGTCTAAAAACTAATTGCAGAATGTATTGATGGACTAGTTCCAAAATGTCAAATAAAAAGTTTTGATGCGGTAGCTTCTATTCATTTGTATTTGGAACGCATTCCGGATGATTTGGATACATTTTACTTTGCATCAATTTGACATTTCTGAACGTATTTTATGCAACTTAAAATAAAAGTGCAGTCAGATGTTGTTTTATTAAATTAAACGAAAAACGTAATAAGGGTGATTAAAAAATCATAAATTACGAAAAAATTAACGAAAATAGAAAAATAAACTATCTTCGATCGAGAGTCAATTATTTTTGTTTCACTTTCAGTTCAAAAGTCAAATTGTCAAATAAAAGCATCCAAAAGTTTGTTGCTCATTTAATGCGCATCGCTAACGTTTTGGATGCGTTTAATAGCTCATGGCTTTGTCACTATTTTCCTTTTCGACTTCTGGAACTCATGACTTTACATCAAATAGGTATACCCATAGGCATACTAGATATGGACTGCTAGTCGATAATAATTTCAATACAAAAGTATCAATTGAAGCAGTTCCTTATTTAATTAGCGACATAAGCACTTTGGGTAGGGTGTAAAAGTGGCAAAAAAATAAATATTCCTAAAAGCAAAACGCAAATATTTGCAGCGCAAATATGCAACTATAAAAAATCACATGCAATCAAAATTTCTTTCTTAAAGAAAGGGACAGGTATAGTAAAAATGATTTCCTTTCCTTTATTGTTTCTTTATTGTTTTTGACATATGATGCAAATCAGAAAAAGTGTTCATAAATGCAGCGTAAAAGTAAAACACATGCACAAATATTTTGTATGACGTTAATATGAGTGCAATTGATCGCATGTAAACAAAGCAAAGTAATGAAAGCACCCTTGTTTGCAGCAATTTTCTGCTTTCAACGCCAGAGTAATAACCGCTCAAAACAAACGTCAAACCAAAGTGTCAAAAGTTACACCATATTTTTTTAGAGCTTTTAGACCAAAAGCTCTCGTGTCGTTTATAATTAAAGTTGGAACCAACCTAAAGATGGCCCCTAGCAGTCCATATCTAGTATGTCTATGGGTATACCTAAGCACTGATGCGTCATGGAACCAGCGTTGCTGTCCAAAAAAAAATGTCCATGCCACATTTTCTAAAAAATCGTGTCATTTTCGTGCCATATGAAAAAAACCAAAAATTCGTAGATATGTGAAATACAACAAACAAAATAGAAGAAATAATTTGTTCTATAAAAATAAGAGTTTCTGCCAGTTTTTCCTCCATCTGGCCTCCATTTGGAGCAATTTTCTCAAAATTTCTTCAAAATTCGCTTTATTTAGAGTAAAAAATGGAAACAAAAAAAGCGTGCCATATTGAATTTTTTCGTGCCACGGTGCCATGATAAAATGTTCGTGTCAAAAAGGCACGATCGTGCCACTTCGGCAACGCTGCTTGGAACTCATTTTCTTGATTAAACCTTAGAATACCTGTGTCAAGGAACAAAATTCCGCTTGTTTAGAGAAAAATGAGTATAATTTCTAGATATTTGCTTTTTTTCTAGCATTAACTAGCATTAACTCGATAAAGCTCAAATATTATTGAGAAGTATCAACTTTATAATTATTTCAAACCTAGCAATTAAAATATATATCTTCCGACCATAATCTACAGAATTATTAATTTTTGTCTGTTAATTATTTTGAAGCAGAATAGATCACAATTGAAATTTGCATTTTCAACCTTCACAGCAACGTTAAAATTTAAAAATATTTCATTGCCAGGGTGAATTCTAGTTCAATTGATGACACTGACTTTGACTTCAAACAATAAAGTTCAAAAGTTCAACCGCTCCCAACACTTTCCTCATCCAATATAATACCTGTTACGTTGTAAATAAAAATAATATATACATATATTTCATATACCTACATTTTTGTACATACATACGTAATTTACATCATAAATTACATTTGAATTGATTGAAAAATCTTTTTTACTTATTATAATATGTACCTTAACATTATGTACAACACACTTAACAGCACGAGTATCTTACCTATACATTTATCAGATTTCCACCCCCATGTTATGACGTAATATACTTATAAGCTTAGAAACATGAGAGACAAACAAAAAAACATTGATTGTTACATATACGTTTGTGGGATTGAAATTTCCTCATCAAGATCAATTCATCTCCGAAATTAATTTGACCGCGCGCATGTGGCTATCTCCGTATATATCAACCCATACTGTGAGCTGAATGTAAATAAATAGCTGACGACAAAAAGCTTAACAAGATACAAATTCATGTTCTATGGACACAGGGGAGTAGGTAGGTACTTACACATCAGGTTACAACACAATGAATAATCGCTTTGAAAATGTCATTGTTGCATATGATCTTGATCCCACTCCATCATGTGCTCTTATGTATACGGGCAAATTATACAATAAAAAAAAAGAAGACTTGTATTTATCACACAATTATATTGTGCCTGGAGAACAATTTATGTTACCGGTGTCATAAGCATAGCATTGATCTTGGATGTCGAAAAATTGTATAATACCTCCTTGAAATTGCGAAAAGTACGTTTGGGTATTAGAAATAACATACATACATACAAATTTTATTTTTTATGGAGCGATATGTTTTAATCCACATGCAAATTCTCAACTTTTGAATCCCTAAATATGGAGTTTCTTCAGAGCAAACAAATTTTCTGTTGTCTTTAAATTATTTGGACAGTGAGGTTATACGATTTACTCTGGAAATGAGCTTTGTTTATATTTTTGATTGAGCTACATATTTCTTTTGAGGGTTAGGTAATATAAGTTATGTTTTATTATCCACATTATTTTATCCGGATAGGGGAGGTCTGCTTAAGAATGACCTACTTTTTCTATAAATCTGAACATAAAAAAATCTAGGACTCATAGCAATAAAAACAAAGTTAATTTAGTTTATTTATTTATTTATAACAAAAAAAAGTAGTAGCCCGTGCCGTAATGGTTTAATGCGTTAGACTGTTACGCCGCGCCGAAGGTCTTGGGTTCGATTTCCATGCATATGCTACCTAAAAACAGAAATGTTTTTCACGGGTTACTACCTCATGCGAGGAACTTACAAATCCTCCAAGAGTATCTCTTATTATGAAATAGTGCTCCTCACTCTAGACGTTTGGATTCGGCAGAAAATTGTAGGTCCTCTCTATTCCTGCCAATAATACGCACACAGGAATGGTTGAGAGTTGTAAGTCACTAGGCACTGGTTCTACACGAGCTATCGCGCCAACCAATTTATTTATTTATATTAAACTTAAAATTATGGAATTCAAACATTATTTTATTAAATTTGGTCCGAAGCCCTTTATAAGATGGCATACCTTTGGTTAAGATGATATATTGCCTTTACATGACATACCTTTTTTTATTAATCTTCATTGCAGAGCTCGCAAATGAATTGTTTTATTTTGTGATCAACACCGGCACACAATGCAAGGCATCATTTAGTGCATGCCTGATGGCAACATAGCCAATGCTCTCCTGGATGTGAAATGCTGAATAACTTATTGCAGTAAATGCAAGACACATCGTCATCATATTCTGAAAAGTCCTGCGGAACATCATTGTCCTGTAATATGGGCCGTTTTGTTACTTTTTGAGCTCTTAGACTCTTATAATTCTAATTCTTTATTGCTCTCCTAAAAAAACTGTTGCCAACTGAGGAAAGCTACAATAATTGAGAAACTGACATTTTAAAACTGTGCATTTGGGCGTGTTTAAAAGAACCGTAAGACTTAAGCCGGATCCACACTTATCTCGTGTGATGTGTTGTGTTGTGTTGTGTTGTGTTGTGTTGTGTTGTGTTGTGTTGTGTTGTGTTGTGTTGTGTTGTGTTGTGTTGTGTTGTGTTGTGTTGTGTTGTGTTGTGTTGTGTTGTGTTGTGTTGTGTTGTGTTGTGTTGTGTTGTGTTGTGTTGTGTTGTGTTGTGTTGTGTTGTGTTGTGTTGTGTTGTGTTGTGTTGTGTTGTGTTGTGTTGTGTTGTGTTGTGTTGTGTTGTGTTGTGTTGTGTTGTGTTGTGTTGTGTTGTGTTGTGTTGTGTTGTGTTGTGTTGTGTTGTGTTGTGTTGTGTTGTGTTGTGTTGTGTTGTGTTGTGTCAGGATCAATTTTTTACCAATTGCGCCACACCACGCTATGTCGGAGACATATTTTTCAGCGGGAAAGATAAGAGAGTGTTCGGGGAAGAGAATAAATAAATAGCAAAACTAAAAATGAAAGTTTGAAAGACAAAATTCTGATTATTGTGCATATTCAGCGACACAACACATCACTCCATAACTCCGGCTTTATGGTTGCTGAGAAAAGGCGACTATGTCGTCTTGTCGACCATGTCATCTTAAGCAGATCTCCCCTACATTTTTAACTGGATCTATTTCAATTTTGTTCTGAAGGGTAGAGGGTGCATATCTACCTGTGCGTCTGTAGTACATTTGTGCGTCAATACGTCCACTGCAATCTGAGCTACAGCCTAAACGGTTAAACCGATTGGTCCATCACACATTATTGGGTCAATTTTGAACGAGACTAAAACCTAGGCAGCTTTTCCTTCGCAGACGGATTAAAGAAAGCAGGCAGAAAATGTTGGGCATATCATGTTACCGGTTTTTAATGTAGGAGTATTTATTTTTAAAATTGACACTTCAACAACAAAAAATCGTTTGCTTTTTAAAAGAATAACAATTAAAGTGCTCATGACAACAGATTGTCTTTTCGCCTAGAAACAAACGACTTGTGTCTATTAGTAATTAAACTTTTTTTATTATTCCACTCAAAACAAGGAAGATGATTTTGTTCATTTCGTTCTGCACTCTTCAACTCCCTTGCCTACAAACTTCAATCAACCCACGTTAAAAATTGCTCTAGCGTGCGATGGCTCATTTGCATCAAATTTGGTACAGAAAATTTTTATGTGAAGAGGCTAAATTTGAATTTAAATCGAATAGCTGCCATTTAACGACTTGGATTTTTTTCAAAATCTTTTCTTTGAATTTTCTCAAAAAGTGCTCTATCGATTTTGATTGAACTTGTACGAAGCATTACCAAAAGTTATTGTAGGAGAACAGCTTTTCCTGAAAAAATCTCATTCCGGACATTGACTTATTTTTTAGTTATTCATGTACATACATATATAGCTTTTTAATAGCTTGATTGATTTTGTTAAAGTTAAGCAAACGGATACTTATGAAAAGATATTAAACATTTTTACATCTGCAAAATCAAACCGGTTTATAAAATCTACATTTTTATAATTATATACCTAACTTATCCACACAGTGCTTAGGCTAACCCAGTTTAAACTACTGATGAAAAAACATTTACATTTTAAGTCGCATCGTAATAGTCATTTCAATCAGTGCTTAAAAATACCTTTTTCGAAAAAGAAACTTCAACTAATAAGTAAGTATCACGAAAAACTTTCATTTATGCAACTTAGTATAATTTAAAAAAAAAAAAAAACAAGATCATAACGTATATCTTATACTCTCGTAATGGCACTCCATTTAAGTAGGTAAGCACTAAATGAACATTCACGTCATATTAGCACCTATTTTAATTTATTTTCTCATGCAAAAATATAATCACGATTCTCATTCCAATAAATATGTAGCTGTAGCTACCTTACCTACAATTAAAATTATTAAATGGATTTTCAATATATTGGTTATAAGGAAACCAATACCTTTTAAATTTAAGACACTTTTATAATTTATTACGTTTCTCTTCCTATCAGGAAAGAAGAAATATATTTGTATAAACAAATATTATTTGTAATCAATGTTAAATTGTCAAAAATTTACAATTTATGTTATATGATCAAGTGAAAACCAAATTTTGGCGGTATTATATTTTTTAACTATTTCAGTTGTATTTTTGTCAGATTTTGTTGCTTTAAAAAAATATCAATTGAATTTTTTTAACAAACCCCATCAATTCTTAGTTGTGAGTAAAATAAAATTATTTTGGAATCGTTACCGTTATTTGGCTTTTGAGATATTCGAGTCGAAAACATTTTCAATTTTTTTTTTATTGGTTTTAGTTTGAAAATTTGTTGGTTTAAAAAAAAACACTGTCCGTTGAATAATTCTACAAACCTTATCAGTTACTGACTACGTCACTGTGCATAGAATAAAATTAGTTCGACTTCTAAATTAGTGTTTGTTTTCAAAATATTCGAGCGTAAAAATGTTTTTCAACAATTTTTAGAATTTTTAGAATTCTTTTAGTTTTTTTTTTTGCTTTAAAAAAAAACCGACAATTGATTTTTTCTAAACCCATATCACTTATCAAATATGGCATCGTATTTGGAGGAAAATTAGTCCGAATTTAATATCATTGTTTGCTCTAAAAATATAAGAACCGAAAAACAAATTTTAGCATGTTTTTTTTTATTTAAAAAAACCCTCCGTTACTTTTTTTTTAATTTTTTGCAATTCGTGGAATTTTTGTTGAATATCCTTTATGTATGTACATAAGTAATTTATGAAATTATTATCTGTGAAATAAAATCATAAGCGCAAAATTTTAAACGATTTATTACGATGTTAAAACAATTTTAGTATGATAAAATGGCTTTAACATCGTACTAAATCGTTTAAAATTTTGCGCCATAGATTTTTGATTTGTTTACTAATTTGATCATAACTTTTTTATAAGAATTTCGAACGAATTATAGAACACTCTAATTCGCTTTCGTAACGTGAATTAAAAACTAAAATCGGTCGCCCAGTTTGCCTTCAACTCGTTATACCAAAAGTTTACAGAAGTATAATAGTACCAAAGGTACAAAAGTACCGAAGTACAGGAGAAGCGAAATACCGAAGTTCTGAAGTACCGAAGTACCGAAATTCCAAAATACCGGAGTTCCGAAGTACAGAAGTACAGAAGAACAGAAGTACAGAAGTACAGAAGTACAGAAGTACAGAAGTACAGAAGTACAGAAGTGCAGAAGTACAGAAGTACAGAAGTACAGAAGTACAGAAGTACAGAAGTACAGAAGTACAGAAGTACAGAAGTACAGAAGTACAGAAGTACAGAAGTACAGAAGTACAGAAGTACAGAAGTACAGAAGTACAGAAGTACAGAAGTACAGAAGTACAGAAGTACAGAAGTACAGAAGTACAGAAGTACAGAAGTACAGAAGTACAGAAGTACAGAAGTACAGAAGTACAGAAGTAGAGAAGTGGGTACAGAAGTACAAAAGTACAAATTACAGAAGTATACAAGTACGGAGTTAGCTACAGACGCAAATAACGCAAAATCTATTTTTTCAGACTCAAATTTTTGTAAAACAATTTTAGGAAAAGCAGAGTTTTAAAGCGACACACAAATTGAACATCTTGGTATCAAGATAAATAACGACAAGTAAAGCAAATGATTCGCTTCATGTTTGATTGTCTTGTTATAATAAGCAAAACGAATCTAAATTAATAAATTGTGATCCAAAATTTAGCAGGTTTTTAATTTTTTTTGTAACCCCTCTCTTATACGAGTGCGTCTTGTCGGCTGGCGGCAACGTTGCCCACGAATAAAGATCTTTCTTATACTTTATGAGCGAAATTTGTATTTTTTATACTTTAAATGATGTTCCACGGATCGCATCTCATTTGCGTGGATATGGAATCATTTTTAAAGCTATATTCTTTAATGAATTCCGATGATGATGGTGCAAGAGCGATGGTGACCTACTATATATATGTACTACACTAAATGAGTGTATATCCAATTAGCTTGTCTGCAAAGTCTCGAATTTCAACCGCGGATCGAAGTTAACATATTTTTTTTTTAAATCACTCGATCACAGTAAATTAAGAACCGATTCTGCAAATGCGACGACGACGACGCCAGAAACAAAACTCCGAAAAGTTTTTAGTCATAAACATAGGAATTTGATGAGCTGGCACACAGAACAGAAAACCATAATATTAAATAATTCCGAATGACCGCAGCGATGACGACGCTATTTTGGCGCATAGTTTGCGTCAGCAGTAAAATTTTGTAGTTAAAAAAAAAATTAAAAAAAAAAAAACTGTTTGAACTTTTAACCGAATTTTATAATTAATATGATGACATTATGATTCATTTGTATTTGCCTGATAAAGTTTACCCTCCACCGCACCGCCTACTGTCCGTCCAGCCGGCCGGTCGTATCCATGTTTTATTTGAATGGCCAAGTTTAACTTATTTGCAGCAGTGAATGACCATTCCTGTTTTTTACCTGTTCCACTGTCTCTCTTGCTCTAAGTCTATGGCAGGCAGTATGATTATGCAAATATTAATTTAAAACCAGTCTGGGAATATAAGCGAGAAACTGATATGGTGAGCAGCATTGTGCGGAGCAGGGAATAACATGAAATGGAATTGGATTTCAATGGATTGAAGTTATAATTTTGTTAACTTTGCGTTTTGCTTTAAAAAAAGAGTTGGTATTTCTGTGTCTAATAGTACATCGATTTTTTCTAGAAAGATGTAGGTAGTTTTAGTTGTTTGGGCTTAAGCTATGCGCACAATTATAAGTTCCAAATAAAGAAAGTAAGTTCCTACATATTTAGCATAGCAAGGTTCCTATACCTTTTATTTCATTTTAAAAACTCGACTAAAATTTAATTTGAAAAATTAACAGCTAAAGATTAGTTTTCTTTAATAAAAAAAGAAACCTACAATGTTTTTTTTTTGTACATTACTTCCAAAAAAGTCGTTTTTTTTTTTAATTCTCATTATCAGATGAACCGATTTTAATGAAATTGCTTACACAAAAGCTTCTGATAAATCTTAATAATATTGCATATAAAAATTTTTAAGAAATTAAATTTTTCATTAAAAAAAATATTTATGATTAAATCTTGAAAATTCGATATTTCGAAATTGAGTAAATGATTTTTTATAAATTAATTTTTAAATTCCGCATTAATTAGTACTTAAAAATTGCGTACCAAAATTATATGTATAAAAATCTATTTAAAAAAAAAAACACTTCAACGGTTTTTAAATTTTTGTTCTCATAAATTAAGATTTACGTAAGAAATCAGATGATGTACTGTTGTTGTCAAAACAATTTCATAAGTTGCTTAATCAATTTATTTCGAATTTCCATAACAACCTTAAGCAAAACTACGTTTTTGGCAGGTGGCAGTCTTGCTTTGCATCAGTCTTGCTTTGCATCGAAAGCAATTAAAATTTTGATTCCTATCCAATGAATGCAGTCTAGCGCTCTCGTCAATAATTCTTCAGCACCATCATTAGCAGTTGGCATTGTTAAGCTATGATTAGACGATAAATGTTGAACACGTTGAATCCCTTGCGTCAAAATGACAGAACATGTCAATGGATTGACAATCGCGTTGACATGAATTTTTTACCGTGTCAACGTAACCAGCGTTGATCTTCATCTCTATTTCAAAAATTTCTCATTTTTTAAAGGTTTTTTAATCCATCGGCATCGTAGCCATCCTTCAATAGAATTGGACATTTTATATCTTGACAGATAAATAACAAGCTAAATTTTGTGGTATATCGGATTTCGGATATTTCATTTCAAATGTCACCCGGAATACCCAAAATCGAATTTATCAAGAGTAAAAAATAAAAATTTTAAAAATTTGTTACTTTTAAGAGGTTTTTTAATCAATCAACATCGTAACCATCCTTCAATGGAATTTGACAGTTTATAGCTTGACAGATAGGTAACAAACTATAATTTTGACATATTCAATATTTTGATCCAAATGTTTTCCATAAGCCGCAAAAACGAGTTTTTTCGAAACAAAAAATTTAATCTTAAAATTTCGAATTGAAAATTAACAATATTAACAAAAAATGTATTTCTAAACAAATGACAACCAATAAATTATTAAACGAATAAAATTAATTGGTCTGATTTGAGTATTAACGTCTAGGCAGTCTAGCTGCCGATTCCGAGGTACTAGCTAATACCAAGTCCTAACTAGTACTCGATATAAATTTGACAAGACTAGAGCTTAGTACTTGTGTGAAGTAATACTTGGTACCGAGGAGGGATTAGAACTTGTGTGAAGAAATGAGCTGATACTGATTTGAGTACTATCTTCAGGACTAGTACTGGTACTAGCGTTAGAACTCTGTAAAGAAATTGGCTGTTAAAATCAGATGAATAGATCTAAACTATTCAGACTTTAATACACAGTTTGATCGTATATAAGAACATGTTCTTGCTTTACTCAATATTTGAGGTCGTGTAGAACCAAGGACTAATAACCTTCAACACCCAAACATTCCTGGTGTCAGTGTTACTGAAAGGAATAGCGACCCCTACAACTTTCTATTAAATCCGAAAGGCTTACTGCCTGAATACAATAGAATGCTGCAACAGGAACTGGAGCTGGAGATGCAACAGCTGTGAAAAAATGTCGCACTTGCTATTTTTATAAGTGCCCACAATGCAGCTGTACGGCATTTTGTATAGGTATTTTAAAAAAGAAAAACAATCACGATTTCATTGTTTACTTTTTTTATTTCAGATTATTTTCTTTTAATTAATAATATTTTTCGCGAAACAAATAATCACAAAAAGCTTCAATATTTTCTTTCGCCTTTCGGCTCTTTTTTCTTCATACAAATTGAAACGTCAAAAGTTCTGCACGTGAAAGGTGTTATTACTGCCTGAACACAATGGATACGGAGCTGCAACTGGAACTGCAGCTGGAATAGCTGTCAAAATATTCAATACACACAAATTCAATGTTGCGAACACAACACAACACAACACAACGCAACTGAACTCCAGTCGGTGCTGCAGACAATGCTGCAAAGATTCGCCAATTTGTAACTTTTCACGTGTAGAAATTTTAACGTTTCAATTTGTATTGAGCAAAAAAAAAAGCCGGAAAAAAATATTGAAGCTTTTTGTGGTTATTTGTTTCGCAAAAAATATTATTAATTTAAAGAAAATTATCCGAAAGAAATAAAGTAGGCACATAACACATAGACGCTGATTACACGATTCGTTTTTTTCGTTCGTTTCGTCTTTCGTCTTTTTGACAGGCACGTATCCTCGTGATTACATGGTTATTTTTTACATTCGTGAAGACTCTTTCGTTATTTTGACGTTCAGAAACTTTGCGGGGGATTTATTGAAAAATAAACAGAAGTAATAATTAAAAATGTTTTTTAATTAATTCTTATTCATATCTACAGCTTATTTAAGTGTGAAAAATTGTTTTACAGCTCGAAATTAAAAGTTTATAAGTTCTTCGCACAATGCTCTGAGGGATGGGCGATTAAATTTTTCGATTTTAAAATCGGTGGCAAAATTTATCGAGGCTGAAACATCGATGTTTTTCAAAATCGATGTATTTCTTTTTTTTCTATTTTGATAGCCAAATACGTTATAATATGTAAATTTACATTAAAACGTGTTTTTGATTTAGGGCCGTTTGTTCATAGTATGTTAAATGTGTAATAAAGGTTCCGACTCTGGTTCTGATGATTAAAATTTCAGATTAAGGATTCATTTAATCGATTTTCTCTTCTAAGAAATTCCATTAAAATGATCTGTGCCTACGTTCTGTAACTCACATCCATAAAATTAGTCGAGAAATAATGGAAATTGAAACACATTATGAGTTTTAATTTATTTTTCAACGTTTCTCTGTACGATATTTGGAGCAAATCGGTCCACCTGTTTAACCTCTGTCTCAATGGACCCTGTATAGCGCAAAGAGCGTAGAAATCAACGGACGGTATGGTAAAACTACTTTTTTAGACTTCTCAATGTTTACACGAAACCAATACTTGCCCTATAGAAAATGTAAAAAGAAACAAAAATTTCCATCCTTTCCATTGTTTTATCAAGTACATTTTTAAATTTACTTGGTGTGAACATTTTATCGGGATTAAATCTTAAATGACCACATGAATTCTTAACTTTAAAAACGAAAATTATACACAAAGAGAATTACTTTTTATAAAATGAGTACAGCAGAAATGAGAAAGGAAAGTAGATATTAACATGGTGCCTACGTTCTGTAATTCTCGCATCGATAAAATCAGTCGAGAAACTATAAAAATTGAAACAAATCGTATGAGTTTTGTTCCACTTTTAAACGTTTCTCGACCAATTTTATCAATGCGAGAGTTACAGAACGTAGGCAATGATTTGGAATACTTTATTTGTAATTAGTTATTACCCACTCCCTTTACTGAGACCCCGCAAACCCCATGTAGTATGAAAAAGTATTCATGTTCCTTTCCCATGAAATAATCGATTTCCAAAATCCTTCCAGCGAAAAAGCGCAAAAAAAATGTACTTTCACATTTAATATTTATACGAATGATGTTTTTTTTAGAAAGCACACATATGTATTTGAAGTTGCTTTCTTTGCATTTTAGTTACATATACCATTTTATTTGCATTTTTGTAATTTTCTGTAGTCGATGTATTTAATCTTAAAATCGATATCTGAAATCGATGATTTTTCTCTCAACTACGATTTTTGCTGACAACTAGCTATCGCTCATCTCTACCCTGTTGTCAAACCATAAACGTCAATGTTCAACCAGAAAAAATCTTCAAATTTTCATTCCTGCTTTCGTTACTTCATTCCCCCTACATTTCTACGCCCCTCACCCAAGCTGTCAAAAGCACGAAAGACGAAACGAACGAAAAAAAGACTCGTGTAATCAGCGTCATAGCACGTACTATACTTTTTACATCAGTTGCATCTCCAGCTCCAGTTCCAGTTGCAGCATTCTATTGTGTTCAGGCAGTTAGGTGGGAAGAAATTTTTCATGAAAAGGTATGCTCTTGGAGAATTTGTCAATTCTTCCCAAGATGCAGTAACCAAGCAGTGAAATTTTAGCTGACAAATTTAAAATTGAGACAAGTTTAGTATAATTCCGATTCCGGAATGTACCAGCGAGTAGCATTATTTGTAGGTATCCTTTTCCATTGAACACATTCCTTTTATATAAATGTAAAAACATCCCACTTGTTCTTCTATAGGTTAATTGAATTTTAATTTGTATTTTACATGTAGATATCTATTATATCAAATTCATAAATCCATAAATCTCAAAAAATGTTAATTTTTTTTTATTTTTGTTCCAAAAACAAGTTCTTCCTCACTTTTTTTTTTTTTATTTTAATTTGATTTGATTTCACCTGTTTTTGGATAAATAAAACGATACAACCTAATTTGAATAATTAAATGCTATTCGATTTGATCCCCATTGAAATTTTTGTTCTCTAAAAAAAAAAAAAATGTTGTTAAAAAAGAACATAAAGTTCCCGGGTATACTACCTACTTTAACGATAAGAAAAAAAATTTAACAACAACAAGAAAAAATGAAGAAGCTATTATATGAGGAGTCAATAAGACACAGGTATATGATACCATGTTATGGAAATTAATTACTCACCTTTAAAAGTCCATATTTCAACTGGCGTTAACATTTAATTAAATCCGAACGAAAAGACCAAACTACATACATACATACATATATGTATCTGTGTGTGGAAAAAGACTTACAAAAATACAAACCACAAAACAGTAAGGAGCTCATATCGACGACGACGACGAAACGGCATAACACCCAGCTTCAACGCGGTCGCTGATCCGATCCAAAATTAATAATTGGTTCTGGCTGAATGGAAGCGTTCTTCTTACTTTTTTTTATTTTTCTTCTCTTGTTGATATCGAGTATTTATATATGTATGTATACATATATTTAGGAGTAAATAGGGAACGAACGGAAAGATAGCACTTGGTATTACCTATAGCTTGGATATTCCAATTTCAGCCTATAACCAACCACTAACACCATCAGCACAGCACCCAGAAGTATCCAAAGCTAAAGCAGCAGCCCACAAATAATGCCACTGCCCATGACTATTCAGGCTTCCAAATTACGCAAAGACTTGAACGGGCGAACAGGCAATGCAGCAACATAATCGCCCAGACATTCCATATATACGAGTTGATTGGAAAAGTGGTAAGACTGGTTCCGTGAGCGCGCGTGAAATGGTCATTGCCTGACGTGACTTGTGCAGAGTTACTTCGTGCTTCTCTCTTGGATCGTGATTCGAGAAGCCGTACCGTAGTTGTGTCTTCTAGTTGTGAGTCGTATAGTCAGTTGGTGAAGTATTTTGCTTTCCAATGTTGCCAGGTGATATTAATGACCTGGTTAAAATATTTTACACAGTGGAGCGGATAAATATGCTGTTAAGATTGAAGCCTACAAAAATCGTTTAGTATTGAATAATACAATACAACAATAATACAATAAAGCCATACACATACATATTTAGTGAAGTAGAAAGTGTGTATCTATTCCCGTTATGTAACTTTTAAAAAAATGGAATTTCGAATTTCAAAAAAATGTTGATATTTTTTATTTACCTATGTATCTAGGAACCTTTAAACCTTTTAGGAAGTTCTATGTAAACAAATATTTTTAAAACATTCTATGGGAGGTACTGCTTGTAACGGTAATAATTGGTAGCACGATATTAGCTTGTTTTGGAAGATAGAATTTTATTAAAATCGTAGGATGCGTTTTCGATAAAAATAAAATTTTCTTAAATGACTTTTTAACAGCTGTTTGGTTCATTATGTATACATATGAAGGTTAATATCGTTATTTCTTGTTCTATAACTTTAAAACGACAAGATTTTAACTTTTAAAAGAATTGACCAAGCCGTTTTCGAAATATTTTTTGAATCGCCAAATAAAAATAATTTGCTTTTTAGATCCTATTTGGATCTATTTATACTTTGTAGAAGCTTCTAGACGAAAAATTTCATCAATACAGTTGTATCGTTTTTAAGTTAGTCAACAAAAAAAAAAAAGATTCTATGGAAGCACTGTTAATAAGGTAGCATAAATTGTGGAACCGTTTTAGAAAAGAACAATAAGATTTGTCTTAAAAATTTAACAAAATTTAACATGTACCATTATTTTTGGCCCTACAACAAAAAAAAAAACCTATAAGAACCTTTCAGCAGAAACGTCTATAAAACTCTGTGTAAGAAGTTTTAAGAAAATTTACCCATCCATTTAAGCTATACATAGCCGAGCAAACAGACAAAATTCCAAGTCACAATTTTTTCGTCTTACACCTATCATCGTATAGTGTCAAGTTTGATAGGAGATGAATTAAATTGAAAAATCCTCCAAAAAAGTATCTCTTGTCATAAGAAAAAGAGCTTCCACCCAGCCCTTCGGATCCGACAGAAAATTGTAAGTCCCCTTCCTTTCAATAACACGTACCTTTGACCTTTTTTAAATTAATACTTTAGAACTTCAATTTTTCTTTTTAGTCCACAAGAACCACAAGAGCAATTTCAAAAAAACCCATGTTGTGCAGTTTATTATTTAATTCTACGCTAGAACTAAAAAATATAAATTTACATTTTTTCGTGGTTGTGACTCATAAAATGTTGATGAAATTATAGTGTTCTGGATAATCAGCAAGGGGAGTATAAAACCTGCATACCGAACCTATTAATAATAAAAGGCATAGTTTTTATCTTCCTCTTTGTTCATTTTCGCATTTTTTTAGTCTGCGTGTGATAGTTAGATTTTTGTTTTTTTTTTTATTTTAATTTCTACATTTACTCAGAAAAACCACATATTTTTGGATAAGTCAGACAAAATTTATATTCATATCAGAAACTTTATAGTAAAAAAATTCAAAACAGGGTGATTCGTATAAAAAGTAAAAAAATAATTAAGATAAGAAACTATATTGCATTTCAAAAACATTTATTGGAATTTTCTATCATAAAACTGTTATAAATTATCAGTTAGACATTTTTTTTTTATCAGTACCTATGTTTTCAAATTGTTGAGCTTCTTGAATCCCTTCTTACATATTTTTAATTTTTTTTTTAATTTTATATTTGAAAACTATTTTTCGGGGTTGAAGTCGTTATTAAAATAAATTTTTTTTCATTCTGATTTATGTTATTTCCTTCTCGAAAATTTATTTTATTTTTTAATTTAATTATTCCTTTTTCGTGACCTTTTTATTGCCAAACAGTTGAATCCTAATTTTGTGGGTGGATATAGGCGACGTTTCGTACGTGTTTACGTACTTCCTCAGGTCTATTCTGATGGTCCTAAAAATTATTTAAAAAAGAATGTTTGTTTTTATTTCTTTTCAGATATTTCAAGATTTTCAAATTTAAAAGATAAAATAATTTTAAATATCTGAAAAGAGATAAAAACAAACAAAAACGAAATAATTTTTAGGACTATCAGAATAGACCTGAGGAAGTACGTAAACACGTACGAAACGTCGCGACTATATCCAAATATAATAAACAAGAAAGTTTTGAGTTTATTTTTTCGAAAAATGCTAATCCAAGGATGTAAAGTCAACTCCTTTTTTTTCATTATAGGAATATCAATATATCTTATTTCAACATTACGGGCCGAATTCAAGATTTGTTGAATCATAAGAAATTCTAATTTTCCATTTTTTATAAAAGCAAATCATTTTTTTTTTTTTTCAAATAATAATTAGTAATCATGCAGTTTATGTAATAATTTTTATTCATAGCAAGTTTGTACCTCAACTCTTTCGTTTACCCATTTATTTAAATTTTAT
The DNA here is from genome assembly GCA_951394125.1 of Epistrophe eligans. Taxonomy (NCBI): domain Eukaryota; kingdom Metazoa; phylum Arthropoda; class Insecta; order Diptera; family Syrphidae; genus Epistrophe; species Epistrophe eligans. The sequence continues at coordinate 90,482,501 of OX596029.1, forward strand.
TTTTTTCCTTCATGTGTATGTGTATGTGTGTACATATCTACCTAAAACTCTCTCAATTATGGTAAATTATAGGAACGTGTAATATTCAAAAGCAAATGAGTGCCGCAAATATGCCATATAGGAATTTCATTGCAAAAAAAAAAAATCTTAGAATTTACCGCAGGGCAACTTTTCTTTTATTTCTGCACTGATGCCAATACCACAGCACCGAAGATATTCAATCATTTCTGTTTTTTTTTTTTTTTAAGTATCAATTTTTTTTTTTGAAAAATGCAGAACCAAGAACTGGTTCTAAAAAGAAAAGACTATGCGTACATTGCCACTCGTTATCCACTATCACATAACCATCGCTCGGTTGCACCCTAAACAAGAACTCGTAAAGAGCCCCAACGAGCTAAATAAACATTCACATTTTGTGAAACGTGCTGCTGTTGGAGAGCAGTTCTTGGATAGCAAAAAAAAAAAAAAAAACACGACAGCAAAAAAGAAGAAATAAAAACATAACATACAAAAAAAAAAAAAAATATTCAGTGACACGTCAGATACTTTATAACCGAAGCTCTAACTGTCGTATCTTTTACCGGGCGTATGCAGAAGACAGACCGTATACTCCGTTTCATATCTCATGTGTTTTTATGTTCAGACATGTTCGAGTGCAGAAGAAATCCTTTGAAATAACACCTAAAACCAGTAAGTAAGAATCTTACATTATATTATATATTTTTTTTGCTGCTGGTTGGTTGGTTGAAGATGACTGGGATCTTGCTTCTTGTGATCATTTTGGCAGGGACCACATTTTATTGATTTGATTTTTTTTAGTACTCCTCAGTTATTCTACTACTTTTTACATTATATTTATTTTTTTATGATTTTTTAAATATGTACATAGTTGCTCTTTTTTTCTGGACATCCCTGATTAAGAAAATCTCATTTTCATACGTTTCTCGTTGAAGTTATTTAAAAATTAGATACAAATTTAGAACATCTTTGTCTTAAGATATTTTCAGAACTTTGGATTTTTTTCTACAAAAACCTTAAAAATTCTAGTTAGTTTAATAATAATATAATGTCAGGTACATATCTACGTAAATAAATTAAAAATAAAAGAATAGGAGAGGAGAAAAAAAAAAAGAAAAAAAATCAGTTAAAAAATTGTCATCCACGAAATATTCAGAACAATCCTGAGTACAAAGTAGTATATTTAAAACGGTTAGTAGCATAAATCGACAACTTTAGCAATAACGTAAAATGTAAAAGTAAAACGATCGACGATATCGTTGCGACAATAGTGAACTCTATCACCCATAATTTTAGGTACAATAATTTATGTACATAATAAAATTATTAAAAAAGTCTTTATAGTGAAACGCTTATTTTTTTCAAAATTTTCCTAACATTTGATATACATTTCTCAAAAACCTTACTTACTTTACTTTAGATGGCGCTCACAGTCCAGGATGGACTACGGCCTCAACCAACAAGCCTCTCCAGCCAGCTCGGTCCCTAGCTAGCTGCCTCCAGTTACGCACTCCAAGTTGGTTGAGATCGTTCTCCACTTGTGTGCGCCACCTAAGGTGGGGTCTTCCTCTGCTGCGCAGACCGCCATATAGCAGGACCGGGATGATTAGGGTCTTATATAAGGTCTCCTTGGTTCTTTGAGAGAGGGCTTTACTACTCAAATGCCTTCTTAGCCCGAAGAAACAGCGAGAGTAATTCTTCGTTTGATCTCTGCACTGATGTCATTATGCGTTGTAATAGTGGATCCCAGGTAGACAAAGTCCTTGACGACATCGAAGTTGTACCTATCCATCGTGACGTTTTGCCCGAGTCGACGATGTTGAGATTCCTTTCTCGATGACAGCATATACTTCGTCTTGTCCTCATTAACAGCCAAACCCATTTTTGCCGCCTCCGATTCAATACTTGCAAACGCGCCGGTAACAGCTCGCTTCGTTCTTCCAATGATGTCAATATCATCTGCGTAAGCAAGTAGTTGAACAGACTTTTGAAAAACTGTACCTCTGTTGTTGACTTGCGAGTTGCGTACAATTGCTTCAAGAACGATGTTAAACAGGTTGCATGATAGCGCGTCGCCTTGTCTCAAACCTTTCTCGACTTCAAAGGGTTCGGTGGTGTTCTTACCGACTTTGACGGAGCAGCGAGATTTCTCCATTGTCATCCTGCACAAGCGGACGAGTTTGGCAGGGATGCCGAGATGCAACATGGCTCTGTAGAGCTCTTCTCTATCTACGCTATCATACGCGACTTTGAAATCGATAAAGAGATGGTGTGTATCGATTTGAAACTCCTGGGTTTTTTCCAAAATCTGTCGTAGTGTAAACATTTGATCGACGGTTGATTTGCCGGGTCTAAAACCACACTGACAGGGGCCGATCAGATCGTTTACATACGGTTTTAAACGATCACACAGTACAGATGACAGAATTTTATATGCGACGTTAAGGAGACTTATACCTCTGTAGTTGGCACAGGTCAGGGCATCTCCTTTCTTGTGGATGGGGCACACTATACCGAGGTTCCATTCATCGGGCATACTTTCATCCGACCAAATTTTGGAGATAAGTTGGTGTATGCTCCCTACCAAGGGAGCATTTTCATTAAATTTATTAAACTTGTTTTTATAAAAATATTGTCATCCCTGGGACTTGGTCTTTGCAAAACTTATACAAGTCTTTGTTGATCATTTCTTTTGCTTACCATTCTTGCATCAATTTTTGTGTGGTTATTCGAAAAAAAAAAAAATAATATACTTGGTACAATATGTAAGCCTTTCGCCTATAGCAGCATTTAAATGGTATGCACGGTGTGGTCTTATGACGATACGTTTAGCAAAGAATAATCTCGAAGTGGGTAAGCAAATTTGTATTTAGAAGATATGAAAATGTGCTTCATAACCAAAAGATCAATACAATTTATTGACAAATTATTCGCCATTATTCGCCAGAATATATTTATGCACATTATTTGTATGTACCTTGAATCATCTTGAGGTTTTGAATAAATAATCAAAACGAATTATGTATGATAGGGCTCTGGCAAATGATAATATGCAAAATGAATCGCACAAACTTGAACTTATGATCCAAGGCTATACCTTGGCCAGGCATTGTTGACGAAATAAATTCTATTAGTCTATTATTACATTTACATTCTTACCAAGAAAGTAGGCATACATAATTTAAAAATACCTATTTAAGTGATCGTTTATATACAGTTTTGTTTAGAGGCAGCACTTCCCATCCTATCTGTTCAACATCAGGCGTCCCGCAAGGGAGTCACCTTGGCCCTCTGCTCTTCTTGTTAAGTGTTAACGACGTTGAGCTTATTTTAGAAAGATCGAACCTAGAGATTTATGCTGATGACATGCGTATTTCTATACAGATAACATGCATGGTTGATGCTCAATTACTTCAATCTGACTTAAATAAATTTTTTGTTTGGTGCCAACATAATTTTCTTGAGCTTAACATTAGTAAGTGTCAAGCCATAACCTACTCTCGGAAGCGTCCTCCTTTTCCTCAGCGTAACTATGTCTTGAATAATATACAAGTTTCTGTTGTAACTTCCATTCGCAACCTAGGGGTTATTTGTGACAATCAGCTGAATTTCCGAGCTCATTATGATTCTATTATTAACAGAGCTAATTCAACCCTAGGATTCATTAAGCGCTGGTCCAAAGAATTCTCGAATCCCTACCCTACGTCACGAAATCCCTATATTTCACTTTTGTAAGGCCTCTACTTGAATATGCCTCTCAGGTCTGGTCACCTTACCATCACGTCCACATTCAACGTATTGAAAGCGTCCAACGCAGATTCATTAGATTTGCTCTGCGGGGTCTAGGATGGGACGACCCTTTTCAACTCCCCCCCTATGAAAGTGGACTTAAATTGATAAATTTGCAAACCCTTAGAAAACGTCGCGATAACGCTGACCTCCTGTTTTTACATCAGTTGTTAGCTGGAGGTATTGACTGCGTATCCTTACTTCACAATATACGGCAGAATACAAACCATCGACGTCTCAGATCAATACCACTCTTCTGGATACCATTTCACCGAACTGAATACGGTCAAAACGAACCCATCACAAGAATGTTGAGATTAGCTAACAATTCTAATATTTTTGATTTAAGCTATTCAAAAACCGCTCTCAAAAACGCTCTCCAATAATAATCCTTACCATTTCCGATATCCCATCCTTTAATACACTATTATTATCAGCATGTTTATATACCTATCTAGTTTTAAGAATTTGATGTTTAGTTTTAAGTTATAACTATATATGTGTAATGTATAATACTAAGCTTAATAATAAAAAAAAAAAACAAAAAAAGTTTTATTTCATTTTTGAATATTTTTAAAATTAGGTACATAATGTAGGTAATGTACTGCAAGTGTCATTAGAAAGGTGAAACTCACAATCGGCGAAAAATTAAATGTCAAATTTTCCGGGTGGAGTGTTATTCGGGTGAAACTCATAATAAGGTTGAATATTATTCGTGTTATTGAAGACATACAGCCCGAATATACATACATATATATGTATATGAATCCTGTATTGATATTTAGAAGAGGCCTCGCATAGCCATTCCTTAATTAAATTTCTTGTCAGTGAAAAATCTCTAACAGATGCAATATACAAAACAAGATAGAAGTGGATTTAGAGTTTTCGTTGAACTACAACGATATAGGCTCTACGGATGGATTTACTGACAATGCAAACTTAATAAGGAATCTATGTGCCTTAATATGGCACTTGCAGCCAAATAATATTTATTAGCGGATGGCCCTAGAATACTAAAGGGTGTATAGAACATTGAAATAGAATAAAACAAAGATGATTTTTTTAAACTGACATGAAATTTACTTAATTCGAAAGATAATCTTCTGACATTATAATTTAAATATGATTTCTGGCATATAACCGCCATGGTTGGCTCGGACGTAGTCTAATCTGGAGGTCCAATTTTCGATGCCTTCTTCCAACATTTGTGGTCGTATATCGGCAATAACGCGGCGAATGTTGTCCTCCAAGTGGTCAATCGTTTCGGGCTTATCGGCGTAGACTAGCGACTTCAAATATCCTCACAGAAAATAGTCAAGCGGCGTTAAATCGCACGATCCTGGTGGCCAATTCACGGGTCCGTAATGTGAAACCAAACGTTTCCTTCAAAAAATCAACTGTGGCACGAGCTTTGTGACATGTTGCGCCATCTTGTTGAAACCACCAGCTCTTACACATCATGGTTGTTCAATTGATGAACGGAAAAGTCAGTAATCATGGCTCTAAAGCGGTCACCATTGACTGTAACGTTCTGGCCAGCATCGTTTTTAAAGAAGTACGGACCAATTATTCCACCAACCCATAAAGCACACCAAACAGTCAGACTTTCTGGATGTAACAGCTTCTCAACAATGGCTTGAGGATTATCTGCACTCTAAATGCGGCAGTTTTGCTTATTGAAGTAGCCATTCAACCAAAAATGAGCTTCATCGCTAAATTAAAATTTCTTGTAAAAATCGGGATCAACAGCAATCTCGTTCCAAATTCACAACATTTTGCATGCGTTTTTCAGGCGTCAGTTCAGTCTCTATTCATGTGGAAATGCCAAACCAAATTAAAAATAAATCACTTGACAGCTGACAAATGGCCGCCAGTTAAATTAGTGTTGCCAACTTAAAGTTCTATACATCTAAAAAAAAAACCCTTTATAAAGGATATTACCGCATTCCAAGAAATGCGATGGGATGCGCCATTATTACATTATTTTTTAAAAATTGTTTGGTTTCATTTATTTATTCAACTAATTTACAAAGTATATTTATAAATTTAATTTAAATTTAAATAGCAGCAACAAAAATTAATATGGTAAGTCGGTCGAATATGCCACACTTAACAGTAAAACAATCAAATTAAATAGGAAATGACAAGTTTAGTTCAAGATTTTTTTAATTTCATTAGATTGTTATTTAATTTAATAGATAAACCAAGAAAATCATAACTTTAATCCTTATAATTAATTAATTTCAAATTGAGTTTTAAAAAAACCTTAAAAAGTGGCATTTTACCCACACGTGAGGGGAATATGCCACTTCTGAAGGGGTGAAATGCCAGCAAACATTTGGTATGGTAGGTAGTATGCGCTTTTTTAATTTTAATCGATGAGATATATCGGGCAGTTTCCATTTTGCAAGCAGTCCTCGTGCATCGTTCTCTGGGCATTTTGAGCATTGCAAGAAATAAAAATCAAAGGGGGGGTAATATGTCGCTTGAGTGGGTACAATGTCACTTGGTGTTAAACAAATGTGGCATTTTACCCCAAAACGTCAAAAATTATAAAAACATCTGAACGAAAATTAACGCAACATATCATGTCTAGACAGGAACAAAAATTAGGTAAAAAAATCGAGTCTTACCATTTTTGAAGAAACTTTCATATATTTAATTGGAAAACCCAAAAAACACCCTTTTAAAATACACTGAATTTATTAAAAAGGCACTTGGAATTATATTTTCCCGAATATTTTCAAAAAGAAATGACCTAATAACTTGCGCATCCGTGTGCCGGGAGAACTTAGAGTAACTGAGCGAATTGCGTTGTCAGCATTGCCAATATCAACTTAGAATTAGAAGTGTAAAATATTGATATTACCCTAAGGAAGTAGGACCATTGAATAAAGAAAACACAAATATTTTCCATTAAATTTTTATATGTTTTAATTGCTATATATATATTTTTCGACATGAAATTTCTAACCTAAATTTCCCTCAAAATGTATTGGTATCGAAAATAAATTTTCATTGGAATGTTTTGTTGGGGGGAAATTTATTCACGGGGATATTCATGAATTTCGGGGGGAATAAAATATTCCGGGAAAACAAAATTCTTCTCTAGGTATATTCTCGATTAAACTAAAATAATTATGTGAAATTGGCAGTTTTATTAATGGCATGGTTTTAAATAGGGTAATACGTACTCGTAAGGCAGAATCAAAGAGGTGTGATAACGATGTTTGAAAATTTTACGTAAGAATTGCTTTCCTTTTAAAATCATATTCAACATTTAAATTTCATCAAATGGTTTTAAATTTATGAAATTCAGTACCCATCATATATTTTAAATAAAATAAGAAATGGCGACGCTCGGGCTCTTAATATCAATGCAAAATTAATAAATAAATTAGAGAAATGAAAATCATACATTTAGTCAAACACGGGAGTGGTACTATGCGACAATAAAGTTAAAGCATCTAACTTTACTCCCGAAATAATCAAATGTGAAAAAAAAAACAAAAATCTAATAAGTGAAAAAAAGTGAACATATGTACATATGTATATAAAAAAAAAATAAATATAAAATCCCACCGCTACCACCAATGTTGTTAATTCAAAAACGCGAGTTCTTCACTTAGAAGTTTCCTATACTAACTAATTATGTTATTGCTTAGATCGTCACCACTTCCAGGTCAACCACGCATTCTATTTCCATTCGCTGTCCAATAATGCAACATTAGTCGCACTTGACATAGTTTTACTACGATGGGTCAGTAATCAGTATTGCTTTTGTTTGCACATATGACCCTGTATCGTATTACTGTATTGGATTGCTTTGGTTGACATAGTTCGATTGCCGTTCCGTGGTACAGCTGTATTTTTTTTTATTTTTGGGGTTCAATAGAAATTGACGAATCATATAATTATTGTAGTATTTTCAGTACGTATTGGACTACTAACATTATAACAATGTTTTAAGAATGCACACGAATTGAATCTACAGTTTTTGTTAGACACATAGCATACTATAATTTTGAAATATCTCAACAAAAGCCAAACTATTTACAAGATTTCATTAAAAAAAAAGAGTCAATAGACCTGTTGCCATGATTTGAATTGGAACCAAGTCAAAATATTGAAAACTAGATAATTGGTAAAACTTAAAATAAAAGTATTATAATTATAGTTAGCAATTTGTTATAATAAAATAAAATAAAAAAAAAAAACAGCTATCGATTTTGAAATTCAGAAACAAAACAATTTAGAAAATAATTAACTGATTACTTTAAGAAGTTTTGTATATTTTTTTTATATAATTTTTAACAAAACGAAGTCAATGATTTTTTATTTTTTGTATCTTACATACGAATTTGGAATTTTCCAGCTTTAGTAATATATTTTACACCTTTGAAAGGTTTATACTTTTCATTGTACATATCAAGACGATTTACTTTCAGTCCAGAGACAGCCAATTGAGATATTGAAAACTGTACGTTAATTGTTGGATTTGCGTCCAGGTTAGTGCTTCCGGCCGCTATAGAAACCTGTTTTAAATATGATTACATTGTTATAATGAACAATTGCATTAAAATCAAAACTCACAGTTCCACGGATGTTTGGCAATTTCGTAACATCGATTCTTCCTACTTCCCAATGCAAAATTTTCGTAACTGAATCAAATGTATATTTTCCCTGATTAGGTGTAAGAATACAGTTAAGAACACACTTGGGCATTGAGATTTCCAATTTAACTTTATCAACGGTACGACCAAGAGTAGTTCGAGGGCCAACTGTCAAATCTAAACGCCCCTGTTCGCCAGTTTTTATAGAGAAATTGTGTCGAATGTAAATTGGAATAGCAACAACGCTCTGTGAACTTATATGATAAGACATTAAACGGAAATTTCCATCGGGCGGAATGAATGATAGAATGCGTTCAGATTCCCAACGCTTAAATCGCACACATGGATGAAATGATACGTCATCAAATAGTCGTGGGTTCATAAAAGACAGCGTAAGATCTGGCATTCCAGAAAGCTTGATACAGCAGTCAATCTACAAAAAAAAAGAAAGATAAATATTTTAATATTAATTGATCGGGTTAAAATCCCAATTTGATGAAATTACATATCCTTGGATCTCTGCAAATACAGTTGCTCCAGATTTGTCAATTATAGCATCAACTTCTTCGATAACATCGAAGTACGATTCGTTATTGGTGTACCGAACCCCACTTCGACGCCATGGAATCGCAGATAGCTGTCCAGATGGCAAGGTACCACTTACACTAAAGCAAAAAGAAAATTTTAAAACGTTTTATTTTTTTATGTCGTTTATTCAAGCCCAGTAAACTATAAATTAGTTTTAAAATAGAAAAAAAGTTGCAATAATGCAGACATAACCGATTTTACTTTTAGATTTGATGCGGTTTATCAAGCTAATGATGTTTTTTTTTAAAAAAAGCCCCTCTATGCCCCTTTAGCCCCGCTAAAATCCAGTATTTAAAAAATAAGAATGTTTTTTTTTTTTTAAAGATGATTTAGAACAGAAAAAACTTACTTGGATTTTCCGGTAACAGTGTTAGCTATTGTTCGCAAAATGTTGGGTGGTTTGATAAGCTCTTTAAGAATATTACTTTCTGTTGCTAATGGGAATCCATTGTCCAGCATCTCGTCTAATAATTCATAAACAACAACATAGTTTTCTTTAATTACAGATTCTGAACAATCAGAGAAATAATCTTCAAAAGTATCGATGACACGGTGAAGGAATTCGATGACAAACAGAGGTGGAAACTCATTTTTACAAGCAGCTACAAGAGATATTCCATTTCTTTGAACAGTGACGAGGTAATAATGAGGTGTTTGGATAACTGGAGGTACATCCTTTGAAATAAAATTTGTATAAACGAAACCAATTCTTAACAAAATGAACTCAGTTATTAAATAGTTTTATTTGTTCTAACTTACAAATGGAGCTTTTCGTTGTGCATCGAGAAAGTAATCGCATACGGATCGAGAAACAACACTACGCCAATGTTTTTCCAGAAAGACATCCCTTTTGAGAAATTAATTGATATGGTTTATTTGATTTCATTCATTTGTTCATTATTATTTATTTTATCTTACCCACTGTTATTGACTATGAACAAACTATGGATCATTTTAATTAAATAGAAAATATATATTTTGAATCAGACTTGAGAGAAATTCCACTTTGTTGTTTCTTTTTTATTTTCTAAATTTCTACTGAAAGAGAATGTGACATTTGACAGTTTGCAGACAGTCTGCAAACTGGAATAAGAATCTGCATCTGGAAATAAACAAAGGATCTGTTTGATTAGACACGTTCAAAAAATGAGATCTTAGAAATTTCACTCTGTGAAAAATTGAGAAAGCGAATCCAATGTTTTTTCATCAGTATTTTAATAGAAAAAGAAGAAGAATTCTAATCTTTAATCTAATCTTTATGCAATTCGAGTTAAGTTTAGATCAAGTTAAATTTAAAAGTCAGTGTTGAAATTTGTAAATTGGAAGAAATTGGCAGTTTTATTTATAAACTCATTTCAAAGAATGTATAACTTTGAACAGCTCCAAACATTAATTTTTGAACATGTTAGGCGTGTTTTGTTGACTTTCTAATGTGAACATTAGGAAATATTTCACATTAAGCCAACTTTCAACACGCAAATGCAAAAAAAAAAACAAGCCAACAGCACATCGACAGTCATAAAAACCGTCAAAATCGTATTTATAATCATGTTCATGTGTCTTACTTATGGTCGGTTGCACCAAACGCTTTTAAATATTTAATGCTTCGTTAAATTTTAAAATGTCATTTATTGGTTGCACCAACCAATTTTATTTTTAAAAGGCCGATAAACAAGCCAATAAACTAAAATGCCATTTTCCTCCAGATAAATTTTAAAAGCTAGTTTTAACGAAAATATCAACAAAATAAAAAAAATTTCACCTTTGACAGGACATATTTTGAAAGTTAAGCCTTAACTACATTGGCCAATAAAGTGAAAAAGTACAAAAGTGAAAATTTTCAAACTCATTTTAGGATAGTGTTTCTGATTGGGAAACTTATAAAAATGATGCAGAAAGCTTAAATTTCGGTTTAAAAAAAAAAATTGTATATTCTTTTTCACAAAATAACTGCGCTAGCGGGAAAAAAAATATTTTCACTTTTTCAATTTAACAAAAAGTGGTCAATCGTCAATGTAGTTAAGGCTTTACTTACTACCAAGATTTCCAAATGTAGTTGCAGCAGTTGATTGTACTCACATTAGAATAGAATCACCAGGTGGGGAAGTTTGACATATCTCATATTGCTATCTTACTTACGCGAGTGAAACTTTTTCGTTCAGTTTAAAAATCAGCTGACAAAAACCAGGGATGGTTCGCAAACAGCATTTTAGCTAAAATATCAGTAAATACATTGGTGCAACCCAATAAATTTATCAGGCTGATAAGTTTTATAAGGATTTTAGCAAAAACTGGTTTTAGTGAATTTTGGTGCAACTGGCCATTAGACACTGAAATTGGTTGTCCAAAAATTGAAAAATAATAATTAAACGAAATGTTCATTGAACGTATCTAAATGCTCACGAAATTGACAGATTACAGGGATGTGATAGAGTGTATGAAAACATTTGTAGGCTACTGTTGGAATGCGTTTATAAATAAGGAGATGTCCAACTATTTAGATAATGGCTAGCTAGACAAATGTCCAAGAGTGTTCTAAGGAAATCTAATAAATACGTCTGTGAGACTCTAAAGTAAATCACTGTTGTTTTGCGCGAAAAAGTATCCGTGATGGTGAATATAAATTTTCTTCAACAGGTTTCGCTCACAGTTCGATAGTAAAATTTTAAACGTCAAACTAATTTTTTTGAGATAAAATCATTCCCACAACAAGTAAATGTATTTTTTTTTCGAGGAGGAACTGTATACTAGACTTTAAATAAACTGTCAAGCAATCAGGTATATTTCGGAAACATAAACGGGCCTAAATATGAACTACTCTTTTTTTGACAGCCAGTGTCACAGTAAGACCAATTAATTCATGTTTTGCAAAGTGAAGTAATTTAATTTATTTTTGTTTTGAAAAGTACATAAACTCAAGAAATTGAAGAATAATTTACACAAATCAATACATTAGTCACTATCCTATTAGTAACACACAAATAAGTGACCAAGATGGGTAACAAACAAATCAAACAACACTTAGAAACAGCCCAAAAAACTGGTATTCTGAAGATTTCTCTGCAACGCCTTCAAGACTTTCCTCCCCAACTAAAAACCTATCCAAATGTTTTAAAAACATTAGATTTATCCGAAAATCGCTTTGAACGAATCCCAGATGATATTGGAAGGTTTACACTCCTCAAACACATTAACCTCAGTGGAAACAAACTGTCCGATCTACCTGAGATCCTAGGCGAGCTGCAAAAACTTGAAGTTCTCTTGGTGATGGATAATTTCTTAACAAGAATTCCAAAAACTCTTTCGAACTTAAAGCACTTGAAACAAGTCAATCTAAGCAATAACCAAATAGTTGACTTTCCAATAATGCTTTGTGGGTTGAAGCAGCTGGATGTACTGGATATATCGCGTAATAAAATCACAACTGTTCCAGCCGAAGTCCGCAACTTGTGTGTGATAGAGTTAAATGTTAATCAAAATCAAATATCTAGCCTTTCGGAGGAAATAGCTGACGCGCCTAGATTGAAAACACTAAGAATCGAGGAGAACTGCCTGCAGGCAAACGCCTTTACCCCGCGTATCCTCAAGGAGTCAAAAATAAGTAGCCTATGTGTTGATGGCAATCTCTTTAACTCGAAACAGTTCACCGATCTGGATGGTTACGACGCATACATGGAACGTTACACTGCCGTAAAAAAGAAAATGTTCTAAAACTAAGAAAAGATGAATGAGTGCTGGTGAAAGGAGCGTGTAGGCTTAGGACGATTATATTCCGTAGATGTGCTATGTATTTATTGAATTTTTCTCTGTTTTTGTTTTATTTAGCAAAAGCGTTACGCGCAATAAATTTTCTTTCTATTTTATGAATGTATGTACTTTTGTATTATTAAACTCAACTGGCCTTCATTTATCCAGTTACATACGTAGGTATATAGATCAAAAGAAAGTTTGTTATATACCTATGTAAATAACTGTGTTGTGTCTCCAGAGGCAGATACCGTTGCTTAGTATAAATAAAATTTACGACTGGGTCGCACGAACTTGCGTTTTAAAGTGTGCATGATACACTTTACAAATCGTCGCCTAGTGACACAAGAACGTAACTACATTTTTTTACCATTTTGGACTGGGTATGCCACCTTTCCTAAAATATAGCATTCTATATTGTGGCAAAAAATTTTACCTCTAAGTGAAGTAGCTTAAAAGTTAGCACTTGCCGTATCAACATTTTTTTCAAAATACATCGAAGCAAACAAACGTATGCGGCGTTACGTTTCTATGACCCAAACTCTAGAAATTTGAACCAAGATACGTTTCTATGGCAATAAGCTTTTACCGTATGACCTGCACATCAAATTCAATGATGTTTTTATGTCAACAACTAATTTTCATGTCAACAATTAAGATTTGCCACGGGCAATAAACAAAAACAAAAACTTCCAATTTAATGACTAGGAATTCTAGTCTTGTTGGATATAGTTCACACTAGATATTCGTCATGAAATCTATGTTAGATGGACTGAACTTAACAAAAATTGCGTATTGACAAGGTCCTCACTAGTCAACTGATGAGTCCAAGTGAGATCGCCGGGACGAAACGCCTAAATGTTTGTGGACTAAAGGCCGTAAAAAGCTATTTTGAATTAAGATTTGCTTCAACTTTGGTTGACAGAAAAAAAATTACCGTTATTGCTGTTCTGTAATACTTTTACTGATGCGTTATTCAGTTTCATTATTTGTGATTGCAAGGTCGTTATTTTGTGAAAGGTTTAAGTTAAAGCGTTCATAATGGCATTTTCGAGAGCTAATGAAAACAATGATGGTAATATTAGTAAAAATAGAATCATAATAGTTTAAAAAAAAATTCCATCCTAAGGTGATGGCGATCTGACTTCAGATGATTTTAATGACGATGATTCAGTTGTTGATCCCCATTTCTTTCCTTCATCCTTCGAATCTCTCTCGTCAAATGTGCAGAATTCCCCATTCCAACTTCAAGATAACTCTGTTCCAGTAGCAGGTACAACAAACGAAAGTCTATTAATTGATACTGAAGTGGATAACATTAGAAGCGTTGGTGAGGAGAACAATGCGACACCAAAAAGAAAGCGAAAGCTTTATCCCAAATCGTGGAAAAAAATATTCGAAGGGCTTTGTTTTAATCGGGTAAGTCATATGTGTCGACACGTGGGAAAAGTGTCAAAGCGCGAAGTGTACAACCCAAAGACTGTTCAAAATGCCCCAGAAAGTGTAACACCCATTTTGACGAAGAGGCTAGGCATTATTTGCATACAACTTTCTGGGAAAAGCTAAAAGGTACCGAAAACCAGAAAAAATATCTTTCTTGGTTGATCGAATAGATACAAAAAAAAGTCAGTTAGAACTCCAGCTCAACATTCACGACGTTCGAATACAAAGTTGTTTTTCCTTATTAAAAATGGTATAAAAATTCAAGTTTGTCAAGTATAGTGATTTGTTGGACCTTTGTAACAAAGGTATAATACCCTCGCACTACCACGATTTCTACAAATCGTTAAAAACTTCCGATTTGGATGACGAAAGTGATAACTAAATTAAAATGCTTTTTGTAGGTACCTATACCATATTACAAGAAAAAAAATAATAAAATGAAATTAATGAAAAATTATTTTGAAAATTATTATTTTATTCAAAAACGTAAGAAAACAGAAAGGGTCAAAGTAATAATTATCGTTTGAGGCACATAAACGTAACAGTATATCTTTTCACTTTATTGAATAAAATATCTTTTAAAACACAAACAAAGTGAAGAATATTTTATCTATTCTATAGTTAGTATATTAATCTTTAATTTTTTAAAAGTTAGCTTTGAAAAAGTATTCATGGAACTCTTAAAAATGAAAAATGGTTTAAAAAAATCACAAAATCGTCTCTCCTGAAAACTAATAAAAATATCGACATACGTTTTTGTGCCACTAGGACGACGAAATATAACTAGAAATAAATTGATTAAACAACTTCTGAAACTGATTTGATAGCAACGCAATGTACACTACCCGATTTCTTACACAAATCTCAGTTTAAAATTAATTTTAAAATTTCATTAAAATTGCCTAAGCAAATAATAAGATAGTCGAAAACCAAAGAAAGTGGTTCTATGAGAGAGTTCATTTTTAGATGATAGATAAAATTTTCTTTTCAATAATATGATAGGTCGTACTGATATTAGCTCACATAAAAATTTTAATCAAAACCGTAGCAATCGTTTTTGAGAAAAATGAGATTTTCCATTCCGGTTTTAAAACATTTGTATAGGAGGTACCGTTATTTTTGACCATAAGAATAATTTGTATTTAAAATCTGCTAGATAATGTCAAAAAATTGCTGGATGCTAAGTTTAATAAAATTAAATTTTTTTTTAATTCATAAGTCACTAACTAACTTATAAATTAAATTTTTTTAATTCACAAGTCATCTACAGACTTATGACTTAATGATTTTTTAATTCAAAAATTCGCAACCCTGAGGCTTACATAAAATTGCCCATGTGAGAAACAATTATTGTCCAAATTCAAACCACACGCTTGCAAAGATTATCCCTGCGCTTTATTTATGGTCAAATTACAAACGCCAGTCGCACTGGAATATGAAAACGTTTGAATTCGAATGGCATGTCTGTTGGTTGGTAACATCGGGATACGTGGAAATAAAACGTCTTCACCTTTGAATTTCCCATTTAAAATAGTGGCTTCAATAACGTTAGTCATTATAGTTTCTTAACCGCAAGTCTTGTACCATTGGTTGGTTGATAATAACGAAGGATGATGATCGGTGCTCCAACTTCCAATTGCAATTTTATTATTATTCAGACCTGATAAATCCAATAGTGCAAAATTTTAAACGATTTAGTACAATGTTAAAGCCATTTTCTCATACTAAAAAAGATCTAACATCGTACTTAATCGTTTAAAATTTTGCCCTAATGAATTTAAAAATTCTGTGGGATAATTGACCATCTCATCTTTATTTATAACGGTATCGACTGACTACTGAATAACAATTTAATAGCATAGTATTTGATATTTTCATTTTCAATAAAAATTGTATTCTGTGGAAAATTCATTCAAATTTATATCGATTAAAAATATTTCTCTTGATTTCTTGTAATTTTTTCACTTTTTTCGTATAAAAAAAAAATAAGAAAACACTTGATGCACACTGCACAGCGCCAAAATTGAAATGATAGAGAATAAAGATCGGTATTTAGATTTACACGAATAACAATTTTTTCTCTCTGCAATTCCTAGAAATTATGAAATTCACAAATGAGCGAAATATATTAGTTTTTTGCATTTTTTTAAATGTTAGATATAAGAATATGTAATAATAATTAAGGTCTTGTTTTTTAGCAATCATTACCCGATTGGATACTTCAACATATTATTTTAATGTTTAAATAAAAAATAGATCTATTAATAAAAAAAACTAAATATTATAACAATGTAAAGAGCTTTTTTTTTAATTTTTTTTTATCAGCAAACAAGATTAAAGCATTAAAATTTGGCTCTGTTCAGGCTGCCCACTGCTTACCAGAAGTGAATATTATTTAACAATGAATAATTAACACAACACAAACCTATGCGTAAAGCTTCAGTTAAGTAAATGAACATGACCAATTTTGTTTAAGTACATACATAGGTATATTATGCGATAATAATTGTATTATCATAACATTGAAGATCCGATTATAAGAACTCATGTTATAGATTTCATAAGGCATTTTTATGTTAAAAATTCCAATAAAGTTTCCTGACGTCTCTGCTGTTGCAATATTGACATTTATATAGAAGTGTGTTGTGCGGCAATTAATTTATATAATTTTTTCAAAATTCTTAAAATTTTCTTTATATTATGCATTTTGAAAAGTTTAAATAAAATTGAGTGTGCGGTTTTCAAGTGATGCCTTTCTAGTATAATTTTTTTTTTCGACATCCATCAAAAATTTAACCTTCATTTTAAATTTGAAAATCGTAAAATTAGAATCCAAGTTATACGAATAAGTTTCGTAGAATATTAAAATCGATTTTTTTCAGAGATTTGGCATAAAAATTTAAAAAAAATATTTTTTAAAGGTATAGAACTTTGAAATGGAATAAAACAAAGATGATTTTTTTTTTAAATTGACATGAAATTTACTTTATTCGAAAGATAATCTTCTGGCATTATAATTAAAATATGATTTCTGGCATATGACCGCCACGGCGGGGTCGGACGTAGTCTAATCTGGAGGTCAAATTTCCGATGACCTTTTCCAACATTTGTGGCCGTATATCGGCAATAACGAGGCGAATGTTGTCCTCCAAGTGGTCAATCGTTTCGGGCTTATGAGCGTAGACTAGCGACTTCACATATCCCCACAGTAAATAGTCAAGCGGCGCACGATCTCACGATCTTAGAGCCCAATTCACGGGTTCGAAATGTGAAACTATGCGGTTACCAAACGTTTCCTTTAATAAATCAATTGCGGCGCGAGCTGTGTGACATGTTGCGCCGTCTTGTTGAAACCACAGCTCCTGCACATCATGGTTGTTCAATTGATGAAGGAAATGTCAGTTATCATGGCTCTATAGCCGTCACCATTGACTGTATAAACGTTCTGGCCAGCATCGCTTTTAAAGAAGTACAGACCAAAGATTCCACCAACCCATAAAGCACACCAAACAGTCAGAAGACCAGTATAATGCCAGAAGATTATCTTTCGAATAAAGTTAATTTCATGTCAATTTAAAAAAAATCATCTTTGTTTTATTCCATTTCAAAGTTCTATACCTCTAAAAAAACACCCTTATATAACAAGTGCCTCTCTCCACCAAGATCGTCGTTCGCTTTAGGTCTAAAGAAAAGTCCTTAAGCCCACTCAGTGCTCAAACATCAGGCAATTTGTTAAGCCCCCTCTTAGAGCTTGCATTAAAATTTTTTAGTTAATAAAGCTCCCATAAACCTTAAACATGACATGTATAATTTTCCTCACCCACTACCACGCCTATTTTTCGTATATTTGAAACCTGAAAAAATTGTAATAAGGCTTTTCAAGCCTCAGACATTCTTTAAAAATCCGCACTTCTACTTCCAATTTTTTAATATTTAAGATTTCTCCTTTCTTATATGCCTTATATCTCTAGAAAATTGAAATGCTAAGTTTGATTAATAGGTAGGTACTTTGATATATTTTTTGGCAGGAACATACAATACTCACTCTTGCTTCTTGCCCTGTTATTATAGAACAATAGTAAAAATTAAAGAATTATTTCCGACTAGGTATGATTATTTTTTTTTATTTTTTAGGTACAAAACTTAACTACAGATGCCCAAAAAATCTCATTATTTGCAAAAGAAAAACATCTTATTTGCCGAATTTCAAAACTTCTAAATTGTATTAAGTTAGTTTGTTAGTTTTATAACTTATTATCTATAGAATTATTACAAAATAAATTAGCACATAAAATTTCACTTAACATTAATACAAATACTCTTTTCTTTTTTTCTTATAACTCTACTTGTCATATTGAAGGGAATCCTTGACTTTTGTACCGAAATGAGGCATAGCCATGTTGATAAGACGATGCTCCACAGTAATTTGAAGGTGTCAAAAAGGAGCAACCTGCATTGTTACTTTCAGCCGTCGCAAAACCGCTATAGCTACTGTTATAGTTCTTTGTTGTATAAATTCCCATGCCAGGAAAACCTAAGTGATATGGATGATGAGGTAGTTCCATTTGTTGATGAAATAGCGCCGCAGGTGATTTTTCCATTTTGTGTGCGGTTGTTATTGGTGGTACTGGTTGTGGAGTTGTTGCACCAACAGATCGTCTTTCGTTGCGACGAAACTTTGCTCGTCGATTTTGAAACCAAACCTTTTATGAAAAATTGAAAAGTTTTTATGATCTATATTATTTTAAAGCGAAAATCACCACACTCACTTGAACTCTTGCTTCGCTAAGGCCAACCTTATTAGCTAGCTCCTCCCGTACAAAGGCATCTGGATAATGTGTTCTCTCGAATACTTTTTCCAGAGCTGTCAGCTGTCCGCTGGTAAAAGTAGTTCTATTTCTTCGTGGTTTCCTTGATCCATTTTGTCTATCGTCTACTGATGAATTATATTCAGCTCGGAAGCCGTCACCTGCACAAGAGAGGGTGAAATCGGCATTAGTAAATTAAAATTTTAAAGCCTTTCTGAGAATTTGCAGCACATTTGAAGGATATTTCAAAAACACACAAAGATGCATATTGTAATAAAAGCAGAACAATTAAATTTTTATGGTGACATTAATGATTTCAATCAGATAAAGATCAATTTTCAAGACAAGAAATTTTAGGAATTTCGCTTTATAGATATTGTTGAACCCTATATTTTACACTTTGGTGTTTTTAAAATGAGAATGAATTTTTCCTGAAATTTTTATTAAGTAGCTAAGTACGGTAGACATATACTGAGTTGAGTTATTTATAGTTCAATTGATGTGGTATTTTCATATCGCTCAAAATAAGTATATGTACATATGTATATGCATAGCGCTATAGCATCCTATAGTCAATTTAATTAAAAAGCAATAAATGCATCTAACATTCTATTGGAAGTTTGAAATTTATATTTACATTTTTAGTACAAGAGGCTATAAAAAATAACAAATAAATACCAAAATGAATGTGAAATAAATGTAAGACATACAATTATCATTAACTTTAAAACAAAGAGGTGTCTAAATCCAGTTACAAAAGAAAAAATACAGTCGATTTAAACAAAAGAAAACTTCGGAGAGATTTATTTTAAATTATTTTTATTTAATATTATGTCCAGTATACATAATATTAATATAATATGAAAATTTATAAGAATTTTGTTTGTAATCGAGCTGGTAGGTATAACTTATGTATATGAAGCTTGAATCCAAATTATAGATCATTAACTGTTTATGTCATTTTGATTTAAAGAGTAAAGTCAGTTTCGGATAAAGTTTGTAAATAAAAAACTCGTAGTTAAAAGTCGAAAACGGAAGAGTTGACGTTTAAAAAATTTTTTACAAGAATATTGGGTTCTATAATTTTATATATTTAATATTTATTGAGTTAAATTTTATATTTTTAAATATTTGCTGAGTGATTGAGATAACTATTAAAAATCGGTATTTTTTTTTATCCTAGGCGATGTAAATTTATTTATTTTGTATCCTTTGAAAATAAAAAAAAAACAGAATTTCTCAAAACAAAAATAAAAGAAAAAAGTCAAATTTAAATTTTGAGTACCTATTCAAAATATTCCATTAAAAATCATTTTTGAGATCTTGAAATTTATTTTTTTTTTTTGAATTTGAATTTTTTGAAATCCAACCATTTTAATTTTTAAGAAACTTCTGTATTAAATTTTCTATTAAATTCTGTGAAGCCCTTTAAGTCAGAAATACAAAATTTAAAAAAATCCGGCGTCCTTTAATACCTAACAATTTTTTTTTTAATTCTTTTTCTTTACTGGACACTTAAAATAGAAAAAATGTATTAAAATCGTTTGAGCTGTAGACTTTTTTTACGGTTTTATGGCAAAGAACCTATTTTTGGAGCTTAAAAAAAATAATTTCAATTTCCAAACGAAATAAGACCAAATCTAAAAATTAACCCTTATTTCGTTTTTTTTTTTTTTTTTAATGGAAAAAAGAAAAAATTGGCTTTATTTCCATTTCGAAAGTGAAAAAAGGCCAAATATGATTTTGTCTGGGAAATAAATCCAAATGTATTTTGTACCTATTTATTCTGGCCAGCAGCGATTTAAGATTATGACTTGAACGATATCTGATTCAAACAAGACGGGGCAACAAACTACATAACACGACCAATTATGGCTTTATTGCGTGAGAAGTTTCCTGATCGCGTATATAATTTCACGTTTTGGTGACGTTAATTAAGTAAAGTTATGGCCGAGATACCGCCCGAACTGTCCGAAAAAGGGGTTAAGAACTACATTTAAAGTAGGGTAGGTATGCTGCGAATCTTCCGAGGCGGCGGCCATTTGAATGTTATTGTTTTTCACAATTAATGGCAACGTCCAAACTTTAGAATGAAACAAAATTTTCATCAAAAATGTATCACTGTGTGTGTTTTATTCAACTTTACTTACGAAAACGAAATCAGACGGACGAATTTTCAATAAGAATCCCAGTATTTATATAATAATAGGCAGATAGATGGATATGATGTATAATAAATAAATTTTTAGCATTAACCAATTCTTTACATTTTAATATTATTACAAGAATATACAGTAGAATCTCGAAAAGATGAACAGATATAAAACAAATTATTCATCTTTTCGAGCATCAATATTTGGTTGAGGTTTATAGTTTTATACAAAAACATTAAATGTAATTTACGTAACAAGTTAAAACAAGTCTAAAAGTATCGTTATAATAATATGAATAACGTTAGAAAAATATATAATTCAAGAAACTGAAGGCAAAGAAAAAGTAAAAAATTGAGTTGGGAATAAAGCGTTCATCTTTTCGAGTACAAAATTGCACTCGTTCATCTTCTTGAGCACTTAAGGATGAAAATATTTCGTTCATCTTTCCGAACTGTTCATCTTACAGAACCGTTCATCTTTCCGAGATTCTATTGTATTTATTTATTTACATATATGTACTATAAATATAATATTATATTCCTCCATAAATTTCTTCTATTAAAGTGTTTTTTAAAATGAACTCATTAGTATACGTTTAAAAACGATTTAATCAAAAAATAAGAATAAATTCGTCCTTCATACAAAAATTTCAAGATCAAAGAGAAAACCTTTTTAACGAGTAGGTATATCTTTTTTAAAGTCCGAATGGACGTAAACAAAATATATCTAATCCATTTCTAACTTTTTATAATAAAAGAAAAGTAACATATTTTCGTTCTTTAATTTAAGTCATTATTAAATATTTTCATAGTGAATTTGGCTAACCCAAGCTACAAAACAAAACAAGTATAAAGGAAGGTGGCATTTTCTATTACCTGCGATCTATATTTAAGTCACTTAAAAATAGCTATATAACCACATGCAATGGATGTTCAATGACAAATAATGCTCTCATTGAAAGTTTAGTTTTTGAAAATATCTACTTTGAAACACAAAAATGAAACAAGACAAATTAATGGCAAATAAATGAAAAAAAATTAACTTGCTTATATGTTTACATATATGTATGTATTTATTTATTTTTCTATAAGCGAACCGAATGACTTATGTATGTATATGTATTACGTTGTCGTCCGGAATTCAAAATCTGATCGTGTTGAGAGCTGGCCTGCCATCCAATTCGTCTTAATTATCTAATTAAGATTGGAAGTGAGCGTACATATTTTTCAATGCACAACCATTCACTAATTTTTATTCCATCTACAACATTTTATGTATGCAGTAACATCAGGGAGCAGTATAGCATCACGAATATGTTGACGCAGCGACGACGAAGACGATGACGACGCCACTGAGATACTTGTTCTATTCTCGAGATATCGGATTCGAATGATCGCAATGATTGTTGGGGATGGTGCTTTCCTGATTTTTTTAAAGACGGAAAACCGCGGCCAATTCTCAAAGGAGTAAGTAGCTGTCTTCATTTCTGCCGCAGAAAGCAACTCCGACATGACGGGACGTTAATTCGTGTTGACAGGTCGGCCGCACAGGAAAAGTGATGCGCGTGGTTGGAAAACGATGCCTTTTTTCGACTTCACATCTCAGTATAATTTTTATTTTATTTTATTTGTTGGAATTTGATTTCGGTATTTTGAAAAAAGGGGTCGAGAATCGGTTGAGTCTTAAAAAACCAAGCGAACGCGACATGTGCATCTAAATTGTCATCGATGCAGTACAAGAAATTACTGCTTTAGTTTGTTTGTAGCTACCTACTATGTATTTTTTTTTACTTTTTTTTTTATATAAAACTCTCTTAAGAGTTCAGGGTGGCAAAGAATTGGGGCTTTGACAAATTATACCGCATGCGCTTGACTTATTTATTGCAAGTGGTTATTCCCCATGGAGTGCTTCTGTAAGGCCTGGCATGGATGGCAACATAAACCGATTCTGACACCTGAATCCTGCATATCATGCGACGTTTCATCTTCGTCAGCTGACAGTGACGGAAGCTGACAATTTGAAATGCATTCATCCTGCAAACACGCCGAAATGAGCAATTAAAACTTAAATACTCTCTCAAATTATTATCACTCAATTATGTGAGCGAATGAGTTCTTTTTTTTTTTCGGACTTTGAAGAAGAAAATTTGCAAGAGAGATGACTCGAAGCGAAGCTCTTTACTTGATGAAGTGTCTACAAACATGTCATAAATATTTCTGTAGCTGACATACAGTTCCGCCTGATGTGACAAACCGCCAAAAGGATTTTTTAAGACCTTTATTAATATATGACCTGCTTTGGTGTTTGGGCTTTTGAAATAAAAAAAAACATTAACTGTCGGAGTTTTGTATTTTATGTTTTTTGTTGTGCACGTTTAACGAAAATATATTCAAGGTGCAAAGGAGGCGGCATCGGCGGCGCCTTGATTTTTAATGCTTTGAGATTTAAAAAAAAATAGTAATACTTTGTAGTATTCGAAAATTTAATACAAAGTATTTTAATGATTATAATGTAGGTCTGATTAATCGTCGTTTAAATTTTTAACTGAAGCAAATTTTCACATTTGAATGTAACGCATGTAAACGTTTGTGCGTTCAGTTTTAGTTTAAGATTTTAGCTCACCGATTTCGGCTGATTAGGTATCTCAAGTTCAACACTACTACAATCATATACTATAGGCTATGATCACATACTGGAAAATCGAACTCAAAGTGTTGATCTAACATGATATATTAAGATGATTATAGGGAAGACGAAAATAGTGGATGTTGCATTTCTGCCTGTATCTTCACCTAAAACCTTAACGGATAGGTCGATTTTTTTTTAAACTTAGTGTAGTATACTTATAGTTTTTTTTAAACATTCCCAAGAACTTTTTGGAACCAAAAATAACGGTATCTGGCATTTAATTTTTACTCGTGATATTTATAGGCAGGTTTTGGAATCGTAAAAAAAATCTAACTTCGAAATTTCAATCAAACATGATAGGTAGGGTAAGTATTACGATTATAGAGATCACGAAAAAGAGGGTCCCGTATTTCCTTAGAGGCGAAATTGAATTTTGTTTAACTCCAAAAATAACGGGACCTGCCATGCAACCCTTGTGACAAAGGTTATTTATCTATAAAACGAATCTAAGGATTTTGTATGGTCTGCATTTCGGAAATAAAATAATTATAGGTAACAAAAACTGTTCTTAACGGTTAAGGTACCATAGCTTCCATTGAACCGTTTTTTTTTTTTACATTACAAGTGACTCCAACCACCATGATTTACATAAACGTGCTGCCTTCAATTCTATGGCATACAGGCTTTGCAACGTCCCTTTGAAACCAGATGATTTCAACACCGAACTTCATCATAAACAAACATCAAAGAGCCAAAGAAAAATCTAATGCTACAGCATTATTACCATTGAACCAAAAAAACCATCGTATAGCTGTCGAATTTCACCCAAATATTTTCGGAAAGCTAAAGTCGCTCTATAAAAATTACAACATCGATTTAATTCCGAAAAGTTCAACAAAAATTAAGAATATGCTTCGCTCGACGAAAGACACTATATCAAATGATGAAAAATCTGGTATATACATCGCAGAGTGTGGCACATCCCAGTGTAACAAAGTGTACGTAGGCCAAACTATTCGCCGTTTAAAAATAAGAACAAATGAACACCTACGTTACATAAAAAACAAAGAGGGATACGCAAGTGGCATAGCTAACCACATTCTCTCTGAAAAGCACAAAATTGATGCTTCGAACTTCAAATTAATTGAATTCGAGTCAAACAGACGACGTCTTAATGTGCTGGAATCAATGCACATTCATGTCAATAATAACAACGTCAACAGAGATGGTGGTCCAGCCTTCTCACCTCTTTTCCATGCACTTTAAATGTTCCTACTTATGTACCTATATAATATATAGACTTACTATAATTTCCAATCTATATTTCTCTTTAAGCTTTTATGTAAAAATCCAAATGTAAATTCCGTTAATTTTTTAATTCATCTCGTTTTATTGTTTTCTTACTGTTCTACCTAATGTTAACAATATTATAATAGAAAAATACTCATTCTCTTTTTGTTTAACTAGTCGAAATTCAGATCCGCTGATGATGACACCGCGACGGTGTTGAAACAATATTGTACCGTTATAAATTAAGTGAAATAAATATAAACAAGTAAAAGTTGCATTTCAATTTTGTTTTATTTATTATTTTTTAATTTCACACGTAATGTATGTGACTCAAAGGTGTCTTAGACAAAATTTAAAATTTATTCATTTAGTCACATAGAAATTCCAAACTTGTTTAAATTAATTTTTAAATACTATAATTAAAAAGTAACAAGAGATTCTTTTAAATCGAAATAATATTTCATATACAAATTTTCAGAAACAGAAAAAAAAAAAAAAACAAAAAAAAATGTTTTTGAAAAATCTAAATTTTACTAATTATTTTTTAAAATTATGTTGCTAGGTTTATATTACTATAAATTATTAATATGCCGTACTAAATCTTTCTTTTTAAATTATAAGGAAATTTCATGTTTAAAAAAATATGTTTTAAGAAAACCGTTCCAAAGATGTTTGAATATTCACTCTATAAGTAACCAAATTTTAAAAACATTTCTACTTCTAAAATAATTCTCGAAGTCCATTCTTTGAAATTTTAATTGAACTTGGAAGTACTTAAATCATTAACATTTATTTATCAGAAGTAGAGAGTGCGAGATACATACATACGCTTGAATTTACAAATCTATCATTCTCTTTCTAAAATGTGGGATGCGCTTTTTCAGTTTTCGAGGACTTTCTTTCTTTTCTTATCAGATTTGGCGGCCAGAAGAATTTAATATTCCCGATAAAAAATAAAATTATAAATCAATAAAATGTGATAGGTAAGAACAGAAGCAAAATAAAATCATAAAAGCAAATTAGAAATATAAGAAAAAAAACTAAACTTAATTTAAATAAATAGGTAACCGAATATAAATAAGAAATGTAAATATGTAAAAAAAAAATTGTTGTCTAGACATATAAAAGAATTGCTATAAGCACTACTTAATTTTGAAAATATAAATTGGAGTTTATCTCAACAATTTATAAATATTATTTTTTAAACACAAAAAGAATTTTTAATTTTTTACGAATTTTAAGTGTACAGTGGACTGTGTTTCGACAGAAAAACTGAGGAATTTTGCTGAGGAATCCTGTTCCCTCCTATACCATTTGTTGCTTTAACGACAAACAGATGTCACTGTTTTTTTTAATGGTTTGGAAATAAATAAAAATTAAATTCGATTTTTTTTTTAATAATTAATTATAATTTATTTGTTCTTCAATTTTCACTACATGTAATTTTTATAATTTTTTAAGCTACGCGTTTCGGATGTTCAGACTTATTTTTTTACTTGTCGTGAAAAATATCCAAACACGTAGATAGCTTAAAATTAAAAAATTATATGTTGCGAAAATTGAAGAATAAATTAATTTTAATTAAATATAAAGTTTTTTTAATTTTATTTTTATTAATTACAAAACCATTAAAATCTAAACTACACAAAATAGAAATACCTAAAGTATAAAGATGGAGATAAAGATAAGGCCTGGGAGGAAATAGCTAAGGCTTTCAATATTGCACAAAGGCGATCGTCAGAGCAGGTTAATCTAGTTTTATTTTTAATTGTTTTATTTTGTATTCATCTTGTGGGAAATAAGTGTTAAGTTTTTGCCGTAAAATAAAATAAAAGCCCAACACAAAAATCTTAATTTGATGGAAAATCGGAAGTTTGCTCGGCCAACTTTTTTAATACATATATGTATGTATATTACACAATAACTACTAAATTGGTCCAAATATTGAAATGTTATTGTTATGGCACGCTTTTAGTACTCATTTCATTTTGTACTTCAAATAAAGCGATTTTGAAGAACTTTTAGGAAAATTGCTGCAAATTTTGAAAAAAAAACTGGCAGAAAATCTTATTTTTTTATAATACACAAATTATTATTTATTTTTTGTTGTAATTAATCATACAATTGAATTATATTTTTATAATAATACAGGAACTTGCGTTTTTGTTTTTGATATGGCACTAAAATAAAAAGTTTTTTTATGAACATATATATGTAGTTCTACGGCATCTGAGAGCACTTATCAAACAAAGCTCTTAGGAAAAATATAAACTTGGTTCGGAAAAAATTTCCGTTAAATTGTTTGACATGTGTTTCACTATATATTCTTTAGTCCAATATGCTATTAATTGAAAAAATTAAAATTTAAAAAAAACACAAATTGAATTTACTTTTATTCTCCTTCATCATTTTTGATTCCTATATTATTAACTTCCCATTGGAAGTTATTGTAATTGGTCCGATTTGTCGAATTGAAAATTTTGAAATTTCTCTACGTTTCGAGGTCCCAGAAATCCGATTTCGTTGCTTTTAGAGAGATGTCTGTATGTGTGTGTGTGTATGTACGTTCGTATATATTTGTACATACGTACGTTCGTGAACCTTTTTATCGTTCACTGTATCTCGAGAACGAATAGAGATAACGACCTAGAATAAATTTTATTTTACATATAATAAAATCATGAAGTGCAGAAAGGGTTCCCAAAAAAATTCATATAGCAGTTTCTTTTTACAACAAAAAACAGTTGTAAAAATGCTTCGTCACGAATATTTCGAGAAAAAAAATGCCATCGTCTTCAGGTTAATTTTATTCTACAAATAATGTCGTAATAAAGAATTGAAAGAATTAAAAAAAAATTAGCAGGCAGTTTTTTTTAGATCAAAAAAACATGCTAAAATTTTGTGAAAAACGTGTTTCGGTTGTAATATTTTGAGAACAAACAACAATATTAACTTCAGGATAATTTTATTTTATACACGATGCCATATTTGGTTACTGATATAAATTATAAAAAAAAAACAGTTGACGTTTTTTTTAGCAAAAAAAAAACTACAAGAAAATACTAAAAATCGTTGAAAAACGTCTTTCAACTCGAATATTTTGAAAACAAACCATAGTTTAGAAGCCCGACCAATTTTATTCTATACATAGTGGCGTAGTCAATAACTAATAAGGTTTGTAGAATTATTCAGTTTAAATTTAAAAAAAATTAAAAAAATGTTTTTCGACTCGAATATCTCGAAAACAAACAAAGGTAACGACTCCGGAATAATTTTATTATACACACAATAATGTAACTTAGAATTGATGGGGGTTGTAAAAAAATTCAATTGAAAGTTATTACAAAGCAAAAAAAAAAAACAACAACACAATACTTAATAAATATCGTTGAATATCGATTAGCCCAACTAATTTCATTCTACGCAAAATGATGTAGTCAATAATTGATAAAGTTAATAGAAGAAGTAGTATTTTTTTAAACCGACAAAAAAAATGAAAAACAAAATTATTAAAAACTCAGCCTTAATAGCTATTATCTAAAATAAATAATGTTATGGACTACGCGATAATTTTATTCTACACATAATGAATAAATAACTATGAATTGATAGTATCTGCCAAAAAATACAACTAAAATAGTTGAAAAATATAATACGCCCCAACTTTGGTTTTCACTTGATAGCATATTGAAGATTTGATAAGTTCTTTTAAGATTTTGAATTAGGAATTTCCTTATAATAATATAACATCGGGTGTCCAATTTCCACGTTTACCAATGGGAAGTTACCAGTGTGGGTCGCACCCCAGCCTCTTTTTTTAAATATTAAATCAGTCAAAATTTCGAGGAACAATTCTTGATTCTCTGAGGCCTTTTGAAGCTCATTTTTCAAGATCCTTTTTTGAGGTTCCTTCGCTTTTTATGCGATTTTTTTTCTACATAGTATTTGTATTTTCCAATTTTTAGGAGTTTTGGTAGCCGCGAAAACATGACTCATTCGCCTTTTTTTTAAATAATACATACCGGCGGCGGCGGCGGCGTCGGCGTGTGGTTAGATGAAAACTAGTTTCTTGCGACTACTCAATAATTGTTATGTCATCTTGGATCAAAACCTTGAAATCCACAACGATAAAGAGTACTGCACTATCACATCACATCCCATGTATATTCAAACAAACATTAGAAAAGACATTGTGCAATCAAACCACGTGCGTTCGTTGTTTGACATTACATAGTTAAAAAATAAGTACAAGCATGCGATTCATGATTATAACATAATTTAAATCTCAATATTCCATTAAAGCCAGAATTTAACTTTTTCTATTTGAAAAGCTTTAACACTATCAGGTGTTCTAAAACAAAACCTAAATATAATTATTATGAAAATACCTCAATAAAATCTTTAAAACAATTTATTTAAGAAGACCTGATTTCTCCAACTGACCAAAAACCTCAAAGTTTCCTTTTGTATACCATATACCTATGTATATATTATAGATTCACTAAAACATTGTAATTGATTAGAAAATACTGTTATGCGGATTGAGGATACCTACGAAAAGTTCCATGCGACAGGTCTATAAGATATAGATACTCGTACAATCACAACGCTATTCAAAAGAATTGTTATATGTATGTATATATTTTCTTAATACAAAGGATGTCTACTTGTCCCATTAAATATTTATAACGTAATCTAATAAATTATTAAAACCTACTCAACTCACCCAGTACTTCCATTTCAGGGGCAGCAGAAGAGGTCGCATTATTGTTGGTGGCAGAATGGTGGGGTTGCTGCATTTTTGAAATATCACAGTCACTTGCCAATCGCAGAAGATTATTCACCGAAAATCGTTTCACATTCTCAGATCCTTTCACCGACACTACGTGCATACTACTAAATTGATTATTATTATTATTCGCATTGGAAAACTCACTACTTTTGGCAACATCGGTATTGCCATTGAAAACACTATGAAACATTGATCCTTGACTATGATGAACGTTATTGTAACCAGCAGCCGCCGCACCAGAGGGATGCTCAATGGAGGTGGTTGCCATTAGTCCACTGCCAACAACAACATTAACACCACCACCGCCACCGTGAATGTGCTCCAAGGATACTTGATTGTTGCTATTCCCATAAAAGAAACTACCGGATGTTGGCTCTGCAGACGCGTCCAAATGTTGATAATTCAACATGATTCTTTAAATAGTTTTTCGCGCTCCGCAAAAAGGGGACGGACGGATTAAAAACTTGGTCAAAACGGACAAATCACTTTCGATTATTCACTTAATTAGTCAACAGTTAGTGTAATTAGTAAATTAGTCGAGTTAATCATTCATCAAATATACATATGTATAAGAATTAAAACAATAAACAAAAATACAATAAAGTGTATCCGCCCGAATCAGCTTTCTCTTTCGATAATAATTTACTTTGGGAACGGGAAGCATATATAGCATGGCACGCGAATTCGCTGGGAAATTTTTGAAATTTTCTAAACTTTTTTCGCTGATGCCAGAGAGTGCGGAGAACTCAGTATAATTAAATTAACTCGGTACAAACGGTTTAATTAGGATAATTGCTGTTTAACACTAACCACCCTATAGTCAACTGACTACTGAAATTACTTGGCGAGATTTGATGTTTTGCTTAAGGAATCATCTCTTCTTATTTTTAAAAATAGCATCCCTGAGTTGGCTTAGCTCTTGGCATATTGTGAGTTCCTCATTCATGTGAGTGTGGTGCGGTGCTTCATGTGGTTTGGTTGCATCAAATCAGAGAATGAGATACTTTCGAGATGTACGGATCGGGTGGCATATTTTTAGATTGAACATCGTTATTGGTTAAAATTAAATTTTCTTGAATGAGAAAAATTAATGTAAGATGGTTTTGTGGGTGTTTTTTTTATTAGGTATTTGAGTTGAAGAAAAACCGCACCTTCTGGTTGTATAGCGCTGATGTGCATTCGATAGCTCGCGCGGTGCGCTATAGGATAAGTTAAATGATTTTTTTTAACTAGGAGGGACTAGAAATAGGTCCGTTCATAATTTTGATTGGTTAATTTGAATTATTTAATTAGATGATGAGATTCAATTATAAATAGCTAATGTGTAGATTTTTTATGTATAAATCTTTTAATTATATAATTAATTTGGCAAATTTGGTGTTAAACTTAATTATAATTAATGTTTTGTAAATGATTGTTTTAGAAAAAATATAGTACATATATCTAAATCTTTTTTAATTCAATTTCGTATAATAAGTTTAATTATATTTATAAAATAATTAATTCAATTTTTAATTAAGTGTGAACATGTTTAAAAAAGCATTTAACTAGTTTTTTTTTTTAATTTAATATTAAATGTTATTTGAATTATACCAAAGAAATTTTGGCAAATTATTTTATCTATCACTTCATTAAAAATGTTGATTAATAAGGTTGATACTAAACAAGTGAAAACTGAACAAGCGAATAATTCTTAATTAAAAATTAAATAAATTTAAGTTAACATTTGAAATTGTTTTGCAAAATAAAATACATCTATCTAACATTATAAATTATGGATTTTTAATTCAATTACATATACTTATTTTATTATGCAAACAATCTTTTTCAATTCCTTTTTTTTTAATTGATCTTACGGAAGCTTTTTATTTTCTAAAATGATAATACGATTGCAGTTCAGAGTAAAGATGGCAAATAACTTTCAATTAACTAATCAATTTAATCTGGCGAATATGGGGTCTTAAAATTCTTTACACAAATAATTTCAATTTAACCAAAATACCAGTTATTTATATAGAAACGTTGTTATAAGAATGATAATCATTAAATACCCGACACAAATTTTAAAATCAAGTCTGTGTCTGTCTGTCTCCAGTTCATTCATTGAATTCTGTATAATCGGGGTGAATATCATTTATGGGTTGATTAAATAGGAAACATTTTAAACAAAGTATTTAAAAGCTGCGTTAACTTGGCTCCAAAAAGAATAAAAGTGTGTTTGAAAAATGTCAAATATTGGTGTATGAAAAACAGAAATTGAAAACAACAAATATATAAAGGGTGTTTTTTTTTTAGAGGTGTAGAACTTTGAAATGGAATAAAACAAAGATGATTTTTGATTTTAAATTAATATGAAATTTAATTTATTCGAAAAATAATTTTCTGATATTATAGTTTGAATATGATTTCTGGCATATGACCACCACGGCTGGCTCGGACGTAGTCTTGGAGGTCCAATTTTTGATTACTTTTTGCAACATTTGTGGCCGTATATCGGCAATAACGCGGCTAATGTTGTCCTCCAAGTGGTCAATCGTTTCGGGCTTATCGGCGTAGACAAGCGACTTCACATATCCTCACAGAAAATAGTCAAGCGACGTTAAATCGCATAGCATGATCTTGGAGGCCAATTCACGGGTCCATAACGTGAAACTACGCGGTTACCAAACGTTTCCTTCAATAAATCAATTGTGGCACGAGCTGTGTGACATGTTGCGCCGTCTTGTTGAAACCACAGGTCCTGCATACATCATGGTTGTTCAATTGATGAACGGAAAAGTCAGTAACCATGGCTCTAAAGCGGTCACCATTTACTGTAACGTTCTGGCCAGCATCGTTTTTAAAGAAGTACGGACCAATGATTCCACCAGTCCATAAAGTACACCAAAATGTCTGTTTTTCTGGATGTAACAGCATCAGCGTGTGGCTTGAGGATTATCTGCACTCTAAATGCGGCAGTTCTGCTTATTGAAGTAGCCATTCAACCAAAAATGAGCTTCATCGCTAGTAAAAATTTTCCTGTAAAAATCGGTATCAACAGCAATCTCGTTCCAAACCCATTCACAACATTTTGCATGCTTCAGGCGTCAGTCTATTCAAGTTGAAATGCCAAACCAAACTTAAAATAAATCACTTCACAGCTGACAAAATGGCCGCCAGTTAAAATAGTGTTGCCAACTTAAGGTTCTATACCTTCAAAAAAAAAAAACACCATTTACAGCGCACCATTGCCATCCTCCTGCCCACACTTACGATCAACCTAGCCCAAAGCTACCTGGAAAACAAACATATGTTACCGCAATTTAATAACAGTTTTTGGTATTTTTTTTTAAATCAAAATGCAGACAAAACACAAAAATTTGTAAAATTCGTTTCCGAGATAAATACTAACTTTTTTTCTATCACGGTTGTATGGGATTTGTACGGTTAGCTTGCTTGCTAAAAAAAATAATTTCTCCTCGCTAATGTGTCGAAAAAATCTGAATCTTCTTGATTAATGATCTTGATCTTGATTAATTATCAAGCATAATTCGATAGAATTCTTGCCTTTATCGATAATCACTTAGATGAAAAGGATGCAAATTGTTGTTCTGTTTTAAGCATTATCCGAACTCTTAATTTAAGTATTACTGTTGTGCTTTCGATATAAGAGATATAAAATTCGGGAAGCACAAGACACTTTGAAATAATAGTTTTTAAAATGTTTTCTGGCTGCAGGAGGTTTTCAATTTATTTTTTTTGTAAATTTATTCAGTAAGAGTAATTGTCGCTAACAATAAAAATAAAAAATTAAAATAAATAAAACAGCTGTTATGAAAAAAAGGTTTGTTATATACATAATCCTGTCTCATTTGAGTTATATTCACCCTTATTCCGTAAAAAGTTTTATGAAAACGCCAGTAAAAAGACAGAGCTCCAGAAGCGTTAATTAGTGTTTAGGTAAAACTAAAACTTTACCGTTCTCTTCTTTCTTCACCATTCTAACCATTAAAATTAAAAACGATAGTCGTTTTACTAAAACTACAATTGCTGCTTTTAGAGTCGTGTCGTTTTACTCTCGTTTTCGCAATACGCCTTCCGGAATAAGGGTGATTATTATGATGTCCGCGTAGAGTAGTACTTTAATAAGTAAGTAGGGGTACATATGTATGTCTAAAATGCCTAAATAAGTAACAAAAACATCATCAGAAAAAAGAAAATAAAGAAAATTAGACTGAAGTTGCCAGCAGGGCCGTAGCCAGGATTTTGGTTCGGGGGGGGGGGGCTCACTTCCAAATTTTACGAAGAATTCTTTAAACAAAAAACTATATATATTCCAATTTATTGATTTTTATTAGTTTTTAAATTGTATGTATGTACTCAAACAAATATAATACTTAAATTATTTTTTATACGCATATTTTTTCAAAGCAGAAGACGTCTTGATTTTCTTTTTGACATGAGATCAATCACCTTATCTGGGTCCACATTAATATCTGAATGAACAGATATTATAGCAAGTGAGCTTAATCTTGCATTCCCCATAACGCTTCGGGACATTAGCTGTGGTCACTGGAAGCGTGGCCAAAACCGTAAGTAAGAAGTTCATACCTCTTAAGTAAGTCTTGTCACATATATCAAGCAATTTTAAAACTTCGATAGAGGGATCAATCGACGATATTTTTTCGCACCAGAGAATGTACTTAGCTTTAACAGCTGACAACGAAATTGCATTATCAAAGTAACATGATGTTAGCTTTTCCATTTCGTTGACTCGCCCAACTGCAAAAAAACCTGGGAGAAGAGCCTGAAACGATGGTAGAACGTCTTCTTTGACCATAAATCTGTCCGTAAGATTTTGTATTAACGAATCTATGCAAGAAATCAATACAGGCACTCTAAAATAGGATTCAGTAGAAGAGGTTTCTGGATTGGAATGCGTTGTTTGTTTCAATGAAGTTCTTGGAGCTCTTCAAATAAGTCCTAGGCAAGTTTGGATGCGGATTGAAAAGCCTCCCAGGCTACCTGCCTGGTTGCCAGGTATGGTAACGTAAAACAAAACATGTAAATCTG
Organism: Epistrophe eligans; assembly: GCA_951394125.1. NCBI lineage: Eukaryota > Metazoa > Arthropoda > Insecta > Diptera > Syrphidae > Epistrophe > Epistrophe eligans. The sequence goes on from OX596029.1 coordinate 90,517,422, forward strand.
CCACGATTGTACAATAAAATATAATTTAACTTTATTGAAAAGAACTTTAAAGCTTCATCATTTATTAATTATTATTTTATTAATTAAATTTAAGATCAGCCAAATTAAAAAAAAAAAAAAGAAACTAGACAAAAACGTGCTTCCCTTCCCACCAATGAGTAGTTAGCTATCATAAAAATATTTATACCTATATAATATTTTTAGTTCAAAATTGAAAACACACCCTTAAACAAAAAAAAAAATTTAAATTATTAGGTGAAGAATTCTTTACAATTTAAACTATTAAACTAGCAATAAATACCCATTAAAATGTCACTTGTAAAATACGCCCAGTGAATACAAAACACCAACAACAGGACACAATTATCCACTCAAATAACATGAGGAAGTGGGTGCGAAGCGATAATTGCATGCAACACACGTCATTGACAAAAACCACAAAAAATAAGAAAAGATCCTTAATTCATGAAGACAGTTCTGGAATATACATTGAGTTGGAATAAGTCTATGGTATATCCTTAAAACATGTGGCGCCATTTAAAACAAAAATCAACGCCCTTACAATGTTTCCACGCACAATTAGTTTAAGGTATCCGAGTAATAAATTTAGACATTCTTTTAAATAGAAAAAAGGAAAAAAATAAGCCTCAGTCATATTAGGTTCTTTGCTTCTAACGTCTAAGCAAATCCCAAAGAATGGTTTTAAAAAATCGTGTGCAATTTTACATTTAAAGTGGTGATTAGGATAACGGAGAAGCCTAAAAAGCAGTTTTTCTCGGTGCAGTGCAATAAAACTAATAAAACCCGCGGAAAATAAAGCCCGTGCGTGATATTTCCCAAAGTAAAAAAAAAATAACACCTGCGGGCTCTTTTCCTTTTGTAAATGATAATATAGGACCCACCACATGCCCGTCTGACGACTGAACATACCCTAAGCGGAGCAACGGAGTTGCGTGAACGGGACATATGACCCATCACAAAGGGATTTAAAATCCTTGGAAACCGCGAAGCGTACTGTTGTCCAAAAAAATTGTTGACAAAGTTCAAAATCGTTTTTTTGTTTTTTTAGTAAATGCTTTGTATTTCCCTACATTCTTTGAATTGCAACCTTAAATAAAATGAAATTAAAACCCACAGCGGGCGTTATTTCCCAATAACCCCAATGGGGTTTATTTAAGAACGATGGAAATTGAAACAAGTTAAGTTTTGTTCCGTTTTTTAATGTGTTTCGACCAATTTTATCGATGTGAGAGTGAGTAACAGAACGTAAAATTGTGCAAATTGAGATTAAGCCTATAAACGGATAACTTTAATACAACGATTTCGGTTTCCTTAAATTTGCTTGAAAACAGACATAAAAAATTTGATTGAACTTCGTACCTGTAACTGTAATTTAATTCATTAAACAATTACAATAATATTCAGGTTTTGGTCCTTCAAAATTATAACTGTTGTGGATGAAAATGCTTCATTGTTTACTTATTTCATATCGGACCATTAAAGAATTATGGGACACATCATAAAATAACACGTAATTATTATAAAAAAAAAATCAACGGTTTCGCAATGGGTTTTAAGACAATATTTAAGATATTTTTGGCAGTTTAAAGTTAACAAACCAAATTTTAGGTTAACTACTTTAAAAGTGAAATAATCTAAAATCAAGGCTTTTCGTGTAAAAAATCGAGATTTTAATCAAAATTAACATAACAATAATGAAGAAGTGGTTTTAGCCTTACCCGTTTCCCGGTGCGCCCTAAGCTAAGAGCCAAAACGGGTTCACCAATTTGGATTTCCTTTGAATTTTGACTAAGAGCATTTTTGGTGTTTGATATTTTTGACCAATTTTTTTCGTCTAACATAAAAGAACAACTAAAAGAAAACATAAAAGAAAAACTAAAATTTGACAGCAATAAGTACTTAATATTACAGTTGGACATCCAGGTTTGTAATTTAATTTAATTGATATCTACGGCCGGAATATCTTTGTTTTATAGTCCACTTTTATGTGGTTCCCAAGAGGAGATTTTTAACTTCGCATTGAAAGTTACTGAGAATTGTCTGATTTGGCGAATCGAAAATTTTGACAAATCTCTATGTTCACCGTATCTTGAGAACGAATACAGATATGGACTTCAAATGAGTTTTATTTTACAGATAATAACGTCATAAAGTACAGAAAAGTTTTTTTTTTTTTTTTTTAATCCCCAATAATTGGTATTTAACTACATCAATTTAAAAAAAAGTTGTTAGAAATCTTTCGTCCCGAATAATTCGAGAACAATAAATGCCATCGACTTCAGCTTAATTTTACTCTACACATCATAATGTCGGAATTAAGAATTGAAAAAAATCAACACAGTTTTTTAAATTACAATGCCATATTTTGATTATTTTATTTTTCTGATTTGATTTTTTTAAAGCAAAAAAACTACTTCAGAAAAACACTGATTTCGAACCTAAGTTAATTTTATTCTACACACACGTATTCAATAACTGATATAGTTTGTAGAAAAATTGAATTGACAGTTTTTTTTAAAGCAAAAAATTCAAAAAATTTAAATACCTAGATGAAAAATATAATATGCCCCAACTTTGGTTTTTATTTGATGGCTGCATATTAAACATCTGATAAGGTCTTTTAAGATTTTGAATTAGGAATTTCCTTATAACAAAATAGCCTCTGTTTTTGTTTTCTGCTCTTCTGGAAAAGGTAGCTCCCAATCACAATTTATTTTTGCCTTCTTTTGGAATTTCAATTTGTTGTATACAACTGTGCAACTTAGAACTTGGTTGTTGTATTTGCTAAATGAAATGGTGAAATATAAATAGGTGTTTGTCTTTGAAACTAAAAATGACCATTCGAGCTTTTGCTGAGTGGAACTTTTATGAGGTGAAAGTTAAAATGTGTTTGTGGTGGAAAAGCAATTCTACTAAACTCGTCTTGGAGTACAGGTATCTTCTGTACTGTGTGTTAATTTTTACATCTGAAAATTTAGATTTCCGAGTTTTTCAAGCTACTGATTGATCAGCTGGCAGATGACTCTAAAAGTCATCTAACCTTTTATTTGTGTGTGGTGTAGTCTCCATGTTGTGTGATATATATGCAAAGAAATTTGATGAAAATATAAAAAATTTAAAGAATTAAAAAAACTTTGTTTTATTTTTTATTTTTATATGTTTAATATTTTCACAACATTTAATTTTTATTTAATATAGCGACGCGTTTCGGATTTAATAATCCATCATCGGAAAAAACAAAAAGCAGCCTTCTTGATTAGGAAAAAGTATTTTTTAATAAGTTTTAGACAAAATTAAAAAAATTAGTAAATGAATTAAAATAGAGGAATATTATTTTCACCCCTATTCTGCTATCCGATCGATCGAATTTTTCAATTCACGTAAACTGTTCACTCAATTTGTCATAAATTATTCTTTAAACTTTTCAATCGTTCGAGTTCAAAGCTCTATCAAAAATTATTGTTGAAATTCTTGAGAGAATCTTATTGCTAAAATTGTATTTTACCGCAATTTATATGACTTATGGAATATTCGTTTTCCTCCGATGGATAGCAGAATAATGGAGGACTGAAAAGCTTAATTGAGCAAGCCTGATGGTTCTTTCGACCAGATCCTATATTTTTGTTCCGGTGTGAACGTGTCTTCAAAATCCTATTATTGTAATGTGATATTTTGATAGTGGCTTGAAGCCACAGCCAGTGACAAAAATAACACACGTCGACTATATTTCAAGTCTCTCTCCACATTTCATTGGCGACCATTTTGCATCTTTCTTTTGATAGAAAAAACCATGTTTTTTTAATTTATGGTGAACTTTTAACATTTTTTCTTTTATTGGAGATCAATTACTGAAATATCTAAAACTAATGTTTGACAAATAATTTGTAGTAGGTAGGTACATCGAGCAGGAGCATATCGGATGATGGATGGCATATTGAGGAAAATGAGATTTTAGAGATCTTAGATCTTGGACATTTCAGCAATCTTAGCTACATGAACAGGATTTTTCATTTTCTGTCAAAATACTGAGGAAAAAAAATTTAATTCGCTTGACAGAGAGAAATCTCCATGATGTCATTTTTCTGAAGTGCCTAGTTTGATAAAAAAGTTTTCCATGATTGTGTAAACAATTTTTGGTTAGAATGGTATTTTGGGCGTGAGGAAATTTTGAAAAATTGTGCATTTTAAGGTTATTCATGAATTGCAAACATGTCAATTGTTGTGTTTTTTCATTATTGTATTTGAAGTTGTATTAAAGGCAGAATATGGACAGCAAAGTTTGCATTTACAAACTCAGCCTATAATGTACAAGATATTTTCGTTATAGCTTAATTTCTCCTATAAAAAAGGTAGCTGTAAATAATAGGGGAAATTTCCCTATCGAAAACATAAACCAATAATGGCTAGCGTATCTCCTAACCATTTGAATTTTTTCTGATATAGTTTGATAATATTCCGCCAGAGTCTGAATATTAAATAAAGTTTCCTACTGCGAGAAGGTTTTTGTTTTTTTTTTTAGTTTCCATTTATTGCACAACCTTCAATAGTTTTGAACAAAAATATACATCGTCGCTTGGATAAAATACTGTCGTATGTGAAAAATTGAGGTTTTGAGATAAAAATGCAGTTTTGTTATTTGATTTTTTCTCTAGTAAAATCCGTCTTTCGATATCTGCCGTAGTTCCCAAGATATTTTCATCAAAATGTGTCGTATGTGCAAGGTCGCCAACATTTAAGTATTTCTTTGTGGTATGTGTATACAAAATGCTACACATACGACAAAATAAAAACATACGACATTTTTTTCATACAAAATCTGTTTAACCAAAGTTTGATAAATAATTGTCGTATGTGTCATTTTTAATACACATACGACAATATTTTATTGAAATTTCGGTAAACGTTTGTCGTATGTCTCATAAGAAAAAACACAGACGCGTGTAATTTCAGTCGTGATCAAGATGTCGCAGAGGTCGGACGAGTCCCCTGCACCAAGAGTATCTGAAGATCTCTATGCGTATGATAATGGAGCACTGTTATGCTTTGAATAATCCTCTTTAATTTTTTAGCATGCGCAAAGAAATATTTACGAAACATCAAAATACCTAGTCAAGTAACTTTAATTCGCCTTTTTAAAAAAATTATTTTCCCAAACGTTAATTTGAAAATTTTGCAAAGGAACCAAAAGGATTTTAAAAATTAAGTCTGAAAACCTAGCTTACAAGCAAATCCAGTTCTTTAAAGTCAAAACTCTTATCTATTTACATTGGTGAGAAGACTTAATTTAAAGAAGTGTTTTACACTTATTTGGTCTTATTTATAAACGTTGTCTAACTTTAGACAACTGTCCAACTTTGGAGAATGTGTTCAAAAACCTTGTTTATTGTTGTCTTATAGCTGCCTTAACTTAGACACAAGAGTAGATGGTCTTAACCGTAAATAATGTGATATTTATTTTTATTAAATTAAGAATATTTCAAACAATTTAAAAATAGTTAGTCTGAGTTAGGCAGTGTCTAACTAATCTAATAAATATGACTAATTATGATTTGAGCAAAAAACCCGGACGTTTTCAAAAGCCAACCGATGATAATTTATGACAAAAAGAGCTTCGTTTAGCTCCAGCAAAGGCCATCAACACCAAAAAAAAAAGATATAAAAAGTATGGTTCTCTATCTGGAAAAAACTGAGATATTATAACATTTTATAGTGCCATTTTAAAAATCAATGTGAAATAATTAATGTGATTTTTTTAAATTTACAAATATTTGTATGTTTAGATACCAAACACAAAAAAGTCCAAAGGGCTGAAATCGCAGCTCCGAGGCGACCAATTGACATCGCCAAGATGGCTGACTTGGTGCGCAAAAGATCGATGTGTGGCATGGCGAGCCATGAGGTCGTCCAAATCTATGTCTTCAATTTCAGAAAAAAAAAGTCGGTTAACATGGCTCTGTAACGCACACCGTTGATCGAAATGTTTTCAAAGGAAAATGCTTCAATGATGCCACCACTCCATAATCCGCACCAAACTGTCACTCTCTGTGGATGCATTGGCTTCTCGATAATAACGTGCGGGTTTCTCGAGCCCCAGATGCGGCAATTTTGTTTGTTAACGTAGCCGCCGAAATGAAAATGCGCCTCTTTTCAAAAAACTTACTTTTTGGGCTATACAGCATTTACTTTAGAAATAAGTTTTCAATATTTCCCAACGTTGTTCAAGCGTAAAGCGGCTCATTTAGTTCCGCGGAGGTATGATACTGACTTTCGGTCAAGATTTTGAGCGGGAAACAGTTGTCAAAATAACCTATGATTTAAAGAGAAACCACTAGACAGCCCACCCGTTTATATCTACCTAAGAAAAGAATATAAAGTTATTCAAAGTCAAGCGTCGAAAAATTGCTTAAGCGAAATTTGTAGATGGTGTTATTCTCTATAAAAAAAGTTTTAGATACACTTTTGTACAAGTGAGTGTTTTTTTTTAATTTTATTCATACTTTTCTTTATCTACTTATATGGAATTTTTTCTAAGCTAAATTTCTTTATTTTGACTGGAATGATTCCAATAGAACTTAATTATTGCAAAAATAGTTACCTATATACCTATCATTCTTATTTATAAACCCATTAGAAAGTATGTCTAATTTAAGGCATTTCCCCATTGCCCCATTCGCAAATTATCAGTTATATGTATGTACATTTGTAACGCAAAAGAAAAGCATCTTACATAACTATAATGATCTGAACCAAAGAGTTTTTAAATTTATTACCTATAGTAATTGATTTATTGGACGCAATCAGGTTTATGGATTATTCAAGATTAGTTATTTTGTAGAATTTTCCCTTAATAAAAATTTATATAACCTCTAGAAACTTCTTCATTATATGAAACTGAAATTAAAGCTGAAAAGAACAAATTGTTAAGTTCTAAAACTCTTAAACAAATTATTCAAATGTAAGACTTTTTGTATCTCAATCTACAATAAAGAAAATAATAATACAAAAATTCAAGATTAGTTTCATTCATAAATATTTATTACTTATGTTAATCATTTATAAAATTATCAAAATCATACTCATATACCTCTAATAATTTAAACATAATAAATTATTAATTTATTGTTTTTAATAATTGAAGTAAAATCAATAGCGCAAAATTTTAAACGATTTAGTACGATGTTAAAGCCTTTTTTAGTATGATAAAATGGTTTTAACATCGTACTAAATCGTTTAAAATTTTGCGCCAATGTAAGTATCTCGTTCCCATCTATCGTTAATTTATTTGTTTAAAAGTATTTTTGTATAAAAAAAAAAAAAAAACTGTATTAAAAAATGCAAAAGCAATTAAAATTAAAATATACAAATATCATTTCATGTAATCTTGAAATTCAACAAAAAGATTCAATTTTTAAATGCAAATCTATATTTAAAAAATAACACAAGCGGCTGTAATATTTTATATTCTAAACAATACTCTAATCGTATTTAAATGAGTTATAAAATATAATGTGGATTCCGACAGACCGCAGAGTTATCATGTATTATATTATTAATCGAAAAAAATATTAAACAATTTTTTTTATAAATTAAAGAAATGCAAATCTGTAATCTATTCAATCATTAGATATAGATAATGTTACAATTATCTATTGAATGAATATTATGCATTCAAAAGTTGTGTTTACTCAAATCAATCAGAAGGGTGAATGAGTTAAACAGTGAGGTAGTTTTATTGTAGTTTTCTACATCATCTATCAGTCAATGAACTTAATTTATTAATTCCAGGAATTATTGCTCATAAGTATAAAAAATTGTTTTCGCAACAAGATAATGATTTCATCTATCTATATTGTTACGAAAACATTATAGGTATAAACTTTGACCGGTGAATAAGCCATATAGTCAGGAAGGGCTCATGGTGTTAAAAGCAATTATTATTTTAAAAGTAATAAATACAGATACTGAGTTGAAATTTAAATGAAACGAATGGTTTTGGTGTGACTTTTTCGAAATGGAAATGTAAGTGCTACATTTTTTGGAATCTGCTTACGATTATAGAAAGAAGAGCAACAAACTTTTTCTTTCAAAACAGTATCTAATTAAATTTGTAAAAAAAAATGCAAACCTAGAGTGATCATGTGTGTTTCTATGAAATCCAAACATTTTTAAATGAAAAAAAAAGTATTTTATAGCTTATATAAAATAAAGTTTTTAGTGATATAAGGTTGACCTTTCATTCATTCATTGGAATTGTTGTCCTTTTTCTAAAAAAAAAAAGAATGTTTATTATGTACCTACTTTGAATTATTTTTTATACAATTTTATTTGTTTTCATTTTTTTTTGTAAGAGGTTGTTGCTCAAAAGAACTTAATTTTGAAACTTCAAAAGATATATGAATTGCAAATAAGATACGTATCTAACGGGTGATTTTTTAGCTGGTTTGGTTTTGGCAACACTGGTTTTGACAGCTGACGTGTGTTTAGTACCTTGTGTCACTGTCAAACAGCTTCAGTTTGGTTTGCAATTTAACCATGGATCGTCTTACAAATGAACAACGCTTGCAAATTATTGAATTTTACTATCAAAATTCGTGCTCGGTTCGAAATGTTCATCGCGCGCTTTTATCGAAAAATTGTGTTCAGCGATGAGGCTCATTTTTGGTTGAATGGGTACGTAAATAAGCAAAATTGCCGCATTTGGAGTGAAGATCAGCCAGAAGCATTGCAACAGCTACCAATGCATCCCGAAAAAGCCACTGTTTGGTGCGGTTTATGGGCCGGCGGCATTATTGGGCCATATTTCTTCAAAGATGATGCGAATCGCAGCGTTCCTGTCAATGGTGAACGCTACCGAGCGATGATAACAAACTTTTTTTTGCCCGAAATGGAAGTTCTTGACTTGCATGATATGTGGTTTCAACAAGACAAAGCCACATGCCACACAGCACGCGAAACAATGGCGCAATTGCGAGGCGAGTTTGGTGAACAGTTAATTTCACGTTTCGGGCCGGTCAATTGGCCACCTAGATCGTGCGATTTGACACCATTAGATTATTTTTTGTGGGGGTATGTCAAGGCTAATGTCTATAGGGACAAGCCCGCTTCGATTGACGCACTGGAAGCCAACATCCATGCATTCATTCGTGAGATACCGGCCGATATGTGTGAAAGAGTATGCCAAAATTGGACTCAGCGGATGGGCTACCTGAGACGCAGCCGCGGTCAACATTTTCATGAAATTATCTTTAAACATTAAATTGCAAGGTTCAAACTATCGATTCAAATAAATATTTCATTCATTTTTTCGAATTTTTTGTGTTTTTTTTTTTTTTAAAGTTCTAAACCTCTTAAAAAATCACCCATTATTTATATAGTATTCAAAAACTTTTTAACTAAATATGTTATTTTCACAAACCTACCTAGTTGTTTTTTTTTTTTTTTTATTTTTGTAATTGAGTTTGAAACAAATTAGGAGAAATAAAAATGACCTCTAGTATTTTAAAATACTGGAAAATTGAGTGCGTTGTAACAGTGAAATAAAGGGTTAGGCCTGTTTCCAGATTTGGACGGATTTTGGAATTGCAAAATGCAAATAACCAAATATCCAATAATGAACACCATCTACCAGCCCATTCATCGAATTGTGTAATCTGGATGACTAATTTCAATTTCAGCATAATTTTGTCAACAATATATTTTCAGAGTTTAGGCAATAAGTTTTTCTTGTTAAGTTATCTCAACTTTAATTAATTAACTAAAAACAATGTTCCATGAATATGACATTTATCGATGGTTAAACCCAAAGATTTGGATAATCTTGCTCTAAAGAATCCAGTTAAAATTTTTCGGCTTCATCGATATGTTGTTGCAATGACAAAAGCTTAGAATTAAGTTCACGCATACCAACAGAGTTTTCTTCGATAATATCCACTCTCCGCACAACATCTGCAATCGTGTTGTTTGCAATGACCAACTTGCTGTCAAAGGTGAGCGTATCAGCAGATTTAGCTTCAATGCATTCAACACGATTTACAATTTCTGCTATTGTGTTGTTTACTTTGTTTAGCTTCTGAGACCAATTGTGTTCAGTTTGCTCTAGCCTTGCGAAGAGTTCACACCGAATTTTGGAGAGCTCATTTGTAATGCGATCAATGATCATGTCAGCATGTTTGTTTAAGCGCTCTTCCAGTGTGGCGAGGGTGAGAAATGTTTCACCATCTCCGCTGAATTTATTCGCTTTTAGGGCCGTTACTCCTGGAGAATTGATCCGCGATGTTGGTGGTGTAGAAAGGGGTAATTGTGGCTGCGTTGTTTTTAATTTATTCCGTTTTGGAACAGTTGCTGCTGGAGAATCGATGTTTGACGGTGGTGGTGTTAAAAGAGGTGTTTGTTGCTGTGTTTTGGAACGTGTTGACATCGTATTTGTAGAGGAAAGATGTGACATTTATTCGATTGGATTTTATTTAGAAATTTTAATCACTAAAATCTTTGTTATTCACTGGTTATTGTGGCGATATTCGTATATTATTGGTTAGCTATTAACGTAGATAATTCAAATTCGCGCGCTTAAGTATTTATGTTAGTGAAATACTGTATAAAAGAATGCTGACTACGGACGTTTTAAATTTGCGTCTATTCTCTGTGACACATGCTACTTCTACATGTATATATATATATATATTGTAACGATTTAATTATTACGTAACAACTTTTGAAATTAACAACTTATTCAACGCCTATATAGAACGTCAAAAGTATGATCTTACAAATAACCATCCAAATATTAAGTGGAGACTTACAACGTCATACCTGCATGGGTCGTGGCTAAACTAACACAAGTGGTATAATTCAATTCGCCGCTAGGAAAGGAAAGTTCTAGAAGCAAATAGACCAGAACATTCAAGAGGAGCGTAGAACCATTCAACTCACCATAATAAAAAGTGATGTGCGAAAGCGAGTGGATACAGTTCATTTTTGAAAGTGATTGCATAAAGTTAGTTGTTAAAAGTAGTAGCGCAAAATTTTAAATGATTTAGTATGATGTTAAAGCATTTTCAATATGATAAAAATATAAATATAATAATAAGATAGTTATATCGATCGATTTTGAATGCCTTTACCACATCATTACGTTTTATATAAAATAAGATTACTACCTCATATACATATGTAATTTGTTATATTTATATTGTAAATTTACTTAATGTGCGGTTATAATACTGGACATCTACTGTAATACAAATTGTATAATCACCATGCTATGAGAATCTTTAGAAATTCCATAGTACCTATACGGATTGGTTTGGTGATACAGCTTGATCAGCGACGACAGGCGATGTTTTTTTTTCTGAACAAAAAACTGCACTTTAAAAAACAGGAACAATACTAATTGCACTTTAAAAATAAAAAAAAAAAAAACAAAAATGTCTAACAGTTTTGTTAATAAAGTTGCAGGAATCCTCGACGATGGGTATACTTTAGACATGCGCAGAATTTGAAGGGTTTTCATGCACACCTAAAATTAATGATGGTTAATTGTTATATATTTTATAAATTTGGATTTATATAATTCAAATTTCCATGACCCCCTGGTGAATGTTTTCTAAATTTTATATACATATACAAAAAAAAAAAATATTTATACAGGGTGTTCCGTAATCAGTAATCCAAATTAAAAATGGTGATTCATGACATGGCATGAACTCTCAGAATTAAGCAACTTGTCCATACCGAATCATAATGGTTTTCAATTAACACCTGTTTTTATTAATTTAAAAAAAAAAACTCTACCTTAAACCAAGTTTTGGGTTTTTTTTTTTAATTTTTGCAACCTAATATTATATTACGCCTCTCAATCGGAAAGCAGAATACATAACAGATAACAGCCAGCTTGTATGACAAGAACTACTTCGAAGATTCCCTATGCTACAAGGATATTTCACTAATTTTTAAATCAAGAACCTAGCTTCTCCATTTAAATGGGAGCCCATATAACGGTAGCTTTGACCAATTTTACAACTTGAGAGCTAAAAAAGATTGCTTTCATGAAGGTTTTTTTTTAATAATACAAACTCTATATACTACTGAAATACATCAGCCAATTTAATGACTTGGAATTCTAGTCTTGTTGGATATAGTTCACACTAGATATTCGTCATGAAATCTATGTTAGATGGACTGAACTTAACAAAAATTGCGTATTGACAAGGTCCTCACTAGTCAACTGATGAGTCCAAGTGAGATCGCCGGGACGAAACGCCTAAAATTGTTGTAATTGTTGTAATTGACTAAAGGCAGTAAAAAGCTATTTTGAAGATTGCTTTCACTTTATCAGCGTGTGTCCAATTTTCAAACAGCAAAGAAGAGCATACTTTGGCAAATCAACCCTTTCAATGCAGGAAACAATTGAAATTCTAAATGGATCAGATTGGGGGAAACTTGTCAATTTTGTTTGAGTCAGCTACCGTTATAGAATGTAATAAATGAATCATTGAATAAAAAATGAATCATTGAATATTACTAATTTTTTTATAAACTAAAATATTTTGGATTTCCAGTACCATTTCACTCAAAACTCATAACTCATATGACATTTCGATCGAAATAGTCTCGTTTCGAGGACAGCCCTAATTTCTGCCAACAGCCGTATACACTTTATTCCTTCTGTTCCTGTTGCACCAACGCAATTCCTAGGATAGATACTAAGTCCATTTCAAAATCGATACAAAACCGATGCATGACATCAATCCCGATCCAGCCAAACTCCTACAACGGACCCAGGAAGTATTCGTACAATAGCTATAAGTATAGGTTCCTAAATTTTAACCGCAGTCATATAGTATCTACTTAGCGTAAGTTTGAAGAGACTGTCGGCGACTAGTCATAATATCCTGAAGAAATTCCGGGGGAGGGAAAACACCGAAATAAAAAAATTAAAACATGTTTGCGTCGCGTCGACTATAATATAACATTATCAACCGCAGCAGTGGCAAATCCCGGCTCGGGCTCGGGCTCGTGCCAAAGACCACTGCTTCTGAAGTAAATCGTAAAACGTATCACATGCATGACGCACAAATTGTATTTCTTCCATAATAAAACCACTGGCGCGCACGACCGGCGCTGCCACATATGGTAGAGTTATGTATACAAACGCCTCCACATGAATCAAGAAGCTGAAAATAAATATTTAGTAGCTACTTATATGCATAATTTAATCCTAAGTTAAGCTAAGCATGGGTGTTTTTTTTTTTTTTTGATTTCACAGAGAATAGAGGGGGTGATTCTGAATTAAATTTAAAAAGGAAAACTAGTATCTATCTAGAAGAATAGAATATTAATATAGCGAGAAAAAAAATTAATATTTTATCTTTTAGGTGATTTTCTTCAGTTTATTAATTGATTTGAAATTTTTTGAAAATTAGTTTTGATTTTCTCAAAAATTAGGACATATTTTAAGCATTAGCTTATTAGTGTTCATATAAAAGAGTATTAAATATTTAAAGACAAAATTACTACTTAACAGCGTAGAATTTTTTAACAATTTTTTTTATTTTTATTTTTCAAAATGTTTGAGTTTAAAAATTATTTTGATTAGAAAACAAAATCAAAAAATGGATTTATGACTTTGAAATAGGGGTTAACATGAAGTAAAAAATGTTGCCGTTGCTTTTTAATATTTTTTTTTTTTTAAATTCAAGTCGATTTTTAAAAAAAATATTCCCCTCCTGCTTTAACAGGACAATATAGACTTTCTTCCAAACGACTAGACACGCCCTAGCTTTCTGTTGCACCTTATGATATTAATTTTTCAAACTAACATTTTATGAAAACACTGATGATTTTGAAAATTAGAAGACGAAGATGTTGATTTTGGTAATGATGATGCAGACAATGAGATCGTTATATGTATAGATGATGAATTTGGTTAGCAGTCGGAAGCACATATTGATGATGATTTTATTGCCTACAACAACTAAATCAACTTTATCGTAGCATACAACACAACGATGAAGTGACTAGGTATAACGATTTTGATATCATTTGATGACGAATTTCGTGACTATATATGGAATATTTCTTGACAAAAGAGATCTTTAGGAATGTTTTATGTGAACAATTCTTTTTAGCTATAATTTAAATTATGATGTTTAAGTTGAGTTTTTTTAGAGTTGTTATTTAAGATGATTACGCTACTGGTAATTTTGATAATGTTATAGAGGACTAGGGTGATTATTATGACTGATGCAAGATGATGAAATATGCTGATGATGAATATGCGACTGACGGTCACGTTCTTTTGTGATTAGGTTTGGCACATTTCAATCGACATTCCACAATGTCACAATGGTGAAAATTCTGCATATAATAATATATGACGCACAATTCCAGGCGATAAATTATAATAAAATATTTGTGATAGATTCAGAACGACTTATAGTTTCCCATCATAATAATTAAAATCATATCGATTTAATAGATAATATGGTGATGGTATTCATTGATTTAATTTCGATTATCAATCATCCTTATCGCGATTGGACCATGATTAATAAAATAAATGATAAATAAAATAAATGATAGTTAAAATAAATGATAAATAAAATAAATTATAATTAAAATAAAAAATAAATACAATAAATAATAAATAAAATAATTGATAAATATATAATATAATATATATAATTATTTCGGATTTTTTTATAAAATCGTAGCATTTTTGTAGAAAAAGTTATATGACGTTTTTGAGAAAAATCAAATTTTCATAAATTGCTAAAAAAAATGATATGGCAAGTATTGTTATTTTTGGTCTAAAAAAATGAAAAAAAAAACGTGTCGGAGGAGGCCCAAAAAACACTAGGTTTGAAAGAAATGGAACCACCAGCTTAGGCTACAATCGAAACGACAGATAGACGGACGGAAGAAGAAATCCACTTTTTCAACTTTGCTATCATCGAAATGCCAAGTTTGATCAAAATCTTGAATTTGATTTTTTGTATGAATCCATAACTTGCTACCTACCATACCTACATAATATATACATATACTGCAAGTAAATATAAATGTTAAGAATATGGTCCATTTCTATGATAAAATAGATTAAACGATAAAATTAAATTTTTGTATTTTTTTAAATTTGGAAAAAAAAAGTAATTCTAAAAATGAATCACCCTTTATTTAGAGACAAACATTAGAAAGAAATGCAAACAGGTAATAAGACTTTTTGTTGACATATATATGTAAATGATAACATGTAATTAAAAATTAAGTCTTAATGATATTTAACTAAACTTAAAATATCATTAAAATTTCATGAAAGAATAATAATTTTATCAGCATCTTGAAAGACGTTCATAATAAATATATGAAGCATCTAAATTTATATGCAAAGTGCAACCTGACAGATGAGGTATGAGAAAAAATTATTTTTTATGTAATCACCATTGTTATATTAAGTTTAATTTAAAAATCATTTTTTTTAAATGAATCTTAAGGATTTCAAAGACGAAAGATTTCCGTTTTGATATCTCCATTATTCAAAATGATGATTTTATTGTTCTCAATTATATTGCAAAAATGCAAGCATTTACCTATCTATATATGACATCATTTTTGTTAGGTATATGATTCTCTATTATTTCTATCTAATTCTAATATGGAATTCCCTTACAAGATATACCAACTCATTTTGTTGCTTTAATTAATGTGTATACGTCAAGAATTAATGTGATATCATAGATTTAGATTTGAAGAGTACAATGTTCAAGCTATGAGTTAATTTTTTTTTTTCAAGAAAATATTTCCATAAATGATGAAAAACTATTAGGTCTAGAATAAAGCAATATAGATTGAGATAGGTCGGACTGTGAATAATTAGAATTCAAATGCAACTATGTAACAAAAAAAAAAAAGTCCCCAGTGAGCGTTTGTATCGCATTGAAATGAAAATTGTGAATTGGGTTTTTTTTTTTAAGAGGCGTGCACTCGTGCAGTAGATTAATGCAATATACCTGCATAATTTTATATCAAAACAACAATAAGTTAAATAAAGCCATGGTGAAAAAGAACATGTCTTTTTTTTAATAAATTTAAACTAAACGAAAAAACTAAAAATCTTGAGATGATTCAACTTAATCAGTAAAAATCAAGCATGTAGTATAAAACAACAATAATTGATGCCAATTACTTTATCTTATTTCTTTGTCAAAATATGAATTGCGATTGGAATGATTTGTAATTATGAATTTCGAACATACAAAAAGAGCTTTTCCGCATCGTTTTCTTGAAAAACTTTTACTCTGCTTTGTTATCCTATAATATTCCCACGAAAAGAGGGCTATACATACTCTGAGCCGTTATTTAACCCTTAAATCTTTACTTTGATTACTGTTTAAAATTCTACTGTGGGTTTGGAAATCTAAAAGAATTAAAACACCTAGTTATTCTTTCTTTTTTTATAAAATAAACAAATATTTCCGACTAAAATCGTTATATACTGCCCACATAAAATGTGATACAAAGCAATTAAAATCTCTCACATTCCCAAAGACTGAGCACACTTTTTAACACAATAACAAATCTAAAGCGGGCAATATATTTTTTTTTTTTAAATTGCTAACGCCAAACCGGGTGCCGATATCATTTAGTTATATTATTAAGCTTATGCATCATTAATTTTATTGACGAATAATAAATAATGACCAATGAACCGCATGAATCATCTCCCTACGTTTATCTTCTTCGATTAATTGTGCTTGACAAAATGTTCCTTCTCAAATGTTTATTATGTTTTTTTTTCATAAAAATCGAAAAAAAACTTGTTATGATGCTTTTTCTTGAAGGATGTTTTTTTCGAACATTTTTAGATTTACAAATAATTTAAAAATTTAGTCTTTCTGGGCTCCGGGTATTAGCATTGCATGATATGTGGATTGAATTGATGAAATATCGGCCATAGCTGATCATTAACTGACCTGTTTACTGACCTTTCATGATGACATGCTTAATATTTCAATATTTTCAAACCACCCACCATGGAACCAACTGACCATTTAGATGTCATACTTTAATCGAATATCCCACAAATAAGGTGCGAACAAGTGGGGTTGAAACAAAAACTTTTAAAATTCATATAAATCATGACAAATTGCTGAAGCTATCTTATCGAACTTTTAAATGCCTTTCTTCCTTCCAAATGTCATAATTTTTTCATTCATTAAAAATCACATCACTTTAACCAACTGACTTTTTTTTAGATGGCTAAACCTTTTTGAGAATATCCCAATGACTTGAAACAAATCTTCAGAATTCATATACAATCACATAAGGCTGATCAAATACTGAAACCAACAGACCTTTTGTGAAAAATATTAGTGATGTTTTAGAAGGCATACTTTTTTCGAAAATCCCACAAATGAGGACTTTACAATTTCTACGATCTTAAAAAATTTTAAATATTCATTGAATATAGCTTAGCAATAGGTGAGCAATTACTTTAACCAAATGACCAAGTGTGACTAATATTAGTGACCTTTAATACATTTTTTTTTTGAATATCCCACATTGACATATGGGGTACTAATATCCATGCATTTTCACTGACGGCGTTTTTTTCCACGAAGTCTGTTCCATGTTTCCTTTTGAATGCTCTCATATTGCGTTTTAATGTAGAGGAATTCACTTGACTTGATGGAAAAAAAGAATCATGTCGTTAGAGCTAGTACACCTTTTCTTCCATTAAGCTCCATAACGTTGACGGAATCGGCTTTTCTATTTTACATAATTCATAGACTCAACTTTCAACAGACTTCTTTAAGCTATAATTCAACAAAAAAAAACAACAAAAGGCTTGTCTCAACATATAGAAGAAACCAAACACGCAGCTGATTTTGCTAACGTCAAAATATTAGATATATTGAAAAGAGAAGAAATACTATAGCCTGTTGGAGAAGAAGCGACGATGGTTAATGATGAGGAAATAACTCTGCTGGTGGTAGCAGCGACGAGAATGTTGGCGACAAGTGTGGATGGCAAATGATAAGGGTGGCGCTTCGTATAGTAATGTTGGTGACGGCAGCGATGACGAATGTCGATCGGTGGCGCTTGTAATGCCGTTGGGCACAATTTGTCGTGGCAAACGATGTTGGAAGTGGTGTCTTCTGAGAACGTCGGCGATACGATTGTGAAGGGATGATTTCAGTGGCGCTTTTCTGAACGTTGGCCAGGCGGTGGCGATAGAATGTTGTTAGTTGTGTTGCTGGACGTGGTGGTGGTGGATGTGGTGATGCTCCCAATGGAGTTAACGACGAGGTGGCGCTTGAAAAAAAAATTCCTTTGGCACAACGATGTTGACGGCACTTGTAGGCAAGAATTTCTTTATAAAGACGAACGGCGATAGATTGCAGCGTGACGATTGAATTGGCAAAAAAATGTTAGAAACGTGTGTGCAATTGTTGCAAAACTGTACTTTTGCCGTTCTACGAAGAACAACAGTATTTTAACCGTTGATTTTTGTGGCGTGCTAACGAAGAAAAGAAATCCTGCAACAATTTTACCTTTGCGTTGCTTCGAACGTTTCGAAGGAAGATTCCACACAAAAAATTGACTCGAATGTTCTTTCCGGGGTCACCAATTATTTAGTTCTAGTTCTAGTTTTTAATTTATAATAATTTTAGGTTGGGAGCTTTTTGGCACCAGCACACAAATCTGAGTTCTTAAAGCGAATTAATATGAGATAGATAGAGAGCGAGAAGGAAACCTTTTAACTTTCTTTTTTTTTGGAAACGTTCAGATTTTTAGGAAACGTTCAGGTAATTGAAATTGAGTAGTGGCTGCGTTCGCGGAAAACAACTTTATTCATCGATAAGATGCAATGCAACTTTAAACCATTTATTTTTTTTATGCGATTGATTTTATTTTGTTCTTTTAATAAATATATTAAAATTGATTTATATAATTTTGATATTATAGGTGAATAAATAAATATCCACTACAATTCTAGATACACGCTGGAGAGTTTAAGAATGCAAGAAAAACTGACGAAAGCGATGAACACAAAAGAAGACAAAGACAACATAAAATATAATTACAGTGTGGCAATAAAGAAAGTTCTTTGATATTAGCATTTAAGTTCTTGTCGGTTATGTTTAGTGTTTAACGTATACATTTTTTTTATTTATTTATTATTTTCGTTGTAAATTATTAATGTTCAACGTAAAAGTAAAGATAATACATACAAACAAATATTCCTACAAATGTAAAAAGTAAGTTGAATTGTTTTAAAGAATGATCAAAGTATAAATTATAATTTGTTACATTTAAATAAAGACAACCCTTGAAAAAGTTGGAAAAAACCAACCAAACGTGTGGGGAAAGAATGAAATAGTTTTATTTGCATTCGGAAACTACTGATCTATAAGCTTGTCCAATACAAATTAGATTACAAGGGTGTTTTTTTTAGAGGTTTAGAAATTTGAAATGGAATAAAACAAAGATAATCTTCTGTCATTATAATTTAAATATGATTTCTGGCATATGACCGCCATGGCTGGCTCAGACGTAGTCTAATCTGGAGGTCCAATTTTCGATGACTTTTCCAACATTTGTGGCCATATATCGGCAATAACGCGACGAATATTGTCCTCCAAGTGGTCAATCGTTTCGGGCTTATCGACGTAGACTAGCAACTTCACATATCCCCACAGAAAATATTCAAGCGGCGTTAAATCGCACGATCTTGGAGGCCAATTCACGGGTCCGTATTCCGTAATGTAAAACTATGCGGTTACCAAATGTTTCCTTCAATAAATCAATTGTGGCACGAGCTGTTTGCTGTTGCGTCTCTTATTGAAACCACAGCTTTTGCACATCATTTAAACTAAACGAAAAAACTTAAATTCGTGAGATGATTCAAATTATAGTTAATAAAAATCAAGAATGTATAAAACAACAATAATTGATGCCAATTGATTTATTTTATTTCTTTAGTCAAAATATGAATTGTGATTGGAATGATTTTTAATTATGAATTTCGAACATACAAAAAGAGCTTTATATAATCCAACAATTGGTTTCGCATCATTTTCTTGAGAAGTTGTCACGAGCTGTTTGCTGTTGCGTCTCTTATTGAAACCACAGCTTTTGCACATCATGGTTGTTCAATTGATGAACAGAAAAGTCAGTAATCATGGCTCTATAGCGGTCACCATTGACTGTAACTTTCTGGCCAGCATCGTTTTTAAAGAAGTACGGACCAATTATTCCACCAACACATAAATCACACCAAACTGTCAGTTTTTCTGGATGTAACAGCGTTTCAACAATGGCTTGAGAATTATCTGCACTGTAAATCCGGCAGTTCTGCTTATTGACGTATCCATTCAACCAAAAGTGAGCTTCATCACTATAAACAAAAGTCGCTTATGAAAATTGGGATCAACGGCAATCTTGTTTTGGGCCCATTCACCGAATCTACGCTCTGCTAGGCTATCCTGTGGCTTCAATTCTTGAAATGCCAAACCAAACTAAAACTAAATCACTTGACAGCTGACAAAATGGCTGCCAGTTAAAATAGTATTGCCAACTTAAAGTTATATCCTCTAAAAAAACACTCTTTACTTAAAATACAAGATCACCAATAATAGTAATGAAATTAAAAAGCCTATTTACTTTTTACTATTTAAATTTTTACTACGACTATTATTTTTTATATATTAATAAAGATTGTGTAATAAAATATTTCGATAACCACATATTTTTTTTTTTTCGTTCAGAATAGAAATTAATTAATTTTTTTCGTTGCGTCATAAAATTTGTCTTAATGTATTTTAACAGTCAATAAAACTTCCGTTGTTATAACTTGGACATTCCAATAGTAAACTCCCAGACAAACTGTTAGATAAATCAATTAAAATTATAATTGTATGAGTATGGCTCTTAATGTTTTTTCTCAATCTTCTCATAAAAAATCGAATATCAGTTTTTGTTTCTCATATACTCGTATATACAGGGTGTTTCCCAGTTAAATGTCAATACTTTTGGAAATTATTATTGGGCATGTTCTCTAAAAGAAAATCTTTTGACATCAGTAAGAGTCTATCTCCAACGAAATTTCGGATTTAAGAAAATACGTACTTTGGTGTAGCTCGACCCATGGCAACAAAATCTCTTTCTCATTTCTATCTCTAATACTTGTTCTTCTGAAACTTTGTTTAGGGCATTAATTTTATAAATACAAATAGAAAAAAAAAATGCTCTGAGTTTTCAGATTTATCAATACAAGAAAATGCGTAATAAACATAAAATTTAATTTTTTTAGCTCTGGAAATACCCTCGCATAGGAATTTCCGATTTTTAAAGAAAAATTTTCATCGTTCAGTTCATTGCATCAATATAACCTAGTTTCAACTTGGCACCAAGATTTACGAATAAAATAATGCACATTAGTGGTTGCTTCAGCTAGGTATACAACATAATATTTTTATTATAACTTTGTTTTGGTGACTAAACGTAGTTGATGGACGAAAACTAACCTGACTAGTAAAAAATAACGGATCCAATGCGACTTGGCTTTGTTGATAAATTTCCTCTCATCGTGCGACGCGTCGTCGGTTTCTGGTCGTCGGTCTCCGGTCGTCGCATTGATCGTCATCGTTGGCGGCATGAAAATTATTATGCAATTTTTACACTCCCCTTACATTAAACTCTGACATTATTTATTGTGGTGTCGTTACTTGTTCAACCGCAAGATTTAAATGTCTCACGTTCTTAACTCGGTTGGAAATTGCAAAAAAAAGTTCAGATCATTACGTTAACTTTTTTTTATTTCAGGAAATGCCAAAATTTTTAGTCATATTAATTGAATTTACCATGTTTGGTGAATACTATACCAAACAAGTGAGAAAAAAAAGATTCCTAAGACCCTGTTTAGATTGTGACTTTTTACTACGCCATGAAGATGGGTTTGTGTGTGGGTAAGATCGGTGATTAGAATATATATCCTCACCGCTCTCACCCACAAAATCATTACGATGGCGTAGTAAAAATTGGAAATCTAAACAGGATATTAAATAAAGCTTAATCGAAGAGACTAACACATTAAAATACATATAATTAAATTAGTGAGCATACAATTCTATCTTGTGTATGTCACCTACTGTGTCTAACAAGAAGTTGATTTTATACCGTTAATGCATTATAGGTTTTTGGTATATTCGACTGACAGGTTTTTGTTTCTTATAGAATCAACACCATAAGAAAGGCAACAGCCATAGGTACAGTTTTTTTTTTTATTTTAAAACATTTTTATAATTTCCTTGTTTCATTTCTGTCTGCCCAGAGGCGGCGCTAGACCGAAATGAGGCGTGTGCAAGATTAAATTTGCGGGGCCCCTGGGAAAATTATTTCAGGCTGCTTTATTCTGAAAAAGTATATTACACAACTGTCATACAAACTTGCGTTTACAATCATCAAATCGTTGGAGCTGTTTAAAAAAAAAGAAGAAATATCGAATGTTCAAAAAATAATTTTGATTTTTTTCTTTAATCCAAAATTTATTTTTTTTTTGAAAATTTTGATATGCAACATTATTCAAATTTATTAGAAGCTCTTATGCAAAAAATTTCATTAGAATCGGTTCAATAGATAATGATATAGTCGAAAATTAAAAAAAAATGGTTCTGTAAGAGATACCATTTTTAATCGGTAGATATTATACTGATTTTAGCTCACATATAAATTTTAATCAAAATCGTAGCAGTCGTTTTTGAGAAAAATAAGATTTTCCATAGATACCGGTTTTATAACATTTGTATCGGAGGTACCGTTATTTTTGGGTATAAGAATTAATTGTATTTAAAAAGGTGTTACAATTATTTTAACCCGCGACACGGGTCACCCAAGGTAGGTACTATTATTCAAGAAATGAATGTGTTTCGTTTCCTTTTTTCCTTAGAATTAAAACCTTCTAGAAAAAGGAATTAAAACCCAATTAGAATTAAAAATCCAAAGAGGAAAAAAAGCCCACTGCTTTTATTACCTTTTACTTTGGGAAATAAAACCCACAGGCTTTATTTCCGTGGAACTTATTACACTGCACCAATTAATGTACATATAATTGGAATAGGAGCATATAAAAATGTCTTCTTTTATTGAAATTTGAATTGATTTCAAATATGCTGATGAAAAATTTCAATTTTTATAATAAGATTTTCACCACTATTTGAAAACTAGCAGTCGTATTTATTAGATTTCCTTAGAACACTCTTTGAAAGTTGTCCAGCTAGCCATTGTCTAAATAGTTGGACATCTCCTTTTTTATAAACGCAATCAACAAATGCCGCCTACAAATGTTCTCATACACTCACTCATATCTCTGTAATCTGTCAGTTTCGTGAGCATTTGGATACGTTTAATGAACATTTCGTTCGTTTGAAGATTATTTTTCAATTTTTTGTTCATTGAACGTACCCACTTTAGAATAGGTTTGGACAACTAATTTCAGTGTCTAAGTTAGACACTCGATGGAACATGATTATAAATAAGGTTTTGGACTTATCCAAGTTTTTTGTAAATTCTTTCTTGAAAAAAAATAAAACCAATATTGAATTGTAGAATTAAGTTAGTTTTTAAGCCGAAAGGCATCCAAAGTTTTACATACTTTGCAATGGGTTTATCAATACGACTTAAGATATGTAGAATTTTTATGTGTTCTATGCAAACACATTATAAATTTAATAAAGGCTAATATTTAAATTATACTTTGTAGGTATTATATTCTGAGAATTATCGACATTCTAATCACACACATGGAACATTTTTTTTTTAAATTTAACTTAATTGGGAAAGTCCTGTGACTGCTTGAATTTTGTGCGAGAGCTAATCTTCTTCCAGCTCGATCTTTTTCGCCTTGTGTGGCATGGATCAGGAATTTTTTTTTTGTTTGCCCAAAATTTGAATATATCGTCATCAGTATGTCGTCAATCTAAAATAAAAAACCACCACCACAAACTGAACAATAATCTCATTTTTTGGTATAGATGCAAAATGAAAGTTTCAGACTCGAAATTTCCGCATTAATCTTTTAAAATTTCCAAACCACACAAAAGCTCTGAAAGTCCGAAATATTATGTACAGATTATGTTTTTCCAGAGGATTGTTTTTTTTTATCCATAGAATTGCTTAGCTGAAAAAATTTATCCGTTTTTGTTTTTTCTTTTGGTTTTCTTCCGGGCGGTTGATATGTGCAAACATCACTTGGTACATGCTTTCTAATCTAAATGTTGATTAATAAGTATCAGGTGCGGACTGGAAATCGAAGGCCTTCTAGAACTGCGTTAAAAATGGCCCAAAATTTAAATTATTTTTAACATGATTTTTGTGGTACTGAACTAAGCCAAATTACTATAATTTGTATTATAATTAAATTGATGGTAATATACTTATTAAAGTGCAGAGTTATAAGATTCGTTGAAAATTATCATTGACAATTTGAATTTTAAGTTTTGAGGCGTTTAGAAAGCAAAATCAATTTTTGTTTTGATGCCAAAACAAAGCTTATGACTTAATTATAATTTCTAGCTAAAAATAATTAATTTTGATCAACTTTCCGCATGAAATAACTTTAATTATTTCAATGATCTTTGATAAGGTAGTTCAATCATTAAAATAATAATAGTTATTTTATATACGAAGGCTGGTCCAAAATAAAACTCTTTATGACTAGAAATAATACTTGAGTCAGTTAAGCGTTATTTTGAAATATAAATAAATATGAATTCCGTTTTCTAAACGTCTCAAAATTTATTTACAAATAAAATTTTCAATTGGCCATATTTCGGAGATTTCAGCCATCTCACAAATATAAACATTAAATAGGATCCCTCAGCAAAACTTCTTAACTTTTGTGTCAAATAATGAGGAAACAAAATTTTGGATTTGCCTGCTCAACACTTTTGACCTACGTATGTAGCTTAGTTAGTGACCGTTTTAATTGGAAGCCATAAATAAGACCTTTAATTGAAAATTAAAAATTTAAGTTTGGAGATATTTTAAAAACGAAATTAATGCCTGGGCATTAAAATATGCTAATAAAAAGACTCTGATTCAATTCAATTTTTCAATTATTATTCGCAATATATGTATCTTAAAAGAAAAAAATATTTACATAATTTATTATGTAATACAATAACTTTAAATATTCCAACGATCAATGGTAAGGAAGTCCAATAATTTAATTTAAATAATAAAATTCATTTTGTGTGGAAGGGTTAGATCCGAATTAATTTTTTTTTTTTTGGCTAGAAATAAATAATAATTGAGTCATCAGATTTATATTGACATTAAAATATTCACAAATTTTTCTTTTGAAATGTTTTAAAATTTGAAATTTTTCATTTTCAATTATGAGTTCCAATGAAAGCTATAAAATAAAGCCTATGACGATTATTAGTATTTAGAAGTGATTCGTGACTTGTTATACCTACAGTATCAACATAGGCTACAGTCATTCCTATTAGGGTGATGAGTAATATCGATCTGTATAGTCAAATGCTTTAAGTATTGAATCCTACTATTTTACATATATATATAGTAGTTGTCAATGATGTTTAATTCTATTTACTTAACGACAACGTTCGACTGCACAAGATCATAATCTCATCTGCTGCTCGATGGAACAGTTATTAGTTCTCTTAGTTGATTCCAACTGCTAAGGTCTAATGGCCTAGCATAGTCAAAATAAAAGACTTTCTCACTTATAACTAAATTCGTACTTGTGAAGCTCTATGTATACTATTTTTTGTTTAATTATATTTTTTTTTTTTTTTTTTTTTTTTGTCATTCAAATATATTGTGAAAAATAAAATAATTGTTTTAATTCTTTAGTATCGGTTTATTTTTCGAAGAAAAACATAAATAAAGATATCTCTTTTGATTGCAAATATTTTCAATCAACATAAAATTATTTGTGAAAAAGGACAAAGTCAAGTCCAAGTTAATAAAATAAATGTTTGTGATAATTTTTGTGATTGTTTATATGTACCAGTTTCGAAAATTGGTTTTTATTTTATTTTTAATTTTGTATGTTTATGTTTAAAAAAAAAACAAAAACAAATAAATAAGATACTTTAACGAAGTTTGATCAAAACCGAAACTGCTTTTATATAATTTTAATATAATAACAAAACCAACGTCAAAATTATGGGAATATATGAAAAAAATATTATTTTGGACAATATTGTGGCAAGAAAACATGCCTCCAAGTAAGTAGTGATTTATTTTTATTTTTAAATAGCTTAGCTTGCCTGAGAAAAAATATTCATTCTTATTTACATATAAATGTCATGTTAAGTTTTGTAGACAATTTATTTTGAGTACTTGAGCTGTCAAATTTTTACCAACAAAATTTCGCAATTAGCTATTTGTTTTTTTTTTTTTTCAATAAAGAGAGACGGATAAAAAAGGTCTATTTTGAGTTATAATACCAAAGAGTATAACAATAAGAAGAGGTTTCAACTGTGACGTCATACCTTATCAAAATTTTCATTTGCTGCGCTAGCTTTATTTTTGTATGTATTTCACATTTACTGACGGATATGAAATTACATCACAAATTAACAATTTTTGCGGGAAACATTTTTAGATTAAATTACAATTTTTACTTGCTCTAGAGGGCGAACGTCCTTCCGTACCGTAATTTTAGCTAGACCCTAAACCAGTGGATGAATTTACTTCAAATTTAGAACCAAGTGAATATTTTACAAAAAAAAAAAAAAACTGAAACACAGTTTTCTTACAATGTTTTGCGAAATTACGAAATTTAACTAATATGGTTAGAACTGTTTTCGAGAAAATTAAATTAAAAAAAAATAATAATAAGAGCTACCCGTTCTAGTGGAGCTAAAACAAAAATTTGCATTTCCCATAAAAATGGTCTGTACCAAATTTGAAACAATAAGGTACGTTTAGGTACGTTTAGACTTAAGATCAAATATATAATTTGGACGCATTGACTCACAGACGTATACAAAAGGACATGAACGGTATGACGAAACCAACTTTTTCGAATTAATATTAATTTTGATTTAAAGAATTTTTTTTTTACATAAAAACAATACTAATTGGCCCTATAGAGCGAGTGAAAATAAAAAAAAAAAATACCCAGGGTGCGAAAATGATGAAGCAAATTTTTACTAAATCGTTAGTAGATATTTCAAAGTCCCTTTTCAAGTTATTTCATTAAAATAAGAAAATTTAATCATATTTTTAATTGATAAGACAAAACAAAATAACAAACTATACTGTCAACTCACAACAATAATAAATTAATCGATTTATGTTATCAATGCCAGTTTTGTAATGTTTTTGTAAATTTAATCAGTTATTGATTTTAATGACCTTTTAATCAATATTATACTTTCACTTTCAACATTTGGATCGGAACTATAAGTTTTAAGAGCAAAGACTTTCACAGGAATGTACTTAGGTAGGTATTTAAATTTCAATGAATTAAAATTTTTAATTTAATTTGTCTTATTATATATATTTAGAAATTATTTAAAAAAAAATTATTTTTACTCCCGAAAACTCATTATCCCGAAATCCACAGAGAGAGTTCAGGGAGAGAAACCTATGATATCGAAAACCCAAAATTTAGTAAATTTAAATTATGAAAACCTATTATCCAGAATAAATAAAATCCAAAATATAGATAATCCAATATCCAATATCCCAAAAACCCAAAATCCCATAGTAATTAAAATTGAAGAAATGCTTCAAATTGTTAAATAAAAATAAGTCGTCTATAGAAACTCAAAAATGTAATTCGAATCACATTTTTAATACTTTTTTTGTAAAATTTCGCATTTTTGGGGTTTAATGTGTCATATCGGAATTTTTAGCAATGAATTCTTCGCACTACCTGCCAACTCTAGTTTTATTTTTAATGAATACGGGTATCCTAGCAGCTAATCTTCGAAAATTCTTCACCGATTGCTTTGTAATTTTGACATTTGAAATACCCGCGTGTTATAACTACTTAAGAAAAAAACAGTGCGATTTGTTGTGCACAAAAAATCATTTAATTGGTAAGTACGGTTTATTTTTTTATTATTTTTTGTTTAGGTATTTAACATCTCGTTTTTTTTTTTTCAATTTATAGATTTGGAAAATTTGACAGCCCTTAATTTTTGGAGGAAAAAGATACATCCACATATAAGATATGTTTGCCATAAAATTTAATTGGTAAGTACGGTTTATTTTTAAAAGATAGTAGCCAGTCCAATCCGATCTATATAATTAAAAATGTAAATGTTTTAAACACTTCAGAATTATTTGCTGTAGTGAGCTTAAATGATCGTTTGATCCTAATCGAAAATCTCCGAAAGTTCTTACCCAATTTCTTTGAAATTTTTACACAAAATTTCATTCGGCTACGCTCGTGTTTATATATACCTACTTTTTGTTAAAAAATAGCGTCACCTGTTGGGCATGAAAGTAAAATTTTTATGAAAAAAAAATTGGTACTTTTTTTTTAGTATTTATTAATGCGCAGTAAAAATATTGATTTTGAAAAAAAAATCATCTAAGTATTCATTTTGAAAATATCTGGTAGATAATATAAAAAAAAAATTGACGGAGACGTTTTCGAATTATAAATTTAAAAAAAAAATTGAAACTCTTTTAATAATCCGAAAACTAATGTTTAGAACATTTGGTATTACAATACTTTTAAATCTTTTTAACACATTTTCCATAAATAAATTGATCAAAATTAGTTGAATAACATTTTTTATGAAATCGAAAATAAAAAAAAAAAACGTTCTCTGGGAGGATCCATTTATAACAATTTTAAGGAATTTATTTTCTACAAAGTGGTAGCCTATTCGTATAAAAAAAAAAAAAAAACATTCAATTTTGCATAAAAAAGTTGTGAGTTTTTTTTTGAGAAAAATAAGATTTTCATTCGACAGGTACAATTATTTTCGGTCCTAGAAAAATATAAAATAAAAAACATTTCGGAGGAATGTCCAAAAAACGGAAGGTACCAAAGTTTAAAGAAAATTGACCCACCCGTTTTGGCTGCAGCCAAACGGACAGGCAGACAGACAGACGACATATTTGCCATCGCCACATTTTCATCTGTTTGATCAAAATCTCGAGTTTGACTTTTTTACGAATCCATATAATGTACATATGTATGTATATATAATGAACATATTATATTGTATCACAAGTTAAAACAACTGGCGGAAATGAGAATTCAGAAATAAGTTATCTTCTTGCTTATTATCTTATTGCTCATTTTTGTTTTTAAATATATTTTTTGTAATTTTCGGTTTAAGGGATTATAATGAAATTATAAACGTAACTATTAAAAACCACGATTTGAAATTGCATGTATCGGTTTTCCGTGGAGATGCATGTACTTATGTTTAGATACCTCCACTTATGTGAAGATACATGAGGATATCTCTCTGTTACGGTTATGGTGTAGCCATGACGGAACAACAGTAAGTACTTTTGGTGGCTTCTCGGGTTGACGAATGTATGAGATTTGCATGTGCCATGACAGTAAACAAGACTCAAAGCCAATTTTTTTAATTTAATAAAATAAAAAAACCAGATTATTATACTTTAATATCCATTCCATACCCATGCATCATGACGTCTATATTATATACCTTAGTAGACGATGTTCAGATTTGTATTCTTCTGTCCCTCTGATTATACCTATATTAAAAACTTATCAAAATTCCTGTGACTTATTTCTCGTAATGTCTAAGTATAATATTTCGTACACGCTTATCATTTTTTATTTGGAAAAATGTTTGCTATATTTAGGGATTACAAAATGTATGACGTCCAAAAATGTCATACGACACACTTTTCATTAATTTTAGTTTTCTTATCTTGAACAAAAATAAAAATAAAAATAAAAATAAACCCATATTTGAAAGCATATAAATTTAGAACCTGTCGCACTTTGGTTATTATCCATTTCGCCACGTGATCACGTCATTCATTTCATTGACGAATATGATGGTTTTGACTTTCTTTTTAAAATATACCTATATGTAGGGTTAAACCGCATGAGTCGATGTAAAGATTGCGCACATAATTTTTTTTTTTTTAATTTTTCTTGTTCCTGTACCAGAATGAGTATTGGGATTTTTTTAGAGTTTGTTAGAACTTGATTAAGTTAAAAAAAAATTATAGAATGTTTGTACATACATAGGTCGTTGGTTTGGGAATTTTGGTAATTTCTGTTTGTATTTTTTAAATATCAGTCAAAGAAATATTAATTATGAACTCTTAACAATATCACTCAATTTTTCAAAACCAAGTTTATCTATAGTTGGTAAATAGAAGTGAAGGGTTAGACTAAGTATACCCACTATGAAAAAGCCAAACAAGCTTTTGTCTATCATAGCCTATAGGACAAACATTTTACTACTGATAGCATCAATTTGGAAGTAGTTCATTAACCTTGGTTGAATCATTAATTCCGCACTAACGACATATTAGTAGAAATCCGACAGAGAATTACCTGAAAGACCACTGTTGCTGATTCTTTTTGGTAAAACAAATGATTTCAAAACTCCTGTCCTTATCCGAAAGACGAAGTGGACTTGTAAGTACTTTGATAAAATAAAAGGGAGACCTGATACTCTTTTTTAAATGAATAATTATCTGACCGAAATTTGATAGGAATACTTATTTTATACGAGGAAGATTAATAAGGGAGGAAAATTAACTGCAATCTCGATGAGTTGGCATTTCAACATGAACAGACTGACGGCTGAACAACGCATGCAAAATATTTTGAATGGGTTTGGAACGAGATTTTTGTTGATCCCGATTTTTACAAGAAAATTTTGTTTAGCGATTAAGCTCATTTTTGGTTGAATGGCTACGTCAATAAGCAGAACTGCCGGATTTAGAGTACAGATAATCCTCAAGACATTTTTGAGACGCTGTTACATCCACAAAAACTGACGGTTTTGTGTACTTTATGGGCTGGTGGAATAATTGGTCCGTACTTCTTTAAAAACGATGCTGGCCAGAACGTTACAGTCAATGGTGACCGCTATAGAGCCATGATTACTGACTTTTCCGTTCATTAATTGAACAATCATGATGTGCAAAAACTGTGGTTTCAACAAGACGGCGCAACATGTCACACAGCTCGTGCCACAATTGATTTATTGAAGGAAAAGTTTGGTAACTGCATAGTTTTACATTACGGAATACGAACCTGTGAATTGGCCTTCAAGATCGTGTGATTTAACGCCGCGTGACTATTTTCTGTGGGGATATGTGAAGTCGTTAGTCTTCGCCGATAAGCCCTTTCCAAACTTTTCGCAAACAATTAAATTACTGCGAAATGAAAAACGGCTAAAAAAATCTTTTACTTATAGGGAAGCACTACGATATCCCGCAAATCAAAATCTCGATTAACGAAATCTCGTATTTTGTTTTTGTTAAAAATCTTGAAAAATCAAAATCTCGTAAATTGATAATACTGCGTTTCAAAAAAATCCCTCACCCAAAAATCTAGGTAATAAATTTCGCAAAACCACGCATAATGATTTTTAAAGAAAACTTTTCCCGCCTTCCGAAGAAGATACTAATAGATTGAGCAACGGAGTTGCGTGAGTGGAGCAGAACGCAAGAACCGTAAACCCAAGGTACTTTCGTTCTTGACATAAAAATAGGTGCCTCACTGACTCCTTAAAGTGCAAAAAAGGTCTAAAATTTTGCGAGATTTTGTAATTGCGAGATTAAAAAAAAAACGAAATTTTGTCATTGCGAGATTATGAAAAGCTATGAGTTTCTTATTGAGAGATTCTATAATCTGCCATATATCGTAGCCAACCCTCTTTGGACATACATTTTTTTTTCAAGGCATTTCTTTAGTTGAGGTTTTAATCAAAACTATAACATTATGGAAAAATGCCCGTCTTATTCCATGCGTCCATTTCAATTTGAGCTAGACCCTTGTTCATCTAGCATGGGTTGGGTACAAATATAAATACAAATATTTTGTTTTTTTTTTTTTTTTCAAATATTCTCGCAAACGACTTCAACGATTTTGATTAAACTTCGTACTGTCGTTGTTAGAAAACTGCCTTTCAGATTTTTGCCAACTAAATTCGAATAACGGAGTAACATTTTTTTAAATTTTTAATGACTGAACTGATGCTTCTTAATAGATAAAAATATTGCATTTAAAATTATAAGTAATTAAGCAAAAAAAAGGTGCTTTTTATATTTCATGTTTTTTTTTTAAATAAAACTGCCCATCCCATCGAAACGGGGAGAAATAGGCACCCCCTCCCATACAATTTCTTTCTTCTTTTGACCCAGTCTACAAGACTTAGTAGTTTTTTACATCTTACTCCAAAGACCCTAAATTTGTTATTAAGTATTCTGTTTTTTATACTACTTGTTGTTATTAAGCAATTATTGCTAATTTTTGAGAAGCTGTATTTTGGAAACGGTCTACAGACACGACTCATAGCTCAAATTAAAGAAAATTTAGTGAGTTCGAAATCGTAGAATAAAGTTAAAATCGAAAACTAGTCCTTGAAATCGCCAATAACTATACAAAAATGTGAAAATTTCGCGGTTTTTTTCAATTTTTGACCATGATACGTTCGGCTCTCGAGGTCGAAAACTTGGTTTCTTCATAAGGCCAACATCATAAACAACTCAGCTGAAAATCGGAACTACCGGATTTGACGCAAGGTCTTCCTCCTATGAGATGACAAAGTTACTGTACTATTAGTCTTTCTTAACATTTTATTTTTAAAGATATAAATATGTTGCCACCAGCTTTACGTTAAAGCTTTTAACCACAAGAGCATGAAGTTCGTGTGGTCCAGTCGTGCATTTTTTTTTTCTCATGTTTTTGTCACACAAACAAAAATTCAATCATTTCCCGAATACCGTATACGGTAGCGTATATGACTCACTTTTTTAAAATTCGTTTATCAATCACATTTTAAATACAGTGAATGTAGAAGGGGAAGTTAAATCGTCTCACTTATATCTCAAAATGCTTGAATTACTCTTTCAAGAATGTAAGTGTACATAGGTAAAAAGAAACGAAAATGGATTAAGTGCAAAATCATCGACTTAACGCCTTCCATTCCAAGATATCCCTAAATTGAGTCATCGCCCAGTTCCTCGAAAAAATGTGGCCTGTTTTCTAGTTTGTGCTGACTAAGATTTAAGTAATATACTTAACTCATACACCCTCAGCATAATTCAGATATTCTGATATGCATTCTGCTCATGTGATGGATTCCAATTGAATTTTGACTCGTTCAACTTATAAGTGAGTTAATATAAATATATAGGTGGTGAAATTAGACAAAAATAAATTGAATACAAAATAAATTTTCAATAAATATAACACAACCCATTTTAAGACTGAAAAGTACAGAGTGTCCGCCGGGAAGGTATACTATTTTTTTTTGCCGCCATTTTGGTAAACATTAGTCTTGACAGTTCATATTTGGCAGTCGTGAAGTAGACACGTGACAAATTTATTATGGAAAAATATTCGATAAACCAGCGTGTTTTAATCGTTAAAACATTTTATCAAAATTAATCATCGATTACTGTGACGATGAGAAAGTTACGTGAAATTTTTGGGAGAAACAACGTGCCAACAAAACGCACTATGTATCGTGTAGTGAATGATTTCGAAGAAAGAGGATCTGTAGGTGATAGGCCCAAGCATGGACCACAACGTACTGCAAGATCGGCTGAAAACATTACTGCTGCTCAAGGAAGTGTTCAAAACAATCCATCAACCTCAATACGACGCCGCCGTGCTCAGGAGCTTGGTCTTCAAAGAACAGCTTTGGCCACAATTTTGCATGCTTTGGGCTTGATTAATATTTGGTATCAACAAGACGGTGCCACATCACATACAACCAGGATTACAATAGAATTACTGCGAGACCTCTTTCCACAACAAGTTATTTCAAGAAATGGTGATGTTGATTGGCCTCCACAGTCGCCTGATTTGACTGCTCCGGACTGCTTTTTGTGGGGATATCTGAAAAGCAAGGTTTATGCAAACAAACCAGAAATGCTTGAGAAACTCAAACAAAATATTCGTGATGAAATTAATGAAAAACCGCGTGAATTGTGTGAGAATGTAATGAAAAATCTGATCAAAAGGGCTCGCATTTGTGAGACTAACAGAGGCGGACATTTACCTGATATTGTATTCCATACATAATTGCCGACATTAAATAAAACATTTATCAGTATAAGATCCATTCTCTTTCATTTAATCAAAAATTATAAACAAACAAAGTAGTAAACCTTCCCGGCGGACACCCTGTATATACATAAAATAATTTCACCTAGCCTCATTTGAAATGAAAAACGTGGACACTTCATGCATGTTTGATGGTACCTATACCTACTCTTTCAAGGGCTTTCCAATTAATAGGGATTGATAGATTTTGACAGTTCATGACGGCCATGTTGTTTTTTTTTTTTTTTTTGAAAAACAAGTTGCTGAAGATTTTTTTGACGTTTTCTTTTAATTTGCTTAAAGGTACAAGAGATTGTAACTTTCAAACGTGGAAACAAAATCGTAGAAATTTTCTGTAGTTTGCTTTTAAAGTAACTTTGTTGAACACACACTATTGAGTGTGTGAAGAGGAATGTCAAAAAAATCTCCTCAAATCGTTGACCGGGGAGATTTCATTTTCCCCTCTCACTTTTTGCCCTTCTCACTTACAAACTGAAAGTTGCTGCCAACTCCTCGTATGAAAGGGGACTTATTGCAGGAATATGGACGATGCCAATCAATGTAACAAAACAAATACTAGAGTTTGTATATTCCGAGTTTTCATTTTCTTTCAAGTTTGCGCATCTTTCAAAAGAGATAATTTATTTGTATTTCGTTAGGTACTGTCAATTCTGACAGAGGGTCACTGAGATTCTCAGATTGTGCGATATGACCCTGTAAATCTTTTTTTTTTTTAATTTTATTTCCTTAGGTCACATGTCTAAGCCAATAAGCCGCAAAAAACCGGTGCTGCGGTGCCCTCAAAGTCAACATAACCCGTTCCATAAGCTCAAATGTAATCAGATGATGTACCAGTACCTACATATAAATTTAAGAATGCGTCAGAATTATTGAAATTTGGTGAAAATCTCGATGACTATACTCAAAATTTGAACAAGAAAACATTTATTTTGGCGTTGTAATTGCGTGAAATTCAACGTTTTTGTAAATATTTCGAATATAATATTATGTCAGATTTAGAAATATGTCTCAAGACTCTCAGGCAAAATTTGTAGCCAGTAAAATTCTACATAACAAAGATTCTAACAAGATTCCGAAATAGAAAAATAGATTCTGTGAAAAAAACGTGCAAACACAAACTTTACAATTACAACAAAGAGTCATAAGTCTATAGGTCAAATTCCATAATGGATTTTTGAGGTGTGTTAAAAGTCCACAAAAGTATTGTGGATTTTTAACCCACCTTGGCCGGCCAGAAGTCCACAGGAAATTCTTGTACACTTTTAGAATTTCTGACTCACTTTAATGATTTTATATTTAGTTTACTGAAAAAAGATTTATTCTGCTTTTTTTAAGCTTAAGATGCGTTTTAAGGGAATATTTTTTTGCTTAAATCCTAGATAATAGCTCCAGACTTTTGGATCCTCGTGTACCGCTAACGCGACTCCGTTGCTTCGCTCGTCAGGAAGGTGCTAATGTCAACAGTTTTCTTAATAAACCAGTAACTTTAAAAAATCCAGAAAATATTTGTGAAGTTATGACCCGCTTCCTTTCTAAAATTATGGAATATTGACCCACTTTTGTATGGACTTTAGGCTCATAAGGGTGGATTATAAGTCCACAGTTGATTTGTGGACTTGTAACCCACCCAAGTGGGTCAAAAGTTCATTGTGGACTTTTGGCTTGTAGACTTTAGGCCCTGCGCCTACAATAACAGTTGTTTGTTTTAATATAAATTTTTCCATATCACCGCGGTTTAATATACTGGTCGCGTTTATACATTGTGCAAAATTTAAACAAAAAACTATATTTTTCTCACGAATTTAAATTCATATAAATAATCGTGTTTTATTCTTCCTTTTATTTTGGGAAATAAGACCCACGGGCTTTATTTTCGTGGGGCATTAAAAATATACTATATAGCGCGTGCATAAAATGTTCATGTAATTGTTGTAATTATTTGAGACCGACTACGTAATGTTCTTTAGTACAAATTTTAGACATTTAAATTTTTTTTTTTTTTTAATTAAATACTGATGCTATACAAATTAAAGGTGTCTTTCAGCGTCATTGTATTGATGTCATTCGCATCATTTCACCGCAGCCATTATATCTACAATATTACATGCGTCATAAGAGGAATAAATTCTTCTGATGATGGTTATTCTTGGTAATAAATTTAATTCTGCAAATTTAAAAATTCGAATAAATTGATAAATGTACATAAACCAGATATAATTGGTAATTTGTTTGATGAATAATTTGTTTTTTGTTTAAGTAATTTTTGCAAAAAAAAAAATATTCCTCTCACATTAGGCGTTCCGATTTCGCAAATAATTTGCTGGAAATAACAAGTACACATAAATGGTTGAGAAAAGTGGTTTTATTGTAATGTAATGTAATGTTATAAAACCATTCATAATTTATAGGGGGAAATATTATAAAACAAAAAATTAACAGGAAACACGTGAACAGGCTAAATACATTTGTCCATGTGAAAAATATGGTTTTCTAGGTGAACGCCTTCCACTTAAAATGTTTGGCTTTGAGCCTAATCTGTCAAACAGTCGGATCAATTCCAAAAATAGCTCCAGTTCCAATCTTCTGCATATCGATCCACCATAAAAATTACGTATACGCCCGAGTGTACTGCAAAAAAAAAAAAATAATTACAGATTTCACTCATAGAGTAACTATGGGGACATTAAAATGACTTGTGTTACGTCGATAAAACAAAAACATGTCTAATCTTTGTGATTTATATTTTGTATACAATTGTTACATTATAACTTCACAAACTGTCTTAGAAACCATTCTACAGTTTGAAGTACCGAGTCGTATAATTTTTTTAGACAAAAATAATGTTTTTGACACTTCGAGCTATATTCTTTCAACTGAGTTTGTGAAATGTGTGGCCGAGCGGCGAACATCAATTTAGTTGACAACCAAATTGAATAGTTTATGGACTACTTACAGATGAAGCCTATAAAATTTTATTTGCATTTGAGGACCTTAATCTTGAAGATCTGAACATTAAGGCTAAAGATATAAGTTTATTAAAAAGGTTCAAGTATAGGTACCTGTATATTCTAGGTTAAACAATAAAATTGATTTAGAAGTTAGTAAAGTTTTTACCCAAACGTTGTCTAGCTTATTCTAGGTTCTTAAGGTTGAAATAGGATTTAAGTTTTTATCCGGATGAAAAACCACTAAAAAAAATAAAAAAAATGGGGTTTGTAAAAAAATTAAATTGATAGTTTTTTTTTTTAAGCAAAAAACTTCTGCCAAAAATACAACTTAAATAGTTTAAAAATATAATACGCCCTAACTTTGGTTTTCACTTGATCGCATATGGAACATTTAATAAGGTCTTTTAAGATTTTGAATTAGGAATAACAAAATAACATTGAGTATTCAGTTGCCATGGGCACCAATGGGAAGTTACCAGTGTTGGTCGTACCCAGCCTCTTTTCTTATTTATCTTGTCATGTTCGATGCTCTTTCTCCACCAATTCTCATTATAATTACTTATGTATTCCGAGAGATTGAGTGAAACAAACATACTTACTGTTACATACAACTGTTACTTTTTCTATTTTTTATTTATTTGACTAAATGTTAAAAAAAAAAAATTACCCTATGTCCATCGACATCTTCCAAACTCTCGAGAAACCAAAATTCTCATAAAAAACATAAATTATGTTCGTCGTCTAATTCCAACCTCTCGCTATACAAATTTTCATTTTAATCAAAAGAGAAGAAACAGACATATAGACAATATATCGGGTTTTTCAATAAGAGCGCTACAAAAGTTTTTTTAAATAAAACAAAAACGGATATCCAAAATGTCAATGAAATTCTTTATTCCTGTGAAATTACGTTCAATGCCATTATGTATGGAACTCGATTTCTTTTGCATGGCCACCATGGGCACGCTTGCAGAACTCCAGACGCTGAACCCAATTTTCGACGGTTTTCAAGCATAAATCGGCCGATACTGCTGCAATTTCACGTTCGATATTCGTACGAAGTTCATCAATCGTCACTGACTTGTTGGCATAGACCATAGACTTGACGTAGCCCTACAGGAAATAGTCAAACGGCGTCAAATCGCACGACCGAGGCGGCCAAGCGACTGGACCATTTCGTGAGATAACACCTTCTCCAAACTTGGTTTCCAATAAATTGATTGTGACATTCGCTGTGTGGCTTGTGGCGCCGTCCTGTTGGAACCACATGTCCTCCAAGTCCATATCATCCAATTGGGGCCAAAAATATTCGGTTATCATTGAACGATAGAGATCCCCATTCACACTAACGTGCCGGTCTTGATCATCACGGAAGAAGTACGGCCCAATGACGCCGCCGGCCCATAAACCACACCAAACCGTAATTTTTTCGGGATGCAATGATGACTCATGGAGTACGTGTGGATTGCTGCCTGACCAATACTGCATATTTTGTTTATTGACAAAGCCATTCAGCCAGAAATGAGCCTCATCGCTGAAGATGATTTTTCGATGAAAATCCGAATCATTTTCAAGTTGTTGCTCAGCCCAATTCACGAACATACGACGCTTCTGGTGGTCAAGCGGCTTTAGTTCTTGCGTCAATTTAATCTTGTAAGGATGTAGGCCAAAATCTTTTCGCAAAATTCGCCACAACGACGTCACAGAGATGCCCAACGCTTGAGAACGACGTGTAAGAGCCACATTTGGGCTTTCTGAAACTGAAGCCTCAGCGGCAGCAATATTCTCGACACTACGGGTACTTCTTTGTCTCACTGGCACGGGAACATTTTGTACTGTGCCTGTGGATTCAAATTTTTCCACTAGACGCTCAATTGTTCATCTGCTAGGACGATTATGACGACCATAAATTGGACGTAGCGCTCTTAATGTTGAGGCCACTGACTCCGTATTTCGGTAGTAAATTTTAATAATTTTGACTCGTTGTTGGCTCGTATATCTTTCCATCATGAAATGGCAAACCTTACTGAAGAGAAATGTCAAAAGAGCGGCAAGAAATACATACATAATAAAATTATTTTCGTCAATATATTTTCAAACATCCCAATGTTAAATATCTTAGTATATCTTAGTGAAGTGAACTAATAGGCAAACGGCCAAACGATTCTTTACAAATTTCTTTCAAAAAAAAAATCGATTCTGTTTAAATTTTTCTGACTTTTTAGTTGAAAGGCATTCGACATTAGTGAACACAAATAAAATTTGAAAATATTCATGTGTTAGTTCGAATCTGACATAAGAAATTAAAAAGATGGAAAAATATTACTGAATTATGACAAGGAAAGAAAAATATTTTGGGATAACATTTCTGCAGAGTGTGTGGTACGATTTAAAAAATAATAAGGTCTGGTTCGCCTCTCAGTGACGCATGGTTTTTCGAGTTAAATTGATTCAAATGAATAAATAAGCATCACTAAAAATAGTATGATGATCGACGTGGATTGGTGGTAGCTAATACAAGTGTTTGTTGTTTCATTCAAACCTTCAATATATCAGGCGAATGTTTTTTAAAAGTTATAATTGTTGAACTTCAATGACGAATTTTGGAAGGCCTTCATAAACAGGTTCCATTAGAACTTTAGAAATAAAATTAATTTTTAGAAGTGCTGAATCTGTTCACTAAGAAATTATTTCACAAAAGAGAATTCATGTTGTTTGTGTTTGGTTTTTTATGAGAAATGGCATTATCAAAGAGTGAATTGCTATTGGATAATTTTTTAGTTTCTGTAAAATGGCATTTGAGTTGGATGGAGCTTGGAGGGACTTGTAGGCATATAGTAAAAACGTTTTTTTATTTTTATTTGTATTTCGGTTAAGAAATTGAAAAGGAGAGTTGATATCCAAGGCCATTTGCACACATATAGTGCGTGTGTGCAGTTTGTAGGTAAGTGGGGTACACGACTACAAGTTTCAAAGTTTTGGTTCACCCTTTTTTTATGTGTGACCTAGTAATTGACATTTTCGACACCTCGCGTAACCACACCCCTAAGTAAACAGTCAAGCACTACATCCACTGTGCAAAAAACAACATTTAAAGTTATTACTTAATAAAAAAAGCAAATAAATAAAAAAATGTTGCCATCAATCTCATTTAAATTTTGAAATAAAACGAGGATTGGAGATAACGATGAATAAAAAAAAAACTAGTTGTACGCAAATTTATTTTTAAAACAAAAAATTTCAACAGGTTCATTAATGGTTTGTTTTGGAAAGGTGTAAGGAGTGCCTAACTTTTTGTCAATTCAATTGAAATGTAATTGAAACATCAAAAAATGAAGAAGAATTAAAATAACAGGGTATAACTTTCCAGTTTTTTTTTTTTTTTAATATTCCTAACCAATTGTTTTAGATTTTTGAATATGAATTTTGGTCTATATGTATAAAGCTTTAAGCTTGCTTTAAAAGATTTCCTGAAAATTTTGATAATTTGTAATTGTAGATATTTACATGGGATAATTGATTATCGATGAAATTATAGGATAAACTGGAAAAATGTCTGTGGGTAAAAATCTATCGAAATCAAAGTGCGATACTATATGGAAATTCGTTTTCTTTATCGAAACAAAGAGGGTCACACTAGATATATGTATGTGGAACATTCTATTTCGATATTGTTTTGAAAAACTCATCTTCTGTCAGAAATATCAGTATTTCCGTAAACCAGATGTAACTCACTTCGTTGTATAGTTGGGCAATTTAGTTCATTTGAGTGATCGATCAATTTAGTTCAAATCACGCTACTGAACTAGTTCGTTCATTTTAGTTCAATTAAGTTCAAATTTCATTTTACAAAGAATTAAAAAAATAAGCTGTACATCAAATTAAAAAAAAAGAGAAGGCAAGGGCAAATTGTAAAAATTCTTTATAGATATACAAACTCCATTCATCCAAAGAAAAAATAAAAAGAGAGTATTGAGCTAGACCCTATTTAGATTTTGATTTTTCACTTCGCCATGACGATGGGTTTGTGGATGAGATTGATGAAGGGAACAGCTTTTCACCGCTTTTACCCAAAAAATTAGATATCGTCATGGCATGCGTAAAAATTACAATCGGCGCGTTCAAAAAGTGAGCA
This sequence comes from Epistrophe eligans, assembly GCA_951394125.1. Classification (NCBI taxonomy): domain Eukaryota; kingdom Metazoa; phylum Arthropoda; class Insecta; order Diptera; family Syrphidae; genus Epistrophe; species Epistrophe eligans. The sequence continues at coordinate 90,558,817 of OX596029.1, forward strand.
AGCGAACCCAACATTTTTTCCCTCAGAGTTTTGACAGCCAAACTGAGAAATTTTGCTAAGGAATAGTATTCATGTAAATTTAATGTGATTGCTAAGCTATCTCCGAGATCTTATTTTCCTGAATACGCCTAATCTAAACAGGGTCGGATGAGTGTGGGCAGTTCCATCATGTCATAAATGACTTCATCTGTTGTCTGTTAACGGGTTGAATGCACACACATATGTTGAATTTGTGTTCAGCAAACTCCGTCTCTATCAATTTATTCTGAGCTCATAGAGCGCGCTCTAAACACGCTCAGAGCGAAAATAAAACACAAAATTGGAGCTTTGAATGCTCTGAACTTAAAAGAAACACGATTTTTTTGACAGTTCGGGTTCTGCTCTGAACTAAAAAAAAAAAAAACGCCCATTAGAATGTTAAAGAATGTAAAATCAAAAATAATTCTTCCTCGCTCCTCGAGAACTAAATGAACTAGTGAACTAAGTATGTGAACTAAGTTCACTAGTTCAGTAAAATGAACTAGTTCATTGAACTAGTTCGTTCGCGAACTACACAAGCCTATCGTTGCATTAATTTCAGAATTTGAAAAAAATATGTTTCGGAAGTAAACTCAGAAATGATTCGAAAGATGTCATCGCACAGAAAAGTTGGGCCTTAAGAAATCTATGAGCTGATTTAAATGTGTTATTTTAAATATTTCAGTCGAGGAAATTGTTTTAGATATTTATGTGTTAATATCTAATTTGGATCATAAATTATATATGCTTAATTAAAATATCGATGTAGAATGAACATTCATAACTACCGCCGTAAGGCACATGTAAATATATTAATAAACACAATGTTAACATATTTTAACTTGATTACTTTAAATTCTGCTTAAAACAGATCTTTTAGTGGTAGTATAAACTTTTGTATATACCTATAGCTATTAAAAAAAAAAATTTCCCAACAGTCCAACCAACAAATTATACAATTGCGTAATTGAAATGATTCAGTTCGTGTGGCAAGTTCAAATTCAATTTTTTTTAGAAGATAAGAATTCAAGAAGTTATTATTAAAACTTTCCCAGAATTTTTTTTAGGACGTCATACTTAATTTTTTAAAATTTTTATACTGGAATAACCATTAAAATTCCAACTCAATTAGGTAGGTACACATAAAATATAAATTGATAAATGTATAATTGTATAGTCCAGTAATTAACATCAGACCTTGAGTCAGATCTGGTAGTTTTGATTTTTTGTTGAGTTGTTTATGAAGGTGGCCTAATGAATAACCCAAATTTTTAACCTTCAGCGCCAAATGGAACATTGTTAAAAATTAAAAAATAAAAACGCGAATTTTAAGCGCTTTTTTAAAGGACTATAGTTTTCAATTTTAACTTCGCTTTACGATTTCAAGATAAAAATTTAGTTTTAAATTTTAAATTTTGAAAACAAAATACATAGCTATGTTTTGCTGACAGTTTTGTTTTCCAGTTCAAACTAAATTGATACATTTGAAAAAGAAACCATTGGGACTACAGAAAATGGTTTTGGACTCAAATTAAAGAAAATAGGGCATTTCACTTGAAGCGGACAACTAAAAAAGTGGTGGGTCTTGAAATTCATTCATCTTTGTGTTATTTATACTTCATTTGAATCTTAACATACATATTGAAGGATTTTGAATTTTGAGGTCTGGTGCTCTAGTAATGGGCTTGTCAACTTTCGGCAAGCTATGAGTAAGGGTTTTTAAGAAAAATGTTGATAAATTAAATGAAGTGATAGAAAAATAATTTTAATAATTCAATCCATGGTAAATTAGAGGTTCTTCTTATTTATGAAATCTAAACTGAAAATTGATTTTTTGTTTTTTATATAAAACTGGAAGTTAACATTTCAAATCAAATTTTAGCAAACTTAGCCCATTTTAATATTTTTTGTTTAAGTCTAAGAATGAAGCTCATATTTTAGAGAATCTATAAGCCAAGTTTCAGAGTGGGATATTCAGACGTTTAGAAGATACATAATTTTTAGTGCGTGGACCTCGTGCAAAAACCAGATTTTTTATACCTATAGAAAATCGGATGTCGGCGATTCAATTTTAATTTTAAGTAGCTTAGACCATTTTGATATTTTTTTTTCTTTTCTCTTATTGTTCTTTATATAATAAAGATACCAAATACCAAGATTGAAGATGGGATGTCCATTTTTTTAGAAGTTACATATTTTTTAGTGCTGAGGTGGCAACTTCATGTCATGCGATAAGCCCCACTTGGTCTAGCTTTCTCGCCTTCTCCTAGTATGAAGATGGCGTCTCTTCAGTTTCACTGTTAGCAGTGTAACTTCAATGTTAGAAAAGTATCGATATAATATGAGCCCACGTGAAAATATTTTGTTTTGCCGTTACTTTTGTTTGATTTAAGTTCTTGCTCTAAATGAACACAACGTTTGTCTAGTTCGCAATTGAATTTTAGTTTAATAATAAATAATTTATCAAGGGATAAAATTTTAAGAAAGATTTCAAATAATAATTCATTGTGCAAATGATCCATGTGCCTCCAACTCAATAAAAACGAAATCTTGGACAGAAAATAGATTTGCCGACGAATTTAGTACATCGAGGTGGCAAGCAAAAAAAAGAAAAACAGCTTGTAGACAATTTCGGGATTTTGTCATCCCCTAATCCACTTGACGGACGAAAAGTCCCAGTTGAAACTGTGAATTTGGTAAGGTCATTTTATTTGACAGAAGATGTAAGTCGAGTTATGCCTGGGAAAAAAGATTTCGTGTCAGTTAAACAAGGCGATGGCACAAGAAGCCAGCTACAAAAACAACTTCATTTATGCAATATTGCTGAGCTGCATCAGCAGTCTAAAACTGAATACCCGGTTATTAAATTAGGCCTAACAAAATTTTTCACTCTGAGGCCCAAACAGTGCATCCTAGCTGGAGACTCAGGTACTCATGTCGTTTGTGTTTGCACATATCACCAAAATGTGAAACTTATGTTGAACGGGGCAAATATAGAATCTCTCACAGCTAGAACAAGTATTCCTATTTCATCATATAAGGATTGCTTGAAAATGATGATGTGTTCTAATCCAACTTTAACTTGTCATTTAATGACCGAAAAATCGCCCATAGATGAACATTGTAACTCTTGCCCGGGACTAGATGAAATTCTAAAAAATTTAAAATGTATTTTTGATGATAACCAAGTGACAAGTGTAGAGTTTGAGACTTGGGTCGGTACAGAACTTTGTGTTCATTTAGAGCAAGAACTTAAATCAAACAAAAGTAACGGCAAAACAAAATATTTTCACGTGGGCTCATATTAAATCGATACTTTTCTAGCATTGAAGTTACACTGCTAACAGTGAAACTGAAGAGACGTCATCTTCATACTAGGAGAAGGCGAGAAAGCTAGACCAAGTGGGGCTTATCGCATGACATGAAGTTGCCACCCCAGCACTAAAAAATATGTAACTTCTAAACAAATGGACATCCCATCTTGAAACTTGGTATTTGGTATCTTTATTATATAAAGAATAATAAGAGAAATGAACAAAAAATATCAAAATGGTCTAAGCTACTTAAAATTAAAATTGAATCGCCGACATCCGGTTTTCTATAGGTATAAAAAATCTGGTTTTTGCACGAGGTCCACGCACTAAAAAATATGTATCTTCTAAACTTCTGGATATCCCACTCTGAAACTTGGCTTATAGATTCTCTAAAATATGAGCTTCATTCTAAGACTTAAACAAAAAATATTAAAATGGGCTAAGTTTGCTAAAATTTGATTTTAAATGTTAACTTCCGGTTTAATATAAAAACAAAAAATCAATTTCCGGTTTAGATTGAATTATTAAAATTATTTTTCTATCGCTTCATTTAATTTATCAACATTTTTCTTAAAAACCCTTACTCATATACCCAATTTATGAGAAAATACATTTTTAAAATCATTGAAGCGTTTCTTCAAAAAAATTGTTTTGCCAATTTTTTTAATGCGGAGTTAAAAAATTAATTTAAGAAAAAATGCATCTAACAATTTTCGAAACATGGAATTTTCAAAAAAAAATTTTGTTTCGAAATTAGTTTTTTTTTTTGTAAATTTTGATTATAATATTTATTAAACTTGTTAGAAGCTGTTGGGTGAAAAATTTCATTAAAATCGGTTCAACAGATAGGTAATTATGCTAATCGAAAACTAAAAACATGGTTCTATGAAAGATACCATTTTTAATCGATAGATAAAATTTTTTTCCAATAAATTGGTAGATCGTACTGATATTAGCTCACATAGGAACTTTAAGCAAAATCTTAGGAGCCGTTTTTGAGAAAATTGAGATTTTCCTTACCGGTTTTAAACACTCGTATGGGAGTAAGGTTATTTTTACTCATAGGAACAATTTGTTACTTAAAATCTGCTAAATAATGTTAAAAAACTGCTAAATGCCAAGTTTAATAAAAATCAACCAAATTGTTTTTGAATACTAATTGGTATATTGGTATACGATACCTTTAAAACTTTCTGAAACATTCCCTTTAAAATAAATTTCGCAAAATCAACTGAGCCGTTCTTGAGAAAATCGAAAATGAAAAAAAAAAAAAAATGGTACCAAGTTTAAAGAAAGTTAACCCACACCTTAAGGCTGCAGACGAACGAACAAGACAGACAGAAAGAATGCGAGACGCACTTTTTTTTTTTAACTTCGCTATCATCGCAATATAAATTTTAATTAAAATCTCGAGTTTGATTTTTTCAAAAGATTATTCCAAAATTGTGATCTTTTTTATACTAATTTATTATTCATGTTTCGATTGCGATTGTTGTTATTGCAATAAATTCATGATTTTTTTGATTGGGCAGTGTGGTGGTATATGTAATTATGTATATGTATACCTTTCGTGCTTCGTATATTTATCACATTGAATAAGCTTCTGATTTTGTTTTAGTTGATGAGAGTTCTGTCGAAAAGTGGGACTATAGCTTCTAGCTGGAAAGAGAAACAGCTTAAAGCTTTTATTTTTTTTTTTTTTTGATGGGGCGGGCTTTAAAATTTAAATGTTTTTTTGCATTCCAATGTTGTGAGTTTTTCTCTCAAACAAAACAAAAATGTGAAAAATATATTTATGCAGCTAAACTATACCTTTTATTAAATGCTAAAATTGATGCTGATATTATATCATGCCATATTATATCAGATATTATTACTATTATTTTTTTTTTTAAACTAGGCGGATCGTGAAATTTGGTGTATCTGTGATGGTGGAGAGCGCCATTTTGCCATGCAACCGGTTTCTATTTTTGTCTAAACAAAAAGTTGCATAGTAAACAATTATAATAAGATTGATTTGATTGTATTGGTTAGGTGTATTATTTTTTTTTAATACAAATAGAAAGATATTGAAAAAAACTATATAGAAGATTTGTTATTAATTAAGTTTTATAATTTTAAATAAATAAAGAAAGTCATGAATATAATTATTAAAAAACACAGGAACCACTGATTTCACAGAGTTAGTACCTACTATATGCGCATAAACTAAGTTAGGTGATTCTATATGTATTTACCTGTAACTTCTACAACTTGATTAATTTGCCATTAATATTTTAGTTGTGATAGTTTTGAATTTATCGTTCAATATTTTCTATGTTTACTTTTTGGCTCTTTTGCTAAGTTCAGATAAAGTTAGTGAAACACCCCCTTAAACGGCAATAAAAACTTTTTATATAGTGGATGGTTTATTGCTAGCCGTTAGCTAGCAGGAATTTTTAATACTAACAATCAGAAGTAAACCCCATAATGTATATTATACGCTTTTTAACATCAAGATCACCTTTTTTTTGTTTAAATTCTGCTTTTTTTTAACTTCATTTTCTATAAAAATAATTATGTAGATTAGGTACCTACTATAATCCCAACAAAAGTCAAACACCTATTAAAAAATCAATTAAGAACTTCAAACTAAAAATTATATCAGAATTCATAGACGTCTTAAATACAAAAAAAAATCGGTGCAAAGGAATTAAAATTAGACGTCAGTAATGGAGTCAAGTGCATTGAACGTTAAATGAATTCCTTTCTGATTTATTATACTTCTAAAATCTAGCTATGAATATATGCACTGAAAAAAAAAATAGAAACAAACTCCCACAACTAAAGGTTATATGTACCTGTTTCTGACAAGCAAGCACCTGTTAAGCCAAGAGAAGCTGATAATTTATTTATAATCGTATAAATCGTAATATTTATATAGTTCTAGATAAATTATAAAATTCTGTCATCTGTACTGTGTGATCGCTTAAAACCGTATGTAAACGATCTGATCGGCCCCTATCAGTGTGGTTTTAGACCCGGCAAATCAACCGTTGATCAAATGTTCACACTACGACAGATTTTGGAAAAAACCCAGGAGTTTCAAATCGATACACACCACCTCTTTATCGATTTCAAAGTCGCGTATGATAGCGTAGATAAGAGCTCTACAGAGCCATGTCGCATCTCGGCATCCCTGCCAAACTCGTCCGCTTGTGCAGGATGACAATGGAGAAATCTCGCTGCTCCGTCAAAGTCGGTAAGAACACCACCGAACCCTTTGAAGTCGAGAAAGGTTTGAGACAAGGCGACGCGCTATCATGCAACCTGTTTAACATCGTTCTTGAAGCAATTGTACGCAACTCGCAAGTCAACAACAGAGGTACAGTTTTTCAAAAGTCTGTTCAACTACTTGCTTACGCAGATGATATTGACATCATTGGAAGAACGAAGCGAGCTGTTACCGGCGCGTTTGCAAGTATTGAATCAAAGGCGGCAAAAATGGGTTTGGCTGTTAATGAGGACAAGACGAAGTATATGCTATCATCGAGAAAGGAATCTCAACATCGTCGACTCGGGCAAAACGTCACGATGGATAGGTACAACTTCGATGTCTTCAAGGACTTTGTCTATCTGGGATCCACTATTCCAACGCATAATGACATCAGTGCAGAGATCAAATGAAGAATTACTCTTGCCAATCGCTGTTTCTTCGGGCTAAGAAGGTATTTGAGTAGTAAAGCCCTCTCTCAAAGAACCAAGGAGACCTTATATAAGACCCTAATCATCATCGGTCCAGTCTGTATCGATGGAGTATGGAGGAGAAGATTCAACAACGAGCTTTACGGGCTTTACAGCGACGTCGACCTGGTCAAAAAGCTGAAAATACAGCGGCTGAGATGGCTGGGACACGTGGAGCGTATGGACACCAACGCACCAGCCCGACGAGTCTTCGAATCTACCCCTGACGGTCTGCGCAGCAGAGGAAGACCCCACCTTAGGTGGCGCACACAAGTGGAGAACGATCTCAACCAACTTGGAGTGCGTAACTGGAGGCAGCTAGCTAGGGACCGAGCTGGCTGGAGAGGCTTGTTGGTTGAGGCCGTAGTCCAGCCTGGACTGTTAAATTTTTATGTTATTGTTAATTCGCTTTTATTTTTTCTTTTATTCCCTCTTTCAATACATTCTCTCGGTGTGTAGCTCTGTCTAAACGGAGTAGCTTCTTTCATTCATAATTTGCAAATTTCCAATCGGTAGCTAAATGGTCCCTGTACTGAATAAGACATCCAAACCTTACCTACCTGCGTACCCTTGTCGCTAGCGAGGTGATACTTTCTTGTCTTGTCTTGACTTTTTTTTTTTTTTTGCATTCATACTGGTGTTAAATGGACTGGCAAATGTATGTACCTATTTGATTGCCAATCGCTCGTTCGGTCCGCTTGGTAGTCTGTATTTTGCTCTCTGTTGTCTTAATTCTAATTATTAGTTCATTTATTTTTATATTTTAATTTATTTTGATAATTTAAACTACATGTGTATTTAAAAAAAAAAAAAAATAAACAAAAATGAGATATGTCACATCTGATGTTATTGAAATAATTATTACTCAAAGTTACACTGGCTGAATTTTGTGTCCCTTTTTACTCATGCTGTCAATTATTCTTTTTCAACCTATTCTAAAGCGTGCGTATGGTTTACCACTTCCGTTTTTAGCTGACGGTCGTTTGACTTCCGTTTCATCGGTACGCGAGCTATACAATGTGTGTTGTTTATTTCCGTTGAAGAAAGAACTAAAATAAAAAACATTACAAATCGAACTTTAAGATAAACTTCATTTATTTAAAATTACTCATTTCCTAAGATCAAATACAGAAATACATAATTTGAAGTTTAAAAAAAAAAAATTAATTACTCTCAGCTGCACGTTATCGCATCTTCATTAATGTTGCTTGCTTTATAAGTGTGCCAAAATTAACACCGCTTTTGAGGTTGGTTTTTTTCATTTAAAATTACCCCTACTAATACACAGTTTAAGTAAGCATGATGTGTATCTAACTAAAAGTGTGCGCAATATAATAAAATATTATATACACTCTCATTGTACAAGTATAGTTGTTGAGAAAACCCCATTTTATATACGGTGCGGCATATAGTGTGTATGTGTACTAAATGGGAATTCAGCTAATAACAACAATTATATTTAAGTGCAAGCCTTTATAAACAAAACCAACCTTCTTTCCCAACATTAATCAATACTTGAGTCTTGAGCCAAGCAGAAGTTGCAAAAAGGTTGTTAAAGAAATACGACAACATCATTCAGTTCGTAGCTTTCAGACAAAAAGGATTCAGTCCTTCCAAGTGTTAATATAAATTAAAAATCAAGATTAAATATTTTTGTTTTTTTTTAATTTTTTTTTAAATTAAAACGAAAAAATCTTTAAGTATTAAAAAATATTTCAATATTTTATTTTAATATATTGACTGTGCCAATTATAAAATTGTGATATAAAAGTCCTTTTTTTCGTGTGTAAATTTAATTAAACAAAGAAACAAATTAACTCAAAATGTATCCATCAATCTTGCCATCAAAAGTAAAAGCCGAAGAAGATTCTTCGATTTACTGTAAAAGAACAACAAATAGAATTGTAAAATCGAAAAAGAATTCCAATCCATTGAGTCGATTGACAACTCGTACAGACAATAACCAGGCTTCAAAAGCCCATCATTTCAATCACCACCACCATCGAAATAATTCTGATGGAACCAGCACCACAACCAACATTAATAGTGGAAGCTGTAAAAAGGATAACGACGAGTCCGTTATGTGTATGTTAATGGGAAATCTCCAAAAATTCGACTTCATTAGGCCACGAACAAGTGAGTTGGAGTTTTATTTTTAATTTTTTTTTGTTGACTTGGTCAAGATTTTTGTTTAAAAATAAATATGTTAGTAAAGCGAGTATTCTTTTTGGTAGGTTGAGGCTATTTGATATTTTGAATATTTTTTTTTAACTGTTTGCATTTAACTTAAAGTTCTTACACTCCTTGCAATTTAAACTAATTAAATGATATTTTACAGAAATAGGAGTTTTTTGTTGTTGGGAAAATTGCTTATATTTTTGGATTATTTCCACATACTATATTTAATGGGCGAACCAATTTAATTATAAGTATGCGCTTCGATGCTTAATAATTTAAATAATTTTGCATTTAAGAAAATAATTTGAAATAATTTTTTTATAAACAACAAAGAAAAAATATTACATTTTCTTTAGTGTTTTTGACTCCTTTTCCTTCAATATGCATATTAATATTGTCGCTATTTTAAATATTATACCTATGTAGTTATTAACTACAATAAGTACCATACGCATAGTCGTGCATTTTATATTTTCCGAAAAATACAAATACAAGTACAAAATTAATAAATCAAAATCGAGATAGTGGCACTGAAAGTGTTTAAGTTAATTTTGCTGTATAATGTTAATTAAAAGTAAAAATTTATAAACAAAATTGTCAATTTTAAATTTAATTTAATTAATTAATTTAATTAAATTTTAAAAATTCAAAAAGGAAAAAAAATGGAGAAAGTAATAGCAGGCAAATTGCACAGGCAATTATTGTTAATTTGATGGGTAGCAGTTTTAGTTTCTCCGTAGAATGATAGCAATTAAGTTCTAATTTTACTTAGTATAGCTGCAAAAAAAAGATCCATTATGCATTTTATTATATAGACAGTGATTTGGCGGCATGCACCACACCAACACTGTGCTAAATTATTGCAATTTCGTTAGATTTTTTAGTTCGTTTGTGTTTATCGTTCGCATCTATCAATTACCACTGTGAACGAGTGTGAACGTTTTTAATGGAAAACTAAATATGGGAAAGTATTGCTGAAAATATGTGTTGAAATTGTAAAATTACAAAAAGTTTTTGTCTGCCTATCCCGCTTAAGGAATCATAAAATGTATGGAATCTAAATTCAAGATCCACGATCGTGAGAGATTGTCCGCTCAAGGAGATTGTCCGCTCAAGGGAGTTGTCCGCAATAAATATTTTTCAATAAGAAATAATCCTCAACACAATTTAAGAGTGAACTTGATGAATTTAGTAACTATTACCTCTTATAATAAAATTCACTTTCGCAGATTCTTTATACAATAGTAGGTCCCTCAGTTTTTAATAAATTGCCTTTCTACATTAGAAGTTTAAGAGTATTATCCTCTTTCCTAAAAAGTGTAAAATCATGGATTTTTGGTCAAGATCACTCTCAATTAGAAAACTTATTGTGTTTAATTATTAAAAAAAAAAAAAACATTTTCTCATTCCTTCTCTATCACTTTGCACACAACTATGTTGTCTTCTCTTCTTTGTTTTAGATGAGCATTTGGCACTAGCTCTAGCTTTCTTCATTTGTTTTGTTGGGATTACATAATAAATTGTTATAAGGAAGATCACTATTCTTTTCTTTTTATATAATACTGACAAAACCACCGCCCGCTTCGCAGGGCGTTAAAAAAATAATTTAATTTCTTTTTTAAAAGATTTTCTTTATTTTTTATAATTTTTTTTATCCTAAACCTTCTACCCTTATTCCTCTTTAATTAAAAAAAAAATAAGAAAATCGGTCAACCGGTTTGGCTGGTTAGCGAACGTATACAAAACCAAACTTTAATTTATATATATAGAAGGTTATTTTTTTTTTTTATTAATATCATTATTAGGTACTAAAATCACATAATTTATCATTTCTTGCTTTTTTTTCTGGATTATTATATTTTGCCGTAGTAAATATTATTTGAGATAAATGCTATGGGAACCTTCAAAGTCTTCTAACTTAATTTATAATTTTATACATTCTAAAAAATACCGTTTTAGTATAAGTTGACACCTCATCATTATGTTTTCATAAGAAAAATATGCAAAAATATAGAAAAAGTAAATATTGATTTTTCAAAAAAAGAACAAAAAACTGTGGGTTGGTCTGGTTGATTTTACTTAAACATCTTTAGTATTTTGGACATTTTTGGTCAGATATAGGTAAAAAAACTATACGTTACATCATCATTTTTTATCATTTAGTTTTCACAAAAAATAAATGTCTTTTTTTTTGGTTTAAGGTTTTTCGGAAAATAAATTTTGAGATGACCTAAACCAGTTCAAAATATGTACACATAATTTAAAAAATAACGCTTTTTTAAAAACTATTAGCTCTTACCTTTCCTGGCCCTTATTTTTATGATGAAAAATTCTTTGCTTTCTGTAAATGACCTTACGAACTTCTAAATTGATAATTTTAAATAGGTTGAGTAATATTTTATTTCACAATGTTACAAATATGTAACTATATTTTACCACACAAAAATAATCTGAAATAAATTTATATGTATATATTTTTTTCAATTTTTTCACAGAAATATTATTTTTATCTAATATGACGTGAATTAAAATAATTTATAATTAAAAGAAATTATATTAATCCGTTTTTAAGAAATAATACATATGCATATAAAATACCATAATACTGACGTAAAGTATGACTGGAAATATAAAAGTCGTCTGATATTAGGGATGAGTTATCCAATCAAGAATTTGACCAAAAAATATATGTATGTATAACGGGGTTTCAGAAGATTTTTGATAACGAAAAATAATCTGCATTTATTAATTTGTTTAATCTATAGACGCATGACAAACTTAAAAATACTTTCTGGAATAATGTTATTTCAATATTATTATACTCTCATACTCACACTACTCTTACATAGGTACTACTGAATTTCGTTTTGGAAATTTCCATCATTTCGGTAGGTATTTCCAAAATTAGATTGAATGAAAACTAAAATATTATTGTGATTAATATTAAATTTCCTTTAAACAAAAAACACAAACAAAAATATCATTCAAAAGAATTTTTTTTTTAATTAATAAAATTGACTGTCGTATGATTATTATCAGCAATAATATTATTTTACGCTTTTCCAAAATTTAATCGTTTCGCGTATGTAGCCCAGATACCTATATTTTAATTTCTGTTATCAAAATGTGTTTTTTTTTATTTTTTTTTTGTAAATAAACCTTTTTGGATAAAAATTATTTTTAGTTTGTTTGGTCAACTATGTACGTACACATAAATAGATTAATTCTTTCAAATTTCTTTATAAGAATAATTGATTATGATTATTGCTAATTTAGTCACCAAATTTAAATAAATACAATAAAATATAAATATATTTATTAATAAAAATAAAAATGAATATTTGTATGCATGGACTCAAAACTACTAACAAAATTTAGTTGAAACTATAAAAATGTATTTTTATTAACAGCGAGATGTTCCAAAATACATACATATATATATAAATTATATATTATTTATAGCTAAAAAGGTTTAAAGAGGCTGATGGTCGAAAGTTTGAATTTATGCTTTCTGTACAATTTATAATATTATATCGATGGCAAAAAAAACAAATGAAAAAACAAATGAATCCCCCATTTCCATATTTAATTCCTATTTTAACTAAAATGTAATATCTGATGGTACTGAACTACAAAGTCTCTTTCTCCTAAACAAACAGATCCTCGAACTAGCTCATTCATTTTGTTATTTCTGTTCCTTTGCCCACACCAACCAGTTTGAAATTCGTTAATTGTTTGCTAAATGAACCATACATCTAAAAGGACTTCAAAAATTCACAAAAGATTAAACAAACATATAAGATTCTTAAATGATACTCGTCAGCAGCCTCATAGAGATGAAATGACTGTCCACTGCCCATGCCCACTGCCCAGCCCACCAACTAAGCTTGATGCGGCAAAAGAGAATTAATTATATAAGTGGTTTAATAGGTACACAAGGCACTTGAAATTGGTGCACTTTAAGTACACACATAGAAAATACTTATGTATACGGAAATCTTTTTTATACATAGATTTGTACAACTCCTGCAAATAATTTTGCTTGAGCATTTCTTGTATCTTGTATCTTTGAAATTCCTAAATTTTTAACATTGAAATTTTTGTACGATTGTACCTATAGTCGATGTCGTCGGCACACAACCGAGACTCAGTGTTGGTTGACATTAAAAAAACAACAACAACAAAACTTAATTTTTCATTCATGAACTATACAACTTCACTTAGCTGCAGTAGCAACGTTATATGAGGAATTTTTTTAACAGACAGACCACCACGATGTTAAAACGAGATAGTATTTATATACTTGCAGTATGAATCTTTACTATAAGACTAAAAAAAAGATTCAAGTTCAAGGCATTGCAGATAGTTTTTTGTATTGTCTTATTATGTTGCAAGCTTTAAAGACAGCTAAGTTGTTAAAACCCGGGCACATAGGTAACATAATTGAAGTGCGCTAAGTAAAATGTTTCATCTCTGCACCGCACATCAATAGGTAAAGCGGGACTTTGTAGGCAACATAGTCGTCATAATTTAGATACAAAAATATCTATAAGATGTTGATCCCTCGTGATAATCGTGATAATATCCTGGTTTAAATTATAAATATTTAGTTACATATATGTGTATGGATACCAAAGATGCGTGTGGTATAAAAAATAGTTGCTCAAGTCGGAGAATGATGGTGATGCTCTTCGGTGGCCAAAGAGCTCGCTGCCTATACACAGCCATTGAAGATAGCTGAATTGTGAAAATTTGTCCCTATTTGAGGTAAAAAAGTAGGTTGCATATAGATTGCAATCTTGAATTCGTTTTTGTATAGGTTCATTTGCCTATATTTTTTTTATTATGTGGGTCTTTATTAAGTTTAATTTTATGTTCAATCGTATCATCATCAGAAAGTCCTCAGACATCTTTGATCTAAATTTGTGTACACGTACATATGCTCGACGAAAAAGTATGATTTCTGTTGTTTTTTTTTTGTAATTATTTGGTTAATCATATTCTAAGTTCTTTTCAATTTAATTCCGCCAGAGTTGTTTGTGATAAAATAATTTCAAGATATGTGTCAATAATACGAAAGGGGAATTTTTAATCGAGACAAGTTTTACATTAATTCAAACGATAAGTTTCTCTTTAAATTTGATGTAAAGTGATTTTGTCGCATATAAATAAATATTATTCATAAAAAAAAAGTTTTAATCAGATGAACAATTTTATCATTCTACTTTATTAGAAAAAAAGAGATTTATTGAAATATAATTTTGATTGAAGTTAGTCAATTTAAATATTATTTTTATTTCTGTTTATGTTTTCGTGTTTTGTTTTTTTTTTTTAAATCAAAATATTTGATAAGGCTTCATATTTAACATTAATATTAATTTTCTTAACAATTATTTTTTTTAGAATTTCCTATTGCCTTTCATCTTATTGCCTGCATCATATTTTTAACAGTTAATATCGCATTTTCAAATGCTATCCCTGTGCCAACAACCAACGATTCTTTTGATTGCTCTGAAAGTAAGTTACATAAAATATGCTTTTACCTTACAATATACCTACTTATATTTTTTACAGTTAATACGATCTTGGATGGGAGTAAAATAAAAAAAATTGACTGCTCTGCAGGTAAATAACTATATCATATTTTTTGTTTACTTATTTAATAATTACTGACTTAATTAAATTGAAAGTATCTATACATAATGTGAAAAATGTATTTATTATTTACTTTTAAAAATATTTTATTTTTTATATTTCAATTTTTGTTTTTAGATATCTCTCGCTGTCTTAACATAACACGTCATCAAAATATATCCCAATCAATGAAATACAATGTATTACAGACCAATTTTACAATGGCAGAACTTCAAGGTCAAATTCGTGAATATGTAAGTACATATTTAATAATAAACAAAAAATATTTTTATTATTTAAATAGGTATCTATTATCATTAGTTTCATTGAATGAAATCGAAAATAATTAAAACTTTATACCATTATATACCTACCTATTCTAGTTAAATGTAAGTAAAGGTACAACCGGTTCACATACAAAATTCCCTCAAAAAACGTCAAAACCCTGTTTCCGTAATGCTATTTTTCTACTGTTGCAAAAACCTTACAGTCAGTTTACTTACAATCACTTTACATGGCAGAAAATTTAATCAAAATCGTTATAGTCGTTTTTCAGAAAATTTAAATAAAAAATATCTAAATCGTTGCATCGGTATTAGATAAGCTAAGGCTTTGCATATAATTCGATATGGAGGGCATAACGAAAACGGTCTTCTTTATTATTTTAATTAGCTCGGAACAAAACTATCAAGATGGACGATATGTAGGTACATACATAATATGTGCATTGATTGGGCACTAAATACTAAAAACTACATATATCTAATTAATGTAAATAATAGGTGTTTTTTTTTGGGAATCTATACATAGTATCTATACAGCAAGAGATTCCCGAAAAAACGCATCAGCAGTAGGTACCATGGTTTTTATATATTTCACATCCATCAACAGTAGGACTCAAATTTAGCTTTTATCGGCCGTAATCCTACTGGCGAAGTTGTATTTGCAATGCATCTAAAATCATATACTGTACAACGGATAGCTTTTCCAATAAAACACGCCTATTGATAAAGATACTACACAAACAAATAAGATAAATACGCAATACGAACTACAAAACGAATGAGCGTATCGTATTAAGATCCATTCCATTCATTAATATATTTTCTTTTGATTACATTCAGCTTTATCAGCTTTACGTTGTAGCTGTTTTTTTTTGTAATATCTCCCGGTATTCATTCAGAAACTAGCGCTAGACAGCCGAGCGTCAGTTAAATTGCTGGCTGGTGGCTGTTACATTCCGACAACCGACAACGAGGCAACTGCGACACGGCTCCCGTGCGCTCAGGCCTCTGATTAGCAACACTTCAGGTGACTGTCGTCTGAAGTACAATAGTATCAGCTTTAATATTTTTGTAGTAGGTATACTTTGTATGATAATAATTTATTTTAAAATATGTTTATGTCGTTTTGCTGTTGTTGTTGGTGTTTGTTTATAGTTATGATTTTGTTCGTGCACTTATTATGCACAAGACGATTAGTTGGGCGATGAATAAATCTGCATAATTTTATGCTGGAGTTGAGCAGGCAGGGTACCTAAGACTAAGAGTACTGAGTACAGTGCTGTCAGAGAGAAGTCGGTTGGGTAAATTGCATGCGCGGCGAGAAAAGAGTTTGCATTTAAGACATACAAATACAATGGTTTGTGGCTATCGGTGTGCTCAGATGTCTGCGGTTCTGTCTATCTGTCTACAATTCTACATACATATATGAAAAAGACGAAGACAGATTTTTTTTTAATTCAGACAGTGGCTACTAAGCGTCTGCAGAGAATTGTACTTGAGTCATGACCGATTGCATTTTTGTTCGTGTGCGAGTCGTGCTTCGTGGGGAATTTTGTCGTTTTCTTCTTTTTTTTGTTAATTCTTTCGGATTTTCCACACTTACGATATATTTCTCATGATGCATGTTTATTTTGCTGTTGTTTTTAAGAACTTAAGATAAAATCGTAAATGAAACTGAAATGAAATTATTGATCGTGAAAGCGTGGCGCGTCGTGCGTCGTCGGCGAAATGACGTCGGTGGCGGCCGGCGTCGGGCCTTCACGGAGAACCGTTCGTATAAATGATGCATATATAGAATGTTGCACAGATTGAAGTTCAATAAATCATTGGGCATTACCCCGGTCTTTTTCCGTTAGAGAAATTCAGGTGAATTTAGAGAACATCTCATATCCGATGGTCAGTGTTAGGATCTATTCACGCATACGGCACGTGCCACATACCTATTTCATTTCACCATTTTATGAATTAACTGAGATGAAAACGTATGATTCACACATAAGGGAATAAATGAATCAGGTCAGTGTTTTTTAAGATTTATGTAGGTATACATGGCAAGGCGAAACCTTTGAGTTGAGTAATGTTGGCCCGTTGATAGGTATTTAGTTACCTATATGTTAGCACAATTTTGACAACAAACAAATATTTTCTCTGCTTGTCAGAATTTTGGAAAAAAATATATGCATTCAATTTAGTTTCTCTTAAAATATTTAAAATCGGTTTTACCAAAATGACGATTTCTCATTAGGTATGTCAATTTAATAAATGTACATTGGTTTTAGAGAGTCTTAGGAAAATTAAGAAATGAACATTGGCCCTTTAGAACCAAGGTACCTACATTAAAAATAATTTAAAATATTTAAATATTTATATTTAACATTTTAAAATTTGTTTACATAATCTGAACTGAAATAAAACGCGTTTGGCAACCATTGGCCGGGTTCTGGTGCACAAGCAAGAATAGCCTATCCGAGATACTCGAGTATGTGAACGCAAATCAGCTGTTGTTGACATTTATCATAGGATAGATGAGTATTGAGTATACCAGAATTTTTAAGATAGCTTGAGATTTTTTTGTTGGCAACAGCTGTTTTCCATCAGCTGTATTTTTACATGGGATTACAACAACACAAAGCTATCCAGATCGCTTTGGGTACAAACCTGAACGCAGTCATTGTTTATCTATGTTATGAAAAATAATATTTTCGTAAAAAATTTATATGAACAATTTTAAAACGCTTTAATTTTTTTTAATATTTTGTCTGACTATAATAAATATATTTAAAAAAATCGGACTAACTTCTGCTTAAAGTATGATACGGCTATTAATATAGCTGCAGTCATTCACATAAAGTTGGCACCTAATATATGTACGTTTCATATCAATGTAACCAAATCAAATTAATATCAAAGTTCCACCAATCACCAATAGATGGCAATATTCTGTTGGCGATAGTCACAAACTTTTTGTTTTGTTTTTATTTTATTTTCTGCCTTTCGTCTTTCCCCTTTTCCGTATTTCGAACAGCAACAAACTAACATGAATGACAGAAGCGACTCCCGACAGACAATACAAAATACAAACAAATATGCAAAACATAAAATATAAACAAAAGAGGCAATCGGCAAAACAAACAAAAAACAAGTAACATTAAATGAAAAAGAATATAAAATGAAGAAAATGCTTGATCAAATCCGGCGTCTGGATGATTTCCGAAAGGAAGTTGATCGAAATATACACACGATCGTTAGTCGCGTAACTCTGTGCCCCGTCGCATTGTGTCTATAGTAGAAATCTTTTCAAAAAGGTTTTCTGCTGCAAGTGTAATGTAAGAAAAAATTCCTTAGCGTACGACTTTATGAAGGTACCACAGTACACTGTAAAAAAAAAATCAGAAATTACATCTTTTTTTTTGAGATTTCACAAAAATGTGTGGTTATTACTAAAAGGCAATAAGGCCTCTTTAAAAATTAGAGTACCTACATAATACAGATCCCTAAGACAAAATTTCCTTTCTTTCTCAATAACTATTTGTTTATGAAATTTCTCAAACATGTAGGTACCTGGTACACATTCACTAGCGGATTGATAAAATATTAGAATTATGAATAAATTTGTTATTTTCTTTCATGAAACATAAAAATCATTGTTTTAATTCATTCCATACAAAAGCAACAGCATACAGATTTCACGGAAATTTGTATGGTTAGTTCCTTTTACCGGTTGAATGGTTTCATATAAAAAAAAATAGAAAATTACTCTAACTGCAGGAAACTTATAAAGATTTAAGTTTAAGTTAAAAACAGCAAATACCTACAAGAGAACTTACCGAACGTACATTTATACAATTACATTAAAATTCTTTTCAGTGTAGATAAGTTATATGAAATTCGTATTACCACGCAGGAAGTGGTAGGTACAATCATATTAGTCGTTTTTTTTTTGCAGTTACAATTTTCGTTCCTATCTGTCACTTTCAGTTTTGTATGCGAAATAAGCTGGGCTATCAACAGTAAATTTTTGGACTTGATATAGGGCAACACTGGTTTCGTTAAGAAAAAAAAAAAATGTCGGTTCCAAAAAACTAGAATTCTTCATACCGTGTCTTGTCCGCCATCATTTATATTAGATCCTTAATGGGTCAACCGATTTGCTTCAAATTTTTTAGAAAATATTGTTTGATTTTGATTCGTTACTATACTATAATGACGAAAGTAATTATATAAGGAAACCGCTTATTAAGTTTTTATCAACAAGAGAAAATCGAACTACGGAAATATAATTTTCCTTTTTTTTTTTTTTTGAGAAAAGTTCTTAAACATATGTACATATATAAAAAATAAAACATAAAAAAAAAAATGTTTAATACTTTTGATTTTTTAATTTTCTATTTCAGCAAAAAACTGTAAATGAAACTGATGAATATGTTAATTCATGGTCTCATTATGGCAAAATTATTTCTAACGTCATTGTGTCGTCTTTATTCAATGGATCATCATTTTTGAATCTGGTAAATATAAATAAAAAAATATCCTCTTCGAATAATTATTTTAAACACTAAATTGTTTCTTTTTCAATTTGCAGTTTGAAAAAAACCTACATTTTATGTATGGTCATCTTTATAATATAACGAAATTATTAAATTTCCATATCTGTAGACATACTAACTATTCAGAGCAAACAAAAGTTGATATGAGTTTGGAAGAGATGGAAAATAAAAAAATTATTTCAATATTGAATTCAATCAAAAATAATACAAATCATAGTATTAGTATAATCCAAGATACATTACAGGACTTCTTTGGCTTAAATCCGATTCCATTCAAATTTATACAAAATTGTACACTTCCTGAAAGTACTACCTCTACATCTTCAGAAATTATAACAATGAAAATGCTAGAAGGAACTCTAGAATTAATGTCAAAAATATTCGCACATATACAAAACGAAATTTGTATGTGAACAGAATAGAATTGTTTTATTCAAACTATCATACAAAATTTGTAAATTATAAATGGTAATTATGTTCCTTGACTGAATCAGGTCATACAAAATGAAACAAAGATTAATTTGAATTTTCAGTTAATTTTTGTTTAATACTACTTATATAAAAGAAATATACATTATACACAATTTGTCATTATAATCATTAAATTGAATTTATAACTACAACCATATTTATCAAACAAAAATGACTTAATTATTTTATTAACTGTGCCAAAAAAATATAAATTTATGTAAGCAAAATTCGTACTGACAAAATTAAACAAATTATATTCAATTTATATTTTATTTTATATATTACAAAATACAAAAATACCATTTTGGCTCAAATTATTTTTTTATTCTTTATATGTTTGTTGATCAAATTTTCAAATTGCAGTAATGTTTTGTCTATGAGCTTTCTTATCAGCTTTTTTATAGTTTTTTTTTGTATATTTGTTTTATTGTTCAGAATTTTGCGAATTTTATTTTTTTTTCAAGATATTAACTTTTGCAACAATTATACTTAACTGTAACTTGATTTTAAGAAAAATATGTTACTAAATATAATTTATTTAAATTTATATATGCAAATTGGTAAATATTCTTATTTATTTTATTTTATTTTATTTCATTTTATTTTATTTTATTTTATTTATTATTTTATTTTTTAATTTATTTTATTTTAATTTATTCAATAAAATATTAATTTTTTGTTATTAAAAACTAAAAAAAAATAAAAGAAATAAACTAAAAATATAAAACTTTTATTTTTTTTTATCAAATTTGAGTTTGTTTTGGCTTCGTAAGAATGAAGGGCTCGAAAAAGTTTAAAAAAAGAGACTATATAAAAATGGTGTCGTTTGACTGGTTTCTCAAATGTGTTTTTAAATAAGCATGTTAGACTGATCAATTCAAATACAATATACTTAGATTGGATGTACATATGTATATTTTAAGAAATATATGAGGCTGTGAGTGCAAAAGTGGTGTAACCCACTTTTTTATCATATTATCATCTTTAATCGATCTTAAATATTATTTAATTTGGGATACAAGCAGAAACGGTCACATTTTTTAATGCTTAGATATTTCAGAATTGAGAATTTTGGCTTTAATGTATTTTGCTACATAAATGTAAAAATACCACACAAAAGTATCAATTTTGCAAAAACATGGGTACTCATAATAATTTTTGTCATAATGTTTCTACATTACGCAAGAAACCAAATTGTATTGGGTCCCCAAAAACGATATTTTCTAAAAATGTAATCAACAAAAAAAATAAGTATATATTTAAAAAACAACGTAAATAGTTTTTATAAATTTATCCTCGAACTCAAAATTTTGAAAAATGAATTTTTTTTTTCTCAAAAATTTACGTTAATAAGGACCTACCTATAACTAGTTTTGTTTTCAATATTCAATGCTCAATCCAATTTTATGTAAATAAAGTTCTAAAACCGAGAGGCTTACAAGGCTGATAGTTTGCCTAAAATTTAAAAATAAGACAATCTGGTAATAATTTACGACAAATTTAAAAAAGAAGAAGCGCTGGAAGAAATAAAAAGATATCGTAGACATTTGCGTGCGACCGATACGGGTGTGGACGTTGCTGCGAAATAGACAGCCCAAGAAAATCTACAGTTCATAATTGATTGGGACTTTAGCGAATCACATCAGCCTTACACATCACTCACTATCAAATTTTTTTTGACCATTTGCGTCTCTGTAGCATCATGCGAGAGGAGCTTCTCAAAATTGAAACTTATAAAAAATTACCATTGATCAAATTTTCAGGCAATCTTCAGATTAGTCCAACTTAAAATCTTGTGTGTGTAGCGACCGCATCAACAGAATTTCGTTTTTTTGGTTAAAGTAAAGTGCTTCCCATACAACGCGCGCCGGGGGTGGGTCGCTTCTATTAAATGAAAGCTCTTATTTCGTTTGCAATTCATTATTTCTTTGCACTATATCTGTTGATTGCTTTGCCTAATGCTGATGTGCATTCTTTCTGAACCTGTACGTGCATTATAATTAATATGATTGATGTTTTTTGTTTGTCCTAAAAGCTGACGTTATATTTAGAAACTACAAAAATATCTGATCACATAAGCGGCCCCATTTAGCATTGCCGCCCCGTGCCTCTAACAAGCTTAGTCTGCCACTGCCTATACCTTTAATTTTTAGAACCTTTTAATTGTTCGAATGAATTCCACCAGAGCGGAAGAAGCAAAAACAAACAATGTCTTATTTTTGTAATAATTCAAATTTAAATTACTAATACAAGAAAGGGGAAATAAAATTTTTATAAAGGCTACAAAATATCCCTTGCAAACAATTTTTTTAACATTTTCCAATAATATTTATACAGATACACAAATGTAGTAGTTTAAGAGCGTAACACTATCTGTTGGCAATCCAATTTTAGTGTTTGTCATTCTTAAGAATCAATCTTTTTTCCTTGATATGTTAAATCGAGTTTTCAGATATCACCAACATCCACCCCTGGAAGTATGCTATTTCGATTTTCCGACTTTTCCGACTTTTCCAGTTAAAATAAAAAGCAGGGGTCCTAAGTAACTCTCCTAAGGAACCCCGACTTGGCGATGAAAACTGAAGAGATTAGGGAATGAGTCTTTGATTTTAATCTGGTAAGATCAATTTTTGAGATAATATGAAATCCAAGTGATGCGAGTCCAGGAGGAAACCCAAACACTTTTAATTTGAACAAGATGACTTCATGAGAGAGCTGATCAAAAGCCTTAGAATAGTCCATATAGATACAGTCGAGCCCTTGTTTACATTCTAATGAGGTAGAGCACTTGTGCATAAATACAAGCAAGTTCGTTATCGTCGATCGCTTCTGCATGGAATCATGTTGCTGTTTGCATATGTTATATGTGTGCAGTTAAACTTCAAACTATAGCAAACCACCTGTTCGAAAAGCTTGGATATATAAGACAGCTTAGAGATAGTAATTAGTAATGTCTGATTTATCACCTTTTTTTTAAATTGGTGCGATAAAAGCTTTCTTCCATAAACTTTGAAATTTACCAGAGCTTAGGGATTAGTGTTTTCTTTGGTAATGACATGATTATTTATGAATGAAATTTTCGGTTATTATTTATTGAAAAATGTCAACGAACACATCCCTAAAAATGTCAATCTGCAATACAAAGTATTATTTTAAAATCCCATTGATTTTCAAACTATTTCAGAAAACGTAAAATGTTATCTCAACTACTATATTCACTTATTTTACTGACTAAGTTAACGACACTTTTCCTTGGTTGTTGTTTACTTAATAAAATATTACTGCGCTGCTTAGAAGAATTGCCAATAAAAACGGCTATAGGGATTTTTTGTAGTTGTGAGCTAGTCTTAAATTAATTTTAATTGTGACAATTTCGAATTTGTCGTGCAATGTTTTTCTTTTTAATTAGCGGTTTATTTTTTGCTTTATTCATTAATTTATACCTACATTATGTATTTGAAGTTAGCAAAGCACCTTCTCGAAAAGAAATTAACTCTTTTTATATTGAAATTTTTATTACATTATAATTTACCTTCCATTTGTTGTAAATTATAGCTGTGCGATGATGTTTTCCATGTTTTGTTTTTCTTTTTTCTTCAAATTTATGGTCTAGATTTAAAGTTATTTAATTTAAGGTTTTAAAAATTTGAAGATACAAAATCATACTTCCACCTTTTTAAATATAATACTTAGTACCAACCCCGCAAAGTTTTAAAAATACAATGATAATTTATATTTTTGTCAAAATTGGGGTGATTTAAAATTTTTAAATTTGGAGATGAACTAATCTGCTTTAAGACCACTATGGCACACAGCAAAAAATTTGTTTTTGTTTTTTTTTTTTTAACTTAATTTCCTATAGGAATAATTTTAGGTAGATACCATCTCAACAAAAATCCAATATTCATTGGAAAATCAATAAAGAACTTCAAATCAAAATTCAAATCAAAATTCATAGAGGTCTTAAGTACAAAAATAAATAGTTGCAGAAGAATAAAAATAAGACTTAAGTGCATTGAACGTTAAATGCTACCATCGAAATTGTTTTCTTAAGAATTCGTAAACTTTATACCAAGTACTCTTATAACTGTTCTATGTCTGATAATCCCTTGATCACAAATCTTGTAAATTAACTATATACTCATCTACTTATTTACTTAGTTTTTGTTATTTATTTCTTTGTTAATTAATAAATTTATTTATTTGATACTTATTTATTTATTGTTAATTTATTTATCTTCTTATTTGTTTATTTGATCATATATTTAATTCTTACTTATTTATTTGTTATTTTTTTATTGTTTATTGATTTATTTATTTTTTTTATTTATTTATTTATTTATTTATTCATTTACTTATTTATTTAACTATTTAACTATTTATATATTTATTTTATTATATTCAAAAAAAAAGAAGCATTTTCTGTTATAAAATTCAAATAATAATCAGTTGTAAGATAAAATAACTTATCATATCTCTGTACTGTGCAATGACTTCTCATATTGTAAAAAATGTTAATTCTAAGTGGGCACAATAAATATATCTATCTATCTATTTAATGTATAAGTCCTTTTGGTAATTTATTGTATTGGTATTTAATTTATTATTTTTGTACATTTATACCTATTTATTTTTGTTGCTTAAATGGAAGGTTTTACTAGCTGTTCCTTTCAAATATAATTATAAATTTAGTATTATTTTTGTTTTTCAAACATTAAACACTTTTTGAGAAGCAAGAATTGTGCGGTTACAGCCAAATTTTAAAATCTATGCTGTTAATAAAATGAATCGCAGATTTATTTTCAATAAATTTATTAAATGCATTTTGTTTCCAATTCATAATAATTTTAATGTTTTTAGGAACAGTATATACATAATATTTATGTGTTCATATCTATTATTTCTTTATTGACTCGAAAATTTTTTGAATTTTGCTTTTCATCTTTCCATTGAAAGTTATTGTAATTGGTCCGATTTGTCAAAACGAAAATTTTGACATATATCTCCACGTTTCGAGGTCCCAAGAATTCCAAATGGAACACCTTAAACTATTTATTAAGAAAACTCTTTATATAGGCGCCTACCATGGATACAAAACAAATAAAAAATCTCTAATTAGGTCTTAAGCACGTATGTACATATATTTTAAACAATTTTAGTATTCAAAAAAATGAAACAGTTTAAATCTTTTATAGTAAAACTATATATATACTCACAATTTAATTCACTTAATTTTTTTTCTTCCATAATTATATTTTTTTAAAGCCCACTTATAGAATTCAATAACTATTAATTAACAATGTCACAAAAAAGGAATAATTAAACAATAAACAAAAATATCATGGGTGCTTTGCTAATTGTACCTACCTCTAAGTATCGTTTTTATAGACAAATCGATCACTATATATTCTATAAACTCACTGAGTTATACAATATCGTAAATACGATATTACAATAGTTCAATAAGCTTAATTTTCTCTCTTTTGTCTGATAAGTTCTCATTTCTTTTTCAATCCAAACAATATACTGAAAAAAAAAAAAAAACAAAAACGAGACAAACTCCCACAACTAAAGTTCATACCTGTTTCTGTGCGAGCAAGCACCTGTTAAGCCAAGAGAAGGTGATCATTTATAATCGTATAAATCGTAATATCTAGTTCCAGATACTTTTTTTTTTGTTGTTGCTGTAAACTCCCTTTTATTTTGTCTTTTATTCTCTCTCTCATTACATTCTCTCGCTCTGTAGCTCTGTCTTAACGTAGTAGCTTCTTTCATTCATAATTTGCAAATTTTCAATCGGTAGCTAAATTGCCCCCTGTACTGAACATGCCCCAACAAATTCAACAAGACATCCAATACGTACCTACCTTACCTACCTGGCTGCACCTTGTCGCTAGCGAGGTGATAATTTCTTGTCTTGACTTTTTTTTTTTATTTTTTTTGCATTCATGCTGGTGTTAAATGGACTGGCAAATGTATGTACCTATTTGATTGCCAATCGCTCGTTCGGTCCGCGTGGTAGTCTGTATTTTGCTCTCTGTTGTCTTAATTCTAATTATTAGTTAATTTATTTTTATATTTTTATATTTTAATTTATTTTGATAATTAAAACTACATGTTTATTTTGAAAAAAAAAAAAAATAATAATAAAAAAAATAAACAAAAATGAGATATGTCACATCTGATGTTATTGAAATAATTATTACTCAAAGTTACACTGGCTGAATTTTGTGTCCCTTTTTACTCATGCTGTCAATTATTCT
The DNA here is from genome assembly GCA_951394125.1 of Epistrophe eligans. Taxonomy (NCBI): domain Eukaryota; kingdom Metazoa; phylum Arthropoda; class Insecta; order Diptera; family Syrphidae; genus Epistrophe; species Epistrophe eligans. The sequence continues at coordinate 90,585,249 of OX596029.1, forward strand.
TTTTCAACCTATTCTAAAGCGTGCGTATGGTTTACCACTTCCGTTTTTGGCTGACGGTCGTTTGACTTCCGTTTCATCGGTACGCGAGCTATACAATGTGTGTTGTTTATTTCCGTTGAAGAAAGAACTAAAATAAAAAACATTACAAATCGAACTTTAAGATAAACTTCATTTATTTAAAATTACTCATTTCCTAAGATCAAATACAGAAATACATAATTTGAAGTTTAAAAAAAAAAAATTAATTACTCTCAGCTGCACGTTATCGCATCTTCATTAATGTTGCTTGCTTTATAAGTGTGCCAAAATTAACACCGCTTTTGAGGTTGGTTTTTTTCATTTAAAATTACCCCTACTAATACACAGTTTAAGTAAGCATGATGTGTATCTAACTAAAAGTGTGCGCAATATAATAAAATATTATATACACTCTCATTGTACAAGTATAGTTGTTGAGAAAACCCCATTTTATATACGGTGCGGCATATAGTGTGTATGTGTACTAAATGGGAATTCAGCTAATAACAACAATTATATTTAAGTGCAAGCCTTTATAAACAAAACCAACCTTCTTTCCCAACATTAATCAATACTTGAGTCTTGAGCCAAGCAGAAGTTGCAAAAAGGTTGTTAAAGAAATACGACAACATCATTCAGTTCGTAGCTTTCAGACAAAAAGGATTCAGTCCTTCCAAGTGTTAATATAAATTAAAAATCAAGATTAAATATTTTTGTTTTTTTTTAATTTTTTTTTAAATTAAAACGAAAAAATCTTTAAGTATTAAAAAATATTTCAATATTTTATTTTAATATATTGACTGTGCCAATTATAAAATTGTGATATAAAAGTCCTTTTTTTCGTGTGTAAATTTAATTAAACAAAGAAACAAATTAACTCAAAATGTATCCATCAATCTTGCCATCAAAAGTAAAAGCCGAAGAAGATTCTTCAATTTACTGTAAAAGAACAACAAATAGAATTGTAAAATCGAAAAAGAATTCCAATCCATTGAGTCGATTGACAACTCGTACAGACAATAACCAGGCTTCAAAAGCCCATCATTTCAATCACCACCACCATCGAAATAATTCTGATGGAACCAGCAACACAACCAACATTAATAGTGGGAGCTGTAAAAAGGATAACGACGAGTCCGTTATGTGTATGTTAACGGGAAATCTCCAAAAATTCGACTTCATTAGGCCACGAACAAGTGAGTTGGAGTTTTATTTTTAATTTTTTTTTGTTAACTTGGTCAAGATTTTTGTTTAAAAATAAATATGTTAGTAAAGCGAGTATTCTTTTTGATAGGTTGAGGCTATTTGATATTTTGAATATTTTTTTTAACTGTTTGCATTTAACTTAAAGTTCTTACACTCCTTGCAATTTAAACTAATTAAATGATATTTTACAGAAATAGGGGTTTTTTGTTGTTGGGAAAATTGCTTATATTTTTGGATTATTTCCACATACTATATTTAATGGGCGAACCAATTTAATTATAAGTATGCGCTTCGATGCTTAACAATTTAAATAATTTTGCATTTAAGAAAATAATTTGAAATAACAAAGAAAAAATATTACATTTTCCTTAGTGTTTTTGACTTCTATTCCTTCAATAAGCATATTAATATTGTCGCTATTTTAAATATTATACCTATGTAGTTATTAACTAAAATAAGAGCCAATTCATGCCATACGCACAGTCGTGCATTTTATATTTTTTTGAAAAATACAAACATTGATGTACCAAACACATCTAAATCGAGAAAATCGAGGAAATTATTTAAATTATTTGATGAAATAATCAGTTATTTTGTTATTTTGATAGTATAGATATGTAGATTGTAGATCCAATAATTAATTTATATGAAGACATGGTGTCAGAGATATCTCCTTAATGCAACCCGTTAAAAATATATAAATAGTTAAATTTTTCATGTAAAATTTATAAAAATCAATTTTAAATTTTAAATTCAAAACTCAAAATTAAAAAAAAAAAATTAAAAGTGAAAGTGAAAGAAAAAACACTACACAGGCAATTATTGTTAATTTGATGAGTAGCAGTTTCAGTTTATCCGTAAATTGATAGCAAATAAATTTATTATTATTGAATTGAATTTACTTCCCTGAACATTCTAAGTAATGGATTCATTTCTGCCATAATCATGGCATGATCTTGATATGGACTAAATTATGGTTGTCAATCCATGAAAGTCCCCTAAGAGCAAAATGTTGGACCAATTCTCTCGACGAAACTAAGCTCAATGTCGTAAATACTCCAAGATCCCGAATTATTGTCATTCTGTGGAAGGGAAGCTAGGCTATCATAAATAAAGTAATCAGGCAATAGTGTGGGAAAGCTTTTGTGATTGCTTTGCTTGGCATTTGCCAACTTTAAGTTCTAAATTGTTCTTTTCACACCAAACAGTGACCGAATCATGTTGCAAAGGTAAAGCATATCATTAGGCGATCTAAAAACTGTCATGTCATCGGCAAACCTACGTATATAGATAGTTCCGAATGTTTAATCACAGGTTCGACGTCATTGATTGTCAGGATCAAAATAATAGGTCCCAGATATCTGCCTTGCGGGATGCCAGATTTCACAATAAAAAGGTTCTTACATTGAAGATCTAAACAATATTCGATATTTACGATCCAATAATTATGATTTCATCCACTAAATGAAAACTGTAGAAAACCCAAAAGCTATAAGTTTGAATGCTATAATTTTAAATCGAGACAGAAGAAACAGAGATCTTTATTTTGCAATAAATTCGCCACTCTCTAGTTTTTTTTTGTCAAGCTTGATTGAGGTCCAAAAAACTATTGCTTCTGATGGCTCCTCATTTTTCTTGTTATGTAAGTAGCTTGGAATATCTTCATTCAACTTAAAAATATTGTTTAAATATTATATAAATTAAAAATCATTAAAACTTGACTAAATTTCAAATAAATACTCTTTTAACATTCGCATAAATCCGTTAAAGCTTTTTTCGTTTTGTCCAATGTACTTATGTTTATAGGAACATAATTCTAATACTGTTTTCATATGAGTCGAAACTTTATCATTATGTTTCTATAAGAAAAATATGCAAAAGTATAGAAGAAGTGAATTTTGATTTTTAAAAAAAAGGAACAAATAACTGTGGGTTGGTCCGGTCGATTTTAGTTAAACATGTTTAGTATTTTGGACATTTTTGGTCAGATATAGGTAAAAAAACTATACGTTACATCATCATTTTTTATCATTTAGTTTTCACAAAAAATAAATGTCTTTTTTTTTTTGTTTAAGGTTTTTCGGAAAATAAATTTTGAGATCACCTAAACCAGTTCAAAATATGTACACATAATTTAAAAATAACGCTTTTTTAAAAACTATTAGCTCTTACCTTTCCTGGCCCTTATTTTTATGATGAAAAATTCTTTGCTTTCTGTAAATGACCTTACGAACTTCTAAATTGATAATTTTAAATAGGTTGAGTAATATTTTATTTCACAATGTTACAAATATGTAACTATATTTTACCACACAAAAATCTGAAATAAATTTATATGTATATATTTTTTTCAATTTTTTCACAGAAATATTATTTTTATCTAATATGACGTGAATTCAAATAATTTATAATTAAAAGAAATTATATTAATCCGTTTTTAAGAAATAATACAAATGTATGTATATAAAATACCATAATACTGACGTAAAGTATGACTGGAAATATAAAAGTCGTCTGATATTAGGGATGAGTTATCCAATCAAGAATTTGACCAAAAAATATATGTATGTATAACGGGGTTTCAGAAGATTTTTGATAACGAAAAATAATCTGCATTTATTAATTTGTTTAATCTATAGACGCATGACAAACTTAAAAATACTTTCTGGAATAATGTTATTTCAATATTATTATACTCTCATACTCACACTACTCTTACATAGGTACTACTGAATTTCGTTTTGGAAATTTCCATCATTTCGGTAGGTATTTCCAAAATTAGATTGAATGAAAACTAAAATATTATTGTGATTAATATCAAATTTCCTTTAAACAAAAAACACAAACAAAAATATCATTCAAAAGAATTTTTTTTAATTAATGAAATTGACTGTCGTATGATTATTATCAGCAATAATATTATTTTACGCTTTTCCAAAATTTAATCGTTTCGCGTATGTAGCCCAGATACCTATATTTTAATTTCTGTTATCAAAATGTTTTTTTTTTTTTTTTTTTTTTGTAAATAAACTTTTTTTGGATAAAAATTATGAAGTGATTTTTAGTTTGTTTGGTTATGTACGTTCATATAGATAGAATAATTCTTTCAATTTTTTTATATCTAAAATTATTAGATGTAATATTTATTTATATGCGACAAAATCACTTTAGATCAAATTTATAGAGAAACTTATCGTTTGAATTAATGTAAAACTTGTCTCGATTAAAAATTCCCCTTTCATTTTAATGACACATACATATCTTGAAATTATTTTATCACAAACAACTCTGGCGAAATTAAATTGAAAAGAACTTAGAATATGATTAACCAAATAATTACAAAAAAAAAACAACAGAAATCATACTTTTTCGTCGAGTACACAAATTTAGATCAAAGATGTCTGAGGACTTTCTGATGATGATACGATTGAACATAAAATTAAACTGAAGAAAGACCCACATAATAATCAAAATATGTATATAAATATGAAACTATACAAAAACAAATTCAAGACTGCAATTTATATAAAACCTACTCTTTTACCTCAAATAGGGACAAATTTTCACAATTCAGCTATCTTCAATGGCTGTGTATAGGCAGCGAGCTCTTTGGCCACCGAAGAGCATCACCATCATTCTCCGACTTGAGCAACTATTTTTTATACCACACGCATCTTTGGTATCCACACATATATGTAACTTAATATTTATAATTTAAACCAGGATATTATCACGATTATCACGAGTGATCAACATCTTATAGATATTTTTGTATCTAAATTATGACGACTATGTTGCCTACAAAGTCCCGCTTTACCTTTCATGTCATTGATGTGCGGTGCAGAGATGAAACATTTTACTTAGCGCACTTCAATTATGTTACCTATGTGCCCGGGTTTTAACAACTTAGCTGTCTTTAAAGCTTGCAACATAAAAGACAATACAAAAAACTATCTGCAATGCCTTGAACTTGAATCTTTTTTTTAGTCTTATAGTAAAGATTCATACTGCAAGTATATAAATACTATCTCGTTTTAACATCGTGGTGGTCTGTCTGTTAAAAAAATTCCTCATATAACGTTGCTACTGCAGCTAAGTGAAGTTGTATAGTTCATGAATGAAAAATTAAGTTTTGTTGTTGTTGTTTTTTTAATGTCAACCAACACTGAGTCTCGGTTGTGTGCCGACGACATCGACTATAGGTACAATCGTACAAAAATTTCAATGTTAAAAATTTAGGAATTTCAAAGATACAAGATACAAGAAATGCTCAAGCAAAATTATTTGCAGGAGTTGTACAAATCTATGTATAAAAAAGATTTCCGTATACATAAGTATTTTCTATGTGTGTACTTAAAGTACACCAATTTCAAGTGCCTTGTGTACCTATTAAACCACTTATATAATTAATTCTCTTTTGCCGCATCAAGCTTAGTTGGTGGGCTGGGCAGTGGGCATGGGCAGTGGACAGTCATTTCATCTCTATGAGGCTGCTGACGAGTATCATTTAAGAATCTTATATGTTTGTTTAATCTTTTGTGAATTTTCGAAGTCCTTTTAGATGTATGGTTCATTTAGCAAACAATTAACGAATTTCAAACTGGTTGGTGTGGGCAAAGGAACAGAAATAACAAAATGAATGAGCTAGTTCGAGGATCTGTTTGTTTAGGAGAAAGAGACTTTGTAGTTCAGTACCATCAGATATTACATTTTAGTTAAAATAGGAATTAAATATGGAAATGGGGGATTCATTTGTTTTTTTCATTTGTTTTTATTTTTTGCCATCGATATAATATTAGGGGGATTCATGCAACGTCGTAAAACACTAGATAAGTTTATCTTTTGGATAAATTTATCTTTTGGTAAATGAACTGTCAAATTTTGTATAGGAAATGGTTTACGCAAATTGGATAAAATTATCTAAGGAATTTGTTGCGGACACTTATACAAATTCATTTGGATAAACTTATACAAACGTCATTGTGACTTTTAGAATTAGACGTTTAATATTTGATGTTTAACGAACAGCTGATTAAATTACGCAGCATTTATCCAAATAAATAAAAAGGGCGTTCACGCAAACTTTTGCGTAAACTTATCTTTTTACACAATTGGTAAACTTATCTCGTTGCATGAATACCCTTATTATAAATTGTACAGAAAGCATAAATTCAAACTTTCGACCATCAGCCTCTTTAAACCTTTTTAGCTATAAATAATATATAATTTATATATATATGTATGTATTTTTGAACATCTCGCTGTTAATAAAAATACATTTTTAAATTTTCAACTAAATTCGTTTGGTAGTTTTGAGTCTATATAAAAGCCTCATGCGGACAAATGTTCATTTTTACATTTATAAAGTACTTAACAAAACTCATATTTTATTTTAGTGCAAGGATAATCAAAAAATTTTAATTATTGGTAAAATATTAATGAACAATAAAATAGAGGATAAAAACCGGTTTATTGATGATTCATAAAAAAAAGTTTTAATCAGATGAACAATTTTATCATTCCACTTTATTAGAAAAAAAGAGATTTATTGAAATATAATTTTGATTGAAGTTAGTCAATTTAAATATTATTTTTTTTTCTGTTTATGTTTTCGTGTTTTGTTTTTTTTTTAATCAAAATATTTGATAAGGCTTCATATTTAACATTAATATTAATTTTCTTAACAATTATTTTTTTCAGAATTTCCTGTTGCCTTTCATCTTATTGCCTGCATCATATTTTTAACAGTTAATATCGCATTTTCAAATGCTATCCCTGTGCCAACAACCAACGATTCTTTTGATTGCTCTGAAAGTAAGTTACATAAAATATGCTTTTACCTTACAATATACCTACTTATATTTTTTACAGTTAATACGATCTTGGATGGGAGTAAAATAAAAAAAATTGACTGCTCTGCAGGTAAATAACTATATCATATTTTTTGTTTACTTATTTAATAATTACTGAGTTAATTAAATTGAAAGTATCTATACATAATGTGAAAAATGTATTTATTATTTACTTGTAAAAATATTTTATTTTTTATATTTCAATTTTTTTTTTTTAGATATCTCTCGCTGTCTTAACATAACACGTCATCAAAATATATCCCAATCAATGAAATACAATGTATTACAGACCAATTTTACAATGGCAGAACTTCAAGGTCAAATTCGTGAATATGTAAGTACATATTTAATAATAAACAAAAAATATTTTTATTATTTAAATAGGTATCTATTATCATTAGTTTCATTGAATGAAATCGAAAATAATTAAAACTTTATACCATTATATACCTACCTATTCTAGTTAAATGTAAGTAAAGGTACAACCGGTTCACATACAAAATTCCCTCAAAAAACGTCAAAACCCTGTTTCCGTAATGCTATTTTTCTACTGTTGCAAAAACCTTACAGTCAGTTTACTTACAATCACTTTACATGGCAGAAAATTTAATCAAAATCGTTATAGTCGTTTTTCAGAAAATTTAAATAAAAAATATCTAAATCGTTGCATCGGTATTAGATAAGCTAAGGCTTTGCATATAATTCGATATGGAGGGCATAACGAAAACGGTCTTCTTTATTATTTTAATTAGCTCGGAACAAAACTATCAAGACGGACGATATGTAGGTACATACATAATATGTGCATTGATTGGGCACTAAATACTAAAAACTACATATATCTAATTAATGTAAATAATAGGTGTTTTTTTTTGGGAATCTATACATAGTATCTATACAGCAAGAGATTCCCGAAAAAACGCATCAGCAGTAGGTACCATGGTTTTTATATATTTCACATCCATCAACAGTAGGACTAAAATTTAGCTTTTATCGGCCGTAATCCTACTGGCGAAGTTGTATTTGCAATGCATCTAAAATCATATACTGTACAACGGAAAGCTTTTCCAATAAAACACGCCTATTGATAAAGATACTACACAAACAAATAAGATAAATACGCAATACGAACTACAAAACGAATGAGCGTATCGTATTAAGATCCATTCCATTCATTAATATATTTTCTTTTGATTACATTCAGCTTTATCAGCTTTACGTTGTAGCTGTTTTTTTTTGTAATATCTCCCGGTATTCATTCAGAAACTAGCGCTAGACAGCCGAGCGTCAGTTAAATTGCTGGCTGGTGGCTGTTACATTCCGACAACCGACAACGAGGCAACTGCGACACGGCTCCCGTGCGCTCAGGCCTCTGATTAGCAACACTTCAGGTGACTGTCGTCTGAAGTACAATAGTATCAGCTTTAATATTTTTGTAGTAGGTATACTTTGTATGATAATAATTTATTTTAAAATATGTTTATGTCGTTTTGCTGTTGTTGTTGGTGTTTGTTTATAGTTATGATTTTGTTCGTGCACTTATTATGCACAAGACGATTAGTTGGGCGATGAATAAATCTGCATAATTTTATGCTGGAGTTGAGCAGGCAGGGTACCTAAGACTAAGAGTACTGAGTACAGTGCTGTCAGAGAGAAGTCGGTTGGGTAAATTGCATGTGCGGCGAGAAAAGAGTTTGCATTTAAGACATACAAATACAATGGTTTGTGGCTATCGGTGTGCTCAGATGTCTGCGGTTCTGTCTATCTGTCTACAATTCTACATACATATATGAAAAAGACGAAGACAGATTTTTTTTTAATTCAGACAGTGGCTACTAAGCGTCTGCAGAGAATTGTACTTGAGTCATGACCGATTGCATTTTTGTTCGTGTGCGAGTCGTGCTTCGTGGGGAATTTTGTCGTTTTCTTCTTTTTTTTGTTAATTCTTTCGGATTTTCCACACTTACGATATATTTCTCATGATGCATGTTTATTTTGCTGTTGTTTTTAAGAACTTAAGATAAAATCGTAAATGAAACTGAAATGAAATTATTGATCGTGAAAGCGTGGCGCGTCGTGCGTCGTCGGCGAAATGACGTCGGTGGCGGCCGGCGTCGGGCCTTCACGGAGAACCGTTCGTATAAATGATGCATATATAGAATGTTGCACAGATTGAAGTTCAATAAATCATTGGGCATTACCCCGGTCTTTTTCCGTTAGAGAAATTCAGGTGAATTTAGAGAACATCTCATATCCGATGGTCAGTGTTAGGATCTATTCACGCATACGGCACGTGCCACATACCTATTTCATTTCACCATTTTATGAATTAACTGAGATGAAAACGTATGATTCACACATAAGGGAATAAATGAATCAGGTCAGTGTTTTTTAAGATTTATGTAGGTATACATGGCAAGGCGAAACCTTTGAGTTGAGTAATGTTGGCCCGTTGATAGGTATTTAGTTACCTATATGTTAGCACAATTTTGACAACAAACAAATATTTTCTCTGCTTGTCAGAATTTTGGAAAAAAATATATGCATTCAATTTAGTTTCTCTTAAAATATTTAAAATCGGTTTTACCAAAATGACGATTTCTCATTAGGTATGTCAATTTAATAAATGTACATTGGTTTTAGAGAGTCTTAGGAAAATTAAGAAATGAACATTGGCCCTTTTGGAACCAAGGTACCTAAATAAAATATAATTTAAAATATTTAAATATTTATATTTAACATTTTAAAATTTGTTTACATAATCTGAACTAAAATAAATGGCGATTGCCAACCATATTGGCCGGGTTCTGGTGCACAAGGATATCATATCCAAGATACTCGAATATCCATATGTTTCTGATCGCAAATCAGCTGTTGTTGAATGGTTATGTTTTATGAAAAATAATATTTTCGTAAAAAATTTATATGAACAATTTCAAAATGCTTCAATGTTTTAATTTTTGTCTGTCTATAATAAAAATATTAAAAAAAAAAAACTGACTAACTTTTGCTTAAGGTAGATACGGCTATTAACATAGCTGCATTTAAGCACATATAGTTGGCACCTAATATACGTTTCATATCAATGTAACCAAATCAAATTATTATCAAGGTTCCACCAATCACCAATAGATGGCAATATTTTGTTGGCGATAGTCGCAAACATTTTGTTTTGTTTTTATTTTATTTTCTGCCTTTCGCCTTTCCTCTTTTCCGTATTTCGAACAGCAACAAACTAACATGAATGACAGAAGCGACTCCCGACAGACAATACAAAATACAAACAAATATGCAAAACATAAAATATAAACAAAAGAGGCAATCGGCAAAACAAACAAAAAACAAGTAACATTAAATGAAAAAGAATATAAAATGAAGAAAATGCTTGATCAAATCCGGCGTCTGGATGATTTCCGAAAGGAAGTTGATCGAAATATACACACGATCGTTAGTCGCGTAACTCTGTGCCCCGTCGCATTGTGTCTATAGTAGAAATCTTTTCAAAAAGGTTTTCTGCTGCAAGTGTAATGTAAGAAAAAATTCCTTAGCGTACGACTTTATGAAGGTACCACAGTACACTGTAAAAAAAAATCAGAAATTACATCTTTTTTTTTGAGATTTCACAAAAATGTGTGGTTATTACTAAAAGGCAATAAGGCCTCTTTAAAAATTCGAGTACCTACATAATACAGATCCCTAAGACAAAATTTCCTTTTTTTCTCAATAACTATTTGTTTAGGAAATTTCAAAAACATGTAGGTACCTGGTGCACATTCACTAGCGGATTGATAAAATATTAGAATTATGAAACATAAAACATAAAAATCATTGTTTTAATTCATTCCATACAAAAGCAACAGCATATAGATTTCATGGGAATTTGTATGGTTAGTTCCTTTTACCGGTTGAATGGTTTCATATAAAAAAAAATAGAAAATTACTCTAACTGCAGGAAACTTATAAAGATTTAAGTTTAAGTTAAAAACAGCAAATACCTACAAGAGAACTTACCAAACGTACATTTATACAATTACATTAAAATTCTTTTCAGTGTAGGTAAGTTATATGAAATTCGTATTACCACGCAGGAAGTCGTTTTTTTTGCAGTTACAATTTTCGTTCCTATCTGTCACTTTCAGTTTTGTATGCGAAATAAGCTGGGCTATCAACAGTAAATTTTTAGACTTGATATAGGGCAACTACTGGTTTCGTTAAAAAAAAAATGTCGGGTCCAAAAAACTAGAATTCTTCATACCGTGTCTTGTCCGCCATCATTTGTATTAGATCCTAAATGGGTCAACCGATTTGCTTCAAATTTTTTAGAAAATATTGTTTGTTTTGAATGATTCCTAGCAAATTTGAATTTTTGAACGTTTTTTTTTTTTCATTTTTTCTCGAACACGGTTTTAATGATTTTGATTAAAATTCGTTACTATAGTGACGAAAGTAATTATATAAGGAAACCGCTTATTAAGTTTTTATCAACAAGAGAAAATCGAATTACGGAAATATAATTTTACTTTTTTTTTTTTTTTTTGAGAAAAGTTCTTAAACATAAATATATATAAAAAAAAAACATAAAAAAAAAAAAAAAAATGTTTAATACTTTTGATTTTTTAATTTTTTTTCTATTTCAGCAAAAAACTGTAAATGAAAATGATGAATATGTTAATTCATGGTCTCATTTTGGCGAAATTATTTCTAACGTCAGTGTGTCGTCTTACTTCAAGGGATCATCATTTTTGAATCTGGTAAATATAAATAAAAAAATATCCTCTTCGAATAATTATTTTAAACACTATGTGTGCGAAAGCTTGGCAGCCTAACTGCAAGTGTGTTATCACACAAAAACCCCTTATAAACACTATATTGTTTTTTTTTTTAATTTGCAGTTTGAAAAAAACCTACATTTTATGTATGGTCATCTTTATAATATAACGAAATTATTAAATTTCCATATCTGTAGACATACAAATTATCCAGAGGAAACAAAACATTATATGAGTTTGGAAGGGATGGAAAATGAAATCATTATTTCACAATTAATGGCTATCAGAAGTAATACAAATCAAAGTATTTATTTAATCCAAGATACATTAAGGGATTTTGGATTTGAAAAGATTCCATTTGAATTTACCAAAAATTGTACACTTCTTGGAAATACTACCTCTACATCTTCAGAAATTACAACAATGAAAAAGCTAGAAGGAACTCTAGAATTAATGTCAAAAATATTCGCACACATACAAAATGAAATTTGTATGCGAACAGAATAAAATTGTTTTATTCAAACTATCTTAAAAAATTTGTAAATTATAAAAGGTAATTATGTTCCTTGACTGAATCAGGTCATACAAAATGAAACAAAGATTAATTTGAATTTTCATTTAATTTTTGAACATTATACACAATTTGTCATTACAATCATTAAATTGGGATTATACCTACAACCATATTTATTAAACAAAAATGACTTAATTAATTTTACTATCTGTGCCAAAAAAAAAAAAATAAATTTATGTAAGCAAAATTCGTACTGACAAAATTGAACAAATTATACTCAATTTATATTTTATATAAAACAATTACAAAATACAAAAATAAAGTTAGAGAAAAAATTGTAAATTCATTACTTAAATTGTATATATGTATCTATTTATGTTACTATTACATATGTATATCTAATGGAAATATCAAGAATACTAAAAAAAAATTGAAAGTTAAATTTTAGACAAAAATTGCACCATTTTGGCTCAAATTATTTTTTTAATTCTTTATATGTTTGTTGATCAAATTTTCAAATTGCAGTAAATTTTTATCGATGGGCTTTTTTTTATCGTTTTTCATATTTGTTTTATTGTTCAGAATTTTGCGAATTTTAAAATTTTATTGAAGACATCAACTTATGCAACAATTATACTTTACTGAAACTTGATTTTAAGAAAATATATGTTAGGATACTATTTTATAAATATTTTATTTATTATTTATTATAAAAAAAACTGTATACTAAAGATAATTTAAATTTAAATTTGCAAGTTAGTATAATATTCTTATTTATTTTAATTTATTCAATATCGTATTTATTTTCTGTAATTTAAAAACTTAAATAAAATAAAAGCAATAAACTAAAAAAAATTAAAACATTGTTCTTCTTATCAAATTTGAGTTGCGATATGCATTGGGAATATTCCTAAAGGCATATTAAGGCTTCGTAAAAAAAATTAGCCTATAAGAATGAAAAGCACGGAAACGTCTTGAAAAAGAAACTGTAAAAATAGGGTCGTTTGACTGGTTTCTCAAAAGTTTAAATGTGCATGTCAAACTACCGCCTGTAGCTTCAATTACATAAACCTATAAATTAAGCTGTTAATAAAATATATAATATATAATGTTGACGAGGTATAGCTTTTGATTTCAACATATTACCTTCCGCCTTGCAGTATTTAATAAATATATCTGCAAAATTAAAATTTAAAAAAAAAAACAAACAATTATCTGAAGGGATCTTTTAAACCATTCGATGGACAAACAATCAATGAAGATATTAATGTGAATCTTACTTCAAGTTAAAGGTACATCACAAGAAATGTTCAACGAATTAAACAGAGAAATACAAAAGCCGTAGTTCAAGAAGGCTCTAGGATATGATTTAATTAGGTACGGCAGAAATTAAAATGCTCCCTCGTAAAGGATTAATAAACCTCCTTTATTTAATAAATGTGGTTCTAAGGCTTGAGTATGTCCCGAGCCAATGGAAAGTTGCTAAAGTTATAATGGTTCTGAAACCAGGTAAACCATCGTATAAAAAGAAATCTTATAGACCCATTTCGCTTCTTCCTGCAAGAAATGGAAGAAATTATGAAAAATTATCAGTCGCTAAATCTGCCATTAATGTTTTCTTTCGAAGTGACATTTCTGGGGGAAGCTTGGCTTTTGCTTAAACTATTTCTTACATTTAATTGTCATATTTTGGAATTTAATACAAAAAGAATATCGTAACTATTTTTTAATGAAATTTGACACTTTTACTTGATTGATAGAAGACGAAATTTTAACATTTATGAAGTATTTTGTTTAAAATAGGCATTTTTCTTTTTTTTTTCAAATAAAAAATTGTGTTTCTTTTTTACTTCTGAACGTTCAGAGCTTCAAATTTGTGTTTTTTTTCGTTCTGAACATGTTCTGAGATTTTTTAGAGCACGCTCTATGAGCTCAGAATAAAATAGCTTAGCAGACCGAGTTGAAAGCTGAGCACAAGCATTTGACAGGTGAAATTAAAAAAGAAAAATCTCAAACAATTGAAATGGAGCAAGAAAATAGTCGGTCTAGTGCAGAAGGTAAGTTTATATAAGAAATAACTAATAAAATATATTTTTTTAAGGCTTGGTTTTATTTCAGGAGCTAAGTGTTCAGGTGTATTTCAAAAATAATTCTGAACGCTCAGAACACGCTTTGTTCAGAGGATGTTCGTTCAGCTCAATATACTCCGACTCCGTTCAGAGCTCTATTCTGAGCTAAAAAAGAAAAACGCCTAATGCAACCGCAATGCGCTCAATTTCCGAGGCAAAATATAATAATTAGTAATTATCACTCTTACTTGACAGATGGGGAACGAACTGAATCTTGCATTTATTCAGTAGATTTTTAATGCCAACTGTCACTTTAAATATAGTTTTCGATATGCATTTTAATTTAATTTTGGAACTGAATCCGTTTACACACATGTCAATGTATATAGGAACAACATTGTGTGTACTGATGATTTTTTGTGACGTCAAAGACAAAGAGTCAACGCATTGATTATCGTCCTGCTTGCACAAAATCTGTTTGATCAACTTCAGTACATTTTTTTGCGAAACGCATTTGAAGTTTACGAACAATGAACATTACTCTCTTGACATTTTTACTGACAGCATAATTTTTTTTTGCACCCGAATTGCGCCGCAAATTATGTTATTAAAAATAATGCGAATGCATACAAATTTCGTTTTGTATTTTCGAACAGTTGACTTTTGGCTATTTGCGTTTAAAAAACACATTGCAATTGCATTTTTGAAGCAAATTAAGTTTTCAAAAACGGTCTATTATTGTATTTTTACGCTTAATGTTTACATGAACAGTAATGTGGGTGTGTTTTCGATTAAAAATTGTATTTTTTTTATTGATTCATAAAATACACAATAAATTGTTATGTATGGAACAGAATACCACTTAGGGCCTCCTTGGTTTTACTGGCATAATGTACATAATCTTTTATTGACATTATCCATGACCGTTCCGAGTAAATGATGCTGAATATACATCGCACCCGTCTGCACCAAACCCCATCGAAACAGTATCACGCTGTGGAAACATTTGTTTCTCAACAAAACTTGTATATTTTGTGAACCTTATAAATTGTGAAAATTTCAAACATTAACGAAGCCAAAAAGTTGAGTTTCATCGCTTATAATGATTTCGTTCAAACTGTTACTTAACGACATAAAAACGCATTATTCTTTCATGTAGTGCTCCATTTTTTAATAACACTTAACTGTCAACTGTCAAGCTCTTTCTTTTTGTTTAATTGGCAACATACATTTTGTCACTTGAATCCAACCTTACAAAAAAAAAAAAGTAAAGGTTTTTAGTCTTTTATCAAAATTAAAAACTCTCCAATGGTATTCCTAGCGGTATATGCAATACCTTGTTTAAAATTTTTCTGATCTACCGACTATTCGCAATTTATTTGCTGAGCTGAATTGTTATCTAGCAATTTTAGGTCTTTTGAATTTGAATTTGCGATAGTAATCCTGGTCCCGATGAAATTCCTCCAATTGTATTTACTTAAAAATTTGCAGTTTCTCTTTCTGAGCCCTTATTTTTTATTTTTTATTGTAAAATAAAACCGGTGCAAACCAGAAAATGTTAAAATATCGTACGATTTATAAACATTCCTATAAACCAAAACTCTTTTTAAAAAAATTGTATGCGGTAAGTTGGACTTTTCCGAATTTTCCAAGGACTTTCGATTGAGTTATACTCTGTCCAACAAAAATTGGCAGTACACGTCTTATGGGAAAGCTTTTTCAAAATCAGTAGCGTGCCATATTTTTACACCATATTAAATTGAAATAACTCCTCCACAAAAAATGTTTGCCCGCCCGTGAATTTCCAATAGCATTTGACACAGACCCAATGTCCTATTCAAGGCACATCTGAGTGTGCACTGAATTGCTCTGGCCAATGGCGATTGGCTGCTGCTTGATGTGCATTCAGAGTTACCCGTGTGCATTTGGTAATTCGTTCAGCTTTTTTTCCTTGAGTTTCTGTTAAGGTGCTTTTGATTTTCGAGCTTTAAGAAAAAGTTTTTAATGATGAGTGTTATCGTGGACACTACGATAACCCTGTAAAAGCTTTAATGAAGGACAGATTTATGCAATCCACTGTAGCCAGAAAGAGAGGCAAACGTCCTATCTTGCCTACACTGCCAATTTTTGTTGGACAGAGTATAGTCACTTTATTTTAATTAAATAATTAAAAAAAATCAGTTTTCATTCAAACATGTTGACATGGTGTTTAATATCTTCCACTGACTCACAATTCCACTGACTAAATACTATCAAATCCAATTATGGTGAAATCACGTGGTGTACCTCATGGAAGCCATCTTGGTCCACTTCTTTTCTTTTTATTTGTCAATAATATGCCTGACATCTTCTTAAATTCTTCTCGACTTCTATTTGCAGACGATAATATTCTACAAATGTATAAAATCGATTGATGACTGTAGTGTCTACTTTTACAAGATGACCTTCATAAACAAACGGAATGGTGGTATATAGTTTACCAATTATTCTTAAATGTCTCTAAGTTTCCATGTTTTTTTTAATTTTTTTTTCGAAATTTTTAACAAATTTTCTTTGAATTCAATCCTGATAATAATTAATCATGTTCTCGAAAGAGTTTTAGAGAAAAAAGACCTTGGTGTATTTTTTGATTTATAATTTCACTTTGTCACCACATTTCGAATATATTTTAGTTAAACAAAAATCTATGTTGGGTTTTACGGATCTGGATTAGTATTATTTTCTAACATCTAATACAACAACAACTTGGGATCCTACTTTCTATCAGCTGTCTCTATTTTGAGGATCCGAAAATAAGTTCTTACTGTGGTGGGTAGATGGCGTTTCAGATTTGAAAATAGTTAAGGCAGTATATACTTATACACTACAGTATACACTACCTTACCGAGAAAAAAAGAAATCCAATACATAAAAAATGAAGAAACAGAGAAATATAGAAGTTACCATTTATAACCATTTTTCCTAAACTTTTGTTAATAAAATGGTAGCCTTTTTATAAGAAAATATTACTGAATTTTTTTTTAAGTTGTGGGCACGTTTTTGAGAAAAAAAAGATTTTCACAATTTGGTAATACAATTTTTACGGCAACTACCGTACCGTACCGGCATATAGTACCATCACTGTATTATTTTCATAAGATGATCTATATAGATCTTCGTGAATAATAAAACGTGGCTATTATTATTTTATAATAATATTTTTTTTTAATTTAATTTATTAATTTTCGGTATGTCCTAATTGTAGATTTAAACGATCTCTTATTGCTGTAAATAAATAAACACCGCACAATTGGCGTGAAATTCAATACCTTGCCTGAATTTTGGGGTCACCATTTATGTATTCTAAATTTCAACTAACATATGCACAATATTATTATGATGCGATTATTTTGGAAGATCTCTTTGTCAATGTACAAACAACAACAACTGCCATATAAGTGAAGACTTATACTATGTACATTTGTATACATAGCGATTTATTTATTTAAATTTAATTTTTCTAACTTTTGAGATATTTATTAACTGTTAGCTGCTTGTGGGATATACATACATACATTTTATTTATTTAATAATAACAACTTAGCTTTGTTAAAAAACAAAAACCTAAAATGGAATAAAACAAAAGAAGGAGACGTCAATAAAATGATATACATATACATTCATACGTCATATGGGTATAAAAAACAAAACAAGTTAAAAAGGTAAGTCTTCTATAAGTATAACCAAATTGAATGTAAGTTCTTTCTTATTAAGACCGGTATACAGTACAATAAATAAACAAACGAACAAACATTCATTTGGATGCTACACGTAGGTCAAGGGTGGTAAAAAAAGGTCTTAAACGTGCGGCGTTTAAACTTGAGGAAAGATGGACACGGAGGCAAAACAAAAACACGGCATTTGTATATTTTTAATTATAAGTCTTCACGTTCACATTATTGCGTAAAGTAGGTCGCCCTCCTGTAAGAAAAAAAAAAATATTGAATCCCAAACAGAGTATGACACACAACCATGACAAGACAACCATCAGGGAGATACACATATGGTGATAATGTATGTAGCTATATGTTGTGTAAGTAGGCAGATCTGTGGCAGTGGCTAAGGTGACATTTTGTGCGACTTTTTAATGTTTGTTTCTTCTTTGCCATGTTTCCTTGACTATAATATATATCTATGTTTATGTATGCATATGTTGTACCATGGGAACTGATTTTACGAAAATAAAAACATTCTCCATGGTGGACGAAAAGAGAGTCAACAAAGGTTAGAAGGAGCAACGCTTTAAGGTTTATCGTTGGAATTTATGTATTATATATTTTGTACATATATAGCAATTACACAATTACATCCATAATTTTGGGACAAGAATTAAAATTTAGACTCATTGGCGCAAAATTTTAGACGATTAAGTAGTATGTTAAAGCATTTTTAGTATGATGCTTTAAACGAGTTAGCATCGTGCTATTTTTTTAACATTTTTATTTTTTAATTAAAATTAAAATCATTAAATGCCTATTTTAACTTATTAGTATCATACTAATTTCAAATGTCACTTCGACAATTAAAAATGTGAAAATGATATGTTGGCTTACTTGTTTTAACGACCAGGGGCCTATAACACAATACGACAAGTACTTGTTTAACAAGCCAAATTCAACTCGTGTTAAAACTTTGTGTAACACGTATCAACAAGTCTACGCAAATTATAACAATTGTTTTTAGGTCTTTCAACAAGTGGGAAATTTGATAAATCTAACGTTTCTGTAACTGGATACAACAAGTGTATAAATAAATAGATATGCTTTTAATTGTTGAATATTTAATAAATTCTAACTGACGATTTCAAAATTGTTAGAAGCCAACAAGTTGGGATAGAGTTTATTTTATAAAGTATATATATAAATATATATTTTACGGAAGATAATACAAAATGTAATTGATAAAAAATAAAAAATTCTTTGGAGTTCAAAAACAAAGCAAGGCATCTGGAACTAAGCTCAAATGAAACTTTAGTTTCTTATGATTCTGTTTCACTTTTTACTAATGTTCCTATTCAACTAGCAGTGAATATTATAAAAAAGAAATGGGTAATAATAGGTCAGAATACAAAGCTAAGCCAAAATAAATTTCTCGAACTATTAAACTTCTGCCTCAAAGAAAATAATTATTTACAATTTAAAAATAACTTGTACAAACAAGTGGACGGATTGCCAATGGGAAATCCACTCTCACCTACAATCGCGGATTTAGTGCTAGACTTCTTACTTGACGAATGTTTCAAACAAGAGTACAAACCGAAGTTCATCGTCAAATACGTTGATGACATTTTTGCGATTGTGGATGCGGAAGAGATTGATAATGTACTGCGATGCCTCAATCAATTTCATAAAAAAATCTATTTCACTGTAGAAAGAGAAAACAATAGATCCATAGCGTTTTTAGATGTAAAAGTCCATCGCGATAACAACCGGCTCGTTTTTGACTGGTATCAAAAAGATATGGCTTCGGGAAGACTCGTGAACTTCAGATCCAATCAAGCAAAACACATTCGGGTAAACACTGCATCCAATCTCATTAACAAAGTCTTTTCGTTGAGTGACCAAAAATTCCATCCTATTAACGAAGAAAAAGTTACTCAGATACTTTTAGACAACAGCTTTCCGATTGATGTTATAAGGAGGTTAAAATTACGCTAAAAACACAAAGCCCCATCGGAAAATATATTAGAAGAAAGGAAAGGTGTTTACAAGAGTGTTGTATATGTTCCTAAACTTGCCGAAAACTTTAAAAAAATAGTTGACAAAAACAACCTAAATGTCAACTTAGCGTAGAAATCATATCAAACCATGGCTTCCATCTTCACTGGTTTGAAGAAGAAGACAGAAAGAGATCAGTGTACAGACGTAGTGTACAAAATAAACTGCCAAGGAAAACCGGATGAGGCATGTAACCTCTGCTACGTCGGCACAACAAAACAGCTTCTTCGACAGAGAATGGCAAACCACAAGTCGGATATTAGGTTAAAAAGTACTGCGAAGACGGCGCTGGCTTGTCACGGTGTTGAGACTGGCCACAAACTGGACTTTGAAGGAGTAGAAATCCTTGCAACAGAAAAAAATACATCGAAACGTTACACACTAGAAACACTACACATAATTAACAACAAAAACAATATGAACCGCAAACAGGACGTACAGAACATCTCAGCGGTATATTGTTCCTTAGTGTCCGATAACAAATCAAAGACTTGACATTAGTGACTTATCTAAGTCTTTAAACTAAAATATTATTTATATTGTATTGTAATTTTAATTGTATTGTTAACAACTTGCATGTAAGCTACATACACCATACTTTTGTTTTATGTATAATAATTGTTCTTGCTTTTTGTAAATAAAGACACCCCTGAAGAAGGCGGCAACCACCGTCGAAACGTTGGGAAAAAGGAAATGAAATATACTCTTTTCATTTAATCATCATTACGACCAACAAAGCCGATGAGAACTCTTTTCTTAAAAAAATCTCAAAATCTGATAATACAAAATGTATATAAATAACAATTTAATTTTGGATGAAAAATTTCGTTTGAAACGTCTAAATTGCAAAAATTGAAAACAAAAATCAGAACTACTTTGTATTTTTAAAAGAAGAGAATGCATTACCATCCCCTATAATAAATGTGCCTTTGCTTGGGCCAACCTTTAACCTCAAAATTGGTGGGTTACATTAGAGTGTTCAACATAATACACACCTTATATGAATACGTTCACACTTTTTGCAGCATACATCATTCCCAGAATATTTTTGAAGTTGCGGTTGTGATTTTTGTTATCTATTTTTGAAACGAGATTTTTCATCCAAAACTAAATTTTTATTTAAACTTTTGTATTATTTTCCATAAATAATATATATTTATAATATAATATATAAACAATACGTTTACACTCCGGTTCAGTCGATTAGGTATGTATATATTAAAAATTCTAAAAATAAGGAACTATTCAATCTAACCAGAGTGTAAGGCTTTAGTTTTATATTTCTGAAGACCAAGTCTATGTATAAGCACATAATTTTGGTAATATATGCGTTTATTCAATTGGCCCTATCTCTGTTCTCCGGCGGTTTTGGGTTTTGCCCCCATAGTAAAAATTGATGTATGTACATAAAATAACCTTTCATTTGGTATACAATTCATTTTTGTTGGTCTTACGCCCAAGCTCCATACAAATTTGCCCATGGTCCTTTCCCAATTGTTGAAAGGCCTTAAAACAATTGTTATAATTTGCGAAGACTTGTTGTTACGTGTTACAAGAGTTTTTAACACCTGTTGAATTTTGCTTGTTAAGCAAGTACTTGTTGTATTGTGTATTGTGTTATAGGCCCCAGTCACTATGTAATACGTGGTTTAGTATGGTTTTAGTTAAAAAATAAATATAACTAAGAAAATTTAAATAATAAGCTTCAAATTTATTAAATTTTTTTGTAGTGTCATGCTAATATTTTATCACCAGACTGGTTTAAAATTTTGCGCCATTAACTTCAAGTAAAAGTGCACATCAGACATAATTATTAAGTTTAACGTTAAATATATCTAAATAAATATTTTTCATCCGCTTATTTAATTTATGATAAACAACACTTAGACATGATCAGTATTATTTGTAATCCCATTTTCAAAATATATCTTACATTAGACAGCTGTTCATATCCAATCCAACTCCAAAACTTTATTTATAAACATATTACATCGATTGTCTATATAAGACACTACAATGCACAGTACACAAATCTAAGTGTTGAAAGTGTCAAAAAATTAAAAATGGCTGTTCGAGTGTCCACAAGAACTCAACACGCATAATTAGAAACAACAACAAAATATTAAAATAAGACAAGTAAAGAGGCACTGGATTTACCATTTTTGAACAAAAATGAAAACGCTAATGATATTACCTTTATTATGTGTACCGTGCTGTGACTGCAATTCAATTTCCAAACAAAGTTATCTTGAAATTCATTGAACGTATCCAAAAGTTTACAAAGTTGAAAGATCGTAGGGATGTCAGTGAGTTTATGAGGATATATGTATTGCGAATGCGTTTATTATATAAAGAGATAAACAACTATTTAGGTATAGACAATGGCTGGGTGCACAACTGTCCAATTTACGAAAAAAGAAGATTCCACTCCTGAAAGTATGCAATTTAGAAATGTCACGATCTTACTACTTTTTCATTCAAAATGTTTGGCTTTGAAGTGTCTTTACCTGGTTAAATAAAATTCCAACAAAAAAATACCCATGCAAATCGGTTGATATTCGGCCGAGTTATGTGCGTAAGAAAAAAGATATTCGCACGTATTTATTAAAAATTATAGCTGTTTCCCAAAATTCGTAGCAGAAATAAGGTGTGCCCGCACACCTAGCTTACAAATAATTCTTCTGTTACATCCTAGGTATCGTTGGCTCGTCTCTCTTCGCTAATAATAGTCCTCATCAGTGGGTTTTGATGGTTGCAGTGCGATTGTTAGGATCCGCAGAATTTTCCTCTCAAACACTCAAAGCTTTTTCATGCTGGTTTTGTTAATGTTGACCCAGATTGGGAAACAGTATCTGATGATGGCCCTCACAAGTTGCTTGTAGAGAAGCCACTTTGTCTTTTGACTGAGTCTATTCCTTTTCCGCATTAAAGGGTGGATGAGATGGTAGGCGTAATTTCTCTTCTTCAGGACTGCCATTAAATGTGGGTTGAAACGTAGTCTCTCGTCAAAGTTGATACCCAGGTATTTTTTATGTTTGGCTTCGTTATGAGTTGAGACCCGTTCGGCAGACTGAGAGTGATGCTTTAGCAACTTGCAGCAGACCGCGTTTTTCGACGTCCTACGGGTCTTCTGAAATAAGCCAATTCAAATTTGGCTGAGTTGATTTTGATACCCATCTTTCGTAGTATTCCCAAAGACGTCTCAGGTGCTCTTCTACTCTTTGGGCCGCAATGATCAGGGGACGGATTTCGCGTACGTTCATGCGTCGTCAGCATAGAGTAAATTCATTGCGTTACTGGGTTGAGGTTTGTGTGCATGTTGTGGAGGCACAGTCCAAGCTATGTTCCTTGAGCAACTCCTTCTCTAATAGTTCTGGTTGTCGAATGTCTGTTTTCAATCTGGACGAAAAAGGACCTGGAATTGAGAAAACTGAAAATAAGTGAGGCTGAAAAATGCTGTCAAATGCTTTATCTATATCGTCGAAGCATCCAACATCAACCTGGTGGTTGTTGAGAGTGCTGGCAATATCGTTTTGAAACCTAAGAACCGAATGAACCCTAGAATGGTTCTCTTGAAATCCGAACTGCATATAAGGGATGATGTTGTTGGTGTTGCTTACAGGGAGACCGGATGATAATTTTTTAGATCGTCCATTATGTATTAGCTCAGCTACTTCTTTACTATTTGTGAAACTTCCAGTCGTCTGGGGATCACTGGCAAGCTTATCATCATTAAATAGGGTAATTTCAGTGTCTGTTTGCTGCAGCCGCTGTATTGTTGTTTCGATTCGCAAGTCTTTTTTCGACTTAGCTCTTATTTCGAGCTGAGAAATTTAGTTTTATGTTTTAAAAAACTAAAGCGAAAATATGTAATAAAAAAAACTAGCGAAATAAAAGACCATGCGGTTTAAGTGTTCGGATTGGAATGAAAAAGGGTTTATTTTCTTTTTCTTATTTTTAACTTAAATATTTAAGGCCGGAAGGGCGCGAAATTCAAATTTTCGAATATTAAAAATTAGTTCACAATAGTGATTTTTATTTTAGATTTTTTAAATGTTCTTTATTATTGACTCGTCAAAACACCGGCCACGTTGAATGCAGGATTGTAGGGTGGATTTGGCACCCTTTTCCTATTTCCTTCGAAATATTTCGCAAATGCTTCCGCTTTATCATAAGCAGTCATGACTTCCCCTAACCTGGTGCTGATTGTTTCTGGCATTTGTTCTCTTTTCCCAATAATCCTGTTGATTTTCTTGAATGCATCGGGTACGGGTTTCATGTTTTGCAGTCTTTTTGGAACTTGTTATTGCTGTAATGTTGAAGAGCATTCCTCAACATAACATGTGTGCACTGTGGTTCGCTCATCTTTACATGCACCTTAGAATTTCATAAAGAATATTATATTGTAAAAGTTTCGTCTTCATATGGTTATTTTTTTTTTTTTTCAATTTTCAGCGCCATCTATGGAAAAACGTTGATACTTTTTATGATATCCACTTGGTTCGCAATTAAAAACAAATATTATTGGATAAGTTTTAGCTGAATGTTATTGTTTGTTTTTAGGAAATAAACGGAACAGCTTAATGTACCTATATATGTTTAAGCAAAACATACATACATACATAGCTATACATATATCTGTTATTTGGTGTATTTGGTAAGAATATTCCTGTTTTCGTGTCATTTCTGTTATTGGACAAAAGTCTGAGTTTATATTCAGATAAAAAAGGCCAAAAGTAAATTTACTGGAATTTAATATCCATGAATATCAATGCTTATGATTTTTTTTTGTCGGAATGCAATAAAAGTTCAAAGTAAGCTAGCCGGCTGACGACACACGACGACGTGATTTTTGCTAAATCATTGTTATAGCATTTTCAAGGATAATTTTTACACTTTCTCTAAATGAAACTGTTTTTTTTTTTTTTTTTTTTTAGGTTTCAAAAGGATATACGATTTCTTGGAAGGTTTTTTTTTTTTTTTTTTGATGAGCAATGACACGAATTTACAACAGGATTTTATTAAGATTTTAAAACTTAACATTCCTTTTGTATATTGACAAAAAAAAATTAAGACCTTTTGCATAATAATCATGTGTTGGTGTGTTACTTGCCCACAAGCTAAAAGAAGCCACATAAACTCGACTACCCCTGTGAGTGTCAATTGACGCAGTAAGGAAAATTAAATTGAGTTATAAAATTGGCAGTTTTATTGTTTTATTGCGGTTGCTCTTACATACATACATACATACATACCTACAAACATATGTGTGTATTAAAATTTTTATTGTTCTAGATTTAACTGTGAAGTAGGTAAATTTTCTCAATATGCATCTCCTCAAAGCAAAAGAAGTGATTCTTAACTCTCATTAGCTTATCTATATAGATACATACCTATACAACTTGTGTGCGATGCGAACATAAAAAAAATTATGTTTTTGATAAATTTTCCTTTAATACCTATAGCTTATCTACAAAATTGTGTTCATTTATTAGTTTATGGTAGCCTGATGACAAAGGGACAGTGGTAGCAAGGTCATGATTTCACAAAAGTTGAATTGGATATTTTTACTTAAGAAGGCTGTTGTTAGTTGATATAATTGAGTCTGTTGAATTATTTATTCAAAAATTCACAGATTTCACTCTTAAACTAACGATCGGGCATTGAAAATGACTTGATTAATTAAAATCAAAAACATGACTTTTTCATACCAAGTTCAATTTCCTTTAAATAGGTTAACTCAAATCAAGTCGAACATTTTAGGTTAGTTTTAAATTTTTAAGTTATAAATTTGAATAAAAAAAATAAAACTATTTTTCGCAAATTTACAAATAAATTAATTTAAAGCAACAATAGGTGTATTTTTTAGAATCTATACATAGTATAGAAATATCAAAACGGCACTATCCTGGTGTTTATACTTCACATTGGAAGGTACTATTGAACACTTGTCAGAATAATTTAAAAAAAAAAATTAAATCGTAATATCGTTTTCGTAGTCTTTCTATTAACTTTTCCGTTAGTATTTTTAGTATTTATAATGTTTTTATGAAATTTAAAAATTAAAATTATTTTTTCGTTTATATTTTTTGTTTTTTTATTTTGGTTAGAGACAATTGCAATTTGCAGCCGAAATAGAAAACACAACAAAAAAAAGGAAACCTTAAATTAAGGGTTTGTTCATAGACTATTATATTTAAAATAAATATCGCCGTTTCCTACTCATGGAGTAGAAGACATCATAGGCGTTAATTTTTGCAGGAACATCTCAGAAAACAAAAGAGCTGATAAGCAAACTAGTTTTTTTTTTTATTGTTAGATTTATATTAATTATAGGCATTATTTTATATACATATATGTATTTAAATATTTTATTATTTATAAAATTGAGTCTAGTCTGGTTTATGTGTTGTTTATTTTGTTTAATGTTGATACTTTGTTGTTGTTATTTCATAGAATTGTAAAATATTTATAAAATTTCGAATAAATTAATTTTTGTATAAAATTATATTAATTTATTCTTAAATTATATGAAACTCATTTAAGAATTCATTTGAATTATTTGATGAACTGAATAAATTTTGAATTTGATTTTGTTCAAGGTTAAACTTTTGATATACATAAAGCTTTTGGCACAAAAAGTAAAAACAATTTAATGAATTTTTTTGTATATAGGTACCTACATTAATTTGTATTTGAAAGTTTTTTGTACATTCAAGACTTTTGCATAGGAAATAACACATTTTCGAGATTTTTATAATTCTTCATATCTTTTCTCGAAGAATAAAAAGAGAGATTGAAAAAATCAAATTAAATTTGGAAGGGGAAGATATAAGAACTTTCAGATGTTAAGTATTTTTTTTTTAAATTATATGTATCTGTTCTTTTTATTTAAATTGCAGCTGCTAATATTTCTAAAACCTTACGAAATGGAGTAATTCTGAGGTCAGATACAAACGAACAACGGCAAATTAAACTTATAAAAATTATTTTAAATAATTTTAAAACACAAACATTTTTCTTACCTTTCTACAGGAATCCAACTCGGGATCTTTTGTCCAATGGTCCATATATAAATTATACTGAGTTACAATATTAGATATGTTTCCGAAGATGCTTTGGAGTTAATATATGGTGGAAATTAATAAAGCCACAATTTATTCAAAATCACAACTGATCAGAAAAAGCAACAAAAGTAATTCACAAATTAATTACACATATATTATATTTTACGGATTTTTTTTTTTTTCAAATATTTATTAGAAAAGGAAAAGGAAGTCATATTTAAGTTTCATTGGAAATTTTTCGAAATGTATAACACGACGACGACACGGCTAAAATGCCACTATTTCTGAGAATTCGTTTGCAGATCAAGCTCAGTTTAATAAAAATGGAATCTTTTCAAGTCAAGCTTGTTAAATTCTTGAAAATCCAAATTTATTTATTTATTATTTTGTTAATTAAAAAAAACCAAAAAAAATCACGACTAAATCGCACGAACTTACTCTTATGATACTATAGTATGATATGGCTATAGATATTGCAGATTGATCGTAATAGTTTAAATATATACTTATATCATTAGTTATATATCATTTAAGATGAATAAATGGATTTTTTTTCCTTGAATTTGGTTTTATTTTAAAGAAATGATATGTGAAATTTTTAAATGCTTTATTGTCTGAATTATACATACATATAAATTAATTACACATTTTTGATGAAAATATTTGGAGAATCAGATCTTCCAGAATTTTTTGTTTTGGTTTCCAGTTTTATAAAGATCTTAAGAAGATTATGGTCGATTTTTTATACTTTAAATTCTCATTTTAAGAAATATCGCTATCTAAAATCTTCTTTAGGTTTGGATAGAAATTAAGTAAAATCGCTTTTAATGAATAAAAACAAAATCTTTAAATTTCTTATCGTATGATACCTACGATAATATTATCTGTAGGTTTTTAGAGTTCTTCGTATTGTTCGATACATCGAAAGCGTTGGTCTGTTTTTGTCAACTTATGTCAAAGGAATGTTAATTTTCAATTTAGCATTGAAACAAAGTTCCAGAAATATTGCAATTGAAATTCTTATTTTAGGGTTGTCTTGTATATTTAGTAGCACCGGACTTGCAAAATTAAAATAAAATAGGTCGACCCATTCAGAAGAGAAATGAAGAATAAACTTTTTTAAGGCAACGCGGTACTGATATGAAGTTTAATCAAAATCGTTAAAGTAGTTTTTGAGAGTTTAGTTCAGTAGTTTAGGCTCATAACTTAAATTACAGTGAATGATCAAATGAGACGTATACAGACCCAGAACAAGGGTATGGTACTTCGCTTTTATCGAATTGTTTATATTTTTATTAAAATCTTTAAATTTGTCTACACGAAACTAATATACTGACCCTTTAGAAAAAGAAAAAATATAACGTCCTATTTGAATTTAATACAAACATAATATTCAAATTGGTAGCTTTATTTTGTTATGTAGATATAACCTGTTATTAAAAAAGCAACAGGTTCAAAAAACTAAATGTTGTAACTTTCTATCAATAAAATTAATATTATTATTATTATATTAGTTAAATCTTTGTTATTGGTACTTTGTTTTTGTGTCGCAGGGTCATATAAATCCGTTAGGGAATTTTGACATACTTAGGTGCGTTAAAATTTTAGTTGCGAGTAATGAAACGTGAAAGAAACTATTTTCTCTAAGACATTCTTGCCCGTTAAAAGTAGAAAAAACATTTAAATTATTCAAATAGACATTTTAATTTTATTCTAATTAATGAATTAATAGGATATACATTTTTAAATTATCGAAAATTATACAAACTTATACCAAAATTAGTCGAATACGCAACCTTGTCTTGGTGTCAAATAATCCATATCCCATTTCTGTGTTGACTTTCATAAGAGTTTGTTCTTTTTAATTTCTACAAACATTTTCACATCTTTATTCTGCAAAAAAATGACAAAGTGTTCTGGTGAAATTCTATTTAAGGGAAAAAATCATCTTACTTGAAAAACAGAAATTGAAGCGCTGCTTCACGAGAATAGGCTTCTGAATACATAACAAAGGGACTCGAAGAAGTTTGATCTTCTTCGAGTTCTTCGAGTTGATCTTCTTCGAGTTCCTGAGGCTTCAACAACAGAGAAATGAACTAATTGGATACGATGTATGACATAACCCGTCAAAAGGTGGAACTGTTTTTTTTTTTCGAAAAATTATTAATATTATTATCAATTACAAAATAAATATATTTCAGAATATTTTATAAAATTTAATTGCTCAATTAATTGCTCGATAATGATTTGCTTGCTGTGTTTTGCTATTGGATGCGGTCTGCCACAGGAAAATAAGCAGCTTTTGATGTTGCATGTAAATTCACTGAATTTTCTAAAAGGAAATTTTAATAACACATCGAAAGTTAAACAGGTATGTAAAATTTTTTAATTTAATTATCATAAAAGTGAAAAAAAGGGCCTCATGATGAAAGACTATAGCGTTTTTATTCAAAATTAAAAAATCCAATCAGTCAGTTGAGAAAATAGATGTAAGATTTATTGTGCGATTAAAAAACACATCAACCATGAACTTAAAAAAATGATAAAAGTCCAAGTAGGACCTTACGGATTGGTACTTTTGCTGACGATTTTAAACAAAAGTTCAAGATTATTTTTGGTTAAAATCTTTGGTTAACAATATTCTGAACTTTACTAAGTCTAATTTTCTTATTGGTAAAACTATGTGCGATCTTACTGTAAAATATACATTACAACAAAAGGACATTTCGGAAAGAATGAAGTGAACTCTAGTCGAAATGGCTACCTGAATTATAATAAAGTGGAACTTACCACAATTTCTTTGGGCAAAATAGGTTCAAACAGCCGCGTAATGAAATCGTTACCCTTATAGTATTTTTAAATGTAACATGACCCCAAAATAAAAGCCTATCATCAAGCACCTCAGATGAATTGGTAGCTTGAAAAATTAAAGTGGGAACCTCTTAGCGAAAAATATGTAGGTATGTAGGTACTCTACATATGAGATAACTTATTGAATCTAAAAGCTTACCGTTTATTGAAAACAGAAACAAGATTTGTAATTAAAATTCAAGATTTATAAAATTTATTGAAGAAGACTATGGAAAAGCAGATTCCAAAAAAAATTATAATTTATTATTAATTTTGATTGAGACAACGTAACATAAAAGCTGTTGATCAACTTAAGGGGAAACAGAACAAGGAAGATAGCGAAATCTTCAATAATGTTTTGTGGAAAAAGTTGATGATAAAAGTAATGAAAATTTTGAAGTACGAGTCTTTGATTCAAAATAAAACATTACACCCCTCGTCCCCTCCACTGGCAGAAAGTTAATTGGATGTAAATGGGTTTTTTAATCAAAATCAAGATATAAAATTATTTCATTTAAAAATAAATAAATTTAAAATAGTTCCGCTTTAAAACCTGATAAACATGATATTTCAAGTGTTGCTAATAATTTTTAATACTTTTTTCTGTTTTAATCGATTTTTTCGAAAATTTCCCTTCCATCTTAATGGGGGAAAAAAAACCACTCTCTTTTAGCTTTTTTACATCTCTGTAAGAGATATCACGTTTGATGGCTAAAGAGCGAGCTATTATAGCAAATATGTGATTGTCATTTTCCAGTTTCTGCTGCAGTACGACTAGAATAAAGACCAGCCTAAAAAAATTCTACAACTTTTTCTGAGAGTTTTTTTAACTGTTCATTTAAATGAAAATAAACATTCCTGTGATGTGACCATAAAATTTTATATTCCTGAAGATGAAGAAAATATATGAATTTTCGTTCTATAGCTTGAGTATCACAAATATGTATTTGAAAAAATCATGTTTTTTACAAATGTCATTGGAAAAATAAAATAAAATAAAATAAAATAAAATAAAATAAATAAAATAAAATAAAATAAAATAAAATAAAATAAAATAAAATAAAATAAAATAAAATAAAATAAAATAAAATAAAATAAAATAAAATAAAATAAAATAAAATAAAATAAAATAAAATAAAATAAAATAAAATAAAATAAAATAAAATAAAATAAAATAAAATAAAATAAAATAAAATAAAATAAAATAAAATAAAATAAAATAAAATAAAATAAAATAAAATAAAATAAAATAAAATAAAATAAAATAAAATAAAATAAAATAAAATAAAATAAAATAAAATAAAATAAAATAAAATAAAATAAAATAAAATAAAATAAAATAAAATAAAATAAAATAAAATAAAATAAAATAAAATAAAATAAAATAAAATAAAATAAAATAAAATAAAATAAAATAAAATAAAATAAAATAAAATAAAATAAAATAAAATAAAATAAAATAAAATAAAATAAAATAAAATAAAATAAAATAAAATAAAATAAAATAAAATAAAATAAAATAAAATAAAATAAAATAAAATAAAATAAAATAAAATAAAATAAAATAAAATAAAATAAAATAAAATAAAATAAAATAAAATAAAATAAAATAAAATAAAATAAAATAAAATAAAATAAAATAAAATAAAATAAAATATAATAAAATAAAATAAAATAAAATAAAATAAAATAAAATAAAATAAAATAAAATAAAATAAAATAAAATAAAATAAAATAAAATAAAATAAAATAAAATATAATAAAATAAAATAAAATAAAATAAAATAAAATAAAATAAAATAAAATAAAATAAAATAAAATAAAATAAAATAAAATAAAATAAAATAAAATAAAATAAAACAAAATAAAATAAAATAAAATAAAATAAAATAAAATAAAACAAAATAAAATAAAATAAAATAAAATAAATAAAATAAAATAAAATAAAATAAAATAAAATAAAATAAAATAAAATAAAATAAAATAAAATAAAATAAAATAAAATAAAATAAAATAAAATAAAATAAAATAAAATAAAATAAAATAAAATAAAATAAAATAAAATAAAATAAAATAAAATAAAATAAAATAAAATAAAATAAAATAAAATAAAATAAAATAAAATAAAATAAAATAAAATAAAATAAAATAAAATAAAATAAAATAAAATAAAATAAAATAAAATAAAATAAAATAAAATAAAATAAAATAAAATAAAATAAAATAAAATAAAATAAAATAAAATAAAATAAAATAAAATAAAATAAAATAAAATAAAATAAAATAAAATAAAATAAAATAAAATAAAATAAAATAAAATAAAATAAAATAAAATAAAATAAAATAAAATAAAATAAAATAAAATAAAATAAAATAAAATAAAATAAAATAAAATAAAATAAAATAAAATAAAATAAAATAAAATAAAATAAAATAAAATAAAATAAAATAGAACAAAATAAAATAAAATAAAATAAAATAAAATAAAATAAAACAAAATAAAATAAAATAAAATAAAATAAAATAAAATAAAATAAATAAAATAAAATAAAATAAAATAAAATAAAATAAAATAAAATAAAATAAAATAAAATAAAATAAAATAAAATAAAATAAAATAAAATAAAATAAAATAAAATAAAATAAAATAAAATAAAATAAAATAAAATAAAATAAAATAAAATAAAATAAAATAAAATAAAATAAAATAAAATAAAATAAAATAAAATAAAATAAAATAAAATAAAATAAAATAAAATAAAATAAAATAAAATAAAATAAAATAAAATAAAATAAAATAAAATAAAATAAAATAAAATAAAATAAAATAAAATAAAATAAAATAAAATAAAATAAAATAAAATAAAATAAAATAAAATAAAATAAAATAAAATAAAATAAAATAAAATAAAATAAAATAAAATAAAATAAAATAAAATAAAATAAAATAAAACAAAATAAAATAAAATAAAACAAAATAAAATAAAATAAAATAAAATAAAATAAAATAAAATAAAATAAAATAAAATAAAATAAAATAAAATAAAATAAAATAAAATAAAATAAAATAAAATAAAATAAAATAAAATAAAATAAAATAAAATAAAATAAAATAAAATAAAATAAAATAAAATAAAATAAAATAAAATAAAATAAAATAAAATAAAATAAAATAAAATAAAATAAAATAAAATAAAATAAAATAAAATAAAATAAAATAAAATAAAATAAAATAAAATAAAATAAAATAAAATAAAATAAAATAAAATAAAATAAAATAAAATAAAATAAAATAAAATAAAATAAAATAAAATAAAATAAAATAAAATAAAATAAAATAAAATAAAATAAAATAAAATAAAATAAAATAAAATAAAATAAAATAAAATAAAATAAAATAAAATAAAATAAAATAAAATAAAATAAAATAAAATAAAATAAAATAAAATAAAATAAAATAAAATAAAATAAAATAAAATAAAATAAAATAAAATAAAATAAAATAAAATAAAATAAAATAAAATAAAATAAAATAAAATAAAATAAAATAAAATAAAATAAAATAAAATAAAATAAAATAAAATAAAATAAAATAAAATAAAATAAAATAAAATAAAATAAAATAAAATAAAATAAAATAAAATAAAATAAAATAAAATAAAATAAAATAAAATAAAATAAAATAAAATAAAATAAAATAAAATAAAATAAAATAAAATAAAATAAAATAAAATAAAATAAAATAAAATAAAATAAAATAAAATAAAATAAAATAAAATAAAATAAAATAAAATAAAATAAAATAAAATAAAATAAAATAAAATAAAATAAAATAAAATAAAATAAAATAAAATAAAATAAAATAAAATAAAATAAAATAAAATAAAATAAAATAAAATAAAATAAAATAAAATAAAATAAAATAAAATAAAATAAAATAAAATAAAATAAAATAAAATAAAATAAAATAAAATAAAATAAAATAAAATGAAATAAAATAAAATAAAATAAAATAAAATAAAATAAAATAAAATAAAATAAAATAAAATAAAATAAAATAAAATAAAATAAAATAAAATAAAATAAAATAAAATAAAATAAAATAGAATCATTGTACAAATTTTAATCATATACAACACAGATATAATTTGTTTAAAATACAAAGATATACATATGTTTGTCATGTCAATTTAAAAGTCCATTTTGTTGTAATTCAGCCTTAATAAAAACTACTATTAGATGTCACACAGGAATAAAAGCATTAGGTACATACACAAAAAAATTACCAATTTAATAAAAATAAAACAAACAATAATCAATTTCCATTCCACATAGCACGTAGCACATCATCCATTCCATATGTTTTCTAGTTGAAGTTCTTGTGTCAAGAGTTCAAGAGGATTAGATCCAAGTGCAAGTAAATAAAAATATATTTATATGTATGTATAAAGAATACCAAAATAAAATATAAACCGCCAACAAAAAAAAAAAAAAAACAAAACAAAGTACCGATTTATCCATGTCATGCCCATTCTTCGGCAATTTGAACAACCAACACAATTCTTGAACGATTATGATTATGTTGCTTCTCTAGTGTTGGCCCAATCACTTAACGCTGATCAGAAGGAGCACTCCTTCTTAGGCTCCTTCTGCATTTATAACTCACATATAATCACCATCATCTTGGTAATGTGTGCACAGGTATCTTCTGCAAGCCTATATAGGTACATAAAAAGTGTGAGATATCCGTTGATCCAACAACGGCAGCATCTCTCAG
This sequence comes from Epistrophe eligans, assembly GCA_951394125.1. NCBI lineage: Eukaryota > Metazoa > Arthropoda > Insecta > Diptera > Syrphidae > Epistrophe > Epistrophe eligans. Next base: position 90,620,127 of record OX596029.1, read on the forward strand.
ATACACGCTCTTCATCTCGTCACAAAAAATAAAAATAAAAAAAAATAAACACTTATAAAACGATTGCGCCGCTGAAATGGAAATTAAATTCTTACCATCACGAGGTCGAAAAATTCAGGGCAGTCTCTTGGATGTGTTGTTGTTGTTGTTGTTTTTTTTATTGTGTATCTTTTTGTATCAAATTATTTGTTTGAATTGATGTCAGAGACACTGTTGCACCGGTATACCCTTTTATTGTTATACTCGGCCCGGCCACTCGAGGCCCAAAAAAAAAACAACACCAACACAAGGGCGCGAGCACGTAAACACCAGGTAAAGAGATATAAAAAATGTATGTATATATCTTTGACTCGCACAAGAGACACTAGAACACACAAAACAATCATCAAAAGCTACCGCTGAGTAAACCCAGGGCCACATACACGCTGCTGGAGGACCCCTGCTGACCGGCCAGAAAATCGACAAATATAAATCACCCAAAATTAGGTTCCCAAAACGTTCAACAGCAACATGACGAGATGACGCACAAAACAACAACAAAACGATCCAAATCTCTGAAATCTAAAATCGCATCGCATTTGGATGGCTATTGTGCGAAAAAAAAAAAATTATAAAAAAAAAAAACAATAAATAAATGCTGTGGCTGCGGGGATCATATCCACAACGCGCACGGTATAAGAGTACAATAGCTGTGGGAAGGTGGGCAATTGATTGCTATAAAATAATCTCTTTTAATTTTTGTCAGATTGAAAGAAAGAACAAGAAGTTGGGATCAAAAATAAAAAATATTGACTGCCATTATGGGAAATTTGTTGCAACACAGTGGAGTATAGGTTAGGTATTTACATATATATGGACTCGGAACGGCTGCTGCGATTACTGCTAACTGCTCTCAGTGAACACCATCAGTTTAAAATAAAACGCCTCTTACATAAATATATATACAGCTATACCTACCTATACATATAACATTTTTTTGTCTGTCGAGCACCCGGTGGTGGCGGCAACAGTACATTGACGGTGGCTCTGGCAGTGACCTTATCCATCACACTCAATTCGAACACACGAATTTAATTGATCTATACAATTTACTACCCCTGAGCTGGGTGTGTTTCTTTTGTGTGCATATTGAATATATTTTTTCAAAAAAAGGTACACATTTTTCTATGTGTGCCAAATGATGTTTCTTAAAAGTGAATTTAATTGCTTGAGGCAATGATGATGATTGCGGCGCGATTATCCAAATAGATGGCGCTTTATATTTGTTTTGTTGATTAAAAATTGACTTCAATCAATAAATAATAAAATTTGATTTCGTGACAGCTCGTGGCTTGTAGTGACTTACAACTCTCAACCATTCCTATGATGTGCGTGACGTTATCGCCAGGAATAGAGGGGACCTACAATTTTCTACTGAATTTAAACGGATAAGATGTGAGGATCTAATTTTTCATGACAAGGAATATAATTAAAGGGCTTTTCAATTATTCGCAAAAGTGTCTGTTTTTATAGGTGACATATAGACATGGGACTCGATTCTAAGACCCTTAAAAATTGACAGTCCTATACGCCACGGGCTACAACAAACTTCAATTAATGACATAAATCATTTTACCAGAAATTTAAAGTTCATTAATTTATCTGTCAATAATTATATAAATTATGCCAAAACAAATCTTAAAAGAATGAATCAAATTTGTGTGAATTTAGCATAATTTTAAAAATTAAATTTCCAAAGATAAATCTCATGCACAGGCTTCTTTTGTCAAAAAAATGTTTTTTTTTTTTAAGATTTATTTTAAAATTAAGTTTTGAATAATTTAAAAAAAAAATATATTTAAAATTAAATTCTACATACATATGTATATATGTATGTATTAAAGATCCAAAATAAATCGAAGATATTACTAATTCCCATTAAAAAAAAAAAAACTTGAGTTTAAAAGAAGTTTTTATTTAAAGTTTAGTTATGAAAATGTAAATGTATTATAAATTTCCATAAGGCTTAATTATGCAAGTTCAGCATTTATATTTGATATATTTTTTGAGTCTTATGTAGATTTAAAATCTAGATAACGTCTTCTAAAGGCCTACTTAAATTTTATTCAATAAATGCTTAAATAAGCATACTGTGCTGAAAGTACTAACAAACTTCTTACATAGGGCTTCTTTATAAAAGTAAAAAAAATACATTTAATTTGCATATAATTACACTAATGTTGTTCATAAATATTTCAATTTAAGAACCTTACCAGATTTCAAATTGATTGAACATATTTTTTTATATCGTTGTATAACAAGACTGATGATAAAAAATATATGATAAAATATGATGATAAAAAATATGAGTATTTCAATTTACTTACCTTCAAAAACATATCTACTAATTTATGGAAGCAAATGCCTTATTTTATGAGCTATAGCCTTTTTAAAGAAGCTATTAGTAAATTATTATTATTTTTATTACATTCTTTTACACATGTAATTAATAAATATTTTGAACCTTGTGTTGCAGAAATTAAAATAATATTTTATTTTAAATTTTTATAAGTTCAGTAAAAAAATGCCATTATTTTTTTTTACAATTAAAAATTAAAGTCTTGCGGGTTTGTGGACAACTTGTGCTACCATATCCCCGTAATTATTTAAAAACAAATGATAAAATTTGCAAAATTGACTAATGATTTTTTTATAAAATTCCATTTCTCTTTAAAATTAAAGATGTGCAGTTTTATGGCGTGCTCAACTTGTGCTGCCGTTATTATTAAAAAAATGGTCATAGTTGCAAATTTTATGAATAAACTATTTTTTTAATTTCGATTAAAAAGAAAAAAAAAAAAGAAAATGATCTGCTCAACTTGTGCCGGCATGTGCCGTAAATATATTTTTTTTAAATTCGCAAATTTGCAAATTGGACGAATAAATTTTTTTGCGAAATTTTACGAACCAAATTTTTTGCAAATTTGCGAATTAAAAAAAAAATATTAACGGCACATGCCGGCACAAGTTGAGCACAATACAGTACAACTTTTTTTTTTTAATTCAAAAATGGCGGTGCTAACTTCACGCTAAGGCGCTTCGCAACATTGGCATTTGATCGTAAAAGCTGTAAATACGCGAATTGTTTTTTATCTCTTCAGTCCTTAGTATCATTTTTTGAGCATTTTACAGCACAACTTTTATTTTTTTTTGAAAATCTCAATTTTGCAAAATTTTTTTTTTGGTAAAATTTGTAAATTTGCGAATTTAAAAAAAAATATTTACGGTACATGCCGGCACAAGTTGAGCACAATAAAGCACAATTCGCTAAAAACCATACGCTTAGTACGTTTTTTTTTTTTTAATACGGCACATCGCAGCACAACCGTTTATTTTACAAAAATCCAAAATGGCGGTGCTTACTTCACGTACATCTTCAAAAAATATAAATTTTTTTTCTCATAAACAAAATCATTTTATCAAAGTCAAATAAAAGAGAGCCCCATCACTTAACAAATTCCATTGTCACTTCAAATCAATTTAAAAAAAAAAAAGAAAACACCTGGGTTTCAGGTCTCATTGTCCCATAATATTTCAAATTGCTCTTTGACATTATATCACATAGGAAAAGCTGCTGCTCATTTAATTTCTATTTATTAGCAATTGCGCACAATATCGGTCCACTTTCTCTTAAATAATAAATACGTTCTTGTCCATATGTGCTCATTTGAAGCACCCGGTTACCAAGGATATAGTTTATGAGAGGACGGAATGACAAAAATTTGCATTGTTTTGTTTTTTTTCTTTTAACAAACTCTCGGAGGGTTCAGAATTGGCAAACAAAGCATCCTTTTGATGAATCAATGAAGCCGACTCAACTGTTACAAAAAAAAATAAAATAATATAAACCTTCAAAGATAATATTAAACCATCAAGGGAAAAAAGATAATGCCCATTTGTATTTAGTCATCCTCTCGAGAGGGTACGTCATTTACATCTTGTAGATTTTTAATCGCTTAACAACATAACTCCTCTGATTGTGCATGAAACTATCGAACCACATCACTATGTATGTATATATAATATAGTCAATTGCTTCTAGAAGATGTTTTCGAAGAATTGCATTGTTATAAAATCTATGTTTTGGTGTTTGCAACCTGTTGGGCTCCTAACACTTCTGTGTTGGTCGGTTGAATATTTATATTGTTCTATGCTTCTGAATGTTATAAGTATATATGTATGTAGGTCCTGCATTGTTCATGTGCTCATGTAAACTGTGATAAAATATCTTTGTGGGCTGGTTAAATTTTTCTTGTTATTATAACAGATTTGTGTACCAAATCCGCTTAACAATTGTTTTTCTTTCACTCAGGGAAAGGATTAGCTTATACGTATACGATAAGGAAGCAGATTCTCTTCTTTCAACGGATTATCTCTTGCAAAACTACTTGCATTATAACATATTTCAAAAGATATAACAAAATAGATGAAATGAGTAAATCTCTATAGTTTAAATATGGAAATGAGGCCAAGATTATCCAATCTTTAGTTTTAAAAGGGTGTCAGCGCATTATAGACAATTAATTTTTGTCCTAACTACTAAAATGTATGCAGGTAAAACTTATATCCTATGTTATGCTGAATCTCACAAAAAAATATTTATTACGTTTTATTTTATTTGATAAAATTTATTTAAAGAAGATTGGAATTTAAAGTTACTAAAAATATTATTAAATTTAAATTAAGAACAAAAGTTGAAATTGCATTTTAAATTGTTTGGTTTTAAATAATTACATATCATGGTTTAAATGAGCGGCAAATTAATGTTTCTCTGGGGTCCATGCCGCCGTTTTCCGTTTTCCGTTTCGCATTTTTATTGTTTAGCATTAGCATTGTGCCTAATTTATAAGACCCTAGGTCTTACTGGCATATATATGTTTGTGTTTGTTTTTTTTTTGTTATTTTGCATTTTACGTTTTGCGAATTACATTTCGTATTTTTAAATTATATGAAAAAAATATCTTTTCGCATTTTTCATTTCACAATTTTCATTTAGTTTTTTGTTAGTTTAAATTTTTGAAGTTCGCCAATTTTTTATTTGGCTGTTTTTGTTCCCCTTTTTTATTTTTTTTATTTGGCATTTTGTTATTTCGCTCTTTTTTATTTGTCATTCAACTGTTTTGTTATTTTTTGGTTTTCATTAAATTACATGTCTTAAAATTTCGCGTGAAATAATATTATATAAAAAAAAAAAATTCTCAAAAAAAAATAATTCTTAATTATCAAAACAACTAAACGGTGAAATGATCCATCAACGAAATAATAAAACGGATTGGCGATATTTTGCGAAATAATAAAACGGCAAAACGTTATTTCACGAAAAAAAAAACACTTAATCAAATATCAAACAATTTATCAAAAAAACCTAAACAATAAATTGCCAAATGATTTTTGCGAAATGATTGAAAATATTTTTGAAAAAAAGCGAAATATAAAAACGTTGAATTGATAATTGAAAAGCCTTAGGATTGAAAAACATAATAAAAAAGATAAGAAAAGAAAAAAAAAAGAAAAGAAAGAAAAAAGAAAACGATTTATTTCAGTAGTTTACTTACAATTAGAACTGTCTTCCATTTAACAGCAACAAATTGCACATTGAGCCATTTTTAATACAGGGTGTCCGCCGGGAAGGTATACTACTTTGATTGTTTATAATTTTTGATTAAATGAAAGAGAATGGATCTTATATTGATAAATGTTTTATTTAATGTCGGTAATTATGTATGGAATACAATATCAGGTAAATGTCCGCCTCTGTTAGTCTCACAAATGCGAGCCCTTTTGAGCAGATTTTTCATTACATTCTCACACAATTCACGCGGTTTTTCATTAATTTCATCACGAACATTTTGTTTGAGTTTCTCAAGCATTTCTGGTTTGTTTGCATAAACCTTGCTTTTCAGATATCCCCACAAAAAGCAGTCCGGAGCAGTCAAATCAGGCGACCGTGGAGGCCAATCAACATCACCACTTCTTGAAATAACTTGTTGTGGAAAGAGGTCTCGCAGTAATTCTATTGTAATCCTGGCTGTATGCGATGTGGCACCGTCTTGTTGATACCACATATTAATCAAGCCCAAAGCATGCAAAATTGTGGCCAAAGCTGTTCTTTGAAGACCAAGCTCCTGAGCACGGCATCGAATTGAGGTTGATGGATTGTTTTGAACACTTCCTTGAGCAGCAGTAATGTTTTCAGCCGATCTTGCAGTACGTTGTGGTCCATGCTTGGGCCTATCACCTACAGACCCTCTTTCTTCGAAATCATTCACTACACGATAAATAGTGCGTTTTGTTGGCACGTTGTTTCTTCCAAAAATTTCACGTAACTTTCTCATCGTCACAGTAATCGATGATTAATTTTGATAAAATGTTTTAACGATTAAAACACGCTGAATTATCGAATATTTTTCCATAATAAATTTGCTACGTGTCTACTTCACGACTGCCAAATATGAACTGTCAAGACTAATGTTTACCAAAATGGCGGCAAAACAAAGTAGTATACCTTCCCGGCGGACACCCTGTAGTACCCATCTACTACTTTTAAAAACCTTCATTCAAAATGAGAAAAAAACATTTATTCAGATAAAATGGGAGAAGGCATTTCATTCAACTTCATTGCAAGTTTTTACATATAAATTTCTTACAATAATAAATAATAAAATAAGAATCAACAAAAAACAATTGAATAAATAACAGCAAAAAAAATTAAAACAAAACTAATAAATAAATAGTTTAATATTAATTTGAGTAATGTTGGTTTTAAATGCCTCTAGAGTTCGGAAATTATTTGCGTAAACACGGTCTTTTGCGTAGCCCCACAGAAAAAAATCTAACGGTGTCAAATCGCATGATCTTGGTTGCCAATTGATGTCGCCAAAACGTGAAATTTTACCCGACCAGGAAACTTCCCACGCACTAAAGCCATAATTAGTCGTGTTGTGTGGTTTGTTGCCCCGTCTTGTTTGAATCCCATATCGACCAAGTCATGATCTTAAATCTCCGGCAAGAAAAAATCGGTTAATTGCTGCGAACGCCGGGAAATCGATAAATTCAGATCATCAGTTACACTTGCACTTTAATGCAGCAATATTTACGACTGAGCGTGCATTACGATGATGCACATTGCACACGCCTTACAACATCAAATTTCTTCTTCTGAAATTTTACCGATTGCTTACGTAGTCGGTTGGCTCGAAATATTCGTTTGAAAATTAGAAGATTTTTTCCAGAATCTTTATTGTAACATTCCCTTTTTAACTATTTGTTGAATATGTAATCCAAATGTAGGTTCAAAATAAAAAAAAAAAATAATACAAAATTTATTTTATTTCTATTTCTGTTTACTCAAATAATTCTCTTGCTCTTTCAAACTGACAGGGGAACATTATTAAATTTGAATAATAATTATAGGCAAGTTCAGTAAATTTAGAATTGAGCAATTTCAGTTTACTAAACAGCAAAGTTTGGTTATGATTTGTCGATATTAAGGGTATTCATGCAATGATGTAAAACACAGATAAGTTTCCCATTTGGTTAATGAACTGTCAAATTTTGTATGAGAAATGCATTTACACAATTTAGTTAAAATTCCCCCAGGATTTTGCTGCGGAAAAATAATCAAATGTTTTGGTAAACTTAACCAAACGTCATTGTGACTTTTAGAATTAGGTGTGTTCAGAAATATGATATAATATGTATTAGGTATCTCAGAGAACTAAAATAAACTCTACCCGTGTTCTGTAACTTTCTAATTGAGATTAGTTGGCGATAAAAGTTGTGAATAAAAACGTAATTATTCCTTTTTCGTGACCTTTAATTCAATATATTTGAATCCTATTTTTGTGGGCTTCAGGTAAATAAAGAAAGAAAGACCTGAATCCCACAAAAATAGGATTCAAATAAAAACGTAGTTTATACAAAAATATACTTAGGACATCTACATTTTCTGACTATTATTTTTAACTGTCCTATAGAAATAGAATTTAAAAAGTTTAATCAAAATCGTTTAAAGCCGTTTTTGACGCACAAAACCACAACCCATCAACGACACAGACTCGTACTTTACTTTATTATCGTAGTGTTAATCTTGATTTAAAAACTCGATTTTTTATTTAATACTAAAGAAATATTAGAACAAGTAAGAAATATGCTTATGTATAGGTATGGAGTGTTAAATAAAGAGACAACTATACTAAATTTGTTTTTAATTTAAACAAAAAAAAAAACAATATTTAATTTATTATTTTGAAAACTCAGTATTTCCAAAACAAATTGGTTTCGATTTGCCATAAAACTATTTAAAAAAAAAGTTAAGGAAAATTATTTTTTTCTCGAAAATAATCTAACAAATGACAGGAACAGATTTTACACTAAGAACATCTCATACATAGTTTTTTTTTTTATTTCGGACTATCTCATTATCTATTTGAACGATTTTAATCAAATTGAAAAAATACTTCTAATAAGTTTAAATAATATTCCATATCAAAATTTTCCACAAAAAAAGTTTTCAATTTAAAAAAAAAACCTTAATTTTAAATTCGATTTAAATAAATATTTAAAATTGTATTATCAATTTTTTCTTTAGTAATGTTTGTTTTTAACAATTTTTGAGTGTAAAATTTTCATTAACAGTTGTGCTTTTAATTTATTTAATACGTGGTATACAAATTCAATATAAGTTTACTCATATACTATGTGTCTTTTTGAAGGTCTTATAAATAATAAATTATATATGTACATTTATTCACTATCTACTGACGACATTGCGGTGTATCGTGTATATCAACTACTTCAAACTAATTTGTGTTTGATAAATACATAAATTCTCAGAATCCATTATTTTGATTTTCGAGAAATAATTAAAAACTGGTAATTGCATGTTTGTGGTTTTTACTGGAATACATTTATAACTTTTTTGTCACGGGATAAACTTTTTGATATTTAAATATTTTTATATATATAATTTTTATATATAAATGTGATGATGACACAGCTTTGCTAGCCTAAATGCGAGTGCGTTATACGGTGCAGTGTAATAAGCCCCACGGAAATAAAGCCCATAGGTGTTATTTCCCCAAATAAAAGGAAATAAGACCTGCGGAATTTTGTTTTCTTTTTTAAATGGGAACAAAAGCTGTGGGTATTAATTCCTTTTTATTGTTTCAAGTTTCAATTCGAATAATATATAGGAAATGAAACGTATTCACTAAAAAAAAGTACATAATTTAGTAAAAGTAAATTCAATAATTCATGTATTATTGAATCATATACTTAGGTATATGGTAGTAATGGATCTTAACGCCAAATCATAAAGGCAAGAACTTCCGCGGTCCTACCACTTTTTTGTAGTGGGTCTTATTGCCGCTTCAAAAAGGAAATAAAGCCCACAGGTATTATTTTCAAAAGGAAATAAAACCCGTGGGTGTTATTTCCTTTTATTTTGGTAAATAAGACACACGGGCTTTTTTTCCGCAGATCTTATTGTCTTATATGTACATATCACACAAAAACCTCTATCAGTTATTATGGGCAGAAAATTATATTTTTTTGTAAATATCTCAAAAATTCTTCTTATTTTTTGAAAACAAAACATACAATTGCAACAAATAAAATAGATATATAAAATGCTGCCATAATTTTTGTGAATTTTTATAAAGCGCATTTGTAAGAGTAAAAGAAACTGTAATTTTAAAATCCAATGCTAAATATATTAATTTTCAAAGATTTGTTTCTTCTGTAAGTTGATAGCATTATTACTTAATTTATAAATATGTCAAAAATGAGTACGAACTGTCAATAAGTTTGCCTTCAGATGCTGACTGGAATCAGTCAAAATTAATATTGCTTAACGATTTTTTCAATGAATGGGAGAAATTATTTAATTATAAAAGGTTTCTATATTTCATTAAAATATTGTGTAGAAATCTAAATTTAGTTCAATGAATAACAAAATTAAAAAGAAAAATAATAAATAATAAATCAATAAATTAAAAAGAAAAAATATTTGATTTTATTGACCAACCTGTCCTGCGTCCTCGTCATTCATTTTTTTTCATCATTTCATTTTGTTTTTATTGAGACATTAATACATTTGAAAATTTATGATTACATTATTTTGAATTCATGGTAACCGACTTTAACAATTATATCTGGTTAAGCTTAGTTTATAAATACAATAAATGTTTTTAGTAAAACATCTATACATACATTTTTATTTTTATTAATTCTTTTGATAATTCTCTTTTTTTAATTTCATATGTTTGCTCCCGACATATGTTCACTTTATGGCTCAGATGGCCTGGATTAAATTTATGACTAGAATTACTTACAAACTACCTATAAACTAAATTTATATATATTACAAAAATATATATAAAGACAAATCTTATTCAAAACAAGATACAATAAGAATTAAAGAAGCATCAGCGTATAATAATCATGTCTACTTAGTTAGATATATAATATTTATATAATAACAAGAAGAATGTATTATTAAAATTTAGCTGACCTATATCAATAATAAATAATATAATATATATAATATGTATATAAATAATATATAATAATAAAAAATAGAAAACAAAATATAGAAAACAAGAGTCTATGTTACATTTGTATATAGGTACAATTTGTCATATATTTGGTTATTATTATTATTTTATTTGTTTATAATATTAACCACATTTGAAATAATTACCCTCTTAGAACAGGCAAAGAGGCTTTTTCGTAAAATGGTAACTTTAAGTTAGAACTAGATGTTGGTTCAAATAATGATTGAGATCTTGAATTCAATATATTTATTGGAGATAAGTAAAAGTGACTATCAAGTACGCTTTCATTTATATTTCTGTCCCAAATATCTTTTATAACTGGGTTAGGATGGTTGGCGAGGGATTGTAATTTACTTTTCAGTAGGTTTACCATATATATAAAAAGAGGTTCAATGTTATTTTCTCTATATATTGTTGTATTTGAATACCATTTTTTATTTGGTCTTCTGTATTTTCCGCAGCAAAATCTTAGTAATTTTCGCTCGAACTTTTCCAATTCATTTGTAGCTGTTGGGGAAATACTAAACCAACAACCAAATCCGTATGTAATTATAGGTCTTATAAGCGTTTTATAGATAAGCAGTTTGGTTTTCTTTGAAGTGTTCCTTGATGATAGAAGTTGTTTGAGCAAGCCAGAAGCCATTTTGGCTTTATTCAACACTTTCCTAGCATGTTTGTTAAATTTAAATTTATTTTGGTAGTGTATACCAAGATATTTTGGTTCCGTTTTCAGTGGGATCGAAATATTGTCAATCACTAGAGAGAGGGTTTTACTCTCCTTAACTGCCTTACGATGCCCTTTTCCATACACGTTTCTAAAACAAGTTATGCTACTTTTCCCTGCGTTTAGTACTAATCCCCAAGTTTTGAGGTACGATGTTAATGTCGGCACGAAATCTTTTAATTTGTTTAGTGCATCGGGAGGCCTTACTGCACTAGCCAATATTTTAGTGTCATCTGCATATAAAAAAGCTTCAAGCTCATTTACTGGGCTACTAGTTGGAAAATCATGAAGATATATATTAAAAAGTTTTGGCCCGAGTAACGATCCTTGAGCAACCCCCATAAGAACTGGAAACTCTTCGGAGTATTCAGATGCAATAGAGATCATTGCTGTCCTAGAACTGATAATCATTCGTATAAAGAATTCAGAAAATTCTAGCATTATCAATTTAAAAATCAGTCCGTTGTGCCATATAGAATCAAAAGCGGCTTGCAGATCTAAGTCGAGAACCACAGAACACTTTTTATTCCTAAGGTTTTGAACAATCCTATCGTTTAGTACCAATAATGAGTGTTCGGTAGAATGATTTTTTCTAAAGCCGAATTGGTTATTCGGAATGATGTTTTTATCATCGCAGAAACTGTCTAAGTATTCAGCCAGAACTCTTTCGAAGAGTTTTCCCATATTTGATAGTAACGATATAGGACGGAAGTCTTTTATTTCTTTCCCGCTTTTTTGTTTTGCTATAGGAATAAGTTTCGATTTTTTCCATATTGAGGGAAAATACCCATTATTTATGCATTGGTTGAAAATACAAGAGAGTGTTACATCAAGCGTATGAGGACATTGTTTCAAAATATAGTTGGAAATTTTATCTATACCATACGATTTTTTGCTGTTTATATTTAGTCTATGAGCATTAACTTTGTTTGGAGACGTAAAAGGTGGAGCTAAGTTATCTGCGGTAGTGTGGGATGGTAGAAAAGACGTCAAACATATATTAGTATGTCTGCTTATAAACTCGTTGACTGTAAAATTAACATGATCTGTTAAGTTTCTGTCAAACTGAGGTATTTTTTCAGAGTACAAGTCGGAATACACTGTCTTAAATGCGATGAGTTTATCTTCATTATCTGATAGTTCTTCTCCATTAAAAGTTACTGTATCTTTGGCTATATTCGTACCAAAATATTTTCTGCCAGTTATTCTGTCGATTTCTTTAAAGGCTTGTGGAGAAGGCTTTATTTTTTTTAAACGTGACCTAAAGTCATTGTCAAGATCTATTTTAACTCTTGCAGCTATTATTTTACTAAGACATTGTATCCTAGAAGACAACTCTCTGTATTCAGTGTTTACTCTGTTTAAATGTCTATGGAAAATTCTTTTAAGTTTTCTTAGCCAAATACTTTGAATTTTCAAAAGGTTTTTAGTCAAGAGTGAGATGTTTTTGTATCTCAGGTTTTTAGTTATTTTAGTAACTGAATGGTTATCTACACTAGTATTTATTTTATTACTTACGTCTTGTATTAGATCATCAATATCGGTATTAGAAATATTTTTACCTACTTGAAGATTCATTCTGGAGAGGCTACTGTGTAGTTCTATTCTAAAATGATCCCAGTTCGTATTTTCGAAACATGTATAGGTAGTAGGAGGCACTAGTACAGGGTAAACGTTGAATATTTGTATATTAGTTTCTACACCGTAGTGATCAGAAAGAAATGAAAATGTTTTGCAAACAATATTATTACCTGTGTTTAATGAACTTGACAACATGAAAAAGTCTAGTACGGATGATGATCTAGGAAATGTTGGACTGTTTGCTGAAACTATATCTATATTGAGATATGGTCCATTGTAAAACCATCTTTGTATTGTATTCCCATTGGGATTAGTTACTACATCACCCCAATCAGGATGTCGGGCGTTAAAATCACCTCCTAATAATGGGTGATTTTTTAAGAGGTTTAGAACTTTAAAAAAAAAAAACACAAAAAATTCGAAAAAATGAATGAAATATTTATTTGAATCGATAGTTTGAACCTTGCAATTTAATGTTTAAAGATAATTTCATGCAAATGTTGACCGCGGCTGCGTCTCAGGTAGTCCATCCGCTGAGTCCAATTTTGGCATACTCTTTCACACATATCGGCCGGTATCTCACGAATGAATGCATGGATGTTGGCTTCCAGTGCGTCAATCGAAGCGGGCTTGTCCCTATAGACATTAGCCTTGACATACCCCCACAAAAAATAATCTAATGGTGTCAAATCGCACGATCTAGGCGGCCAATTGACCGGCCCGAAACGTGAAATTAACTGTTCACCAAACTCGCCTCGCAATTGCGCCATTGTTTCGCGTGCTGTGTGGCATGTGGCACCGTCTTGTTGAAACCACATATCATGCAAGTCAAGAACTTCCATTTCGGGTAAAAAAAAGTTTGTTATCATCGCTCGGTAGCGTTCACCATTGACAGTAACGCTGCGATTCGCATCATCTTTGAAGAAATATGGCCCAATAATGCCGCCGGCCCATAAACCGCACCAAACAGTGGCTTTTTCGGGATGCATTGGTAGCTGTTGCAATGCTTCTGGCTGATCTTCACTCCAAATGCGGCAATTTTGCTTATTTACGTACCCATTCAACCAAAAATGAGCCTCATCACTGAACACAATTTTTCGATAAACAACATTTCGAACCGAGCACGAATTTTGATAGTAAAATTCAATAATTTGCAAGCGTTGTTCATTTGTAAGACGATCCATGGTTAAATTGCAAACCAAACTGAAGCTGTTTGACAGTGACACAAGGTACTAAACACACGTCAGCTGTCAAAACCAGTGTTGCCAAAACCAAACCAGCTTAAAAATCACCCGTTATAACCGCGTCATATGATCTTGCGATACTAAGTAGCCTATCTAATTCGCTTGAAAGAGATTGACCTGCGGCTGATGGAATGTAAATACTTCCAAGAAGTATTCGTTTCGTGGCTTGATTATTGTTCTGGCAAATTAGGGCACCTAGGCAGGCTGAGAAGGTATCACTGTGAAAGTGTACTTTATTAATTTTAAACTTTTCTTCTATTACGATGGCTGTTCCCCTACCATCGTCGTTTCTTAGTAGGTTGTAACCTTCAAAGGAAGGTTTGTGTCTCTTATGTAATCTTGTTTCAGATATGAAACTAATTTGGGGCTTTTTGTTTTGAAGAGTTCGAAGGAGTGAAATTCTTTTATTATGCGAGATAAGGGAGTTTGTATTAATCGAGATTATATTAAGGTTTGCGTTTGAGCCCATTATGTAACAATGGAAGCAACGAAGTCAAGATATGCAAACATCTTGTCTTCTTTACTCTGTAATTTTTGATAGTTTGGCCAAAATTGCCTAATTTTGAACAAAAGCTCTTTGAAAGATATGTTAAATAAATTTTTGGCTTCGTTAAGGAAGTCGTTCATGTTTGTACAAGAAGAGGGCTGAATATTTTCAACAACTGGAGCTTGGTACACTTTTTCTTTCATCGTAGGTTTGTTTGCATTCCTGGCCATATCGGCAAAGGTCATATTTTTTGTTACATTGTTTACCATGTCATTCACTTCGATTCTTGTCTTATTAGCTACAAACCTAGAGCTTTGAGTTAATATTATTTTTTTTTCCCTATACCGCTTATAATACTCACAGTTGGAAGAGCTTGCAGCATGACCCTCTATGTTACAGTTTACACATTTTGGAATGGGAACTTGTTGATTTTGTTCTTTTAATGCTTTAAATGATTGAATACATACCTCTGATTCATGGAATTCACCACACAAAACACAGCGACTGTTATAGGAACAGCATTCACCCGTGTGCCCAAACCTTTGACAGCGATAGCAACGGATAACAACATTGTTATGTTTCCTTTCCCAGTAAACTTTTTGATGGAGAAGATATTTAATGTTAATTAAGTCTTTGGTGCTTTCTCCTACTTCTAATTGAACTACAAAAATATTTAGTTTAAGACCTTGTTCTTTAGTTTTTGCTGTCATAAATTGACTTATTTTGTGTATCTTGACATTAGGAGAAGCTTCTTTTAATGCCTTTTCGATTAATCTCACCTCGGTGTCACCATCTATTCCCTTCAAGAGAATTGTGGCCCTTTTTGTTTCTTTTGGGGAGAAAGAAAAAGCCCCTATACCTGTTCCACGAATTTTTTCTATGATTAACTTATGAACACTAGCATTATCTACATAGACTTTTGTTTTTCTGTACCCTAGGTTTACAAATTTGTGTCTTAAATTATTTACTTTACATTCTAAAGCGGATAGATTTATTAAATCGGTTACCAGACTACAATTTGCGCCAAAAATAAAAATAGGCGGGCAAAACAACTTGTTGCTTATCTTTGTGTCATCGTTGTCAATGATAGTGGTTGAGCTGCTCTCTCCCTCTCCAATATTATTAAGCGCTGAGTTGTTATTTTGAATTGTTGTTTCAATCGAATTCGCGCTTTTTTTTGATTTTTTCCTATCAGGCAAATTGATCGATGGATTTGTAAGGTCGGATAATGGTGCAAATTTATTATTTGCAAGATTTGATACGGATGATGTCGATGTCTCAGTATCTCCTGGATCAATTCGTCTTCTTTTTTTACTTGCAAAATTACTTGCTGCTGTTTTAAGATTAGAAATTACTATATTCCAATCACTTTTATTTAATTGTTCATTGTAAGTGTCCATGCTTATCTCAGTGAGATCATCACCTGTATTATCACTCAAATGTTTGTTGGTCATGGCCATTTTATTTGATAAATAACACAATTTTAGGTTTTGTTTATTTGACGTGTCCCCCAGAACTTGTACTATGATAATTGACTTTGCTATTTTTTTCCACTGTTTATAGTCTTTTAAGAGTATCTGTCTTAGGTAATATTTGGTTTTAATTGGGCATGTAAATCCCTTAATTAACACAAATATAATTTTTTGTAACTTGAGAGAATGCACTCAGAAAAGTAAAACACATGTGCTCGATACGAAGGCCAAATGTCAACTCCCCTGCGTCCTCGTGACAAACGCAAACCACACATTCTTGTCATTAAATCGTGTGACGGCAACAAATAAATTTCAAATTCATCTTCGACAAAATTAAATTCGTGCCGTACTAAAATGACCACAACTTTTAAAGTTGTTAAATCTTTCTTAGACCAATTAATCGATTCTGAGAATGCGTATACCTAATTTTATTAAATGGATTCTCGTTTAAATAATAAACGTTCAAAATACACCGCAATGACGGCAATATAGATACAATGATTAAACTTGTTATATTCGTAGACTACGTATTAATTAAATGAAATGCATGACTGGTAGTTTAAATTTAAAAATTAAAATTAATGCCATGGATGGAAGCTCTAAAGCTTAAACAGAAACATTGTTAAAAGTCAACATAACACTATGGAAATAATTAATAAAATGATTAAACCACCACGTTGTATGTACCATTCGATTTTTTAACAAATATTTATTTATGGGAACAAATTGGTAAGCCAGTTTTGAGTATCTATCAAAGTCTATGATGGAGTTAAAAATCAATTATCTTGTTTTAAATTAAAATTATTTAAATAGTCAAAAAAAGAAAGAAATAGTTCTCTGAGTGGTACTTAATACATATAAAATCTGTTACTGTCATTAATTAATAGATTAGTTTATAGAAAAAAATTAAAATGAAAGTCGTATAATAATATTAAAGAATAGGTATTTTAAAATTGAAAATTTTGTCTCCGACATTATGTTTTTCGACCTTTTCAATACGACATTTAGATATACGTATATGTATACAGGTGTAGGTTTTTGCGAGGGAAGAAAAAGAATCGAATTTGAGGAGGGGACTATCCCCCCCTACCCCTTTAGCCGAGGGTGCAATTTTCTAAAAAAAATATGGCTTAAAATAGAATAAAAATCATTAAAAAAGAAAGCACTTTCAATGCCATGCTATACATCTTTGTAAAGCCTCTTCTTTTTTTTCTTTTTTTTTAATAAAGTTATTTTAGTGAGCATTTTTTAATTTTTTCCAAACAAAATTGAAACAAAATTCTTTGAAAGTTTTTTTCTCATTTTTTTTTTTTTAATTTTGAGTTTGAAAATTATTCATTTTGAAAACTGTCTGAATAAGCTGAACTATAGGTTATAAACCCGCGGTTGAAGCAAAACGTTTTTCTAAATTAAAATTCAACATAAAAGACCAAGCACCACTAACAGTAATCTGATGATATTATCGGTCTATAACTTTTGCCCATAGACTTTTGATGATAGCTCAGCTCACCCAAGTGATTTTTGTTAGATTTAAATCCTTCAATATTAATATTGTAACAATTTATTTATTATTATTTAAATAATTTTGTAATTAAAGACTTATTTAATGCCTATACAGAACGCCTAAAAGTATGTATGATTTTACAAATAACCATCTGAATATTAAGTGGAGACTAACAACGTCATACCTGCAAGGGTCATTTCTAAACTAACACAAGTGGTATAAGTATAACTAATTAGAAAATTCAGTTTGAATACCCCCCAACTTACCCCCTCCCCCTCAGAAACCACTACCATAGATATTCTCGAGTCTTCTTTATCATATAAAATGAAACATTTTTGCACAGTCTTATTAATAAACCATTTGTTGTAGAGTTTTTCACATTTCCCCCTTTCCCCTCCCAAAAAAAAAACCAAACAGATATTTTTGTAGGCTCTTTAATTCTTCATTCTCATAATAACTGAAACGATTTTATCAAGCTTTAGGAGCAGACACATTTATTTTCCATTTTACCAGAAGCGTACCCCCCTCCCCTAAAAATAATGACGTGTAGCTCGGATCAATGGGGAACTTCCACAAAATGTTTAGAACACTTAAACTAAGCTGATTCAAATCTTAAAACAATTTAATTAAATGAAGCATATTTCTAATTACATATTTCGAACATTTAAGCAGGGTTCACAAAATATCGCTCGCGAATCATAAAATACGGATCTTTATCGATCTTCTCACGAACCATAAAAAATTTAGTTCGCGAACGATAAAATGTTCGATCCATAAAAATTTATAGTTCTCTCACGAACGAACTATATCCATTTTTTTTTCTGTATCTCTCGTTCGTGAGAGATCGGAAAAATAAAATTCAGGTAGAATATGGTTCGCTCGCGATAAGAATCCGAAAAGATCCGTAAAAGGAATCATTCGTCATCAAGTATCCATTCAGTGCGGATGTGAAGTGAGTTATTATTTAAATAATTTTTGTTGAAATGGGGAAAGTAAAAACATTTGAGTTAGATAAATATGTTTCTTGTAATGAAGAAGTAGTTGGCGAATCAACTTGTTTAATTTTTGAAAAAAAAAAATTGAAAGAAAAAGTAACAGGAAACATAGAAAGGCACTATACAACAATACATAGTGTTAATATTAATAATTTGCGAACGAACCATATTTTACAGATCGCAACAGATAGGATTCGTTCGCGAACACGAATTTTATTTTAAAGGAACCAAAAAATAAGATTCGCGATCGAATCAAAAATAAAATTCCCCTACGAATTTTTCGCGAGAGAACGAATCATATTTTATCGTTCTTCGAACCTTGCATTTAAGACACTGTCTATAACTAGTCAAAAATCTTATAAATACGGCTGCCTGTATATAATTTTTCGAAACTTTTTTTCAGTGTTTATTTGTTTTCGAATACAAAACATACCGTATTTCCATTATTTTGTAAGACAAGAAGTCAACTAAAAAGTGCCGATTTACATTAGAACTTTTGAAGCTTCTCATAACGTGAAGTTTAAAATTTAATAGGTATGTAGATATAACAGGAAAAATATTCATAAAGTAGATACATATTTTACAAAATGTTAAACTCACAAGTTAAACACCAACACTAACAACAACAACAATAGCAACAAAACTGAACTACGCTACAGGCGCACCTGGTCTAACCACTAACCAGGTTATATTATTTATGGCCACATCCAATTGGCCTCAGTCATAAATAAACTGCAGACGCAATTATTCAGTTTAATGCAGCAGTAATTTATTAAAGCTTCTTTACTTTTCAACACCAACTGCACTAATATCTCAGTTTACTATATATGTACATATAGGTGTGCAGGCGCGTCTACTTAATTGTTGCCGCGCGAATCAACTTTACCAACGCTTTCATCCTGTATCCTCATCAACATTTCAGAATATTTTGAACAACCCAGGGAAGTTAGGGAGGATATAGGGAACTGAGAAAATCTTCATCGGTCTGCTTGCGGACAAGATATAAGTTAGGTATATGATGCCGGTTGTGGCAGAGAGAGAACTACTTTCGGTTGCAGATTGTGGTCTTGTGAGCTCGTTCTTCCCGTCACAAGCCTCTTGAGCCTCAAGCCATGACTCCAGATTGGATGATGCGGTTCTGTGATAATTGTATGCCATTCATCTGGTATATGATGGTGTAGTGCGGTGTATTAGTGCGGCACTAGAAACTTTGCAAAAACAAAAAAGAAAAAAAAAGAGAAAACAGGGAGTGGATACAAATAAAGCATTTTACTCTTTACCGCTCAGGATCAGTGGTTGTGGTTGGTGGCACTTCGTGGGTCAATTCATGTAACGCATAACTATTTTGTATAAATAATGCTAAATCCCCTTCAGTACCTAGCTAGTACACTTGGGAATTGTGACGACTCCAGAACAGTCGAGCTCCCATCAGATCAATCTCATAAAATGGATGCAGCAGAAAAAAATTCAATGACTATGGTGAGTGAAAACAGTGCAGTGTGTGATACCTACGAATACGATGGATGATGATATAGCAGCAGACGAAGAAGACGATGATGATGATTATGATGATAATGACAACGATGACGAGAACACGATCGCCTCGAGGATGTGTCATTATTTGATTTATACTTTTAAATGCCCTTAATTGAGTCTGCAAAAGGGCTGATAATTGGCCTGGAGTACTTTTTGTTGAGAACATCCAGTTGGCAGGTTATTTGGCATACTTTAGGTGTACAATACATACATAATATCAACTGTAGCAACTATGCACCTTCAATGATATAATGCATCGTGCATGATATAATTCAATTGCAATTGGAATGATAAAATTCCAATCTTGTTTCCTGTCAAATTTACAGATATTTATAGAAAGAAACATGCGTTTGAAAAATACATATGAACTTAAAGGGTGTTTTTTTAGAAGTATAGAACTTTAAGTTGGCAACACTATTTTTACTGGAGGCCATTTTGTCAGCTGTCAAGTGATTTATTTTTAGTTTGGTTTGACATTTCAACATAAATAGACTGACGCCTGAACAACGCTTCCAAGTTGTGCAAATTGGGCTCAAAACAAGATTGCCGTGGATCCCAATTTTCATAAGCGAATTTTGTTTAGCGATGAAGCTCACTTTTGGTTAAATGGATACGTCAATAAACAACACTGCCGTATTTGGAGTGATGATAATCCTCAAGTGTATATTGAGACACCGTTACATCCACAAAAACTGACTGTTTGGTGTGCTTTATGGGTTGGTGTAATAATTGGAATAATTATAATGCCAGAAGATTATCTTTCGAATAAAGTAAATTTCATGTCAATTTAAAAAAAAATAATCTTTGTTTTATTCCATTTCAAAGTTCTATACCTCTAAAAAAAAAAAAACAACCTTTATATAGGGTCTTTCATTAAGCGCTTTCTATTTTTAAATTTAAATAAAACAACATGTGTGCAAGATATCATCAAAAATTTGAATTCCTTGGAAAGAGCCATGGATGTCATTATGTATGGAATATAACATCATTAAAATGTCCGCCGCGGCTTCTATCGGTGGCGCGTATCTGAAATGTCCAATTTCCCATGACTCCCATGAATTTGATCAATGGCATGGGTTATGTTGGCTTTGAGAGTCACTGTGGTTTGTGGCTTATGTATTCTAATAGACCTGGCGACTTCAGAAAACCCTACAAGAAAAAGTCTAAAGGCTTAAAATCGCACGATCGCGGTAGCCAGTTCACATCAACTCCAAGTGAGGTGACCATGGCCTCGAATACCTCTGGCAGAACCCTATGTCCATATCAACCTATTCAGGCTAAAAGAAGTTGGTAACCATCGACCTATAGAGTTCACCGTCAACGGTAATGGTTTGGCCAACGTCATCCTCAAAAAAAAATGGAACAATGACGCCGCGCTGGCAGCAGCCCAAAATCCACACCAATGCATTGATGCATTGGACGCTCTAGGATCGCTTATGTGGATTAGAATCGTTCCAAATTCGACAATTTTTTTTATTGACTTACCCATTTATCCAGAAATGGGCCTCATCGCTGAAGATGATTTTTCGATGAAAATTAGGGTCAGTTTCCAACAACTCCAGAATTAATTCAGCGAATCAAGTCGTTGTCTTCAGATTCTTGGTCATTTGAATTTTGTGCGGGTGCAGAGGCCCAAGTCACAACGCAAAATTCGCCAAGTTGTGGTCTGCGAAAGGCTGAATTTTTGTGAGCGACGCGAAATCAACTGTCTCGTATTCTCCTGCACACTCCCACAGACAGAGGCGATGTTTTCAGCAGATCTTGCTTTTCTTCGGCGTACAGTTGCTAGTTGACCGTTTACTTAAATTTATCCATCCAACTGTGAATAATACTCTTGGCAGGACGATTATGGCGACCGTAAAATGAGCGAAGCGCGTGAAACGTTGTCGTTTGCCCATTGGCAAAAACACTCAATAAATGACCGCCAATTTGACAGACAATATGACCGCTATCAACTATCAAAGTTCAGAAGTTCCTATTGGAAGAACCTTTATAAGACTCATAATTATACCAAATTTTTTTTTTTTTTTCAATTTAAAAAAAAAAACACATAATTCCTTTCTGAAGTTTCAAACTTCCTTTTTTCTGTTTCACATTTGCAATCAAGTGTCAACTTTGATTAATATGTCCAATTTGACTTTTTTTCATGAATCAATAGCTCTGCCTAAGAACATAACATACCTATACTATTATACCTGAATAAAAATAACAAGTTAAATCAAAAGGATGTCTATTTACCAAATTTATTAGTGCAGAACTGTCAGAATCATTCAACAAGGTGCTAATCGTAGTTTTATTTTCGTTTTTATATTTTTTTCTCTTTGGCTACGCAGCAAAGTAAATATTTCCTTACATATTATTGCTGCATGGCGGTGGTCCCAAGTATATTTATGTAGTAGGTAACCCGTTCCCAATTCAATTCTACGACTACAATACCTTCGGGTTAAGTCAAGTGCATAATGTCACTTCTTATCGCTCTCAACCCGCGGTGTACATACATACATAATCCCATATATAATTATTTGTGTCCATCATCATCGTCATCATCAAACACACGGTTTTTCAGAGCACCAGGCCGCTCTGGCTCATGGTATCATGGTACTTGTGGCGCGATGTATTGTATATGTGGCGTAAGTTAAAAATCTTCAGTGGTTCAGTTTTCGTCCGGATGGGTGATGTTTGTTTGTTTGTTTGCTCGCTCGCTCGCTACAATTATATTCATCAGGTATATACCTAAATAAAAAAAAAAAAAAGGTATTTTCTTTCCGCTTTTGTTTGAGCTGGCGAACAAACGTTTTGTCCAGCACAGCATTCAACTATACATCATAAAACTGAAAAATCACTTAATGCTGCACAAACCATCACTCTTGTTTCAGTTAATGACAAAGACCAATATTTTCTTCCTGTGACATTCTTGCTGCTCGGTCTAATTGCGTTTGTTTCTATAGATGCCCCTTTTTTGTGTATAGGTGTACTTGTCTTTATACAATAATTATATGTATGTTTCTAGTATATATAAAGGGTGTTTTTTTTTAGAGGTATAGAACTATGAAATGGAAAAAGAAAGATGCTTTCTTTAAATTGACATGAAATTTACTTTATTCGAAAGATAATCTTCTGGCATTATAATTTGAATATGATTTCTGGCATATGACCACCACAGCTGGCTCGGACGTAGTCTAATCTGGAGGTCCAATTTTCGATGAGTTTTTACAACATTTGTTACCGTACATCGGCAATAACGCGGCAATAATCGGCGTAGACTATCGACTTCACATATCCCCACAGAAAATAGTCAAGCGGCGGCGTTAAATCGCATGATCTTGGATGCCAATTCACAGGTCCGTAACGTGAAACTATGCGGTTACCAAACGTTTCCTTCAATAAATCAATAGTGGCACGAGTTGTGTGACATTTTGCGCCATCTTGTTGAAACCACAGATCCTGCACATCATGGGTTAGTTCAATTGATGAACGAAAAAGTCAGTATAATGATGGCTCTATAGCGGTCACCATTGACTGTAACGTTCTGGCCATCATCGTTTTTAAAGAAGTACGGACCAATGATTCCACCAGCCCATAAATCACATCAAACTGTCAGTTTTTCGGATGTTACAGCGTCTCAACAATGGCTTGAGGATTATCTGCACTCTAAATCCGGCAGTTCTGCTTATTGACGTAGCCATTCAACCAAAAATGAGCTTTATCACTGAATAAAATTTTCTTGAAAAATCGGGATAAACAGCAATCTCGTTCCAAGCCCATTCACAACATTTTACATGCGTTGTTCAGGCATCAGTCTATTCATGTTGAAATGCCAAACCAAACTAAAAATAAATGACAGCTGAAAAAATGGCCACCAGTTAAAATAGTGTTGCCAACTTAAAGTTCTATATCTCTAAAAAAAACACCCGTTATCTTTTCTTTGGGAAGACATCAGTTGGTTGGTTCGAGAAAGAACATAACCATACATAACTATATAAGAAGACTAAGATGTGTTCCGTTAATGGAAATTTCCAACATTAAAACTTTTTACTAAATCTTCACACGGTTTTTAAATATGCGATCTATTTGAGATAAGACCATCATAATAGCCTTTTAGGAAGTTATTTAAATATGCATATGTATGTACGTAAATACATATATACATACATAGAAGATATTAACAAGCTGAACGTTTTAAAAATTTATGAAATGCAAAGTCAACTTTTTTTATTATTCAAAATAAAGAAGTCAAAAGTCAAAACAAAACGAAATTGCAGTACCAGTAGCTCTTGTTGATTATGCATGTATACCTACTCCTACATGCATGAATGTCAAGATGAGCGAAGCAACATTCGCTAGTCGAAAAGTGTTTAGGATGGTTAATATGCCCTTAATTATTTGTGATGATTTCGAATTTGTCACGTCCAATATTTTAATGCAATGTTTCCTATGTTTTTTGGACTATTTTTCTAAATTAATATGAATTTTTGCTGAATGTGCTTTTTGCTAATAGTTTGCCGTTAATTAGACTTTACATTGTTGTGACACTTTCAATTTCGCCGCATACAATATTTTCTATGTTTTATGTTTGTTTTTGCAAAATTTATATCAACAATGGTTTAAAATTAATGAAATGTTTATTGATTTACAATTTTTTTGTTGATTAGTCATCAATTAGTTGTGATAGTAACAGTTATGTGGTGCAATGTTTTTTTGTGTTTATTTTTTCTTAATAAAAAAAAAAAACCATAGAAATCACTGCACAATAACTTGGTTTCAATCACAAAGAAATATTGAATGCGGATTAGCGTCGCCATCGCTTCAGCTTCGCATCACTTTCACACCCACACCCACACACACATAGAAATACAAATTCTATGTACCTATCGATGTTAATAATTAATATGTACCTACTACTCTAATAGATCATCCAATTAGAAGACTTAGTGCCAGTTTGTTCGCACAGCTGATTATAATTTAATCAAGGATTACTGCGACTGGTAAATCATCAAATTTGCATGTTAACCAAAATGTTTATTAAGGAATCCAAAATTTGAGTTGTTAATCATTTGATATCACTAATCAGCCGATTTATGATTGATATTAATGGCATTAAATTAGAACTTTTTATAGTGGTGGTGCGAATTAAACCTACTTTTAAAAAACTGGCCCTTACTACTGTTTTTTTTTTTTTATTAAGTTCTTAGGAAGCAGAAATTTTAGAATTGAACTTTATCGAATTTAAAACATAAAAAGCTTTTTTTTAAATCCGCCTCCTGATGCCAATTGTCTATTTTTACTTGCGATATATAAAGGTAATATATGGCAAGTTATGGATTCGTAAAAAAAACTCGAGATTTTGATCAAACTTAATATTACGATGATAGCAAAGTAAAAAAAAAGTTGGTCTCGCAATTCTGTTTGTCTGTCTGTCTGTTCTGTCCTTTCGGCTGCAGCCGATTGTCTTTAAACTTGGTACCTTACCTATGAGTTTTTGGGCATTCCCCCGACACGTTCTCTTCTTCATTTTGATAAAAACAAACAAATTGCGGTACCTAAAAAATAATAATGATTATACCTACACGGATGAATGGACACATTTTTCAACTGATTTTGACCATTTTTTTTACAGAAAATTTTTCAAAAAGTTTTTTTTTTTTTTTTGTTTTATTTTTAAAAAGAAATTTAAACATTTTTTTTTTGAGAACTTAATAATTCAAAAACGGCTTCATCAAATTTTATCTAACTTGGCACATAGAAGTTTTTTTTAACATTATCTAGCTGATTTTAAATAAAAATTATTCTTATGACCAAAAATACAAGTGTTAAAATAACGGTAAGGAAAATCTCATTTTTCTCGAAAACAACTCCCGAGGATTTTGATTAAAATTTTAGTGTGAACTATTATTATTATTATTATTATTATTATAACTTTATTTATATGTAATAAATTACAATATAAACTTAAACTAATAGCACTAACTACCAGAGCCTGCGGCTAACAGTGTGAACTAATATCAGTACAATCTACCATATCCATCGATTGAAAGTAGTATATCTCTCATAGAACCATTTTTTTTTTTTGGTTTTGGTCTATCTCATTTTCTGTTGAACCGATTTTAATAAAATTTCTTTGATAAATTTTATTTATTCATTTTTAAACTCCAAATTAACAAATACTAAAAAGCGTGGGGGAGAGTATGATAACTGTGGCGCCAACAAATGATAACGGTTTTTTAGAACACTGTAATACAAGTATTTTTTATTATGGGAGGGGGGTCTATATCCCCCCATTTGGACGGAAGAGGCAATTTCATGAAAAAGTACTAAAAATGGAAAAAAAAATCATTAAAAAATAACGGTAACACCTACAATTAAGTATTATACCTTTAATCGCCATACTACATAGAACATGGCTTTTAGGACACGCTAATAGTACCTACGATTAACGAAATTCTTGACTAGACAAATTTAGTACGCCGCGAAGGACAAAAGCTTCTGACTTGGTGCGGTAAACGGGAAATCGCTTAAAAAATCGCGGTACACGCAGGAACTATCACCGGAAAGTTACCTAGAACACGTTGTATAACTTGTTAAAAATAAATTGATGGATAAGTTTCAACTTGCATCAAAGACATAGATATCGGGACCGTCACCAGATAGAACAGAGCGAATTACCCTCTCTTAAAATACTCCAAATTTTTAAGTTCCTCAAAGTGAATAATTTGGAGGAAGAGCTGTAAATGAGCACTCTCATCTATCTCTAAAAGGGAGGCACAATAGATCTCAAGGTCGCAATGCAATTAATACCCCAAATATTCATTCATTCATTCAAGTTTCAACTTAGGAAGGAGGAGGTGGTTTTAATAAAGTAACACTCCTATATGAGCATGCGTTTTTCGGTCCTCATAGAGTATTTTGAAGGTGTTAACACATATCCACGGAAAAAAAATATATAAGAATAACAGAAGAGTATTTTAAACATTATAACAGTAATGTATTTTTGTATCCTGATGTACAAATTTAATAAACAAATATAGAAGTTGGTCACATCAGAACTCAATCAAATAGAAGAACGGTTGTGAGATGCTATAATGAAGGAAAGTCCATTTTTAAAGCCCACTGCCCTTCCTATAATGGTGGTATTTCATCAAATGCATCCGATAGAAAACTTTGTGTAAATATATTCGAGAAAAAACATCTGTAAAAACACTGATAAATGAATTACTTACTTATGACATTGCTATCATCACGCCCTTGAATACCACCCGAACTTGTATAAAGGTACGCCCTAAGACGACCACTTTCATTTTATGGTAAGGCTAAGGCGAATTGATGAGAATTTTGTGCACTTTGCGCATGCCCAACAACGACATCATCTAATCGCCCTTTATACATATGTATATAATATAGTTGACGAGTTCGGTTAATAGGCATCGTGAGATAATTTAGGTTATAAATATTTTTAGCTCCTGTGGATTGATACTTGAGAGATTTAAAGGATTCACTCTTTATATGTATGTATATCTCCGCCTTGTTGGTCGTCGTCGTCGTCACCGTGTCGTCGATGCATCAATTTTACTGCAACAACCACCAGACGAACTCACATGCGGTTTTTGAATTCGTGACTTGTCTTCCATCCAGATATCATGAAAGTCTTCATAGAAATAAATAAAATACAAAAAAAAAAAAAAAAAACAACTTAATCAAATCACTGAAAAGAAATATTTTAGGTTCAAATTTATTCTTATACGCGTCCACCATGCTTATCCGTCATCCTGTTGTAGAACACTGTAAGGTCTGAAATTAGTTTTTTTTTTTTTTAACCTGGCTGACTGTTTCTTGCACACTTCTCATTTGGAACTTCTGGGGTTTCTTTACTTTTAAGCTCGCCACACACCACGTGAACAACCATCAGCCAGCGTTGTACATATGTATATAGCCAGCTCTTACAAAGTATCGCTGATGCCCAAAATGGCCAACCTAGTGAGCCGTTATAAAATTTGTATCGACATCTTAATATGAAACTGGATCTTCTTAAATCGGCCACAAGAGTGTGTTGCTTGTCAAAAGGCAAACTATAACAACAAAATATCTTGGACAGCGCCATCTCAACCACATCGCATATCATCAGGCAGGCACCAATGGGCCCCCATCTCGTAATTTAATAGGGTGCAACTTTTTGGCCTTTTTTAGGGTGGTGTGTTAGATCATATGATCAGTCAAGTGAAAAAAAAAATATACATTTTTTGGGCGGTGCGGCGGCGCAATATAGAAGACACAGAACATAAATTTTGTGGTCCTGCATGTGCTGGGGTTTTAAAGGTGAAAAACCTTTAAGACACACCATAATGACACTCTACTCGTATAATTTTATAGTGGTTTTGTTATATGTTAACATCATGATGCCATCCGATGATGCAAATTTAAAATGGAGAAGTCAGGTTTATTTTATCAGAATATGGATACTCCATTTAATTTATTAGAGAAACTGGATCTCATTTTGGTTGACCACTTTTGGTGCGATGGTCCAATATATCGTCAATTGGGGTTCGGTATAATCATATTGGCAGTCATCTTTGTTAACATGATGGATATTTTTGGAAGCTCGGTCGCGCGACCATAAAATATGGTATAACTGGATAATAATCAAGGTTAATAATATTTATTCAAGCTATAGATACGAATAGACATCACTGAAGCCTTAATATGTTTTTTTTTTTTTATCAGTTTATTATGGTATAACGGTGAATTGACCAAAATCTCATCATCACTCTCATTTGCTGTGATGTGACAAGTATTTTTTATATGTGTGTGTACTTGTGTGTGTGATAGAGATTTTTTACGCTTCAGGAAACATTTTCTTAGAACTAACATTTAAGACCTTTATACAGCTCTACAACATCAGGTTGAGTTAAGGAAAGTGCATTAGAGGATATGAATTGTGGTATTGGACATAACTATTAATTATAACTTACGTGGTTTTGATAAACTTATTAAAGAAATCTGATCACTTCTTTTGAAGAATTGTAGGTAGGTATAATATCAGCTTTAATTTTATATGACATTGAGGTTATTGTAAAAAAAGGGGGTAGATAGATTTAATTGGCTTTTTCGTTGGTTAGAGCTTCAATTTTTCGATGAATTTTTTTTTTTTTTTTAAATAAAAACATAATTTGAGAAATATTTTACGCTTTAAAACCATCTGATGTTTATAATGGGGTGTCATTTCAAAAAGGACTGCGGTCAACATTAAATAAAGTGAATTTATTTTCATCATTTAAACGAGTGAGAATCAACAAGAACAAATATTTTCACTATAACAGAATTCTGCAGGAAACACAACATATTAAAATAATTATAGTTGAGTAGGTATTCTTTATTTTTCTAATTAAGGACGGACGGACGGACGGACGGAAAATAAAAAAAAATACTTTACAAAATAAAACATTAAATTGTGAAAATTTGTTTTAAAAAGTCAGAGTGAAATTAATAATAAATTAAAAAAATTATAGTGAGAGGTAAAATGTCAAATAATTGTACATACTCAAGATTATTAAATTAACCATCCAACATCTACATACCTATGAAGGAAGGTGAGTTTAAATCGCTGGATTGTAGTCTATTTTCTTTCTTTAATTTTAGATTTTGAATTTTATAACTGTGTTTATTTTGTAATATCCCTTAAAAGTATATACATACATATGTACATATGTATGTATGCAGTTATTTTGTAATATAATTTTTACTTTCGATATATAGGTATGTACTATATAATGCAAGTAATGGATTCGTAAAAAAATCGAACTTCAGAGTTTGATCAAAGTTGACATTACGATGATAGCGATGTTGAGTATACCTAGCGGTTTTTGGGCATCCCCGCCACACGTTTTTCTTTTTTTCATTTTTTTTAAGACCAAAACTAACGGTACCTGCCATAGGTAAACAATTTTTTACCAAATTATGAAAATCTTGTTTTTCAGCAGATTTTTTTTTGTTACAGAATTTAGAAGATTTTAAATAAAAATTATTCTTATATTTATTATCCAAAAAACGAACTGTACCTCGCATACAAGTGTTTAAAAAGCGAAATGGAAAAATTCAATTTCTCTTAAAAATGGCTTTTGATAAGAATTTTTCTGTGAACTAATATTAGTAAGATCTTCTTTACCTACCTATTCATGTCGATTATGGAATCCGCAATACTTGATCCGCAGTGATTCGCATTGCAGTGCTATCATTTCTCTTTACCCATCTGTCGTGAAAAAAAAAGAGAACACTGTAACTGTAATGAGAACCACTGCGAATCCATTGTTGCACATATTCCATAATCGACATGATTATTAAAAAAAAAAAAAATATCGATCGTTTAAAAATGGTATCACTCTCATAGAACCAATTTGTTTGTTTTCGACTATTTCATTATCTATCTGCTGAACCGCTTTTAATAAATTTTTTTTGTAGACAAGAAACAAATTTTAATTTTAAACAAATTTTGGATTTAAAAAAAAAAATCAAATTTTTTTTTGAAAATTCGATATTTCGAAAATGGTGGTCCGTCAAGCTGGATTCACCACAACTGAATTTCAAAATTCTATAATGATGCAGCAATTAAGTGCTAATTTAGTATGAATTTAGTACCGCAATCCTAGCTTGGAACTAATATAAAATATAGTACCGAAATGCTCCTACACTAACTTATCTCCCTTATCTGTGGTGTTCCTAGCTTGACGTCAAGCTGAAAAGACAACAGGTTTAAGGGGGAAGGGATTTTAATTCCAAGCTAGGATTGCGGTACTAAATTAACACTAAATTAGCACTTAATTCTTGCATCATTAAAATTTTAAATTTCAGTTGTGGTGTTTCCAGCTTGACGGACCTCGAAAATGGGTAGATGATTTTCTTTTTAAATAATTTTAAAACTCCGCATTAATAAATACCTACTTAAAAACGGCGCCGCAATTTTTTTCTTAAATATTTTATACATATATAAAAAAATATTTTTAAAAAAAAAAAACCTCTCTCAACGATTTTTAAATTTTGTTCTCATAAATTGAGGTTTGTGTAGGAAATCGGATGGTGTGTACAGTGCATTTTGGCACCAGTTTAAAAAGTTGCTTAATCAATTTATTTCTAATTAAAACTAAACTACGTTTTTTGACAGGTGGCGTAAAATATATAAGCTGCCATAAATAATTTATTTCTTTTATCAGATGAATGGTTTTTAAAATATTAATACTATAAAAAAGCAAATTGTGATCGTACATAATTATTTTATTCGTTATAAATTGAATGTTTATGTTCCAAATTTCAATATTTACCAACACTATCAATAATTGATAATTGACAATCTTATAATAGGATTTATATAGTCTTTTAGAAATCATCTAAAAAATAATGTTTAATTTCCTGCAGATTGTCAAAGTTTGTGGGAAGGCGTATAATTATGGATATGGGGAAACTGGCCCAAGTACCCACTCGATTGTTTTATATATGTATTATCCTTGGACTGCGTTATCGAACCATTTTCAAAAACTTATAAAAATGTTGTAACTTTGTACTTTAAAATTTAAATTACAAAACAATATTTACGAAAAATTATATGACATTTTAAAAATAATTTCTTGTTAAAAACTAAAAGCACGTTTATTATTCGCGAAAAATGAGTTAATTTTTTTTTTAATTTAAGAAATCGTAAGCTCAGAAATGGCACGATGGTCAAAAATGATGATTTAAGATATGTATATGACTTGACGTTGAATACAAATTTTAAACTTATAATTCTAATAAATTAATAATCTCGATTCGCCTATTCAAAAATTTAAAATTTCTAAACCCATCCCCTAAAAATATAAAATTAAAAATGCGTGTCTATAAAAAGTTATCTAGATAAAAAAAAAACAAATATTCAAACCAAAAATTCTCTCGAATATGGGTAGAATCTTTTTTAACCAACTTATCAAAATTATTAAATTCACCACCATCAAACATCATCCTGATTTATTGCAAATTATCTCTTATACGTGTAATAATGATTTTTAAACTAAATTAAAACTGATATTTCTATTCTTTGAATGTTATAATTTTTATTTTATATATCTAAGACTTATATCAAAAAAATCTATTGGTTACAATAAAAAATGTTTCTTACTTCCTCCGATTAAAAATATAACGAAAACCGGGTTCAATCTTTAAATTAAGATGGCGGAAATTATGCAAGGGATTGGATAAATTGTGAAAAATCTACCATCCGAGCTTAATCTAAGATATTCTATCAATGGCAGAACCAATTAAATAATCAATATTCTAGACTAAAAGTTTTTATTTAGTATTAGTCTTTTATTCAAGAAAATGTAAGCAAGATTTTTTGTACTTGCGCTAAGATTAAGTAAGATTATGTATTTATGTATTTCTTTGTCTGAAAACGTGTACACAATTCAATTAATTTATTTTATTAAGATATTGTCATCATTCTATGATATTATGTCCTTTTTAAGATTTTAGATTTTCGTAGCTTCGTACATGGAGGATTTCATAATTTAAACAGGACTAGCTTGTTATACATTTAAAAAAAAAAAAATTCAAATTCTTTCGATGCCACACGCTGCGGCATACCGCTCGAGAAGAACAAAGATGGTATTTTCTTCTTTTTTTTTTTTTGTATTTTTAAAATTTGTTTATTTCATTTAAATTAATTCGCCATTCACAATGATGTGCCATATCTCAAATTTCCATTCCAAATATTTCGAACACTAAAAACTTCAATCCTTTGATTCTGAACGATTTCATTGATGCATCAAGTTTATCGCATATATATACGCATATAAAACAAAAGTACATTTATATATAGGAACCGGAGATCAATGGAATTTCACAAAAGACAGACAACCCATCACAATGGGAATTTGAAGCATCACAATAATTATTGTTGTTATTCCCACAGGCACAGCTACCGACTGTCAGCAGAATCATTAAAAAAAAAATGTATAAAGTCCATGAATTGGTCGTAGTCAATTGCTTATAAATGACTCTCAAACTTATATCTATGGTCTTGAATATATTTTTAAAAAAAATCGGTTACACTGCGTTTCTATAACTGCCTGTAGTTTAGGTTTATAAAAATGTAATTAAAAAAAGCAAAAGACATTAAATATGCAAAGCTTGTGCCAAATATAAGTTCCTTTTTAAAAATGCAATGAAATGAAGAAAATCAATTTTTTTCCATGTATTATGGGTTTATTAGTAAGAGCAAACATTACCATTAGTTATGGAACACAACGTGCGTGCGTCGTTTAAGTAGGCAGCCACGTCTGGTTTCGCGTATCGCATTCTGTTGCTTGGATGATATTGGCCTTAAATGCTTGAATTGTTACCGGCATAACATTGGTCTTTCACGGTTCCCCACAAAAAAAAACGTCCAAAGGTGTCAAATCGCAGCTCAGCTCATAGGCGTCCAATTTACATCGCCAAGACGGCTGATAACACGATTTGGGAATTTGGTGCGCAATAGATCGATTGTAACATGGGCTGTATGGCATGGCGCGCCATCCTGCATGAACTAGAGGTTGCCGCAAAATCAAAATAAAGGAAAAGCTTTCATAAGGAAGCTCTTACAAAGAGTTTGTGAGGGGCTTGCTATCAAAAGCCTATATAAAACAAGCTATTTTGTTTTGAAATCAAGTGCAATATTCCACAACTTCGACAAGGCTTGTGTACGAAACCCTGATGGAAACTTGATTATGTCAAGCGCATTTGCGAGCGGCATTATTTTCGGAAAGTTGGTCTCAGCGAAGTGATGTCAAATGGTTTTTTTTTTGTACAAGCTCAATAGCGATGCCACATTGCTGCAATCGCAGTAGATAGATTGCATTTTCCGCAAAAAAAAAAAAATAAATCTACTGCCACAAAACCAAATCTACTGCGCTTATTTTTTAATTCCTACGGGAAGCATTATTTTTGATTAGTTGGTCTTAACGAGGTTCTGTCAACTAATTATGAACCATGTGATATTTCGTATGGAAAGTTGTGAACATAAAAATTAAGTGCTTCCGATTTGATACCCCTTACAGATAAGCTCCATGTATAAAGTGCCTAAACTCTCAACCATCATGTCCTCGGTTCAACTCCCAGAAAACCCAAGAAGGCAGAAAACAATTGTTCTACTTTAAATAATATCTGAAATTCATTTCAGAAGAAAAAAATAGCTTCAACGTAAAACAATGGCAACCAAACGAAGAAGTTAAAATTTAATATAACAAGAAATTTTTATTTTATTGGCACGATTAAGGATCTTCTAAAAGGCTTCGAAAACGCTTCCATAAGGTCTGGTAGAAGCCTAGCGCATTTGTAAGGTTTGAATTCTATTTTTTATAACCTAGGACATTTGTAAAGTTCAAATAATGTGAGCTTCTCAAGTGTATCTTCTTAAGACCTTATACAAGCAATTTTGCTGAGTTGGAAATAACTTCGATAGAACCTTATAGAAGTAAAATAGTTAGTTGGGCAGTACCTTTTTTACCCCTTTTCACCCTACAAATCACAAAATTTTGAAGAATATTCTTCCTTAAACCTACCTTTAAGTCAATCTAAATAAAGCCTTTAAAATTTTTAGTATATAGCATAAGTACTATTTAACATATACCCAATACCCATTGATAACCCCATTTTGGCCTAAAAAAAACATATCAGTCTTTAAGCCATCCTCTTAGTTAAAAAAAAAAATTATTTTTAAAATCGGACCTGCGGTTACTGAGATTGTTCCGAACATAAAATGATACAAATAAACAAACAAATCTACACTTCGAGCAGCCGGCTTGTACTACTGAATAACATTAACCCTAAAGCCATTCTTAAATTAAAGTATTTATAAATTAAAAAAAAATATTATTAAATGAATTTACCCCATTTTACCCTAGGTATATCTAGTTAATTTATAAACTTTCTTTTTTTTCACTCCATTTCACCCTATAGATTACAAAAATCAGTAGAGTATTCATCTCCCTTAAGCCAACCTCCAACTCCAATAAATAAAAATAATAATATAGCCTTTACAATTTAAAACGGAAAAATTGCACATTTATCGTATTTTTCACCCTACAAATATCAAACATTTGAAAAAAAAAATATAAGTAAAAGATTTAAGAATTATTAATTTTTTTAAATTGGACCTGTTGTTTCTGAGACTGGCCCGGACATACAAACAATCAAACAAGGAAACCTTTCGGGTACCCAACTTATGTATACGCTGCTGGGTCCTGTTAGTATCTTCAATCAAACTTAAATCAAACTTTCCAAAAAAACACTTCATTCACATTTAAACATTTTTTTTTTCGAATGCAATACTTATCTTTAATGCGTCTATAGAACCTTTATCTTGGATAAAAACTAAGGATATTTGATAATAATGTAGGTACACTTGTAAACAATTCACAAACAACAAGAAATGTCATGAGTTTCCTCCAATTGACAAAATGCCACCATAATTTCTATCCCGCACTCGATGTTGTGTCGATGAGATGGTTAGGTACCTACCTATGCGTGTGATCCCCTTCAATTTAAATTGTTTCCACTTACGTTCCACCCTCCTCCCCCATTAAAAAGAGTCTCTGTGCGCTGCATTATTCCAACAAGGTATGTTGTATATAGACCTCCCGTACTTCTTGTTTTACGTTCGTTATTGCGCCACCACTTTTATACCACCACAACGATCGCCAACGACCGACCGATCGACCGTGCTGCTGCTATTTCGTGGTCATTCCAATCCCATTTGTCATCTGGCCATGGACTGAAAAAAAAAAAAAAGTATAAAAGTATAAATGCATTATGGTTAGTTAATTGAGACGTCGCGTCGCATCGTCTTCTTTTTCTGAATTCATTTTCGGGATCAGGATCAGGATCTGGATGAGATTTGTATAAAGGACAGAGAGAGAGAGAGAGAGAGAGAGGAGAAAATTATTATATTTCATTAAATAAAATGCATTCATGCATTTTATATTCTTTTTGTTGTGTGGTAAACATCACGGTGATCTCGATCTCAGCGCTTAATCAATGCCTTCTGATGCCCTCTCAAGTGTCAGAAGAAACGATGAAATTATTTCTTGTCATCTCAAGGACGAGCCAGTGTGCATTTGATTGGGCCACCTACGTTTAAACACTGATGGCAGCTAAAGATATGAATTTACAATTTAAATGGATACGACCCACATCATCAGTAGGAATTTTAAAGATATGTACAAAAGTATTAATATTTTTTCGAAAATTTGTAAAAGTTAAAAATGCTATATACTTATCGAAACTGAGAATTTATTAATTTTTAATTATTTTTTAAAATTTGTGAACACAATTTTCTGGGCCAACAATTGTATGAAAGATTCTCTTGGGAATCTGTTGTTCTTCCATTTATTAAAACACGATTAGAATACAAACAAGAGTGTAAGAGGTAAAGAAGCAAAAAAAAACTGTCGGACATTGGTGTCCTCAAATTTTCAGAGCTTGACATTTTCAAGGAAAACTCTAACCCTATTTTGTTTCCATTTGCTTAAGCTGCTCCCAGAAAGAAAATGAAAGTGCAAGAAAAGCTCGTGATCGGAAAAAAATGATGACGTCCAGCAGGAATGGAATTCCGAAATTTAACGAAAATGTAAATGGAACCGCTCAATTGTACAAGTTCCGAATCGAAGCCTGCAAGAATGATCAAGGGAATCAATGCTGATGCTGAGGATATGAAAAAAATATTTTTTTCAAACTTTATAACAGCGACGATGAATCGAATTCCACTGTCAGACAGATTACACCACTCAACCTAGACGAAGTAGACCAACAATTCAAACTGATCTCAGCAGATGGACTTAATTCCAATAAAGCTGCTGATGGGCCTACTACTGAGCTGATTATGAGCTAGGAGTTGATTTGCTAAATGTGGTTGGGAGAAAGCGTGTTT
The DNA here is from genome assembly GCA_951394125.1 of Epistrophe eligans. NCBI lineage: Eukaryota > Metazoa > Arthropoda > Insecta > Diptera > Syrphidae > Epistrophe > Epistrophe eligans. The sequence continues at coordinate 90,657,189 of OX596029.1, forward strand.
GATGAATTAAACCTCAGCATACTTAACTGCATCAACTACCAGGTGCGTTAGTCTGCTTAACTTCGTCTTTTCTGCTGAATTATCTGAACTCCTAAAGCTATTCGTCAAAGACCTGATAGGTCGATATCGATGTGGCCTAAGGCCAGGTAAGTCCACCAAATGAATACATATTTACATTACGGGAGAAAAAAATATAGGAACTTCAAATCAATCGATAAACCCAACGCCTTTTCATCGATTTCAAAGCTTCTTACGACAACATCTATGGAGACGAGCTACATTGGGCAGTATGTATTCTTAGAATAGTGGAAAACACCACTGCCATCACAATCTTTCAAAGGTCCTCTTAATTATTTATATACGCTGCCGCCAACGATATTTACGAGATCGGTAGGACGATCCATGTCGGAAACGTTTTTGTTAGTACTTATTGAAACGCATTCGACGAATATGGATTTAACGCGGTCAATTAGGGTAAGGCCAAAGGTATGTAAATGCTATCGTCAAGAAAGAACACCTAACATCGACTTTTTGGAGAAAACATTACCATAGACAGATATAGCTTTGAGGTAGGTTTTGAGAGAAAGATATTCCGGGTGATTTTTGGTTCCGTCTGCTTAAACGGGTAGTAGAGGAGAAGATATAACAACGAGCTATACATATTGAAGAAGATTGCTATACTCAGTTGGCGCACGCAAGTCGACGGGGACCTTAACCAACTTGATCTGCGAAACTGCTCGATAAATCTATCGACGTTTATCAAACCCGGGTTCCACTAGATTATTTGAACGTTTACTTAATATTTTCTTTACCTTCGGATTTACTCAAATTGGGACCGCTATGAAAATCAATTTTTTACTTAGTTCTTCCCACTTCTGTGTACCAAGATTTCAAGTCTGGGTCCCAAGTTTAAAACCAACTTTGACTGAAATAATATATGAAATAAAATTGTAAATATGCATAATACAACACAGAAATTGTACTCAAGTGTATTACATAAATGCTTATGTCTCTGTATATTGAAGATTCACATTTTAACGTAATAAAACAAACACAACACAACACAATTCACAACAAAACAAAAAACCCATCTTCTTTTTTGACCATGGTGTCTTTGCTGATAAGAATCATTTGTGGCTATAATGTTTGACTTCAGGGCTTTATTGAGTGGCTGGATGGCGCATTGTGGTCGCTGTAGTCCTAAATGCTACACAATCACTTATGCATTTAAATAACATCAGATATATGAACCATGGAAATAATTTACCTTTTGTCATCTTCGAAACTGGACAGAAGGGTCTGTCCTGCCTTGTCCTGTTCTGTACTGTCCTGGTGTTGCCACACAGCTTCTGCCTCTGACCACGTACATCAACCATCATCATCAGCATCATCATCATGGACGAGTTGAGCGCCTTACCTCACCAGCTCTCCAGCACACCATCTTAAACCTCTGTCTGAAGAGGATTGTGTGTAGGCAGAGATTGGCATCCTCCGTCCACACAATACATATATCGCCATTATGATGATAACATTTATAATTCCCGCAAGCTATAGCGAGTCCCAGTTTTGACCTCAAGAAGAAGAGGTGATAGCTGTTATCCCGGCAAAGGTGTCCACACTCTGTTCGAAGCGTTCTTGCAAAGCACTGCACAATGCGGTACCACATTGTCAAGCATCGATATTAGTGCGCTTTTGTCATATGGTTAATCGTAAAGGAATGCTCACCACAGGGTGCCGCATTCGAGTGTTTTTCTTTTGTTTTTTTTTTTTTAATTTTTTTGTATTTTGTTCTTAAAGCATTTTGTTTGGGATCGCAATCCCAATCCGAATACGAATCCGAATCCCAGTGCAATGCGTTCGACTCTATTGTGCTGCGGTGCGACTTGGACACTCATAGTATAAACGCAAATCTGACTTCTGCAATCTTAAAAAAGACTTTGCAAATCTTTCGGATCGTTTGGTCAGGATTCATTGCATATTTGTCGAAGACTTTATTGCTTTGACTGGTTGTTTTTTTATATACTTTTGGCGTCTTTCCTTTATAAAATATAATAATAATGCAGTGGGTTCGATTTGGAAAGCAGATCAAGCGAGGGGTTCATTGAGTTTTTGAGTTTTCGTTTGAACGCAAAATTTGGTTAATGATTTTGGGAAATTACTGCTGGATTCTCCCAAACTAATTGGATTAAAACATTTACAAATTTTAATTGAATAATTTAGTTTATCAAAGTTACTTTAAAGCCCCAAATAGGTACACAACCTATCTCACTATTCTTTCCGGACAATACAAGCATGTCTGTTAGTGTCGTCGAAAACACTTTTAAAAAAATAATATGTGTTTCTTTTTTCTAATCCCGGGAAAATATTGGTTGAAAAAAAAAAAGACAGCGCCATCTTGGAAACAAAATGGAGTTTTCATACAAACTATCGATAGGTATGCAATTCACGCAGGTAACACAGTTTTTCTGATGCGCTTAAGCTTAGCCCCGAAAATTCTCTGGGCTTACCTAAGCCCGCAGGGGATTAGTGGTTGTTCCATTTAATATATAAATTTTTTAGCACTGACGTTGTATCTTTCGTCAATTTATTTATGTTTAAGAATTAACGCGAAGTGTAGTAAAAGAATTGCACAAAGCTTCTCCCAGCCAGCTCGGCCCCTAGCTGTCTCCAGTTAAGCACAACAAATTGGTTGAGGTCCCTTTCTACTTTCTTACGTTTTGCACTATTTTTTAAAGAACTTTGTTTAAGAAGTCACATGATAACGCATCGCATCGCCTTGTCTAGATCTATTTTTGGAATCAAAGGTATCGGTGAGATCTTTTCCAACCTGAATGGAGAAGTGTACGTACTCCATCGTAATTCTGTTCAAACGGATGAATTTGGCAAAGATGCTAAAATTATAAATTGCCATTGGAATTTATCTAAATTCGGTGGGTATATCGATTTCAAGTTCCTGTGTTTTTTTTTTTGCAAGATTTGCCAATATGCTTAAAAAAGTCTGTTATTATTAATATTATTAAAGTCTAACGATTTAGGAGTGAGAGTCACAATTACAAAAAAATGATTGTCATTTTCCAAAAAATTTTATGTTTCGCAGTACGACAAGAGGTTCCACCAGTGTTGTAGGCTGTACAACTTTATCTGAGTTCTTTGTGACCAAAAAGTTTACTACATTCCCGAAGATGAGATGAAAAATATAAGAATTTTATTACAAATATTTGAGAAATTCAATATGGCAATCATGTTTTTGAAAAATGTCATTGGAAAGTATTCAAATAATTGAATTGAATTGAATTGAATTGAATTGAATTGAATTGAATTGAATTGAATTGAATTGAATTGAATTGAATTGAATTGAATTGAATTGAATTGAATTGAATTGAATTGAATTGAATTGAATTGAATTGAATTGAATTGAATTGAATTGAATTGAATTGAATTGAATTGAATTGAATTGAATTGAATTGAATTGAATTGAATTGAATTGAATTGAATTGAATTGAATTGAATTGAATTGAATTGAATTGAATTGAATTGAATTGAATTGAATTGAATTGAATTGAATTGAATTGAATTGAATTGAATTGAATTGAATTGAATTGAATTGAATTGAATTGAATTGAATTGAATTGAATTGAATTGAATTGAATTGAATTGAATTGAATTGAATTGAATTGAATTGAATTGAATTGAATTGAATTGAATTGAATTGAATTGAATTGAATTGAATTGAATTGAATTGAATTGAATTGAATTGAATTGAATTGAATTGAATTGAATTGAATTGAATTGAATTGAATTGAATTGAATTGAATTGAATTGAATTGAATTGAATTGAATTGAATTGAATTGAATTGAATTGAATTGAATTGAATTGAATTGAATTGAATTGAATTGAATTGAATTGAATTGAATTGAATTGAATTGAATTGAATTGAATTGAATTGAATTGAATTGAATTGAATTGAATTGAATTGAATTGAATTGAATTGAATTGAATTGAATTGAATTGAATTGAATTGAATTGAATTGAATTGAATTGAATTGAATTGAATTGAATTGAATTGAATTGAATTGAATTGAATTGAATTGAATTGAATTGAATTGAATTGAATTGAATTGAATTGAATTGAATTGAATTGAATTGAATTGAATTGAATTGAATTGAATTGAATTGAATTGAATTGAATTGAATTGAATTGAATTGAATTGAATTGAATTGAATTGAATTGAATTGAATTGAATTGAATTGAATTGAATTGAATTGAATTGAATTGAATTGAATTGAATTGAATTGAATTGAATTGAATTGAATTGAATTGAATTGAATTGAATTGAATTGAATTGAATTGAATTGAATTGAATTGAATTGAATTGAATTGAATTGAATTGAATTGAATTGAATTGAATTGAATTGAATTGAATTGAATTGAATTGAATTGAATTGAATTGAATTGAATTGAATTGAATTGAATTGAATTGAATTGAATTGAATTGAATTGAATTGAATTGAATTGAATTGAATTGAATTGAATTGAATTGAATTGAATTGAATTGAATTGAATTGAATTGAATTGAATTGAATTGAATTGAATTGAATTGAATTGAATTGAATTGAATTGAATTGAATTGAATTGAATTGAATTGAATTGAATTGAATTGAATTGAATTGAATTGAATTGAATTGAATTGAATTGAATTGAATTGAATTGAATTGAATTGAATTGAATTGAATTGAATTGAATTGAATTGAATTGAATTGAATTGAATTGAATTGAATTGAATTGAATTGAATTGAATTGAATTGAATTGAATTGAATTGAATTGAATTGAATTGAATTGAATTGAATTGAATTGAATTGAATTGAATTGAATTGAATTGAATTGAATTGAATTGAATTGAATTGAATTGAATTGAATTGAATTGAATTGAATTGAATTGAATTGAATTGAATTGAATTGAATTGAATTGAATTGAATTGAATTGAATTGAATTGAATTGAATTGAATTGAATTGAATTGAATTGAATTGAATTGAATTGAATTGAATTGAATTGAATTGAATTGAATTGAATTGAATTGAATTGAATTGAATTGAATTGAATTGAATTGAATTGAATTGAATTCAATTGAATTGAATTGAATTGAATTGAATTGAATTGAATTGAATTGAATTGAATTGAATTGAATTGAATTGAATTGAATTCAATTGAATTGAATTGAATTGAATTGAATTGAATTGAATTGAATTGAATTGAATCACCTTACCAAGACGGAAAACTCGATGACAATCACATGTGATTATGGTTGACATAATGGCCGCGTTCAAGTGATAGGCCGATAGGGTATCTAAGATCGTTTTGCATCGGATATGTTTTCGAACGACCAAAACCGGATTGGATAGCTTTGCTATCAAAAGTCATAACAGCTGACAAGACAAACAAACAAAATTCCGGGCTCAATACGAAAGAAGTAATTTTGTAATTTTAAAAAGGTATTTTGTAATTTATATATATATTTTATGATTTATATTGTTCGATAAAAATCAAAATCTATGTGAAAAAAAAATCACAAACTAGAAATCCCACAATCTTTAACCCATTATCACAAATTTATGAAATTATAAATCAACAAGTTTAAAAATAATCCATCATAACATTAAAGTGAGCAAGGAAGTTTTCATTTTGTTGCCTTGTTATACTTAAATCATTTTATTAGAAAATTGAAAATCTGAAATTGATTGTTTTATTCATTTATATGTTTTTTATAGCAGTTCAAAATAGAAAAACCTCAATTCATATAAAGCCATATAATGTACATTGTACACAGTTACGTAAATATACATATTGTGCATATAGATATGTATAGTATTGTGATTGTGTATATACATACATACATACATTTAAATAAAAGTTATCAATCACCGATTGTCGCTTTCATTATAATATCAGCATAAAATCAATTCTACATCCCAAAAACAGTGGTAAAACTACACCGAAGATGTCACACAGACTTAGGGTCCAACACCCAAGGTAAAAAAAAAAATTCCAAACATAAATAAAACAACAAACAAACAAAACAAATTCCTTGATGCAATTTTTTTGTGTTTGCAAAACAAACAAAAAAAGAATTCTTTAGTTCTTTTTCGGAATTTCTTTTATTCGATTTGAATTTTCCAAAAAAAAAAAAAAACAAACCCTTCGCTAACGAGGATGGACTTTTGCTTATCGCTAAACGCTAAGCATATGTTAACACACAGATCAAATGGTTACCACAAAAACCACAGACCGATGCAGAGTTCATTCATGTTTTGCCATGTTTTTGTTTGATAATTTTTTTTTTTATTTTTGATACGAAAAGACATTTTTTATGTAAAAAAAAAAAAAAAAAAAAAAAAAAAAAAAATTCAAATCAATGCCCGACATCAAGCGCGAGGTTGACGCGATACCAGCACAAACCAACCTATAAAAAAAAGGATGACACCAACTTAAACCGATCAGGCCTATATACAGAGTGTCGTGGGGGATCAAAAAGTAAAAAAATAAAAAAAAAACACACGAACAATTTTAAAAAAGACCGAAGCATCATCACCACATGATGGGTCTTCGATGTTCCAATCTAGTTAGCGTGCTTACACATTACGTTGGCATCTTGCGCATTCCGCTCCTCCAATATTATATACATAGATGTAGGTACATATATTAGGGACTCTTTCATTATAGACCTTCGTCAGGCCGGAAACGGGCTGAATACCAATCCCATCCCAACGAAACATTAATCCGGCTTGTGACCGCACGTTTGGCTTAAATTAGATCAAATGAGATAGCGCCACAAGCAGCGCCTCCAAAATGTTGAATCCTTTTGCGATTTGTTTATTATTTTTTGTGGTTGTTTTTTTTTTTTTTTAATTTTTTTTGTGGGTCCATGTCCATCCGTCCATTCATTTATTTTGTATTGAAAAAGATTTCTATGGATTCCCTAACGACGCGATGCGACCGAACGCGAAGACGATGTGTATTTTGAATATAAAGGCGTTTCTGTCGCTGTTCTTGAGGATTCCACATATTACTCCTATTATCTTCTTGCTAAGTTTTGGGGCCTTTCTCCTTGCCTAAGTTCTTTGTGCTCTTGCGCATCCTTTTAAATTTTGAGGAACAGGGTTACCATCATGTTAAATTTATTAAAGCCCTCGCTCTTTTATATTAAGAGAGGTAAAATAGAAGAAACAAAATTCAAGGCTGAGAAATAATTTTTTAAAATCTTTATATAAAATATTAAAAACATTTAAAAAAAAATAAAGATCCAAAAATTTTACTAAAAATACTTTTTAAACTATTCAAAACACATTTGTTTGTTTATGAAAATCTGAATAAGAATTTTGGAAAGTGATGCCAAACATTTTAAAAACGCTATAGACTCCGATTTTTACTTGGTACTACGCAAGTTATGGATTCCTAAAAAAAAATCTAACTCGAGATTTTGATCAAAGTTGACAATACGATGATAGCGAAGTCAAAAAAAGTGGGTTTCGCAATTCTGTCTGTCTGTCTGTCCTGTTCTTTTGGCTGCAGCCTAAACGGGTAGGTGGATTTTCTTAAATCTTAGCATCTAGCGTTTTTTGGACATTCCCCCGACACGTTTTTTTCATTTTATTTTTTTGATCAATAATAACGGTCCCTGCCGTGCACATTTTTTTACCAAATTATGAAAATCTAATTTTTCAGAAAAATGGTTATAAGTGGTATCTCCCATAGAACCATTTTTTTTATTTCGATTTTTTCAAAAACTAATGTCGACCATTTTTTTTTTATAGAAAATCTTTCAAAAAGTTTTAAAAATATTGTGCCTAGTTATACCAAAATTTAAATATTTTACTTTTTTTGTTTGTATTTAAAAAAAAAAGTTTCGATTTTTTTTTTAAATTCGAAAACGACTGGAACGATTTTTATTAAACTTGGAACCCTACGATTTTTTAACATTCTATATAAGATTTTAAATAAAAATTATTTTTATGACCAAAAATAACGGTACCTCCGATACAAGTGTTTAAAAACTGGTACTCATTTTTCTCAAAAATGGCTCCTACGATTTTGATTAACTTTGCCTGTGAACTATTATAAAACTTTATGTATAGATGATCTTGTTTTTTTTTGTTATTGACGATCACTTGCGGATCACTTTTTAAAGAAAAACCGAAAACTCAAATTTGCCCTATAATATTTTGGATACCTACTTATACAGTCGTATTTATTAGATTTCCTTAGAACACCTCTTGAACCCTTGTCCAGCTTGCCACTATCTAAATAGTTGGACATCTCCTTATTTATAAACGCATCCCAACAGTTGTCTAAATATGTTCTCATATCCTCACTGGTGGACTTAGGTAGTGATGGCGGGGGGGATATATATTCATTCTGTTTAAGAAATAATATATGCGGCTGTGAGTAACCCACTTTTTTTATCATATTTTCCTTCTTTAATCGATCTTAAATAATACTATTTAATTTGGGATTCAAGCAGAAAAGGTCATATTTTTTTAAAGCTTAGATATTTCAGAATTTAGAATTTTGGCCTTAATGTATTTTGCTACATAAATGTAAAAATACCAGACGAAAGTATCAATTTTGCAAAAACATGGGTACTCATAATAATTTTTGTCATAATGTTTCTACATTACGCAAGAAACCAATTTGTATGGGGCCCCCAAAAACGATATTTTCTAAAAATGTTTTCAACGAAAATACAGGTACATAAGTATATATTTCAAAAACAACAGCAGAGTCTATAAATTGATGACAAATATTCAGTTCAGAATTTCGTTAATTTTCTGTTTAAATCAAATTTGTGTACCTAATAAATAGTTTTTTTTTTTTAATTTATCCTCGAACTCCAAATTTTGAAAAAAGAATTATTTTGTTCAAACTACCTTTTCTCAAAAATTTACGTTAATAAGGACCTATGTATAAATAGTTTTGTTTTCAATATTCAATGCTCAATTCAATTTTAAATAAAGTTCTAAAACCGAGGGGCTTACAAGGCTGATAGTTTGCCTAAAATTTAAAAATAAGACAATCTGGTAATAATTTACGACGATATGTGTTCATTTTTTGCACCTCAACTTTTTGATCCAATTAGTTTTGATGATACTGTGAGCAATGATCATTTTGAGATTTTCTCGTTTGAATGTGTAACTCGATGTGACATTATTGAAGCAACTCGCTCAATTAAATTAAATGCTGTTGGCTGCGATCATATTTCACCGAAGTTCATTAAAATCATTTTGCCAATTATTTTGCCGTTAATTGTTCATATTGTTAATTTTTGTATTTACAGCTCCCAATTTCCTATAGAATGGAAAGCAGCAAAAATAGTTCAAATTCCTAAAAAAAATAAACCCTTGTATTCCAGCTGATTTCAGACCAATTAGTGTCCTTTCATATTTTTCGAATGTATTTGAAGAACTCATGTACAATCAAATGATAAACTTCCTTAACGCACACCATATGCTCTCTAAATGGCAGTCAGGTTTTTGGAAGCTTACATAGCTGTGAGTTAGCGGTTATAAAAGTAACCTCTGATATTCGTTTCGCTTTGGATGCTGACAACATTGGTCTTTTGGTTTTGTTGGACTTCTCAAAGGCTTTCGATTGTATTGATCATTCTATTCTTCATCTCTTCGCCTACTTTGTAACTATTTAAAAAATAGATCGCAATCAATAGAAGTTGAAAGTGGTATATCTTCTCCCTTTTTTGTAAACACAGGAATACCACAGGGTTCTGTTTTGGGACAACTTCTATTCTCACTTTTCATCAATGATCTTCCTGATTTTGTTCAAGACTGCTCAGTCCATATGTATGCAGATGACATTTTAATCTACATCAATCGTCAACTTTGATTGATGGAAGACGCTGTAAGTCGAACTAATGAGGATTTAGAGCGAATTCAACTGTGGGTAAGTAAGAATAGACTTAAACTTAAACCCTCTAAAACTGTTGCTATGATTTGTTCTAGAATTGAATTTCATTCGGCGAATTTTCCCCCAATTATTCTCAGTGGAGAAATAATTCCCTACTTAGACAAGGTTATCTATTTAGGCTTCACTTTAAATAGTTCTCTTAGTTATTGTCATGCAGTCTCAGTTGCTATACGAAAAATTTATGCAGGTTTACGAGGTTTGAAATACTCCGCACAATTACTTTCCCAAGACATGAAGCTACGTTTGGTTAAAGCCCTTTTAATGTCATTTTTCATTTTTAACTGTTCAGTTTATCCGTGCTTAGCTTTTGAATGTAAGCGTAAGTTAAATGTTGCATTCAATGATTGCTTACGTTTTATTTATAATAAACCTAGATTTGTCAGTGTATCTCATCTTAACAGATCTATTCTGGGAATTCCTTTTGATGTTTATTATAATTTTAGAAATATTTATAAATTGCATAATATTATCCATGGTAGGTGCCCAAAATATCTAAAAGACATACTACAATTTGCGCAGTCTCGTAGAGGCCTTAAGCTCATTATACCGTGATTTTCCCACACCATTGCAGAGCGATCTTTCTATGATTCAGCGATAAAAGAGTGGAATAATCTCCCAATTGATATGCAAACTATTGTCAATGGAACACGATTCCAGTCAAAGCTTCTCTCTCATCTTGCAAATTGAATGGTAAATGCTATATTATTATTATTTATTAATTTTATATTATTAATTATTATTATATTTATTAAATATTTTATATCGTACTTTTTTGTAATTTTTTGTTTGTAAAGCAGCTTTTGTTCTCTCTAATAGTCAAAATAATTTTTTATTTGAATAATTCTTGTAATCTGAATATGTACATAATATGACTTTTATGTTTTGTTTTATTTATCAAAATTAGTTATATTCAACTAGGATAATGCTCAAAGATTTTATCTTATTGTATCTATTGTTAATATTTTTTTCTTGAAATAAATAAATAAAAATAAATTTTAAGTTACACACGAAGTACATAGTTTTATATTTATTATACTACTTGCCGTTATGCGAAAAACCAACACCTTCGAAATTTAAACCTTAATAGCTTTTTATGCAAGCCAGATTCGGCAATGAATTTTTTTTTACATATGTACATATGTATGTATATATATTCTTTATGCCAAAAAAAGAAGATTATTGCGTTTTAAAATCTTTAATTATATTCTTTTTTCCGTATAGTACAAGACAAGTGCAAACAAGTCTGATGAACTAAAATAATTAATTAAACTTGTTTTTCAAGCCACCACCGGAAGTTCGGAACAACTTTAAAATTGAGTAAATGCTGGTTTACCAAATTTTATGGTTCAATGAATAAATAATTTAAGATTTACTAATTAAAAAATCTTTAGAAAGAGAAAGGATAAATACAATTATAAATAAATATAATTAATTTAAATCAAAACAAAAAAAAAAAGTATGGCAATTTAAATTCACAGAATGAATTGTTCCTGTTTTAATGAATGAATTCGTTCGAATACAAATAATAACCTCAAAAATTCAACGAAGCATCTGGAAACACTACACATTCGGTCAAATCACTTATACACAATTCTTTATTGTGTGATGTTAAATGCGAGAAATATTATGGAAGGTACATATACCTAATGTTAAATGATTTGAATCCTAATTTCAAATGGTGATGCTGCTATATACCTCAATAAGATAGATATAGACTCTTCCTTAATAGATACAGATTTGTATTTCAGACTATAAAAGAATTTGTAGGTACCTATTTACGTGTGCACAAAAAATATCACTTCAACATTGTTAAAAGGACACTTGTACATTTATGTACCTGTGCTCCTGAGATCTTGTGTGACAAACAAAAGGATTCTTATCGGATTATCACTTTAAATTCTTTAATTTCTTGTGTGTGTCGTGTTCATCAGATGTGTATCTTTGTTGTCTGGGGGCAATAAATAGAACCAAATCAAATAACAAGGAGTTTATTTTTATCTTTATTCGTGTGACTTTTATATCCCCCAATAAGAAGTGTGGGATGATGAAAAAAAAATCCATATCTATATAAAATGATGTGATTCTTAATGAAACACTATGCATGCCGTGTCGATCGACTGGCCGGCATCGCCTCTTCAGTTGTATACCTATACGTTAACCTATACACAGATACCCAATTTTTATTTGTTTCACTAATTAGGAGATTAATTAGTAAAACATAGGAATATTAAGCTGATGACAAGACAGAAATAAGTTTTGTTTTTTTTTTTATTTTTTGTTGTTGTATTCCTTTGTGCAAAACAAAGGCATCCTGCAGCGTCGTCGTTCAATAAAAATATTATATTCAGTTTATGAAGTAGTTTTATTTTATTATATTATTTTTATTAAGCTAAAAGGTGTTATAATTTATTTATTGTTTCCTTTATTGATTTTTTGTTTCATTATAGGAGGATATACAAAGTTGTTTTGTATCGCTGCCATCAGATATTATATCAAACGTGTTGGGTGAGATATAATTTTATGTTTGCATAATAATTTAATATTAGATATTCGTGCGGTTAATTTTTTTAATAAAACAAATTTATTTAAGATAAATCATTAGTTTAAAGATATTTTAAGAAAATACTTTTGATTTCCTGATGCAATATTTTGCTCAAAATTAATAAAAGATACTAGGCGTATTTTTTACAAGCCCATAAAGAATTGGACGAAAAAAACGACGAAACGAATTTACACGTAAATACAACAACCCATTTAACAAATCAATATGGACTTAGCTAAGTACAGATAATTTTCGGGACTTAACTTTAGTCCCGATAAAAACTGTATTACGGGCACTAATTATCATTTTGCTATCGATATTTTGTATGGAAACATCAAATGGAACAATTTTTGTTTATGAGAATAAAATGGCAGTCATTAATATTATTGTCATGGGGTTTAATTTGTTTGCGTATAAAATGACATGAAGTTAAGTTCTATGTTTTTATTTAATTTTATTTCATGAAGAAAACACCTGAAGCCCACAATATCAACATAATTTTGAATTAAAAGGTCACGAAAGAGGAATAATTGAAAATAAAATTTTCTGTATAAGTTTTATTTTTATTATAATCAGCCATAGTTTTTGTTTTGTATGCTTAACTCAAAGCTGAAAGTATAGTGATGGGCTTGTATCTTGTATGCTGTGATGACTTTGTATGAAGTTGCAAAAAAAAACTCTGGTAATGTGAAATTTTGATCTCTTACTTTTTTAATTCAATCTTTAAAAGAGCACCTTGACAAAAAAAAATCATGCTACACGAGAAACTGGTTTTTAATTTTAAAAATTTTCCATGTTCTTAAAAACGTTCGTTAAGGAGCCTCCAATAAAAATAAGGGATTTAAGTCCTGTGACCTGGGTAGCCACAAAATTAGTCCACCAGGCTCGATCCATCACTCAGGTAAACATTGTTTAAGATATTATAATAATGAGATGGGCAACCGTCGTCGTCGCGTCGCATTGTAGTCACATTGATTGGACTACGAGTTACGACGCAAGGAACACATCTTTTAACATAAAAAGAAATCTGTTATCCATCAGAAAATCCAAATAAGTCGTAACATTTAATGTTGCTGGTTGTTCATAGAATTCTATAATTTGGTTATTCAGAAATTAATTTTAAATTGGTATTGCGATTTATCTTCACTCATTATCAAAAGTGAGTTTTCTATATTGCCAAATGTAAAGGTTATGATTTATGAATATTAATGTATCCATTCTTTTTGTCACGAATTATTCAATATTTTAGTCCAAAAATTTAAAAAAAAAATCAAAAATCAATCATGGAGAGGGTGACCAAAAACTTGGTTCGAAATAGGAATTTTTCAAAATAAAATCTTTTGAACAAATTCAGCTCTAAATATATTTTCGTTGCATTTAACTATAATCCCATAACAACACATATTTTTAAGAGTATAAGTCATTTTATACTTATAAAAAGCTTACAGGATCTGAGCATAAGTTTTAAGACCTTGCAATGGGATGCTAATAAAATCATTAAAATTTAAAAATTATAAATAAAATAATTTAAATATGAATTATTTTGAAGGCGCTTTGTTTTTTTTTTCGAGATAGAAGTTCAAATTAGTTGATATCTTATTCATTTTCAACCGCATATATTTTTTTGGATCCCATATGCGAAAAAAAAATAAATATCATGTATCCCCATTATAACGGGTTGATCGATTTTCTCCAAAAATAGTACCTAGCGTTTTTTGGGCATTCCCCCACACATTTTTTAATTTTTTTTTAAGATTAAAAATAACGGTATCTGCCGTAAAAAATTTTTCACCAAATTATGAAAATCTTATTTTTCTCAAAAACGTGCCCAAAACTTTTTTTAAAAAAATCCAGTAATTTTTTTTACAAAAATGCTACCATTTTACAAAAAAAAAAAATCTAAAGAGTGATTTTAAATGTTCCCATAGAACCATTTTTTTGATTTTCTCAAAAACGGTTCAACTGATTTCGATAAATTTCTTTATAGGGAATGTTTACAATAATTTTAAAAATATTAAATTTTTTTTATACTTAGAAGTTTAATTTTTTTTGTTTTGAGAACTTAATACATAAATCGAAAACGATTTGGTCGATTTTTATTAAACTTCATTTTTTGACATTGGTTATCCAGAGGATTTTAAATAAATTTTTTTCTTATAACCAAAAATAATGGTACCCCCATACAAATGTTTAAAAATCGGTTTTGAAAATCTCATTTTTCTCAAAAACGGTTAATACGATTTTAATGAAAATTTTTGTATGAACTAATATCAGAACGGTCTATAATAATAAAAAAAAAATATGTATCTATAGTTCAAAAATGGTACCTCTCATAAAACCATTTCCTGGGTTTTTGACTATCTTATTATCCGATAAACCAATTTTAATGAAATTTTTTGTGTAAAAAATAGTAATAGTTTAAATAATATTGCATATGAAAATTTTCAAAAAATCAAATTTTGGATAAAAAAAAAAATTCAAAATTATTTTTTTAACATTCGATATTTCGAAAATGGAGAATGATTTTTTTTGTCAAAATTAATTTTTAAACTCCGCACAAATAAGTACTAAAAATTGGCGAACAATTTTTTTTTTAAATAAATTCAAAAATTTATATATGTGTAAAAAATTATTTTTTTAAAAAACCGCTCCAAGGTTTTTAAAATGTGTTCTCATAAATTGAGATTTGTGTAAGAAATAACTTGGTGTACATTGCGTTGGTGTCAAATCAATTTCAGATATTTTTTTAATCAATTTATTACTAATTTAATTGATTTTTTAACATTTTTACAATCTAAATTGTAAATTCCATGCATATGTGCGAATATTTTTTGCAGGTGGCATAAAATAAAGGCTCCAATAACAAATAAATTTCTTTAATCAGATGAAAAGTTTTTAAAATTATTTAGACTTTAAAACCACAGTATGACCGTAGAGAAGAGCAGAATTTCATGTGTTCTTTAAGCAATCATTTATATTTAAAAAAATGATCACAAACAAATTGTTACCCTACCTACTTTACCCTAAGATCACCCATGCAGAGTAAAAAAAAAAATAATTCCAACGCCACCCATTCAAGTGAAAATTTTCCCACCGACTTCAAATTCGATCACTGATGGGATTAAAGAGCAACATTCCCACACATTATTGTCAAAATACCGCTCACTACCCGCTAGCCTTTTTTTCGTTTTTACCGTATTATATAGAACTCTGGCTCTCATTTATGTATATGTGTAGAACTCTTAATGAACATTCTTTTTTCCACTGTCATGTCCTTATCCTCATCTCAAGTACATACATGTACGCAATAATTCAACCGTGTAAACATCCTTTCGATCGTTTATTGCTAGACAAATAACTGTATAATTCCATCCTATTGTTAAATTGTCATTTCATTAATATTGTTGTTGTAGGTATATTTTTTTGTCAATGCTTCATTGTCCTTGCACTTGAGCTCGCTCTATTTGACCTCTCTTCTTGTGTGTGAAGTGATCTTCTTATTGGTTTGGTGTCCTGTCCATATTATAGTCACACACCGATTTCTAAAGTATTTTTTGACAAATAAAACATAAAACGAAAGCGATGGAAGGTGGATGGTAGCGGATGCGAATAAAAAAACTATGTACAGTAAATATATATATATACAGAGAAAACAAATACGATCAATCGATCGCATTCTCTCGATCAGACGACCATTTGGCGCCGTTATACAATTTCTTTAAAATGGTTAAAAAAAAAGAGTAAGACAAAAACAGACAAGTTTTAAGCTTCACTAGATAATTTTGACTCTGCTTATTTTATAAAAAAAAATAAGAACACAAAAAATGTTTTTAATCAAGTCTGACTCTTTTATAAAAAAATAAAAAAAAACTTAAAATTTCTATGGAAACAATGCTGTCTTATGTCATATTTAAACAAAGGACTTTCTGGAGTTTCGATTAGTTAGATCTTTGGTATTTCCGTCAAAAGTAAATTGTTAACAACCGATTAATTATACAACCAATCTGTCGAAGATGATCTGGTTTAAATATAAACATTCTTTAAGCCAAACATCACCTTTTCAACTTCAAGGTTATCTTTAATATTATTAATCAGATTTATGGAATCTGAAAAATAAGCAGTTCCAATCCCTGATATTGTTGGGCTTTGTCGTTTAAATTTAAGTTAACAAATTATGAAGGTAAAGGAGTGCTAATTTTATTTAAATTGTGGTGTAAGTAAAATTAACAATGACAATTTAATTAAATTTTGAATCCCTCAAAATATAAACCTGTTCAATTTCTGATAATAGTTCAATATGTATCTAGTCAAAAATCAAAATGATTTATTTATTTTTTTTTTTTGATAATCTTTCTTATGGGATTTCATTAAAATATAATTTTAAATTAGTCAGATTAAAAATAATACCTATTAAAAAAAAAAATTGAATTTCTTGTTTTTGCTTCATAAAAATGAAATCTCAAGGCAAGTTAAACAAGCTTTAATTCGAAGAAAATAAACTACATTAAATTTATACAGTGACATCACGAAATCTTTCAATAATAATATTTGTTAAATGCATCAGCTGATCAGTGATCACTTATTGGATAATAAGTCGCATTATAACCACATCAACTAACACTTTCAAAGAAAAAGAAATTCTCTGATGACGCAATTTATTATAGAATTTATTTAATGGAATTGGATTATGAATTAATTTATGACATTTCTATTTATACAAGGGATATTTGTATACGACCCCGCAGGTGCAGTACCATATGACAGACATATAAATAGAAGCAGACTAGCGAGAATTTGTATAATAATTATTCCTTTTTCGTGACCTTTGAATCCTAATTTTGTGAACTTCGGGTCTTAGTATATTTCAGATACTTGAAATTATTTTTATCTTTTAAATTTGAAAGTCTTGAAAAAGTCGTTTTAAATTATCAAAATTTAAATAAAGATAAAAATAATTTCAAGTATGTGAAAAAAGATAGTTAAACAAACCTTCTTCTTTTAAATAATTTTTAGGACTATCAGAACAGACCTGAGACAGTACGTCGTCTATATATTCACATATAATTAACAAGAAAGAAAGACCTGAAGCCCACAAAATTAGGATTCAACTACTTTGCATACTTTTAAGTTGTAATGGTAAGAAATTGTTCAAACCAGCAGCCTGTACGCAGGATTTTTTTATTTGCAGTATACAGAGAAATGTTGATCAAACTTGACATTAAAATGATTAGCGAAGTCGAAAAGTCCTTCCAGCTGCAGCCTATACTGGGTGGATCGATTTTCTTTAAACCTGGTACCACAGCGGTTTTTGGACATTCCCCCACAAGTTTTTTTTTTTTTTTTTTCATTTTTTTAAAGACCAAAAATAACAGTAAGTATCTGCCATACAAATTTTCTTACCGAATTATGAAAATTTATTTTTCTCAAAAACGTGCCCACAACTTCAGTAATTTTTTTTTTTACAGAAAGGCTACCATTTTATAAAAAAAATCGCAAAAATGATTATAAATGGTTTCGATTTTCGATTTTCTCAAAAACGACTAAACTGATTTTAAGCAATTTTGTCTATAGAAAATATTTCAAAAAGTTTTAAAGGCATTGTACCTACTAGGTATACCAAAATTTTCAAGAAAGTTAAATTTTTTTTTTAAGAACCTTATTATTTGAAAACGCCTTGGTCGAATTTGAATACACTTGGCATTAATCTTTTTTTACATTATCTAGCAGATTTTCAATAAAAATCATTCTTATAACCAAAAATAAGGGAAAATTTCTTTTTTCTCAAACATTTTAGTTACGATTTTGATTTTTATGCGAACTTATATCAGTACGATCTACCATATTGTTGAAAAAATAAATGTTTCTATCGATTAAAAATGGTCTCTCATAAAACATTTTTTTTTTGGTTTTCGACTATCTCATTATCTGTTGAATCGAATTTAGTGAATTTTTTTACAAAAAAGCTTCTAATAAGTTTGAATAATATTGCATATCAAAATTAAAAAAAAAAAAAAACAAAATTTTAATTTTTCAAATTCGATATTCGAAATTAGTAGATGATTTTTTTAAGCTCCGCAGTATAAATACTAAAAAATTGTGTAGCAATTTTTTTGTCTTAAAGACAAGAGCAAGTTCTTGCTACCCAGTCATGCATTTTATTATTGCTAAATTTTTTTTTTTTTAGTGCAGCAGCGAATCGATGAAAGACAATAAAATTTTACATTTCGCATAAAAAAAAATTAAAAATTCATCTCACGAACCAAAAATTTATTGTCAATAAATTTATCTTGAAGCTAACCAGATTGTCTTCTTTGTTTTGAATCTCTATTAATTATACAAAATAAGTAATAACTAGATATTCGTCATGAAATCTATGTTAGATGAACTGAACTTAACAAAAATTGCGTGTTAACAAGATCCTCACTAGCCAACTGATGAGTCCAAGTGAGATCGCCGTATACTATAGTATAAGATCTTACAAAAATGAACAACAAAGATTTCACACTTTGAATAGTTTTAAGGAATAAAAAAAAAAACTTGAAATTGGTATCGGTTCATATTTTTTTCTATTTTTTGTGGAAATTCTGGGGTTACATACAAGATTGAGAAAGAAAATAGTAGATTTGGCCTTTTTTTGGTGAAATTGAAGTACATATGTATGTATGTAGGTTGAAAAAGAAAATTTTAAAATGAAGTAGATTTCAATATTTTGGTGATGGTGCGAAGTAGGAAATAGATTTTAATTTATTTTAAAAAAAAGTAGTAGATCTACTTCAACTGAAGGAAAGTGGTACCACTGATAACTATCTGATGAAGTTTCATATACTTATATGTATAGTAATAACTAAAAATGTTCATTGTTTTTGTTTTTTTTTTTTTTTTTTTTTTTTTTTATCAAAGCTTTTTTGATTTAAAAACTACAAGTTGCGAAACTTTATTTCAGTTTTAAATTTGGTGGATTTTTTGGGTAGAACATTTTTAAATTAGGCGATTTAAATTTTCTGTTTGGCTTTTCCGCTTTTTCAACCTGGCAACCCTGTTCACAATAAGCATTTCCAATGATTTTCATAACACCCATCAAATTCAATTCTGATTTTAATAAGTAGAATGCAGAACATGGGCGTTTGATTGGGAATCCCCAAACAATCAGAAGTATTTCCGGTTATGTTAAACCGTTATGCCAGGTGGTATTATATATTTATAACATACATAGAGTCATCAACTTCTCTCATTAGTAATCGAATTGGCTTAGAACCAACATCGTCGTTGACTTAAGCACAATTTTTTTCGATACATATACATACTTAAATAGCAAAGTAAGTTTTTTTTTTTTTAAGAAAACCAAATTTAAATAACCAGGGGGGTCATTCCGTAATTTTCTAAACGATAATCGTCAAAACGATAATCGTCGACGAGATCGTCCATGATTTGCTTCACGTAACTCGACCACTATCGTCTCGTTTATCGTTCGCAGTTTGAGAGCGTTTGGGGAATTTTAAAAGTCATGATTTGCTTCACGTAACTCGACCACTATCGTCTCGTTTATCGTTCGCAGTTTGAGAGCGTTTGGTGAATTTTAAAAGTCAAATTGGCTGTCATAATTGCCATTAAAATGTAATTTAGTGTTTGTTCTTTTGTGTTTTTTGATTTTTAAAGTTTTTATCGATGCCGGCATTGCAAGTTTTGCCAAAAAGTGATGAAAAATTGGTGCCGATTGAAACTATAGGGAAATCATTTTGAGATCCAAGTTGTTTTTAAATTTTTTACAAATTAATATATGTAAATGTAAATACGTCTTAATAGGGCAGTCATGCAATCTCAAATTGCGATTTTAACTTCGTTTATGAATGAACATCCTGATTTGGCCTGGGTAGGGGATATGAGCGGAAGGGATAAGGGATTTGATTTATCTCTCAATTTTCGTCGCATGCGCATAAGTTATATTTTTTTCATTTTCATTTTCTACAATAAGAAAATTGATTCGCCGAAACATTTTAAATTTAATTTGTAAATGCAACAATAATAACACATGATGATAAATTACAGTGGCAAATCCATCATTCAACTACAGTCACCTACAGAGTACAAAATTAATGCAAGACGATACCAATTTAGCTATCGTCGAAACTCTATCGTTTTGACGATAGCGTTTCGACGATTATCGACTTACGTGAAGCCAATAAAGGCAACACTATCGCTCAAACGATATCGTCTGACGATAATCGAGTTACGGAATGACCCCCCTGATGCATTGATTATTTTAGAACCAACTGAAAGAACTATATATACGGAGAAGATCAGCAAAACTTTTAAAATAAATGAGTTGAGTTAAAAAAAGTATGATGGACACAAATGACTAACCAGCAATTGTTAGATATATGATTTTGTTATGATTTGACGGAAACAATGATAACGTCGCCGCGCCGTTTAGATCAGACGCAGATTAACTCTTACCAATCGCTGTTTCTTCGAACAATTAAAGTAAATACTGTAATAAGACACTTGGATGGATTCTTAAGCTCTGTCCTGAAAAGTCTTTTAGTCCAAACTCAAGGGACTTCGTGTTAGAGAAATTCTGACCCCAAATTGGCATTAGCAAGTTGAAGAGGACCTCAACCGCATTGATGTTCGAAACTGAAGACCCCTTGTTAGGAAACAAGCTGGCTGAAAGATGCTTTGGTAAGTAAAATAAGTAAGACAAAAATTATAAAACAAAACTATCTTCGTAGGTTCAATTCAGCATCATGTTATGTATATTCAACATGAAGATTCCCAAGTTCTATTGATGAAGTGGAGAACCATGAAGCTCAATTTGCACCAACATCTAAAGGGTGTTTTTTTTTTTAGAGGTATAGAACTTTGAAATGGAATAAAACAAAGATGATTTTTTTTAAATTGACATGAAATTTACTTTATTCGAAAGATAATCTTCTGGCATTATAATTTAAATATGATTTCTGGTATATGACCGCCACGGCTGGCGGAGGCGGACGTAGTCTAATCAATTTTCGAAGACTTTTTCCAACATTTGTGGCCGTATATGGGCAATAACGCGGCGAATGTTCCCATAAAAAATAGCCAAGCGGTGTTCGCACGATCCTGGAGGCCAATTCACGGGTCCGTAACTTGAAACTATGCGCTTACCAAACGTTCCCTTCAATAAAACAATTGTGGCACGAGCTGTGTGACATGTTGCGCTGTCTTGTTGAAACCACAGCTCCTGCACATCATGGTTGTTCAATTGATGAACGAAAAAGTAATCATGGCTCTATAACGGTCACCATTGACTGTAACATTCTGGCCAGCATCGTTTTTAAAGAAGTACGGACCAATGATTCCACCAGCCCATAAAGTAAACCAAACAGTCATGGTTTTTGTGGATGTAACGGTGTCTCAACATACACTTGAGGATTATCTTCACTCCAAATATACGGCAATTTTGTTTATTGACGTATCCATTCAACCGAAAATGAGCTTTATCGCTAAAAAAATTTTCTTAAAAATCAGGATCAACATCAATCTCGTTCCAAGCCCATTCACAACATTTTGCATGCCTTGTTCAATGTTCAGGTGTCAATCTATTCATGTTGAAATGCCAAGCCAAACAACAAATAAATCACTCGACAGCTGAAAAATGGCCGCCAGTTAAAATAGTGTTGCCAACTTAAAGTTTTATAACTCTAAAAAAACACCCGTTACAAATAAAGAAGATAGAGAATTCATATTGACAGAAATGAGTTTGACAGAGATGATGGAGCTGCTCTGGAGAAGTATGTAGGTATGTTTTTTAGTTGAAATATATATTTCTATAAATATTTTTAACAACATTTCTATTTTTAACTTCCCACAGGATGTTATTGTATAATTAGTCCGATTTTTTTAATTTTGAAGATTTTGACATAGGTATCTTCACGTTCCGAGGTCTTTAGAATCCGAATCCATGGATTTTAGAGAGATGTCTGTATGTGTGTGTGGATACTTATGTACGTTCGTTAATTCGTTCACATTATCTCGAGAACGAATAGAGTTATTAAATTCGAAGTTACAGGTAATAATATTGTTGAGTCTTAAAAACTCTATGACCATTTTATATCTATTTATTATAACTTAAGCTTAGCATGATTTAAAAACTAAAGAATTTAACTTTTAACTTAATTGAAGCATCCTGTAATGCATTATATGTTTTTGTTTTGTTAATACTATTATACAATGTAAATGTCAAAATATATTTCTTTTTGTAATCACTTTCCGGTTGTCAAACATATATTCTTTCTTCTTATTAAAGTTGTAATCAAGTACAGACCGTGTCTTTAATTTAATCTGCAATTTAATAAATAATCAAGCAAATTCATATTTTGCTTCGACATTTAATAACAGGGAAACAAAAATTCTTGCTTTCTCTCAACAAACATCATAAAGTGCAAAATAGGTTTTTCAAAGTTCAAACAAATTCAATTAGCGGCTCTCTTACTACATCAAAAAAAAAAATTGTATCTAGAATATTTCCACAACTACAAATACCATCGACTTTAGCTTGATTTTTTTCCACACATATGTAATGAAATAATGAAGAATTGAAAAGATTTTTTTTTTAAAGAAATCAAAAGATTTCATATTTTATAAGAAGGTTTTTTTTTAATAATACAAACTCTATATACTACTGAAATACATCAGCCAAGTAGAAGACTTAGCACTATTTAATTGGACTTGTTGAATTATTGATTCAAAATAGCTTTTTACGGCCTTTAGTCCACATAAAAATTTAGGCGTTTCGTCCCGGCGATCTCACTTGGACTCATCAGTTGACTAGTGAGGACCTTGTCAATCAATTTCATATTTTAGTTCATGAAATTATAATTATTGGTGTTTTAAGATTTATAAAGTTGACGTGTAACCATCTACTTTTTTTCCCTATGTTTTTGTTTTAATTTTTTTTTTTCACAATTTTAAATTTAAAAATTAATTTTAATAATTTAAAATTTTTTATTCAAAATTTAGAGTTTGAAAATTTAATTTTTCAAAAAATATCTAAATGGATAGACAACTTGATAATAAAAAGAAAAAAATATATTTCTTTAAATAAGCTTAATTTTTATATTTGATATTTAATATTTTATTTTTTATTTTATTTTAATTCAGATTTTTTTTTTTAATTTCCTCTTCCTCTTTTTAAAGTAATTTTAGGGGTGTAGTTGTAGTTTGTAATAGCCCGCGGGGTAATGTGTAGAACTAAAATGTAAAAGTCCTGATTTCGACAGTTTTAGTCCAGGAAATTTATACAAAAAAGCTTAACTTCGAAACAAAATTCCGACAAAACTGAATTTTGATGAAGAGCTTTATTTGTATTGTCTTATTTTCTTATCTATTTTCTTAAGCTTTAAGAAATGGCTGAAAAGGTGTGAGGTTCAGTTATTTTTTATAATATAGGTACCTAATAATATCTAGAAAACTATCAGTTTTCTTTTTGGAAAAATATCAATATAACTCATAGCTACAAACAAATTTAAGCGGTATAAGGTACTGGATGCGTTTGCGCGAAAAAAAAAAACACAAAAGCAAAAGCTAAGAGCTTTTTCAGAAATGCTTAGCAAAAATTTAAATTTGTCTGATTTTTTTTAAAGTGAAATATTTACATATTATGTTAAGTTAGCATTAAACTTTAAAAATAAAATATAAATAAATTGGTCGGCGCGACAGCTCGTGTTGAACCATGGCCTAGTGACTTACAACTCTCAACCATTCCTGTGTACGTATTATTGGCAGGAATAGAAGGGGACCTACAATTTTCTGCCGAATCCGAACAGCTAGGGTGAGAAGCACTTTTTCATGACAAGATATACTCTTGGAGGATTTGTCAATTCCTGGCAGGAGACAGCAACCCGTGAAAAACATTTCTGTTTTAAGGTGGCATAGGATAGGAATCGAACCCAAGACCTTCGGCGTAACAGTCCAACGCACTAACCATCACGTCCAATTTACCTATAATTGCAAGTTACCTATAATAGTTGATTCACGTTTATTTTCAAAAACTGATCTAATCTTAAATGAAGATAAATTTCAACTTTTATATCATTTATTTAAATATATAAAAAACATAAAACAAAAAAGACCTCCATCGAAGTTAAAATAAATAAATCAATTGATGCTTGAGTGATTGCCAAAGACTTCTCAGATATCCTTATCGGCTACAATATACAGCTGTATATATACAGCATTAAATGTCCACATACACACACACTACAGAAGCGCCATATAATATTCGATTAATTTTTCTAAAATCCATTTCAGATGTCTCCTATAATATCCACCAACACCAATATCAGAAATTGAAGGATCAGCAATCAGCGGCGCATCATTCTGTGAGAAGGTCCGAAGGAGCCAAAGTGTCAAATCGAATTTCTAATAATATAAAAAATAACTCATTTCAAAGCAATGACCCGCAAAAAAAAAAAATAAAAAAATAAGGAAACGAATAGAATTGTATTGATGAATGATTCGACATTAATCCTTACTAATCCTTACAAGAGCTCTAAAGGTATGGAATACATAGTCGAATCATCGGTATCGAAATGAATTATGTTTCCTCTCTCCTTCTGAAGTGATACAAACATATACCGTACATATACTCGTATTCAATGTCCCTTAGAGAGAACATCTTCGAATTGTAATACCCTAAAAGATGACGACTCACAAAAATGCTGATCATCTGATCTGGCGGCAGTATCAAATATTATAGTAATTCTTTTTGGTTTTATTCTTCATTCCCATCATATTTTTTTGTGATAATTTTTTTTTTTTCTTTTTGTTTTTTGTTGGATGACATCAAGTAAATTTATTGATCCGTCACTGATTGAGGTCCAGATTCGAAATCCCAATGGAAAGGAACCCACCAGACCGTACAACCGTGTACAAGAACCAAATAACGATTTGGTTGATGGCAGCGCGAGAAAAAGGTAGGCTAGGAGGACGGGCGCAAGAATAAGCGACCGCACAATAAAATTGATCAAGTGACTTCATCTGTCACTTGACTGCTTGTAGATGATGGCACTTGATCATTGATTGACTCCTCCCTGACAAGTGTTGGTATTTATTATTTTTATCATTATGAGTGGGCCATCAGAGGAGAATATCTTTTTTGTACATACATATATAGGTATATATGTATGCTTATATTTCTTTATCTGGTGAAAAGATGAGGACTCCAAGATCGGTTTGTCAAAAGAACTCTTTGCAAACCTGAAAGATCTTCTTGATCACCGGCAAAGATTTTTTTTGAGTGATGCTCTTTTTGTGGGCATTTCGAATAAAAACGACCAAGCCCATGGCTGACTGACTTTATATACATATATGTACGTATATAATATATGTGCCAGGGAACAAGTGGTGCTTCATAGGTGTTCCAAACACATTGGGAAACCAAACAAATGCTGAAGCAGCATGGTTTTGACATACGTGGTGGTGGAATTAACACAACACACTCTGTTGCGGCCAACGCCGCCGCCACCGCCGCCATGGCATGCATGGCGATGGCGGTCGATGATAATAAAAAAATCGTCATTTTCATCTGCCAGATTTTATTTAGGAATTTTTTTTAAGGTTCATATTTTGTGTATAACTTGTTGTTGCTATTTTGGGATATACTTAGAAGTTCCATTCTTTTTTTTAATGTTCATTGCTTTTTATTGTATTTTTTTTTTGGTTTTATAAACTTTGACCTTTGATCTCTTACGTCACGGACTCCGAGTGATGAGCAGGCAATATTTTAATCAAAAAAAATAATCTAATAGAACTTTGAAGGAATTTACGATACAATAGTTAAAGATTGGGTTTTCACTCAATTCTTATATGAACTTGTAAAATAAAAAAGAAAAATGAAATCGATGAAATCTGGATTTAACAAATCTTACGTATTGATTTGTCAACTGACGAGTCCTAGTGAGATCACTGAGGACAAAAAAAAAAACACCAATTTTTTTGAACTAAAGGATTTTGGATTAGTAATTTTAAAATATCCTGCAATGTTAGGGATAATTGATATAAAGTCACATATTTTCATTTAAAATTTGTATGAGCCATGTTCATTTAATGTCAGGATCAGGATTAGTAAAGCAATCGTAACTTGAAGGTCACAGCCAAGTAAAGAGATAAAAATAAAAATTAATTAAATGCCGAAATAAGTCTTTTTCCTTTACCAACTAATGGCCGATTTCACGAAGGGCTTTTAAACGTTTAACAGGCTTCTAAACCTTAAAATGGGATTTTTTGGCTTCACCAAGCACTTTTAAATTAAAATAGCTTTTAAACACCCTTATATAAACTAAATGCCCATTTTTGGCTCATTAAATTTTAAAAGTGTCATTTAAATGTCATCAGATGCAGTTAACATGTGGATATATCAGCTGACATTTGCAGAAAAAATTTTGAAACATTTTAATTTTCAATTTTTGGAGATACAAAATGAATCAAAATGAATAGGTAAACAAATTTGTGTGGATCAGTTATTGTTTGTTTGGTCGTGATTTAGAACCTAAAACTAACCAAAACAAACCCGTCAGTGCATTAAATTAAGTGCTTTTTATTCTACGATTTTATGCCACAGGATTTTTCCAAATCTGCGTTGGAGATATATTTAACATTTCAAAATAAATTATTTGCCATTTTTTTTTTCAATTTTCGGCATTTGTTTCAATACATAATGCTTTCTCATTTTTTCTCATTCAATTCGTTTATTGGAAAGAAAAAAAGAATTTATTTTTCCAGGGATGTGAAAAGAACTCGATTTTATCAAAAAATTTCCCTGAAATTTCCTTTTTATATAGATTGGTGAAACTAAAAATATTTAAGGGCCTCATAAAATTTAAGAGGGTTTTTGATAAAAGTGCTTTCAGTGTTTGTTAATAAAATTGGACATAACTCTCCCAATATATACACTCTTCCCTTGAAATCAAGGAAGCACAGGTACTTTGGGTTACTTCATGTATACAGTGTTATAGTTACAAAAGGGATCCAGCTATGATAAACGACTTTAAGGTCAAATTTTTGCTTTCAGTGAAAATTACGGCACTTTTTTATTTGGGTAATTTTTTTGCCCCATTCAGTTTAAAATAACATAGTCCTTTAATATAATTATCGAAGCTAAAATTTAAAATTTACCCAACTGATGCTATTATTTATTAATTTGAAGGTTTGAATGAAACAACAACACTTGGTTGAGCTACCACCAAGATTTTTGTATAGGCTGGAGTTATAGCAATTTCACGACTACTATGTATTACGCCGATTATAGATATTTTTAATGTTCAATTTTAAACGAAAAACTTTCTGCCCAGCTGGGACTCGAACTTAGACCAAGTTCTCTCAGAGCCAATGCACTTTCGCATTGCGCTAACGAGGTCACGTGATCAAGTCCATCCCAATTTAGGTTTTATATCGTTTGACAATTGCATTCGAAACCATAACATTTTTACTAGCCATGCACACAATTTATTTATTTCATCAATTAATAACAATGATCTGCGCTGATTACAAAATTAATAAAATAATATAAGATCAATTACAAAGTTGAGTTATATATTATTTCATCTTAAAACAATGCAAAAATCAATTTGATCAGATATCGAATGTTAAACATTTTTAAAGAACTCTTTATTGATTCATTTGAGGAGAAGTATAAAAGATTTAACTTCTTATTACGGGTAAATATCACAATATTTACAATTTTGTCAAAATTATACTTAGCAAAATCATTACACGGCGATAATTGAAAATCTTTGATTTTAAGACTCTCATGTTCTATACATTGAGATCTAAGATCAAAAAAATTCCAAATCCAGAAAACAAAAGAAATCTAGAAAACCCATTATCCAATAAAAAGAAAACAAAATACGAAAAAAAAAAAACAAACGATAAATCCAGAAAACCGAAAATCCAACAAATTCAAAATCCTCAAAGTCCAAAGTCTCGTAATTATAAAACTGAAAAAAAGAAATAAATGCTTAAAATGTTTCACACAAATATTGCATCAACATCGTCTTCCCTGTGAAAATTTTATTTTACAAAAAGAAAATAATCATTTAACAATAATAAAAGATTTAATAACAACACGAACTAATTGCATAATAAATAACAATGACATTTCTTTTTTAAACACAAAAATAAAATGGACAGTAATCTTCATGTTTAGTCTCGTTTACATTTTAAATTGTTTTCCCAAAATCAAACCAGAATACACAAAATTCAGAAAACCATTATCTGCAAAATCTAATATACAAAAGCCCAATATGCCAAAATAAAATGATAAAACCAGAAAACCTAAAATCCAACAAATCCAATATCCCAAAAACTAAAAATCTCTAAAGGCCAAAATCTCGTAGGCAGTTATAAAATTGAAAAAAAAAAAATGCTTCAGATTTTTAAATAAAAAAATCTTCAAAATCATCTTATATGTAAAAATTTTTTAGGCTTTCGGAATTTATGGTTTTTGGGATACTTATCTCCATACTGAGGAATCATTTTTATCGCTTGGTTTTGAAATTTCCTTGAAAATTTCCAAATTTAATTATTTGTAATATTTGTCGTAATTTGCTTCCTGATTTTCTAAAAAAGTTTTTTTGAAATTATCACATTTTTTTTTTAATAATTTCAAATAAATTTGCAGGAAATCAGGAATCAAATTACGTTACAACTTTACGAACACATCCAATTGGAAAGCTTTTAACAGCTTTTGAATGACAATTTCAAAACTATACAAAACAAAAAGACTGCTTTTAGACGACTGCAAATTTTAACGGCATTTCTCTTTTGAGTTTCTTTCAAATTGCAAAATCCATTTAAACGCTGCAAATTTGAATAGCTGCAATTTTTGTTAAATAAGAAGGAAACATCTTTTTACACTCATTTCTCCGTTTATGTCTCAAACAGTAGAAAAAAACACAAAAGAAGAAAGAGCGATAGCTCTGCAATTATTTTAATCTCTGCAACTATTTTTACCCCGGACACTGCATAAGTCCCCCGCCTACGTGCTTAAAAATCGCAGAAGGTAATTGCAGCACCTAAAAGCAGTCAAACAGAAAGAGAAAACAACTAAAACAAACGATTTTTTTTAATTAATGAAGAGAATCAGAGATTCAAAGGCAATAATATTTTGGATGTAATACAAGACGATATTGATTATAACAACAATCACTTTATAATTCAGAAAAAAGATATGCTATAAGATACCTACAACTTGCATTTTGTATTAACATTAGCATTTCTTGATATTTATATTTACAAATAATTCTTTTCCACTTTTTTCATTCACTGCAAATGTGAAAGGTAAACAACCTACAGATTTTCGTATCCAGGGAAGTGAGGTAAATCAATTATAAATAATTTTTTTTCATTGTCGAAACTGAAATATCTCAAAATTATCTGATATATGTAATTTATATGTAAGGACTTTAGATAAAAGCAATTTTGATTTTTGTATTTAAAAAAAAATTAGCGACTAAAATTAAACACCAATTGATGAAACACCGCAAAAAAGTAAAATCACTTTTATATAGAAATTACAAAACTTCTCTGCACATTGACAGTCTTACTTAATAGATTTCTCTAAACAAATATGAATATGTAGGTACATGCAAAAGGTTTATGTAGCCGCTAATCAGCGATATCACTTTGTTTTAATTGAAGTAGATCTACTTTATTTTTAGCATAATTCTGAAAATCTGCTCACTACTTCGCATTATTGCTTAATTCTTGATACATATACAATATACATTACTTTCATAGGAAAAAGATTAAATTATGAACTGTTGCCGTTGAGTGAAAAAAAACATGAATTTCGTATAAAGCTTAAATTAAAAAAAATCGCAATTTTAAGGTGCCATTTTAACTATTTTTTCTACAGACTGAGTTGCATGAAAGAAAAGCCAAGTATGAATGGTAAAAATATATTTAAATGAAAAGGTTTGTGTAAATCATACAAACTCGCAAGGCCGCAAGTTTTATGCACTATAAAATAACCTTCAATATTTTAATACTATCCCAAAAATCAATAAAGTAATGGAATTTATTGAACTAAGCAGCTCTATAGATTTTTTTAAAGCTAATATAGTCCTGATTTATATACTTTTTAATTATAATTATATTTATATACATATATGTACTGTACATATGCAAACACATGTAAATATTTTTTGTTTTCATAATCTGTTAGCCGTAAACGCTTGTAGATAAATAAATAAATAAATAAATAAAATATCCTTTTTCAAATCAACTTCTAAACATTTGGTACAATTTTTATATACGACATTGAATTTTTGACTTCTTAGTTGTAATTTTTGGCTTGTCATCTGGAAAAGAGTATACAAAATGATTCTAATAACATTTTTGACTCATTTTACAAATTTGAAATTTTTCGAAATTATGACCTTGCAATTCTTTTTTGGTTATTTCATGTGATATATGTAAATTTAAATAAAATAATATTGCACTTAAAAATAGCAATTGATGTGTGTATGAATGCTTTTCTTCAAATTAAGTTCACTTTTTCCGTTAATCTTGATTCGCTTTATTTTGCTCAAATGGTAACGCTGGCCTCTATTAACCCTTAGTAATACAATTTTTTCTTACACTTTTTAGTTATACAGGGTTTCTGTCAAATAAAATACAAAGATATGAAATCTATTATTTTTAACCTTCCACAACTTATACAAATAAAACTCAGCTGTTCGAATAATTAAAAACAATAAAAAAGTTTGCAGTGACGGTTTTTAATTTTTATAAATAAATCTGTTAATTGTTTTTTTTTTTTTTTTTTGTTTTTGTTATTTCCAAATATCCAAAATAAAATATATTGCAACGAAAAATTCATTTTTGTTGATTTATTTACAGAATTATTTCATTCATCCCACAGTGTTTTTTTTTAATTGAGAAGAATATAAATCAATTTGAGTGGCGTTTATTTTGAAAAAATGTTGATGTGTGTGGGTCGAAGGGACATATTGATTCTTAAATATTCTATATATGAGAATATTAAATCGACAAACGTGTTTAGCTTATAATGCCTCGCTATTCAACATTATTATATTGCATACCATTTATGAAATACGGTCACAAATGTAGAGGAAGTGAGTATATAATTTTATCCTGTTAGATTTCTATATTGTTTAATAAAAAAATAAAAGAAAACAAAGTATGTATGTGTATTGAATCCAAACTGTAGGTATAGCCCTTTAGCACAAGAAGAAACAAATTTTAAGAGGTTCTCTTTAACTTTTAATTTTGCCTTTTGATTTAACAAAATACAATTCAAATATATAAAAACATAGAATAACAAAATAACAAAGTTCAACTATAAAAAAAAGAAAAAAAAAATATAGTTTTAAAACCAGCTCTTTCGTTTTATTTTTTATATTAATGCAGCCAAAGCTAAGAAAACTTAATTTGACAATAATAGAAAACAAATCTTAACAAAAAACACTTAAATTATTAAATATTATTAACAAAAATGTCCCTTTCGATTAAACGCTAGTCTATTAATCAAAAACTCGAATAACAGAAATATTTCTTGGTCAACAAAATAATCGATTATTTTCTGGATTTCATTTTAATTCCCGTGAGTGTCTTTAATTGTAAACTTCCAAACTTATAACTCAAATATATGATGTTTTTTCTTTTTTGTATATATCTGTACCTTGGTAATGGTCTAATGTCAATTTTTTTTAAAATATTGACTTAGGTACGCAATTGGATTCAGCGTAAGGTTTATTTAAAATTTTAAAATGCTTTATTTTCAAGGTAAACAATGTATTAAGAAATCTTTTAGAAAAATTAATAATTAAACGTTTTTAGCATTCTTAGAAATTAAAGAGCGAAATTTTCGATTTCCCAAAAACCAAGTTATTGGACATTGGCCCTTTTAAAACCAAGGTAAGGTACAATTATGAACTTGTAAATCATATACGTGATTAAAAAATGTATTATTTTAAAAATTATATACATATCGTCGCTGTAGATCGAATACATTGTAACCTAGAAAAGTTAATTTTTCAGGAGAAACAAAAAACTTGATATAAAAGTATTGAGCATCAAACACATTGGACCTGCTTTTAATTCTTGAAATTTTATTTGATGCGGTTTTATATTTCGCAACAATTTGTTATACAAATTATTATTTTATGGGGATTTCGTTGGTTACGAGGTATTACACTCTTGAAACTATGGCAATTTTCTGGCTTCCGTGGTATTTAATTGGTTTTAATTGAAAAAGATGTACTGAATAGCCCTTTATGCGAGATTAGAAAACAAGGAAATACCCTCATAATATAGATCGAAAAGAAGAACATTTATGGGACGTCCAACAAATACAACAAACTAAATCACCCAAAGCCATTACTATATCGGATATTAAAATGAATTCCAGACCTTTAGTAACTCTTCTTAACAAATTCCGAGAGTGCATTGCTATGAACCAACAGGAACTTGGTAGAACAAAACTTATTGAGATGGAGATAGAACTGACAACACAACAACCAATATAGTTCACCATCCTTACAGAATCCCTTACGCCAAACGAGAACTGCTTTCATCTATAGTGACCGAACTCCTAGAAATGGAGAAGAGAGGATGTGTGTGGACTATAGAAAACTGAACTCAGTCACCAAGAAAGTAAATTTTCCATTTCCACTTGTTGAACAGCATACAACCTAGCAGGCTATAAGTATTT
The DNA here is from genome assembly GCA_951394125.1 of Epistrophe eligans. Lineage (NCBI taxonomy): Eukaryota > Metazoa > Arthropoda > Insecta > Diptera > Syrphidae > Epistrophe > Epistrophe eligans. Next base: position 90,690,421 of record OX596029.1, read on the forward strand.
TATAGTTCTACATCTTGCATCGGGGTACTATCAAATACCAATAAAAAAAAGAACATACTCACTATACTGCATTCATAACATCGGATGGACTATTATGAGTTTAAAGTTATGTCATTTGGGTTAGCCTGTGGCCCTGCGTATTTAAAAAAACTCATGAGTAAAGTAAAAGATTAACCGATGGTTAGTTACATGGATGATTACGTATTACTCGTGAAATCATTTGAAGATGGAATTGAGGAAGTCGGAGCAGTTTTTAACAATTTTAAAAGAGGCTAACTTGACACTCAATATCAAAAAATGCGAATTTTTCAAGATGGAAATTGAATTCCTGGGCACATAGTCAAAAATGGAACCTGTCGACCAGGAACTGCCAAAACTCTTGCAGTAGATAAATTTAAATGAGAGCTGAAAGTAATTTGATGCTAGCGCTCTTAGAAAAATTGTTAATAATAGATTTTAATTTATTGTTAATATTTATAAATAAATAAATAAATTTGAAAAACCAAATAACGAACATGGCGTCAGACAGTTCATTGGGTTAACAAGTTATTTTCGTAAATTCATCAAAAACTATTCGCTTATTGCACTACCTCTTACAAATCTCACCAAAAAGAATTATAAATTTCAAATGGAGCAATCAAGAACAAAGCGTTTTTGACCATCTAAAAAAAGTGTCTTACGAAAAAGCCTGTACTCGTTCTGTAGGAACCATTTGCGGATCATGAATTGCCCTGGTAGGTATACGAGGTATTTCAGCAACGAAAACGCATGGGGGGATACGATGTATTGCTATTTATGCGTTTAGCTTGGAAACTATCATTCTTAGGCCTACAAGGTTTTTTCATTAGATCTGGAAAGTTGTTTACTATAAAAGTACATCATTACATCATTCCGGGTTACGAGGTATTCGATCTACAGCGACGATATATCAATTATTTTAAAAAGCAATAACGTGCACCAATATTATGTTTAAATATTTTGTTTTATTTAATTCATTTAAGTTATTCTTTCTATTCAAAATAAACTTGTTAAAAAAAAATACTATATGTATACTAAGCGTCTTATTATATGTATGTAGTTATTTGTTTGATGAACTAAGTATCCATCCTAAAGTTGATACACAGCTTCGAATGCACTTAATAGAATTTGTTTGTTTTTATTTTAACAATATCGACTTTTAAACCGGGGAATTTATTTTGTGAATTTTAATTAAAATAATTTTATATATTATGTAAAAAATTATGCAGTAATTAAGAAAGCATTAATTATTGAAATAAATACGAGAATAAGAATATTTTGTTTTAATAGTAAATTAATTCATTTAATTAAACATTTTATCTTGAAATTATATTCAGTGTATTCTGGAGTCATATCCCAACCGAAAATAGCACAAAAATCGTGTTCAAACGTGTTTGTATTAATATTATATATTTCTGTTCTATATTTTATCAATCACCCAAGAAGCATTTTGTGTATATTATACCTATATATATAGTGTGTTCCGCGCGCACACCTCTCTCAATATCCTTATACAAAATATAAATCATTAAACAATAGAATCCTTAAAACAGCGAACCTTTTTTGCCTCAATAATAATGTTTTTGTTCTCAAAACAATAGAGGAGACACAGTGTCGCCAAATATATCCATCAATATCTTTAAATGCGTATAAAGGACACACCACCAACAAAGATCCTCAAAGGTATACCTCAATGTATCTAACAAGCTATAACAGACCAACAACACAAAAGAAGAGAGAACAAAACATCAAATGGTTAAATTGAGAGAAAGGCCAACAACACGAAACAACCATCAGCAGCCCAACCCAGCCCAGCCAGCCAAGGAGGCTAGAAGCAGACAGAGAGGTATAGTCAAACAAAAAAAAAATTACTGTACAAGAACAGCAGTTCATCGATTCAATTGTCCAGCTGAAACTGAAACACACGCTTGAGGCGAGAAACGTCTGTTTAAAAAAAAAGAGGACTTTAAGGGGCCTTTGCAAGAAACAAAAACATCTTTTGGTGCAGTGTCAAAAGCAAAGAATTAAATCTTAATTCGAGGCTAGCAATATGAATGTGAATTTTTTCTTTGCCATTATCAGGATGTGATCTCTTAATTTGGTCACAGTATAAAAGGACATTTTGGTATAAAAGAGAGAGTGAAAGAGAAGTACTTGTACACAGAGTGAGAAAATGGACCAATATGACAGTGACAGGATATCAAGATAAACAGTTAAGTTATGTCTGTACATACATTCCTATATATGTATATCTACCTACCTACATTTTATATTATATGAAACATAAAAGAGCAGGAAATGTCCTTAACGAAAACATGTCACATTTAAAAAGGTCCTTTGTTATGATCGTATGGTATATATACAATGTGATTTGTGAATGGATATCGTATAAGAGGTACCGTTTTGTTGGTATTTTGGTGTATTATTATATCTCCTACTCGAATGCACATCGGTTTGATCCTTTTTTAATGAACCCATTCATGTTTTAAGGCTTTGATCGGTTCCGCTACCATATCACCAACGCCGCACAGTCACCTGAATTTATCATCATTCATCGACTTACCCAACCCTGTAGAGATAATAAAAAAGAACAACAACAACAACAAAACAAATATTTCTGATGTGCCATCAGGAGTGTTTGTTGTCAAGAAGTATAGTTTTATTGATATCAAAAAAAAAATGTACATCATCAAATTGACACAACAACAAATGTGTATTTTGATATCTACCTACATCTAGTTGCTCATCTTGTTGTAAGAAGACATCAGGAATTTTTTGACGAATGTCTTCCTTTTTCGATTGTCATTATACATAAATATTATGTGAATGGATTATATTCATCACTTTGTTTAACATCAAATGAAACACAAAATATAAATATCATGGTGGTATTGACATTAAATAATAAAAAAAAAAAAACATATATTTTTTTTATTGATTTTTGATTACCTAGTTAGATGATATACCAAAAAAAAAACGTTCTTAAATAAGACATTTAATTTATTATTTGTAAAAGAAGAAGGAACTGAATATAATGGGGCGAAATTTTAGTTTATTTAGTACGATTACATTTTTAGTTTGATTTAAAATTAAAAGGGGAATTTTCCAAATTTTAGACGAGTTACATTTTATTAAAGTTAAAATCTCCAAATGCCTATTTTATTTTTTTATTATCATACTAATTCCAAATGTCAATTTAATAATTACAAATATGAAAATGATATAATGTTTGCTTGCTTTTTTGCCACTGTCACTATTTTAGGCGTACCCAGCAGGAGTTTATTAAGAAAATTACAAAAAAGTTACAAAAATTTAAATCTAAGAACAATTTAGTGATTAGCTTTAAAGTTAAGAACTGTTAAGAGTATTATTAAGGAAATACCTTAACATTAGACTGTTTAAAATTTTGAACCATATAACTTTAAATTTGACCTTTTTTTTGTATAAGATAGAAAATTAATGAAGAATTTATTTTTATACATTTTGCAATGAAATTTGCTTTGACGTAGTACTGATCGCGTGATTCTGTACAGTTATGGGTAGTGCATTGACTTCTAAATCTAGTCACAACGTCTGGTCCTAAGTTTGAGTCCACATGACTGTCAAAAGATTTTTAATTAAAAAAGAACTAATTTAAACTAAACATCATGAAAGCAAAACTTATGATCAAGTTGGTTGTTCTTTAGAAAACTTTAAGTCCAGTCAATAGGCTTGCTGGTAGTAGCCTGTGGCATAATGGTAAAGGCGTAGGACTGTTACACTGAAGGTCTTGGGTCCGATTCCCAGCATATGCCACCTTAAAAAAAAAAAACAGACATTTTTTCCACAGGTTAATGTTGCTTCTTGCGAGAAATTGACAAATCATTCAAGAGTATTTCTTGTCATAAAAAAGTGGTTCTCTTGCCTTAGTTCTCCGTTTTTGCCAGAAATTGTAGGTCCTCTAAATTCCTGCCAATAATAAGCAAACAGGAATGGTTGAAAGTTGCGTAAGTCACTAAAAGCCAAGGTTTCTATACGAGCTGTTGCGCTATCTAATTTATTTATTTCATTTTTAGTCTTGTGCTGGTAGCAAAACTAAATTGTTTTTATGTGATACAGACTTGAATTAAGGCTGTAAAGTTTTTACACCATATCAAACTCATATTTAAGGGTTTAAGCGCCATCTGTTAACGATATAATTTCAATCCTGTAGTATTTGTTATTTTTTAGAATCAATATTCATGCTTATTTTGATATTCTCTTTCGGTCGAAAGTTAGTCGCTTTCGAAAAAAATTGCATTTTGAGATTCGATCGATTCGAAAGTTCACCGAATCAATCGAAAGTTCATTTATTTAACATTTCGGTCGAATTTCAAAATAAGCATCATTTTTTACTTCTCATATTGGCTCAATCGGAATAAACATTTGACCGGGACAAAATTGTATTGTACAATTTTCTTTCACTATTCATTAGAGGGGGGTTATTAAGAGTACATGAGCAGTTTTTTTCGGGAAATCGGGCTAGATCTTAAGCCACCATCTTGGAATTTTATAAAAAAAAATTGACAAACAAAAATTAAAAAAAAAAAATAATTTAAAAACATCGGCAACACTTAAAATTTTATATTATATTTTTTTTTTGAAGCCAGAAATCCATTCTTCAATTTTGTTTTGAGATCAAATTATTTAAGTGAATAGATTTTGAAAAATTAATTTTAAAACTAAAAAAAAAATAGTGAAAAATAATTTTGAAACTAATTTTGTTTGTACTGTTAGAAGTTTTAATCAAAATATAACTTCGTCCCGAAAACATGAACTTATTGACAGGGGTGGAATTGGCTATGGCGATAAATGATTGTGACATCAAGGTGATTCAACTCAATTGAATTCTTAATTTCAATGACAATTGTAAAATGATGGTTGCCATAGTGAAAGTTTGAAAATTTTGTAAAAGACCATCGAAAATATTGGATAGGAAATTATTTAAAACAAAAAAGTAGGTATATTTTCATTAATTTTTTTTATGTTTCAAAATTTTAAAGATACCTTCATCCCTCTGAAGCTTTTTTTTTTAAACTAATAAGCCACGCCTCCTTTGTAAAATTTTAATTTTAATGTCCTCTGATAAATATCAAAATAAAAAAAAAAAAAAACAAGAAAAACAAAATAAACTCTATGCCAATAGAGAATTAAAATGGAGACGCCGCCGCCGCCGCCGCCGCCGCCGCCGCCGCGCGGCCACAACAATCATCGAGTATTCGCAAATTAGCGGTTTCATTAGGTTTAAATCAACGTTTCATTTTCATCCCATCAAAACGTATTCGAATAATAAATTTATTGAACCCCGTATACCTACCTAACCTTCCCGCATCTATTTATGTATGTATGTATAGTTTGTCTTGATATAATATGCGCGCGGGATACCTATCTAGACTCCAATCAAGGCCGCTTATTATATTATTTTATGGATACGATGCGATATAGCGATGTATATTCGATTTGGTCTCGAATTTAGCTCCCACCTCGTGAACACCCCTTTGGTGATTGATTGACTTGGAAAGTTCGAAAAAATATAACGTACCTACCTACATATGAATACATATAATGCTCTCGATTCCGCTTGCCTCTGTGCTCATGCGCTCTACCTATGTAGGTATATGCCACTGATGATGGCATTGCCGCCATCAATGTATCTTTTGCTAACAAATTCAGACACCGCCAAATACAACACACAAAACACGAGTTAAAACACGCCAAAAAGGTTTCATACCTTGTTTGTGTCCATCCGTCTGACCGTACGTCCGTCCAGCCTTAATGCTGAGCTGACTGGGGCCAAGTGCAATGTCGATCGCTTGTTGCGGATTCCGAAATTCATCCCAGCGGCAATCATTAATAGCTGTGGGAAACTGAATGGCGCGCTTGTTTAGTTATAAATAAGTTAATAACATGGCGGAAGCGCACCTTTTTGGTGAGCTGTTATTAGGCTCTCGGACTGTGTTTTGCTGCTTTGTGTGTCCAGAATTGCGGTAAGGCCCTCTGCAAAAATTTTCATGTTCGCACCATCGAATTGACGACCGGTGCCGTGCCGCCGCCACACCGCCCTCAAGCGAAGGAAGCGCACCCAATATATACAATAACACATACTTATATGTATATACCTATAGGTATAGACAGCGATAAACAAGACCACATTGTGCATACATCTCGGTGAATCTTTAAGCAGCAGCTCCTTGGTTAGAACAGGGCAGGACAGGACCGGCCAGGACAACAAGAACGCAGCCATAATTTTATATCAGAATGAGCAATAACACACCGTTCAGGCGGGTTATTGCTGGCGGGGCCACTCTGTCAGTTGACTGTTATGTAGTAGTCGATGGTGCCGCTTCTGATGAGGCTTCCGTTACTGCCGCTACCGCCTCTGCCTCTGTCTCGGCTTCAGTCCTGTATCGTGTCGTACTCGATGACTTCTACTTTCATATCGTGTCGTCATCCTAACACGTTGTTCTGCCATAACGATCCGTGATCACAATGATGTGATCCCCAACCCCAAGACAAAGCTTGTATACGAAAAGAACAATAAAAAAAAAAAAAAAAAAAATGGTCCCGAAATCAAATAAAAATGAGAACAAGTTTGCGGTTTAAATTTTATTCAACCTTTTTCTTCAACATTTCTTTCTTATACTTCTTACAGTTTCGAGTTTGGATTTAGACCCACCATGGGCTTTAAAGGAACCTGGGTTTTGTGTTGAAACATATAGATATATATGTATATATCTTGAACCTTATTTTTGGATTAGCTGCGCTGTATAAGTAGGTATAAGATTTATATATACCTTACGTACATATAAGTTAGTATAAGTAACTATGTGTTGATAACCATACTTAGAGTTAAATTTTTTCGCACGGGTTTTAGTTTTGCGGTTTTAGTCCCGCTTGTCATCTTGTTAGCTCGCGATATTTGTGAAATTTTGAATGTCATGTTCTCAACAAAAAAAAAATAACTAGGTACTTAAAATATTTGCCGTATACGAAGAACATCGATTTGTTTAATAACCCCCAGTGAAGCTCAAAGAAAGCTTATACAAGTTTTGGCGTAGTAATCATAATATTTCGGTTTTATTGAGCTTCAGTTTGGTGATTGTCTAGTTGGTCTTCATATTTCTCAAAGTTTAAAATTATATTCCTATTTCGGTAAAGCTTCTGAAAAATTTCTTAAATGATTAGAAGGAACCTTAAATATGGAAGCCATATTTTTACTTGCCCTGAAATCGCTGAGTTTCAGGGTTTTTTTTGTGTTGAAGCTCGCAATAATGGAAATATTCCATTATAACGGCTACTATAAAAGGGTCGTTAATTTCATAAAAATTTGGCAGGTGTGATAGGTGTGATTTTTTTAAGTGGCAAACTTGAAAATGGTTATTTTAAAAAGCTTATATCTCGGGTTCTATATATTGGATAATCAAAATTGAGGTCTTTAAGATTAGGAAAATTGACAGAGCTCCAATTCTTGTTTAAGTAAATTTAAGTAAAAAGAAACAAAATCAAAAAACCAAGAAAAATTGATTTAAAAAAATATGAATTTTTCAAAAATTCACTAATAGCCAAGGAAAAAGTTCAAATCAAAAATTTTGCAAAAACGAATCTTTTCATTTACATATTATCAGCTTCTCAGAAATAAAATAAAATTTATTTCTAGAAAACATTTGCCTGATTTTATGTGATTTTTTTCTCCAACGTCCATTTTTCATTATTTTTTAACTTTAAAATGTTTTTATCTCAAGTTTTAGATTTTCTAGAATTTTTTTTATATGGGTGACTTTCTTGTATTTACAAGATCTATCGATAAAAGAAACAAAAAACTCTCTATTACTTTTCGTTTAGAAAATAGAATCTAGACCTTTCTCTTTTTTTGCCCAAATTTACCCTATTTAAATTCCCATTAAAAAAACACGTATTTTAAATTTTTTAAATAAAATTTCCTTTCATATAATATTTTTGTTTTAGTACCTACTAAAACCTTCCATATGGGCTGGGTCACATAATTGAAAAAAAACCCAAAAACCGACTTTTAAAGCGTGGCAACCCTATGCCTTGACCATATTTCGCCAGACAACCCTTGCGCAAAATGTTAGCTAAAACACTATCTAAAAAACTGCATACCACTTTTCCGGTAACTCGATGAGGGTAGGTCGTCCTATGGCGGGATCTTAGACTATTACGTCTAGACTGGCAAAACCAAATAAGGAGACCTATTTCTTCTACTATTCTAATAATTTAAGCCCAGTAAACACGACCCTACCAATTACCAACTCATTACTTTGGTTAGGTTCCTACACTGTTCATAGACTTGTTTTTGGTTAGTGACATACCTAGACAATATAGCATGGAGTTTTCAGTGTCAATGAAGACCTTAAAATAATTTTAAATTGGTCGCATTCAAATGGTGTTATTTTAAATCCAAAAAAATCAAAATGTATAGTTATATCGAGAAAGAGTGTAACCCTTGATTATTTTCCGCCGATTGTATTGAAACTGCCAAACATTTCGGAGCAACTTTTAACCGCTCTTTGAATTGGGAAAACCGTATAAACGGGCTTGTAGGCAAAGTATATGGCGGTTATCCGATAAAAAAAAAAACAGTTAATTAGAAAAGGTTTTTAAGTTGCAAACAAAAATATTTAAAAATATGTTTATACTAATACTTCCATTTAACCATTTTTTTTGATTTTCAATTTCCTCAGAAAAAAAAGGTTCGATGAATAATTTTTTTCATGGACAATCTCGAATTTTTAAAACAAATTTCACAATTATTTTTTTCTAACGGGATATTTCAAAAACTTGATGATGATTTTCTTGAAAACTTAATTTTTAACTGCACATAAGAAAACAACATTTTTTTTAAAATTCTTATGAATATTAAAAATTAATTTCTTGAAAATCAACGATTTTAAATTTTTTGTTATTAGTACCGAAATACCGAATAAATTCAGAAATCATCGCGTTGGTATCAAAACAACAAGTTTTTAAATCAATTCATTCGTAATTATGTTGATTTTAACAAAAATTGTCTGTACTTCAAGATCTATGTGTAATGTGTTAACTGTACCTACTTGTGTTTTTTTAATAATTTTTAATCGATTCAAAACTCCCAGCCTTAGGTAAATTCAATAAATCACAATTCCTTTATTTCAACATTATCTCTATATAAACCACATCTAATTGGAATTATTCCTATGCGCCACTATTAAACAATCAAAAAGAATTAAAAGCTCAAGATAATTTAATCCGAAAATCTTTTCATCATTGAAACGTTATAGGGTTGTAGAGATCGCTTGAAGCCCAGGTATACAAATTTCGATATACCCAGCCAAACTATAGTTCTTAAGATTGTAATTGTGTTAATTGTATATGTATATCTTTTATGCTTTGTCTTCTTATAAGATTTATTTTATTCTATGGATTGGATAGGTAGGTACGGGTCTTCAATATTTTCAGATTATGTCACAAACCAATCTAGAAAATCTACCTAATCCACTTCGCAATGTCAAATTACAGACCTCACATTGAGCCAAGATCACGATCAGACAAAAGATTGAGAGAGAGAGATACCTATAGACCCCGCGGCTAATTGTCATTATTATGACACTCCCGAAAATAAATATAAAAGAACATTGAACTTATACCTAATGATTTAAGATTGTTAGAAATTTTAGCTATCCGTATATAATTTTTAAATTTGTTAATCGATTAAGATTTTGGTTCAATTGACAGACTCTTATCTAAGACACGCGTAACACTAATTGCTGGCAGCGCCAAGATAAGACTACTTTGCATCACAAAAATAGAAACGATGGGGCCGTCATACGGTCTAATTGGGTGATCAACTTAACGACCTTCTATATCGTCAAAACCACAGAGCCGTTTACACCGCACCAGCATCGTCAAAACGAGAACACACCACACCGCAAACAAGATAAGATAATTAATTTGCAAAAGTCGCCGGCCGGCCACAAAAAGGCCAAGTTATTACCTGAAGTCCGCCGCCGCCTCACTGCCGCCGCCAGTACCATCGCGCCACCATGCTGCCGCAGCGCCTGACTTTATAGCAAGATGTGTGTATATAACACGAATAGCACGACAGTGGAAAGGTAGTACCTACCTGATTATACCTACAAAAGATTCAAGTATCGCAGAAAGCTGAGAACTTGGCAGCTTGGTCTTAAGAGTAGATAATTGCCCCATAAAGACGGTGCGGCTCGCGGCGTTATGGTGGCGATGGCGCATTGGTTTGACCAACTTGCCCAAGGTAGGTGTAAGGGAGGATGTATAACCATTGTGATTCATTCAGTTATAGCTGTTCCATTCATGGCCTTTAAACTCTATACCCAGGCGATCGTTGACGGCAGTGGCGGCAAAAAATGTTAACAACAGACTTACTACCTATATTCCGATAGCATGCACACACACAAACATAGACACAAAGGTGATTTGGAATCGGGACACGGGACCGCATTTAAGATTTATGAGAGTCATAATAAAAATAACTTTAACTTTTGCATGTGCTTAATAATTTCATTTAGAGGAGGATGCCGGACTTGATCATCATGGTCATGGTGACGATGATCATCGCCGATCTGTATTTGCGACCACTCGATAAAAGTATATATAAATATAGCTAGTCCCTTTGAATTGACCATTTCTTTGCGTTCGCTTATTGGACCCAACACCGATGGTGGTCGCTTAGAGCGGTTATGAGTTGGTAGACAATTTAAGCACCATAAAATAAGATTCTCAATCGCTTTTTTACGGAAGAGGTGAGAGGATTAATATAATACTGATGATGGTGTCTGTTTCAGCAAATTTAATTTTGTTGGCTTTATGTTTCAATTGCTCGGCTGTATTTCATCAAATATAAAAAAAAAATTAAGTCACATGTTACGTATGTATTTAAACTTTATTAGGTATTAAAACTAGGGTTCGTATAAGAACTGCAAATGACGGAAAATCTCAAGCAGCATGATGATCCATTAAGTGATTAGTATAATTCAAAAGTATAATTCAAATGACTTCGGGAAATTCTACATTACATTAAATTTAATATTATTATTATTCTTCAATTAATTTAATGTATTATATTTATTTAATTTTTATTTTATCTATTTTATAAATTTTATTTATTTTATTAAGTCCGAGTGCTCAATTGTTTCTAGTTTATCGGCGTAGACTTTACACATATGACATATATCGTTAAATCATATAGATATCTATGAACGATGTGGCGAGTTCACAGGTCCATCAATTTATGAAATTAGCCCTTCGTCAAAATGTTCCTTTCGGTTAATTAATTGTATACCGTGTGCTGTGTGGCAGGGGCGCCGCGCCGCCCAACAACGCCACTCTGCAACATGCCTTTCAATCGAGGACGAAAAAGTTGTGGCGTGAGTCGTCTATAGGCGTGTTTTTTTTGTTAAGTCTTCACTCTAGAAACTGTATTTCCAACACTAATTTTCATTTTGCTATCGATAATCTGTATGTACCTATGTGTGGTGTGGAGACGTCAAATTATCTGCTATTTATTGAATGAAACAATTTTGTTTTTGATTAAGCGAAAAATTTTCTGTATGAGTTTTCTTTTTATTTATTTATTAATGTGGAATTGGATGATAAGTTTTTGTTTTGCATATCTGATGCCACAAAGCTGAAAAAGAAGTCTCCTTTCAAAAGAGACACGACACGAAATAGAGCAACTTTCAGTTTTTAGTTGAGAAGAGCACGAATTAAAGAGAAGTAAGTAAACACTTCCCGTACAAATATTTGAGAAGACTTTTTTGACATTCTTTTGACATTCCTCGTCATACCACACCAAGCTACTTTCAAACGAAACCACAGAATATTTCTACGATTTAGTGTTTTCGTGTGAAAGATACAAAAGATTTTTAAAGTAATTAAATAAAAACGTCAAAAAAAACTGTATGATTATTTGTAAGTCCATCAATGTCGTTTTTTCGTCCAATTCTATAAAAATTTTCAAAAAAAAGCACGCCCTTTGAATTGTCAAATCAAAACGTCTGTAAAGTTGGCATAACAATTTTCACCTATCCTAACGGGCAGTTCACCAAATAGTGGGTGTTACCCCTTGAACTGTTAAATTCACCATGAAGTGAACATGCTGTTTTTTTTCAACAACCAAGCAAGTTATCAGTTTGAAGTAGGGCTCCAAATTTGCAGTTCTTTTTGCAGTACGTCAAATCAAACAAAGAACTGTCAAATCGGATGTAACAGAAAACAATGTTGCCAATTTAAAGTTTTTCGGTTCTTAAAAAAAGACAATTTCTAAAAATGTATAGTACCTACAAATTGGTAAGAACCGATAGAACCGATTTTAAATTCTCGAAGAGTCAATATGTTGACATTTTTCACCATTTATTTAATTTTTTGTGTTTTGTTTTTATGTGTATTACAAAATTGATAATATTAAATTATACATATAGAATTATACACAACGGTGTATATCACCGTTTCCGGTTCAATTAACCGTTCCGCTATAATTAACAAATGTAGTTTCCAAAATGCTTCTTTTTTCAGTCGAAAATATTGACGAAAATCCACATCATCATAATTTTTGGCGCAAACCCGCTTGTACAACATTCAGTATCTAATGTATACATTCGAGGAGGAGGGAGTTGATTCACCAATTGGTCCTGAAGTTCATCTTCTGACTACAAAGACCTTATTATTTCATCTATTTCATCCTGAATAAAGTCCATTTTCTTTTTCGTATAAGTACCTATTTATATTCAGTCTCTCGCAAAAGAAAATCTCAAATGTCAAATGCCAATTTCGCACAAAATTAAAATTTGAGCTTACACTACTTTAACTGCTCCCAGGAGGGCAATTTAAATTAAATCGGATTAAGACAAGATTTAATAAAATGGGTTGGCAACTCTGGCGTTGAATCGACAAGTTGGTTAAAAAGTGGACTCCTATAATATCGTTGCATTAACGCAATTTTTTTAATTATAATTACAATAATAACAATCTATAAGTGTTCTAAAAGTATAAATACTCGTGGAAAAAAAAAATATATAATACTGGGTGAGTTTAAGTCTTTTACGTAGAAAATAAATTTCTGTAAGCCGCACCAAAAATGTCTGTTAAACGTTCACCTGTCAACAAAGGACTTAACATAAGATCAGTGGAAAATATTCCTGCTAAAAGACTGCATACTGAGCTATCACCATCGCCCACTTCATCGAGGAACCAATTTTCAACTGTAGAGCCAACGAAAATGGTAGGGAATTTGCCGGTAAACGATTTATACTCTGTCCAAAAAAAATAGGCAGTACACGTCTTATGGGAAAGCTTTTTCAAAATCAGTAGCGTGCCATATTTTTGCACCATATTAAATTGAAATAATTCCTCCACAAAAAGTGTTTGCCCGCCCGTTAATTTTCAATAGCCATCTGACACAGACCCAACATCCTATTCAAGGCACATCTGAGTGTGCACTGAATTGCTGTGGCCAATGGCGATTGACTGCTGCTTGATGTGCATTCAGAGTTACCCGTGTCCATTTGGTAATTCGTTCAGCTTTTTTTCCTTGAGTTTCTTTTTAGGTGCTTTTGATTTTCGAGCTTTAAGAAAAAGTTTTTAATGATGAGTGTTATCGCGGACACTACGACAACCCTGTGAAAGCTTTAATGAAGGACAGATTTATGCAATCCACTGTAGCCAGAATGAGAGGCAAACGTCCTATCTTGCCTACACTGCCAATTTTTGTTGGACAGAGTATAGTAACACTCATCCAATCTTCTGTGGCAACAATTTTGGACGAAAAACTGAAAAATGTGGCAACCAAAACTGACATGGAAAGCATCAGTGCAGATATCGAGTGTTTACAAAAAAACAACAAGTCGTTGCAAATGCAACTTGAGCAAATGCAGTCTCGCTGTATGACATTGGAACGACTAGTAGAACAACTTGAAAAAAAGTCAAATGAACAGAATATAGCTTTGCATTTTCCTAAACAAAATGGTCTTGATGCTGTGCAGCGAGCGAAATCTCTTTGTCTTGAGCTTCTTCGAACAAATAACCCTAGCAAAGTAAAGAGTGTGCGGGAACTTTACTCCGGTGGAAACACTGTGAACGTCGTCGTTGAATTGCAAGACAAAGATGATGCAATTTGTGTGCTAAAATCCAAATCAAACATACAAGATACGGGAGTAACGATGCATAAGGACTACCCGGCGGCGGCAAGGGAGCGAAGGAGAAAGATTGTTAAACTAAAATCACAAATAACTGCAAAAAACAAAGATTTAAAAATATTTGTATTAGAGGGGAAACATTAATAACAAATGGAAAAACATTTTATTATGACAAAAACAACAAATTAATATGTGACAGCGATGATGGATTGACTTTTCTCCAACAGCTGGTGGGCGATATGACAGAGGTGACAGCTGATGATGGTGGAAACACAATGGCAGCCATGCCCAGTGGCTCTCAAACGGGGAGTCGCGTTCGAAAATCAAACTTTTAATAAAAATGCCGTCTGCCTTAGTAATAATATTAAAAATGTAACAAATGTAAAAAAGATTAATTATAAATTTAAGATTCTAGCATATAATGTATCAGGTCTTGTCAATAAGAACTTATTTATGGATTTTTATAATTATATTAATCGCTTTGATATTGTTTTTTTGTTTGAAACTTTTATAACTGAAAATTATTTTGAGAAGTATGAGAACAATTTTAAAAATTTCGAGTTCAAATGGAGACCAGCTACAAAAACAAGTACAAGAGGCAGAGCAAGCGGTGGTTCTTATATGGGTCTCAAAAAAGGCATTGAAAATTTATCATGTAAATTCGAATACAAAGATGAGAATACATATGTGCAAGTAAATTTTTCCAACGAACAATTTTTGATATTGCCAATATACTTAAATTGCAATAATTGGGAAGCAGATTTTGGAAATTTGTACGAGTTTATGCTTCAAAATGATAATCCAAACGTACTTTTGGTCGGCGATTTTAATGCAAGGTATGGGAATGAAGCAGGATTGGAAAATGAAGCAGCGGGATATACACGCCAATCGAAGGATGTTATTTGCAATGCAAGAGGGAATAAAACACTAGACATATGTAACTCTTTTGGACTTCGAATTTTAAATGGAACGAGTACCTCTGATGTGGATGGAGACTTCACTTTTGTGGGAAAACAAGGAAATTCGGTCATCGATTATAGCCTGGCTGGTGGTGCATGGAATGATTACATAAACGATTTCGAAGTTGATATGGTACCGTACTCGGATCATCTTCCAATAATCACAACCATCCAGATAGAAGGTATAGAAAGGATTGGAAATAGAAATCTAAAAATGTTGCCGAAACTGAAGTGGATACAAAATAGAGCTGAAAATTATAACATAAACCTTAATATTGCGCTTGAAAGACACAACGATTCGGACCTTACAAATATTATGAACAGTATAAGATCTTCCTACCCTACTTACAGTGGTTCGCATGGAAAGCAACAGAATCCTATTACACCATGGTTTGATGTAGACTGCAAAAATGCAAGAAAAAAATCTTTTGCGTGGTTAAAAGCATTCCGAACTCATATTGATGAATTTAGCAAAACCCAGTATATAGAAGCAAACAAGGAATTTAAATCTCTGTGTAAGAATAAAAAACAAAATTACTTTGAAGAAGAGGCTAAACAACTGGCGCAATCCGGCAATTCAAAGAATTTTTGGAAAATTGTAAGGACCTTGAACGGAAAAAAGTTCATAATAAATCAAGATCTAACACCTGATATCCTATGTGGCCACTTTAAGCAACTTTTGAATCCTCTATCTAGTGGTATGACTATCTCTTATCCTGCACCGAGCTTTGAGAATCTATTATTGGATGGGAGTATAACGAGTACAGAAATAATATATGCTCTAAAGACCCTAAAGGATGGAAAGGCGGCTGGGTCAGATGGAATTCCCGTGGAGTTTTACAAATATGGGACCATGGAATTGGTAAATAAGCTTAATGTTTTGTTTAACCAAATTATGGATACCGGAAGTATTCCGCTGCAGCTTATGGAATCTTTAATTTTTCCAATATTCAAAAAAGGATGCACGAGAAACCCGGAAAACTATCGTGGGATAAGTTTTCTTAATGCTTCTTATAAGATATTTACTTCAATTCTTCAACGACGACTAAGTTCCTGGATCGACGAAAACCATTTAATTAAGGAATTTCAAGCTGGATTTAGGCCAGGATACTCTACAACAGATCACATCTTTGTACTAAGAAGCATCGCAGAAAAATTTCTACAAAATGGAAAAAAAACTATATTGCTTTTTTGTTGTTGTTGTTTTAAGGCAGCGTTTGATACGGTTGACAGGAAAGCTTTAATATACAAAATGTTTAGACTAGGGATGTCCAAAAAGTTTGGTAGAGTGCTGCAAAACCTTTATGACGATACTAAATCGGCAGTATGGAATGGAGAGGAAATGTCTGAATGGTTTCAAACCGAATCGGGAGTACGTCAGGGATGTGCGTTGAGCCCTCTTTTGTTCGCACTTTACATCGAGGATCTTTCTGACTGTTTGTCTGGAGGTATCGAATACGCAGGAACCATTATTAAAGCACTTTTCTTTGCGGACGACATAGTTCTATTTGCTTATTCACCAGAAACGCTGCAACTGATGATTAATCAACTATATAGATACAGCATAGCTTGGAGTCTCAAAGTGAATCTGAACAAATCAAAAGTCATGATTTTCAAAAAAGGTGGTGGAAGGAATTGTACAAATGAGAGGTGGACTTATAACGAGGAGAGTATAGAAGTTGTTCAGGAATATAGATATCTGGGGGTTTGTTTTACCATAATTTAGCATGGAAAAACATTTGAAGGAAAAACTTGTGAAGGCCAAAAATGCCATTGGTACTACATGGAAAAATTGTTTCGCCAGTAAATACATTGTCCATAGTAGTAAATTTCGTGTTTTTGAAGCAGTCTCGGAGTCAATTATGCTTTATGCATCCTAAGTATGGG
This sequence comes from Epistrophe eligans, assembly GCA_951394125.1. Lineage (NCBI taxonomy): Eukaryota > Metazoa > Arthropoda > Insecta > Diptera > Syrphidae > Epistrophe > Epistrophe eligans. The sequence goes on from OX596029.1 coordinate 90,707,468, forward strand.
GATACAAGCATTTTGAATTGGTGGAAAAACTCTTAAGGTTCTATGTTAAAAGGATATTTCGTCTTCCTTCTAATACCCCTAACTACATCGTGATGCTGGAAACAGGACTATCTCCACTTTTCATACGGACACTTAAGCTACACATTGATTATATAATAAAGGTTTTGCACATGTCCAATGAAAGACTACCAAGGAAAGCGGCTCTTGAGGTAATATATCAAAGAAGAAGTTGGTATGCTGAGTGGATGGAGTTGGCACAGTGGTGTGGAATTCAGCTAAATTTGGAATTAGAGAACCTCAATGATTGGAAGGGCTCACTCTATAAACTAATTGAGGCTACAGACATCAAATATAGAGAAAAATATATACAAGAAGCTACCTCCTCCGTGCATAGAGCGCTATATAGCAGATTATGCCACAATCTGGGACAAAGAAATTATTTCCGAGATGAAAACAATGTGGAGCAAATATCTATGATGGTAAGACTGCGTGGGGAACTTTTGCGACTCAATTATGTACCACATAGAGAAGATCTGCCTGTATTATGTCATCTGTGTAATCAGAAGGAAAGAGAAGATGTGCTGCACTTTCTAGGAAGATGTCCGGTGTTGATGGAAACAAGAAGATTCTATTTTGGCTGCAATACTTTAACCGAGGATGAGATGTTATCGTACTTAAATGAAATGGAAGTATCAAAACTCTTTAATTATTGCAAGGTTGCGCTGGCGTATCGAGAGATGATAATTAATGAAACTTTTTAATACACCCATAATATATAATAATATATCTGTGATGAACCTAAATTTGCTTAATACAATTTATGTTTTAACTGTTAAAAATTAACCAGAATTATGTAACTAATTGTCAATCTGGCAGACGGCAATGCCATGCTATATTTGATTTTGTAATTAATAATTGCTTTATATGTAAATTTTAAATAAAAATCACTAGATACTATTAAAATGGGTTTATTTTCAGGTACCTACCTATACGTATACATAATGAGTGAATATTATATTACTTTTAACCTAGGAGTAAATTTAAAACCAATTAAAGTCAGTGAATAATAGGACAGTAAATTTATTTATTAGATTTTTGTCTACTTAGGCACTGTCTAACTATTTTCAAATTGGTGGAAATATGCTTTATATTTAATAAAAATAAATATCACATTATTCACGGTTAAGACAATCTACTCTTGTGTCTAAATTAAGCAGCTATAAGACAACAATAAACAAGGTTTTTAAACACATTTTCCAAAGTTAGACAGTTGTCTAAAGTTAGACATCGTTTATAAATAAGACCAGTAATGTTTAAAACTGGGAAATTAAAACAATCTTCTCGGAAGGCCTTGCTAAGGAAATTTAAAAATAAACTTAACAACCTATATAAGGTAATTTCTATAGGTAGGTATTTATTTTCTTATAAAATTTTTAAAAACATTTTTTTGGTAGGTACTAATGTAGGTTCGGCATAAAAAAAATGTAGGAATATCTAGGCACATTGTATGTAAATAAAAAGAAACATCTATAGATAGATAAGAATGATACACTTACCTACCTACCTATCTATTAGATTTAGGTAAACATACCTAAGTAGGTTAGCAACCATTTTGTAGGTGTTTAAAAATAGAATTTAGCTATAGGGTGTGCAGTAAACTCTTGCGCACTGCACTGCATTATAGGTAGATAGATATACATAGGTATCTATGCGATGACCCCATTCACGTGGCGCCTCCGCAAGGTGTTATTTAACACCTTGGTACCTTAATATATGTACATACACACGTGTAGGTAACCTACCTACCTACCTATCTATAGGTATTTTTCCAGCCTCGCCACCACTTATCAGAAATTTTCTGAGACTTCCACCAACATTCCTACCTGTTGCGATGGGTGAAAAAAACATTTTTTTTTTTTTTCATTTTATTCAGCTTGTTGCTTCCTGCCACTGCCACCGGCATTATTATACGGCCATTTTAACGCAAGTTGATTCCCCAAGTAAATAAACCACAAAAAAAAAATATGTATATATAGATTCCGAAGCTAAAAAACGGTAGATAGGTATATATCTACCTATATACTAAGAAATGAATAAGGAAGACATGGCAGCAAGCATGATTTTCATTTGATGTCCACAAACACAATCAAATGAAAACCACACCACAATTTAGTGTTAGGGTATGTGTGAGAAAAAGATGAATGGAGTTTGATTGTGTTGTTATTTTAGGAGAGATGGACATTATTATTTTTATTGTATATAAGCAAAGCCGGCATATTAATGCCACGCCTCCCTAACCACATGGGGTTATATTTATAAAAATACCTGACAAACAAATGCCCGCCTCTCTCTCTCATTATCTCACTCTCTCTCTCTCTCTTGTCACTAATACTCATGTCTTTTAAGACATTATTGGTATTTGTTTGAAGGTAATATCACCGTAACTGGATTTGATGACGTAGTTACTTCGCCATGATGATAAAACCATAGGTATAGATACATTACAATTACATACTTTGACTTTATACAGCTGCTGGCTGATAGAGAGTAATGACTTTAATTATCGCGCAGTTCTCTAACAGTAAATATAGATAGATATGCTTTTGCTCACTTGTTGGGGTCGGTTAGGGGTGAGTGAATGTAGTTGTTTACTGTGGCTATTTATATCGACAAAGCTTTTCAAGTAATATTGGGGTTTTGATATATGTAGGATCTATTTGTATAAGGGAAGGTACCATCTATATATATGCCTATAGATAATGTACTAAGTATAGATCAGAATCTAGAACCCGTCGCCGCACGAGTCACGGTGGCAGCTTATATCTCCTGCAGCCAGCATGTCACTTCCATCGAAAGCGACAGGAAATTAATGTTTTTTTTTTTTTTGCATCATTTATAGGTACCTACGTATTTTATTGATAAAAATTTTGATTCCACAATGAATAGGTATTTCCTCCATATTTTTGTGACATAAAAAACCCGTATGTACATATCTATACAAACTTATAAGTTGGTATACGTATGTATAGGTACCTACGGCGAATTGTTGGATTTTTCTTTAGAAACTTGGGCTGTTAATCACTTGGGGGAAATCGTTGTGGTGCGTCAACAGCTATGACGTGCGTCGGCTGCTGCCACTCGACCGGCCGGTTAAGTTGGAAATTGATGTGTCGCGCGTCGATATTCTTGGAATTGGAATGTATAAGTTTTTGAAGCGGGAAAAATGTTGCTATATTTTTGCATATACATAATTATGTAGGTTCATAAAGCAAAATTAAAGGCATCAATAGTACTTCAGATATTTATATGAAGTCTTATTATTCAGTAACAAAATAATTTAAATGGGAAAATTATTAATTGCCGTTCTTAGTTCTTACAGAATTAATATGAACTATAGGCTACCCGTGCGAGAATTCTCGCAATTATTCATAAAAATAAAAGACGCACCGTCATTTGTTATCAACAAATTTCCAGTTCGCCAAAATAAATTGAACTGACCTAATGTCACATTCATATGCCAAAATAGGTAGGTATTACCAATTGGAAAGTTGGAATTGTGTTCATTTTAAATTTAATTTTTATTGGATTAATATTTAACAAACAAATGCAGTTTTTAAAAAAAATTATTAACACTTTTAAAATAAAATTGTAATTCGTCAAATCAGCAGGTAATTCGGCTTCATTTAACACGTCAAACGAATCGGTGTAGTAGGTATCACATGACATTAGGAAAAAGGATTCAAAATAAATTTCGGAGCAGATTTTTTAAACAAAGTTGAGTAGGTAAATCGAAAATTTTCGGAGTAGATTTGAAAACGAAAAACACAAGTTTTGAAAAACAATTTATTTTAATAAAAAAAATTAAATCACATAATTTCCATCGTCATTACACAACAGAATAGAATTTTAGATTCAAACATTCAGAGTCACATTCAGGTTTGGCTAAAGAATTTTAGAATTTTTCAGTGTGGAAAAAAAGTAGTAGATCTAAAAAAAAGCGGAGTAGATTTATTATTTTTTTTTCCTAAAATTGGAGTAAATTTACTCTGATTGGAGGAAGGTTCTAACGCCTGTAAAACTTATTATTATTTCTAGAGTCTAGATGATGAAGATAATGATGATGATGATGATTAAAATAATATAAGTTAGATTTTTTGCTTATTTAGCTGTCAGGAAATTTATCGACTAGGTAATAGGTAGGTAGGTACCTCTTTAACAGATCAGTGTTTTAGTTCGGATTTATTCTGAGTTAGATAAAGCTCAATTAGTTACCTAATCAATCATGCAAATAAATTTATCAGGATTTAACTCATTAGGAGCAAAGTTTTAGTGGATAATTATCTTTTACTATGGTTATGTAGATACCTACCTAGGTCTATGTAATGTTCTTTATACCTTGTTAAACGCAACAACGAGCAACTATACTGAACGCAAGACAAAAGTTCAATCTAGGGAAATCTCCCATCGTAGGTACCTATAACTAAATACTTCCATTCTAAAATCTGCTAGCGAATAAAAGTGTGTTTTTCTAAAAATTCAAAGTTGTGTCTGGTTTTGTTATCGAAATCATTAAATAAAATCGAAATCAAAGTGCGATTCCATGATTATATGGACATTAAAATTAAAATGGTTCCACTACAGCTATAGTGTCATAGGTATCTACTTCGATTTTGATATATTTTTGACACTGATCTATCAAAAATATGTCTTTAACTTCTTACTTTTTTTATTTACTAAAGCCGTTTTTTTTGGTAATTCTATAGACGGCGCACAGTAAACAACAGCAAAGGATAACTTAGTTAGTAAAAATAGGAAATATAATAGATTAGATAACATTTTGGAGTGCTTGGAATAGTTTGACAATCAATGGGACTGTAAAAAAATATTTTGTATTGCAGTTTAGCATTTAAGGATGCGTTCGTTGATATTTTGATTAAAACTAAAATGTGTTGGTTTGGTGAATTAAGCTACGGTTAGACAGTCAACATAAATAATCAATGCGTTGACTCCTTGACGTCACAAAAAATCATCAGTACCTACCAGGGATGCCAGATTGAGGAATTTTTCCCGTTTTTCGGGATTTTTAGACCCTAAAGGGAAAAAGGGAAAACCAACCCAGAAAACGGGAAAAACAGTCAGCCCAAAAACTTTCACGTTTTAATACCAAAACTTTTTTTAAAACATTCCAATTCCATCATATAACAAATTCAATAAAAAAAACACTTATTGAACACATTTCTTAGTCTTGCCATGTGCTTGCACCTTAATATTGAAACTGAAAATCTGGAAATACTTTGACATATCAGCTACACCGACCGATAACATTCAAGAATTTTGAAAGGATATTTTTTTACTAATGAAGTTTGATGAGGGTAGATTCCAAAATATGGAAAAATTGGTTTCATATATTTTTTGTCTTCCACACAGTGGAGCAAGCGCTGAGAGGGCTTTTTCAGCAATAAACTTGAACAAAACTAAGTTAAGAAATAAGTTAGAAAACAGGACACTTTGCGGAATTCTCCATACTAAATTGTTAATGTAAGATCGCAATTGTGTGGAACTAGAAATAGATAAAGAATATTTGCGTCTACATACAAGTAGTATGTACAAAGATAAAATAATCGTAGATTAAATGAACATAAATTTGTGATACAAATATATTGAAGCTAGTCTTATGAAATAAATTAATATGGATGTGATAAACCTAGCATTTAAATATATTTTTATTTATTTTTTTCGAAATAAAAATATGTAGGTACATATTACGTTTTAAAAAATTGTTTTTTTTTTTTCGCGGAATAAAAGGGAAAAAAACGGGAAAAACTAAAATCAAAAAAGGGAACAAAAAAATTTGGATGAAAAAAAGGGAATCGACTTGTCAAAAGTCTGGCAACGCTGGTACCAACCCACAATGTTATTTCTAGATGGTTTAAGCAAAAGCGAAGCTTCACCCAGAAATAACCGAAATGTTATTCCCAAAGAAAACACAAAATTGTAGATTTAGACGATCGCCATTTTTTTTTTTATTTTTCTACCATTTTTTTAAGATTTATAACTTCATCGTGTTTATGGTTTAAAATCTGCCATTTTATTCGTCATAAAAACTGACAAGTGCAACTGGATACCATTTTAACAAAATGCATGACTTTTAATTTAGACATAACAATGGCCTCGCATCGTAAATATGAAAATTGTGAGAATAATTTACTTTATTCTTTTTTGACATAGATGCTAAAGTAAGTCTTATTAGTTATTATCCATATACATATATTGAAAAGAAAGCCGAGATATATTCTCTTTTGTCATTTCAATCTTTCAACAGTAGCTCAACTCTAATCCAACTCAACGTGCATATGTATAACCATTTCCTCTAGTTTAACTTTACATACAAAAAACAATAGCGCAAAATTTTAAACGATTTAGTACGATGTTAAAGCCTTTTTTAGTATGATAAAATGGCTTTAACATCGTACTAAATCGTTTAAAATTGTGCGCCATTATTTTTCCAACACATCCCTTAACCTTTTAAAAAGTGAATGGTTACGTTCGGTGATTAATCCAAAGCTATCCGGATAGAGGTTTGTGTTGTTGTAATCCCTGCTGATGCAACAACTTAATACTTTAATAAGGTCAGCCTATAATAGTTCCAATTACCGAGGTCCTACTTTATACATATGTGAATCACTGATAATAATGAATCTACAGGAGTAACATTGTAAAATCAGATTAAATTTTTAACAAATTGAACATTAATTTCATGAACATTGTTTGAAATCCTACCGGGGTAACTATTTCCTGAAATACTAGGTAGGTACATATATTTTAATACCATGAGATAGAGAATCTTACTCTAAAAAAATTCAAAAAATACAATTTTGTGATTAAAGCGTTAAGACCTAATATATAATCTACTAGCACCACCAATCAAAATTGATGAGAAAAGGGAAAATAACCAAAAGACATTCGAAATTTTCAATTTCGATCTTAGATCTATATTTTTGTATAATTCTTGTTTAGACCAAACATTTAAAATAAATTGCAGATCACTCAATTTTGCCAAAAAAAAATATAAAACAAAATTATAATAAGCTGATTGAACAATTTATTTTCTTATAGCTTTATTATGTGTTATAGTTTATTCATTTTCTTAAGTTCCGGGGGAAAACATTGGGTAGTCATGGGATAAAAATCTTTTTATACACCTCTATCAATGTTCTTAAAGGTATTGGTATAGTAATTACACTACACCAATGTTAAGATAGTTTTCCTACATTTACATCACTCTCTGGAAGAACACGCGCTGGAAGAGTGAACAAGTAGCTCTAGCTAAGTTATTAACTATATATTGTGAAATAGTTATTTTATTCATCACTCTTATATAAGAATATTCATTATTTCGTGAAAATAATCATGAATCAAGGAAAAATTATTCTTTAAAATCTCTGAGGTTTTTCAAAAGAAAATTGTTCATTTGAAAAAATTCTTCCGAGATGATCGTGGTTATATTCAAGTAAGTTGAAAAATTGGATTTTAATCAAACATAAAAGCATTGACGTATGTATTATTATATTAACTGCTCGTTACTTGTCATATCTATCCATATGTTTCAAGAAATCACAGCTATATGTTTAGGATTGAGTGGTCACCCTTTCTTACTAAATTTATGTACGTCAAACGCTAAAAACTAACCATCATGTGTTTTATATTTAAATTGAATAAAATACATTTTTTTATTTTTTTTTGTTTTTTTTTGTTTTTGTTATTTTATTAACCCACAAATTGAAGAATCTTTGTACATATCTTTAATAACATTGGATTTTTGGGGAATATACCTACCGTTGATTCAAAGAAAGAGCAACAAGAGAGAAGTCGTGTTAATCTTCAGTATGATTTTATTGAACTGAACTTTTACAAAGATGAATATTTGGAATTTGGAAATTAGTTAAGTATTATAAATGAATTAGGATTGCCAGCATAAATTTTTCTGAAAAGTCCATTATTACCTTAACATAATTATATGTATATCAATAATAGAGTACCTATATCTTTCATTGCTACGGCGAGTTTTATGCAACGGCCACCCAAGAGTGTTTCTGTAAACTGGAACACGAGTGAAGTTTGGTATAAGCATATATGTGTTTGAATATAAGGGTGGTCGTTAATGTAGGCGTTAAAAAAAAGTTCATCTTAGATGGGTCTAAATCAGCTGAAAAAAAAAAGAATTCCCTATTTTTTTCAGATTTTTATTTTCATCCTCTACTAGCGCTGTAATAGCGGTTTTATAATTGAGTATTTTTAATATAATCTATAGGCTGGTGCGCAGCAGCGCAGCAGACTGAAAAGAACAGACTGAAAAGATCACATCTCCCTTTCTTATGGTGAAAGTGGAGTGCTTCTATAAAGAGGGGTCGGGACTCGGGAGGTTTTGTTAGCACGTAGATTCAATCGCCAAGATGAAGTGGTCTGTTTAACATAGTGTGAGCCAACCTATATTTTTAAAACACCACTATCCAGGAGTTTAAAAATGATAATAATTTTTGTAAAAACTATTAATCGAATAATAATTTAATTTAAAAAACAAATATTAGACTGGATTTTTTAATTTAAAAAAAAAACTACGAAATATTGTTGTAAGATTTTTCGTTGATTTTTAATAATTTTTTATCCATTTTGAGTAATTTTTTTTAGAAAACTGCCCCTCCCGCCTAAAGCCTAGTACGCTGTGCTAATGCGAAACGAAAAATCCCATACAAAAATGCCACAACGAAATCATAAACGAAAAATTTAATTCTGGTTCTCGTTTATAGCAGTACTCAGTTCGATGAGCGAAATCGATTATTGTAGCAGATTATTTGAAGAAGTCTCCGCTCTTTTTTCGCATAAAATTATTTGTCCAGACCGTTTATTGTGTGCGGAAAAGTGACATTTGAGTTGTTGTCTCTTTCAATATCAGCGTGCCTCTCCTCTTTATGCGTTATGTTTTTGTATTTTATTTTTGCAATTATTGGTGTCTTGGTGACACTTTGAATGGGTAATTTTTTGTTGTCGTTTTCGTTAGCATTTCGCTGTCGTGTTGAAGACCAACAAAAAATTTCGTTTCGCAATAGCAGCGTACTATGCTTTTTTTTATCTGTGCCTACGTTCTGTAACTCTTCCATCGATAAAATTGGTCGAGAAACGTTGTTAAAAATGGACCAAAACTATGACCAAAATTATGAAAAATAACATGCATATTGCACGCGTTCGACCGCTCTTGTCTTAAGTCTTTTAAAAACTTGTAACTAAAGATTTTTATTTGATGATAATATTCGAATATTTTCAAATCCTAAAATAACAGTACCATAAAATACAACAATTAAGTTCTTCAAACTTAAAAACTCAACAATTTGATTTTAAAAAAATGTTAACGAAATTTTTGTACATAGGTACATTTTTATGTATTGTATTTTTAAAGTAAAAAACGATAATATTAACCGCAAAGTCACTTAAGGTGCAAATAAAAAGGAAAACAAAAAAAAATTGTTTTTTGTTTAATTTTAAATTAATGTAGGTATCTAAATGAAAACTAAGAAGAATTAAATTTTAAAATAAACAACTTTAACAATTTTTTAAATTTGTATTGCATAATCTCATATTTATGCAGAATATGTAAACAAAAAATTTGTTTTAATGTTAAAGTTACCTATAACCTATATTTAAAATACTATTTAAAATATCTTTAATGTGAATTCAAAGAAATCAAATTTTATTACAAGATTATCATGATTATATCTCATTGATGGACACAATGGTCGTATTTTTTTGCGAAAGCTATTCACAGTACATTTTTACACGAGTTATAAATCCAACATCCATCCTAGGAATACTGCCAATTAAAGCAGAAGTAGAATCCTAATGCGGATGGGTTTGTGACGTTCATTCGAGAATCAAATGGAGTTGTCCATTTTATGAAACTAAAATTAATTTTTGGTTCAAGTTATTTTTTGTTTTGCTTTTCATTTGTAGCAAACTTTTTTTTTTTATTATTTTGACAGCTATCATTTGGTAGTACCAAATGTAAAATATAAAAACTAAGCTACTGCGGACGGGGTTTTTTGGAAATTTCTTACTGTACTACACATATTATATAAAATCCCAAAAAACATGGCTAATATTCTCTTAAATAAGACCGAAGTTTGAAACAAAATAGATTTTTGAAAGTTTTTTTTCTTGAATTTTTAGCTCTTTAAAATGCTAGTTAAATAGGCAAAACCTTGCACATGCATTTGTTTACATTTATGATAGTTCAAATTCCTGTTAAAATAAAGCACATTCCCATATTTAACGGACAAAAAACCATTCAAGATACAAAATCGGAGTGTGATCAACTGTTTAGTATTTAAAAAGCTCAACATTTTGAAAATATCATATTTTTAGATTTTGTGACCAACTCAAAAACGTGCGTTTTTTTTTTTAATTGGAATAAGAAATAAAGAAATAGATATTTAAAAAATTAAAAATTCAAGCAAAAAGAAAAAAATATAAAATATAATTTTTAAGATTTTTTCGCCAACTTAGCGAAAAAAGTTCGTTTCATTTAGAATTTGAATTTTAAAATATAAATATCCACAAAAGCATCAAAATCAATTTTTGACCAAAATAAAATGTTTAAAAAAGTTCTATATTTTCGATTTTGTCTGAAATTCAATTTTGAATTACACAAACCCTATAACCGCTCCATAGCTACATCCAGGCATAAACCTAAATTCTGATATATTTACATTAAATTTGTAAATATAATTTACATCCAGATTTTAGTTTTAATCAGGGAGTGAGTAATATGGCCGTAAAACATTTTTAAATTACTCGGATTAGCCGCGTTATAAATATTAAATATTTAGCGAGTTCAATGTAGTACTCAATGTAGACCACGTGTGAACTCGCTAAATATTTAATATTTATAACGCGGCTAATCCGAGTAATTTAAAAATGTCTTATGTAAACAACCGCGGAAACCCGGCTCCCATTGATCGTTTGATCGTAAAAAAATTTAAATTAAAAAAAAATTAACTTTAAATCAATTTACAAAACAAGTATCTACGAATAAATGTATTTAAATCAAAAAGAAAATTCAATTTTTTTAAACAAAAAACAACTATCCTCAAAGTGATAGCTTATAAAAGTAGGTATTATGAAAAACATTTTTTAAATTTAATTTTTGATCATAGAATTTACTGCATCTGAGATATTTAAAGAAATTTAAATAGTGATTTTGTGTGAGTTTAACGCTGATCAAATAAACTGAAGAGCTCCTGAAAATGGAATTAATTTGTTTGTATGATGCAAACAAATTTTGCATTTAAATAATTTTATGACCGCGTATTAAAAATGTTTGAATGTATGTAGTAAAATATTTACATAAACTTTGTTGGCCAAAACAAAACTACTCTCCACTTAAAAAAAAATTAAGTTAAAATTAACAGGAAATTTAGTTTTGTTGAAGATTTAGAAGAATCCAATTGCATTTATACTAATATATTGTGCCCATTCGGTAATTCTGAATTCATTCAGATCATTTTCAAGTAACATCGACTACACTATACCCCAAGCACATTTCAATAAAAACTTTCCAGTTACCATCCCATCCAGATCAACTTCGGAGGATGAGAACGACATGCGACTAGGCGTTCACTCTTATGATTTCTGCAGAAGGTGCATGGATGAGGAAGAGGAGGAAACAATTCCTCCTTCTTCTTTCTACCTGTCCTGCTCTGTCACAGAGACGTAGACTCCATCTGGGAGAATTCTACTACAACGATACGAGTGATCTAGCAAATACTTCTGTAAGTAATCTTGCATGCTTCATAAGGAGCTCAAAATGGTTTAATTGAGTAAGGAAAAGCTTTCCTAGATCCATGTGGGTATCACAACGAGCCAACAATTGGTCTAAGTGTGTCGGTTCTCCACCGACAGCCACTTCAACCTAACCTAACCTATACTAACTATGGATTTAATGTGTGGTATGAACTGAAGTTTTTGATCAACTAAGACACCTTGGGACAGTCAGATCGTTTATTCGCGATAACAATACACAATAAGACAAATAGTTGAAAAAAGTTACAAAAATGTAATTAATAAATAAAAGAAAAAGCACGGGGCCTAAATGGTTACTTTGTGGTATTCCATAATTCACTTTAAACTTATTTGATTCGCAATTAATGAAAACGTATGAAAAATAATTATAAATTGTTCTTTTAAATCCAAATTCAGCTGTTTCCTTAATTTTAATAGCAAGAAAAATGCGAGAATTTTTTGAACGCAACCGCCACCGCCGCCGCCACCGTTCTAAAGTCTTGAAAGACACAATCTTCGTATTTTTTTTTTTCATTTTCAAATGAGTCAGTTAATAATTGGGTTTCTCAGATTTCAAAGTACAGAGTAGGTATAGGGTTCACTTATTTTCAAAGGTATGGTATATGGTATATTGTATATAATATATTTTTATTTCAACTAAATGTTTGTTTAAATTTTATTTTGTGTTAATCAACACAAAAAAATATCACTTCTTAATATTAACTTAAAATCGTGCACGTATTTTCAAAATTAAATCAATACTATAAATATAAAATACAAATATTTCATAAGATGACCATTTCTTCTTGGTTCATGATAATTGCTGTTTAAATTGCAAAAGATAAAACCCCCATTAGGCTGACAAAGTCCCCCAGAGAGATTACCATAGTAGTTAAATTATGATGCCGAATGCAATCAAATTACATATATACGTACATACCTATAACATTTGTCAGGTAATTCACTTTCTAAATGAGTCAAACCAAAACAACGAAAAAAAAAATCCCCGATGACAACGCAACAAGTGCCGTCATCCGACAAAAAAATGAGCAATAATTTTTTGTAATCATACCACCATGATCTTTATGCCAGCTTTTGACGAAATGCCATCGAAATAATAAAAATGTAAAGACGTGAGCTTTATTTCCACTGCAATTATAAAGTATGATATGAAGGTGTATCTTCCATTGTTTTAAAGTTTTGTCCAAAAACAATAATTATATATTTACATCTTTCACACTCATCTTACATAAACATCTTAATTTGCAAAAGAATAAAAACATAGGTACACAAAAATGGTTTTCAAAGGTGGTAGCTATATGGCAATTTCAATACCTATCAATGTATAGGGACAGAGGACCACCCAATAATAATACTTGCATCCTTATATTCTCACCTCGTTTCCTGTTGAGCACTGACGTTCGCTGCATGCATCTGATACCTTCTATGCCCATTCGGTCTTATATGATAGCATCATTAACGTCCTGTGTGCCCCCGTCTGTGAGCGAAACATAGAATCCTGTGGTACGTACATACATACAGTCCGACCATCAAAAACAATAAACCTAACCATAAAACCCTAGAAAACATAAGCCTTATACCCTGCCAAGACCTTGAGCATTTCCCTTTTAGCCATAATGTGTGTGTATCATAATATATGAAAAGAGAAAAAGAGATGTCTTACTTAATAAAGCCCCCCATTGCTCTCATCGACACCATTGCCTCTCGGTCTCGACCGAGTTTGGGTTTGATTCTGTTCTGGCTGAGCTGGCAGCGGGACGACCATACAAAAATGTCAAAAAAGTCAAACGAAAAAACAAAACAAAAAATACCTGCCATAGCAGCCAGAGCCCAGAAAATAACTATAAACAAAAATAAAAGAGTAAGATCTTCGACCTTAATGAGACTTTTTGTATCACTTGTGTATGTTGGTTTGGTTGTAATAATGCAAAGAGAAACAGCAGCAAGCAGCAATAAGCATCAGGGACTCCGTAAAATTTAGTTCGTTGTTTACACCTCCTCCTGATGGCGCAGGATGGGTTTGTATAGTTTTATTGGTCTTATTATAAAGAAGATGGAACGTTTGCATTTGTTGAAAGGTCCAGAACAAGAGGGCGTTTTATACGTTAGGTCATAAATGATGAATATTAAATTCTTTTATTTTAGGAACACAGGTGAAACGATGTAAATGTGTGGTATAGGTAAATGAAGACAGTTATACTTATAACAATGAATTATTAAATTTATGGCCGCGAAGTAACTTAGCCTTACGGTTCGTGTATACATTGAAACCGAATCATCGGCCGATTTCGCACCTGAGCTATTGGGACGAATGCACTGCAGCCGTTCTCGGATGGTGCCAGTTTAAATTTTTTAGTTAATTTTTTAGTATCCATTTTATTTTTTTTTGGTGAGTGCAAAATTCCATGGCAAACTTACGACATATCCACCAAACAAGTTTGGATTCGTCATTGTTGATCGGTTATACTCGGACGTTATCGGGCGATGTCGGTTGGAGTGGTGTACGATCTCTCTTTGCTTAACATTTAGATAATTTCCTAAAAACACGTGCCATTTTCTAAAAAAAAATCGTGCCATTTTCTTGCAATATGAAAAAAAAAACGAAAATTCTTTTATTGAAATAAAATATAATTCAATAAAAAATTAGAAGAAATAATTTGCTCTATTCGTGTATTGTCAAAAAACAAATAGATTCTGCCAGTTTTTACTCAATTTCTAAAAATTCTTCAAAACATTTTATTTGAAGTAAAAATTGAATTAAGAACAACGTGCCATATTGATTTTTTTTTCGTGACACTGTGCCACCCCAACTAACAAACTCTACAGACGGCAACATTTTCGTGTCAAAAAAGCAGGATCGGCCGACTTTGAACGACACGATGTCCGAGCATACTTCGGACGATGACGGATTAGGTGTACGGGAGCCATTAGGCCTCCATTACACGAATCGTCTTATCATTTACGTTCAATATTCTCCATGCAGCGAGGATTCTGTTACTGCCACCTTTCTGCACACGAAGCATCACGTCATAGATAAGACTTTTTTGTTTATTTTAAATAAAAACAAAGCAATCACGGGCTTATTATTCACTTTTTGTATTGCCGATAATTTTCTATCAATTAATAATATTTTTCGCGAAATAAATAACCACAAAAAGCTTCAATATTTTTTTTTTCCGGCTCTTTTTTTCTTCATACAAATTGAAAAATGTGCTGCACTTGAAAAGTTAAAAGTTTGTAAACTCTTGCAGCACCCACTGTAGTTGCTTTGTGTTGCGTTCATAACATTGAATTTGTGTTTATTGAACATTTTGACAGCTATTCCAGCTGCAGCTCTAGTTGCAACTCCGTATTCATTGTGTTCAGGCAGTAAGTGTAGCTTACGGCTCGTGTGAGGTTATTGAGCTACACTTTTGTTTTTTTGAATGTTGAAATTTGTGAAGACTGTCATTTCATGTGAAGCTCACCTATAAAATGAACAAAGTGTTCATTCTTTAAACTCATTCATTTTGAGATTTTAAAGAACTTTGATGAGTGAGGACGAATTGTAGGCTCAGAATTCTAATTTGTGGGTGTTTTGGACTTTTGGATATTTTTTCTGGTTGATGGTTTACAAAAAAAAAAAAAAAAAATCGGCAAGTTGTGGTCTGCGAAAGGCGAAGTTCCTGTGAGTGACGTGAAATCGACTGCTTCGGATTCTCATGGACAGAGGCGATGTTTTCGGCAGATCTTGCGTTTCGTCGACGTATGGGTATTGGTTGATAGTTTACTGAAGCAGTCGATTCAAATTTTTTCACCACACTGCGAATAGTCCTCTCGGTAGGACGATTATGGCGACCATAAAATGGGCGAAGCGCGCGGAACGTTGCTTGAACAGTGACAGAACACCCATTTTTTTAAAAACAATTTTATCATTTGCAAGTGTTGTTGAACGCTTTATCCGTGCATGGTGATTTGGCAAAACAGACTGAATAAATGACAGAAAATTCGACGGATATAGCTTCAATAATATAGCTGCTATCAACTGTCAAAGTTTTAAAAGTTAAAATCTCAATTATCATGGATATAACTGTGTTTTCGAGAAATTTGACAGCAATATGGCCGTTATCTACTGTCAAAGTTCGGAAGTTCGGAAGTATAATATATGT
This sequence comes from Epistrophe eligans, assembly GCA_951394125.1. Taxonomy (NCBI): domain Eukaryota; kingdom Metazoa; phylum Arthropoda; class Insecta; order Diptera; family Syrphidae; genus Epistrophe; species Epistrophe eligans. The sequence continues at coordinate 90,723,469 of OX596029.1, forward strand.
ACATAAATTATTTCTTAATAAATCCTTAAACTACCAAAGTCACGAATTTTTAAAAAAATTATTGTGAGTTTCACCCAAAAAATATTCACCTTAAAATTTTTTGTTCGCCCAGAATTTGAAAAGCTATTCTGAGTTTCACCCGAACAAAATTTTGTTCGCCTACTAAAAATAAGTAAAAATTTAGGCTGTCAATAGCATTACATTCCGCTCGAAATTAATATTCGCAATGTAAAGGAAATTTTTCGAATATGAAATTTCGGGTGAAACTTACAACTGGCGAAAAGTGAAATGTCAAGTTTTCCGGGTGAAATGTTATTGGGGTGAAACTCACAATAAGGCTTACCAGTGTTTTCGAGAAATTTACTAGTGAAATTTCTCCTCCGTCAAAGACCCAAAGACAATTCGTGATGGAACTATTTTTACTTTAAAAATATCGGTAAATCTCTTCAAGCAAGTGATCTATACATAAAAATTGATTTTCACGCCCCTTGTGTTTGATTGAACATATAGCTTATCAAATATAAGTTTTCCTCTTAGAGAGGGTCTTTCCACACTTCCATGGATCATTTACATTGCATAGTCCTCCTAATTAATGACTATGTTTACGCTCGTAACAAGCGAATAACAAGCATGAAACTAACACTTCTCATCTCTAACAGATCAAGGTTTTCCCAAAGGACCCTTATTAATTTCTGTGTTTGTTTACTTGTTGTTTATATGCTGCTCGTTTTTGGTTTCCCCAATCAGGATGACGGTAGGGACGATTATTCACGCTCAATATTCGAGGATGTCCGTGAAATTATCCAATTCGACACGGCCACATCCCAGTCGACCCAAATGGTCGAGGGCAAAACAATATAAGCGTGATATGGGTTTGTGTGTTTTCTCAAAGTGAAAACAATAATTCAAAACATAGCGGTGTGATGGAATTTTCGGTCAATGCATTTCCTTTTTTTTTTAAATCGAATGTTTGCAATATATGAGGATACCCAGGAGAAATCGATTGTGTGTTCGATGGCAAAAAAAAAAAATTTCTTGGGTGATTATGTTGTTAGCAGGTATGTAATGTGGAAGCACATACACGTGGGCTATAGCATCGAGTTGGGTAAAGATGTATATATTGACGACTTCGGTGGCGGCTGCGGCGGCATCCTGATAGAGATGTTCTCAGTTGTTAGGGTTTTTTTTTTGACATTTTACTGCAGCACCTATAGAGAGTGAAGAATCGTTCTTCCTTCTACATACCTTCATATTATATGTGTGTTAAAAATTTGAAGAGGTCTCACCTCAAATGCCAAACAATGGTTTTCGGTATCTGGGGAACACCCGCCGTTATACGAATTACCTACCATCATCAGCACAGAGCAATTGCTATATAGGTGTCCTTATATAGGTACCTCTGTATGTACATACATACTTACATATCTATAACTGAATGTCCTTTTATTGTGTGTTTCCCTTTTGTCAGGCTTTGCTTTTGTGATTTATACAAAATTATTTGTAGATAATTTTTTTTTTTCTCTCACTTTTGATAGGTACCTACCTTTTTTTTGCGGGCCCCGAGGGTTTGTTTTGTTAGTTAAAAATCAAATGCTTCACACAGTGGTCGGGAGAGTGCATTGCAGTCAGTCCACTATCGGGCAATATATCGTTGAAGCCTTTGAAAATTGTCCGCCCTCAATAAATTTTCACATTGACAGTGCGGCAATTTCTCTAGGCCTGTCTAAGAGGAACATAGTTAAGATTCAAATAGGATAAAACATAAGGATGTGAAAGAAAGTTCATCATATCAGATGATGCTGCTGCTGCAAAGTGTGGGTAAAAATCAAGGCGGCACAAACACAGGGTTTGTTTGTAAAATATTGATTGTTAGCAACATTATAGTTGAAACATCTTTAGAAGTTGTGAGGTCTTGATTATTATACCTACTTATACTGTGCAGAGATTTTGGCATGAATTATAATAATGACTTGAAAGCCGTTATGGCACCTTGCTGTGACAATATAGGTAGGAACCTACCTTATAGGTATACCTACATGTGGGAAATGCAATACGATAAAAATGTTAATTGGGATGATTTTTGTGTGACTTTTTTTTAGAATGCATTTTTGTTGAATTTTTTTGAATGTTTTATAAAGACCAGCCGGAAGTTTGAAAACATTATGTACGACCTGTATTGTAGGTATCTTTATACCAGTGTCCTTTAGAAGCGAGTAAGGTATAATGACAGAAATTTCATCAGCTTATACTCGCTTAGTTTTAACTTTGTAAGACGAATTCCTCGCAGTCTGTTAGTTCGCATTTTATTATTTTGGCTTTTCTTGTTTTTAATTATTCTTGTACCTATATTGCGATCTTTAACATGTGAACTCGCGATATTAAGAAAATTATTTTTTTTTTTAATTTTTCGCATGCACGTAAATAATGATGCATATTTAGCAAATTTATTGTTTTTCATTTTGTTCATATTATGTAGGCATTTCATTTAAGGGGAGATACAATTGACTCCAAACTAAAATCAACAGCTTGCGTTTTTTTAAATAAATCTGACATAGAGAAATTTCGCATTTTCAAAATTTCGCAATGCGCTCTTTCGCATTTTATTATTTCAGCATTTTTAAGGGAGTCATTTTTATTTGGAAATGTTGAACTTTCACATGTAGGTTCCTTCCTACCTATTTCGCAATTTGTTCTTTTTACTTGGCTCATTGAATAGGACAGGACATCATATGGGTATTTCATTTAGGGAGAGAAGATTGACCACAGTCCCGCAGTATTTGCATTTGCATTTTTTAATTAAATCCCGCATAACGGAATCTCGCATTATTTGCATTTCGCAATTAACAAAATATTGCATTTAATTATTAAACCTTTTCTTTTCTTTTTAATTTGTATTATTCTGCGATCTATAACATTTAAATTCCAAAAATAAAGGAACAGATATGTAATCTGCTTATATTTCACATTTTGTTATTTTAAGCACTAAAGGAGCGGAAAGCAAACTAATATTTTGTATCTCGCTTTGTCAAAATCTCGCATTATTGAAATCTCACAATTATAAAATCTTGCATTTTAATAATCTCGCAGTGCGTTACTTCGCATTTTATTATTTAATCTTTCACTATTTTAATCTTTGTATTATTAGCTTGCAAACTATATCTACCTTTTGCAATTTGATTGCAATTAAGTTCATAAAGCATGGGCATTTGATTTAGGTAATCTTATGATTGATTACAAATATTAATCTGCATTAAGGAGAGATTGCATTTTGTTATTAAATCCCGCCTGATACAATTTTGCATTACCAAAATTCGCAATTAAAAAGTCTTTTTTTTTATAGCTTCGCAATGTACCAGTTCACATTTCATTATTATTATTTTTTTCAAGTGATTTTTTTTTTTTTAGTTCATTTGGACCGTTGAACGTCATAAAGGGAGTAGTGCGATTGATTTTTTATAATTAAGTTTCGCATTTTTGAAATCGTTCGTTATCAACATCTTGCAATATATAGAAAACCTCGTAGTGCGCTAGTTCGGATTTTATAAATTCATCTTTTCTTCTTTTAATCTCGATATTATCTTGCAAACTATAAAATGCAAGCGCTTGAAGGATGTAATTTTTTTGTAAATTTTTAATTTTCTCACATTCCTAGCTACATATTTCGCAATTTATTCTTTCTTTTGAAAGAAATTAAAAACATTAGGCTTGGTAATTTCATTTAGGGAGTCGTTGAATTTATTGTTAACTATAATATTCGAATAATGAAATCTCGCAATATTGGGCATTTCGCAATTAAAAAGTATAGCATTTTTAAAATCTCCCATTTCTTTTGTTCTCATTTAAATTTTTTCTTTTTTTTTTTTAATTTTTATATTATTTTGTAATCTTAACGCGAAAAATTAGGGAAGTAATTTTTCTTGAAATTTTTCGCATAGTTAGGTACTATTTTGCCTTTTGTTATTTTACATTGTAATATTGATCGGAAACCACCACATTTTTATTAAATATATCATAATGAAATCTCGCATTATCGGCATCTCACAATTACAAAATCTCACGCTCAATGACAAAAATTTCGCAAAAGCAGAAAATTCTCTCGTTATCGTCCGTTTATGTATTGAATTGCTTTTTAATTTAAATTTGAAGAAGATGCATGATATAACACCTACATAGTTTTTATATATATATTAATTAATAATCTCGCATTTAAATACACAAATTATTAAATCGTGCGTGCGAACTATAATAAACATTTTTTTTGCAGTACGAAATTAAAATTTTCGAGATTATAATTTGGAAGATTTAAATATTGCGAAATTTTTATTTTGATAGTGCGAAATATGATTTATGCGAAATTTAATTTTTTGCGAAACTTTTAAAGCGATATTTTGATATATGCAGTCAACCACACCTGCTCGTAACCAATCCTGCATTAATTGTAGATTTTAACTCGCTAGTTTCCATTTCGCTTAAGATATAATCTAGTTAGTTTAAAGTTTTACAAATATTTCATTTCGCACTTTCTTAAAAAAAAAAAAAACAAGCACAAACATATAAATGCCAGTAAGACCTAGGGTCTTATAAATTAGACAATGTTAGAAGGAATTGCAATTTATTAAAATTAGCCATACACTTTTTAAGATGTGGTCCCAAAACTGTGAAAATAATTTTTTTAATAATGTTTGTTTTTTTTCTAAATAAAAAAAAGAAGTCTCATATGGTTGGCTTAGTATAGGTATTCATAATCATATGATGGCAAATAATTATACGGCTTTGGCCATGGGCACTGTTACAAGAAAGCACATAAAATAGCTAAATCAATTTTTTTTAAATCTTTATTTTTCAACTATTAATTTTGTATTTAACATTTTTTTTTTAAGATTAAAATCATAGGTTCGTGATGAAACCACCCTGGTATACATATGTATATGGATATCTTTTTTTAATTAAAGGAAATAATAAATCAATTATATGAATTGTTACAATGAACTTCATATTTTCACCTCCATTTCACTCTGATGCGTGATGATGGGGGTTTACGACCCTATGGTCTTGGTCTCTCGATAAAGATCGCATCATTTCACCAAATTTTTAAATGTCCGCTCTCATAAAATTCCAACGCGCACACACAAAACATCACATTCGAAATTTATTAACTTCTTTCTATCTATACCAATATTATAATATGTATCTACCTACCTGGTCATATAGCCGCCTTCAACAAGTTAAATTTAGTACGACCGGGGTGAAATGCACGTCCGCATCGTTATCGCTTTATCACAACTCTAACTGGGTGAGAGATCAACGCGCATCCAACAGGGTCCAGTGAAGAAAAACCACACACATCACTTCATCATCCATCCTATAACCCAAAATGCATGCCGGTGTGATTAAATAAATGAAGCCACTTCACTGAATTAGAACACCAGGACGACAAACATCCCAGGCCCAACCAACAACACTTATACTCAATGAAAGGCAACATCACAACTATTCATTCTGTGGCATCATCATCAGAGACATCTTAGCTCGCAATATGAGAGCATCATGAGACTATATGTACAGCAGCTTGTATTGTATGTATTCATTCCCCCGGTCCATCAGGCAGGTCCATCAAGTCCATCGACCGGGCTAAGACGACTTTGAATTTAATTTTTCTTTTATACTCGAGCTCGAAGACCCAGATAGACATCTAGCCAGGGCCTATATGGCGGTTGCATTACTTGCATATTAAGTAACTACTGCTCTTTGGATGGGGCATCATCATGCACTTTGCTGCTGCTGTTGCCTTTTCATTCGTGATATTGATGAGGATGCTGTGACTGAGATGGTAGTCACTCTTGAAGGTGGATGGATAATAAAACGTTGACCCAACCACTGGGTCCAAGGCTTTTGTTTGAAATTAAAAAAAAAAAAAAAAAAAAAAAATGTAACAAAAGATGATGACTTTTACTATCCCCAAAAAAGGTTCACGTATTGGTTTAACAAAAAAAAAAAAAATTAATTTAATTAAGGAGAAAAAAATGCACGACTGAGTCGAACGAACTTACTCTTAATTAAAGTCTTATTTTTAAAAACTATTCATCTGTTAAAATAAAATAAAATAGTTATGGGAGCGTAAATTTTATGCCACCTGCCAAAACTGTAGTTTAGTTTCAGAAAGGTATGTGAGTACATAAATAAAGTACCGTGTTGCACATAATGTGCATAGAACTTGCAGTTTAGACTGAAAAACTGTTAAAAAAGTCAATATAATTACAAATAAATTAATTGGACAATCATTTAAATTTTTTGACACCAACGCGATGATGGTGTACATCTGAATTCTTAAACCAATCTCAATTTATTAAAAAAAAAATTAAAATTGTTGAAGCAATTTAAAAAAAAATAATTATATATGTATTAAATTGTTAGAAGAATAAATTGAAAAGCCATTTTTTAGTACTTATTAATGTGGAATTGAAAAATAAATTTTGGAAATAAATCATCTTTCGAAATATAGAATTTAAAAAAAAAATATTTTGTGTTTTTTTTTTAAATCAAACATTTATTTTTTAATTTTGTTAGGCAACACATATTATTAAAACTTATTAGAAGACATTGTTTAAAACTTAAATTTTAATTTTATGAAAATCGGATCAAGCGATAATGAGATATTCAAAAACCAAAAAAACTGGTTCTAAAGAGATACAATTTTTAATCGATATGTAATTTTTTTTTCCAATAATATGGTAAGTCGTCCTAATATTAGTTCACATAAAAAATTTAATCCAAATCGTAAGAGCCGTTTTTGAGAAAAATGAGATTTTCCTTACCGGTTTTTAAACACTTGTATGGGAGGTATATTGACTTCCACTGTAATACCTCGAAATGTAGAATTTACCGTTAAAACTAAAATAAAGTGCGAAATCAATTATTAAAAAACAAAATAAAAAAAAAAAACATTTCGGAATTTTATCGAGTTGTTAAAAAGTTCTTAGTTTTACAGGTAAATTCTAGAATTCTAGAATTTTACAGTAAAATATACACTCGTTTTATATTAAATCAAACAAAACTTTCAAACTGTAAAGAGTAAGCAAGCAGCCACTTGATGCGACACAGGCATGGTATTTGTTTTTTTAAGGAGCCCGAGGAGGCGCTCAGTGAAGGCCATTCAATTAAAGATGTCAACATAAATCGTAATTTTTATTCAGGCGCTCTCGGTGTCCTTCTCACGCGTTCGTATAGCAGACCAACAGTAACAACAAAAACAACAACAACAACAACAAAAAAGTTGTACCGAAACAAATAAAATCTATTTTTTTTATTTCTGTTGGGAGAAATGTTCAACCACCGCAATCGTAATTTTCTTCCGTGATTTTTGTTTCGAAATTTTCAAAATTTCTCTTTTTATGCTTTTTTTTTTTGGTTGATGTTGTTGGTTGGTGTATACCTATGTATAGACTGGACACACCTTGTATCACTCGGGTATCTGAATTTTATGACGTTATTTGTTGCATGCCGCAAAGGATATACAGCAACAAAAAAAAAAAAAACCGCTGAGGTCTTATGCGAGTCCATTCACATATATCTCATTACTCTGGACGAGAGGTAAGTAATTTATACCAAAGCCAAGAGTCACGTATTGGGATGGGATCCCTTGTCCTGACAATGGGAGCATTACTCAAAAAGAAAGAAGTCAAATAAAAACAAAAAAAAATTAAAAAACACCAACAACACGGACGAGTAAAAAAAAAAAGAATAAAATAATTTTGATACTTATTCTTGGTCTGTTTATATTTTTTTTTTTTTTTTTTTAATTTGTGACATGGAGATGAGAGGAAACGAGATAATCTTCTTGGGTTATATTTTTGTAGGTTTTAATGTTCTTGTCCAGGTCATAACTTGCGGGTGAGATTATTATTACGGACTCATTATGAAGTCTTTCAATTAGGCAGGAATAATAAAATTCTTCAAGACCATAAGTTGAATAATCTTTTATAAATCTCGACGACATGACGAGTATATAGGTATACAAGTAATATAGTCATTGCATACTTGCACGTAAAAAAAGAAAAGAATTTACTTCTTTTGTTCTCATCAATTAAGTCTTCAAAAATTGTTCTTTTCTTTTGTTTGTACATATGAATGTATACGTTTTATGAGCATTCAAAATCTTATGTAACTTTTGTGATATGCGGCGATATGTGGCCTTTGTCTACTTTATGTATTAATTGCCAAGATTCTCATTAAACCCATGATTTTGTTCTCAGTGATTCTATGAGATAAATAATTTAACAGCTCAAGTACCTAAATATTTCATAAAGATAAGATAGATAGATAGATAGATAACTTTATCCGTTCAAAAAAATTCATTGTCCTTAATTTATTCCAGGACCGTTTATATTTGAATGAGCCTCATTCTCATTTAAGAATCCATTTAGTTGAATTTCAAATTCTTATTCTATCTCGTAAACTTAGGTAACTTTTGGTCAAAAAATTTAAAATAATAGTGCAAATTTAGATACAAGCTTGGCAATAACTTGAATTCTAAATTGATGGCTTTTTAGTTTGCACAAATACAAACTTTCTCAAGGAATTTGTGTTCCATTTAAGTATAGGACATAAGTCCCGAATAAATGTTTGCCTTGCCCTTCATTCATTTCCGTTAACTTCTATTTTTTTTTTTTTTGGTTCTCGAACCATAAGGTTACACAGTTTTCATTATTTCTCAGGACTTTGAAAATAAATAGATTAAAGAACTTCTAAATTTTTTTTTTCAACAATTCGATGCAAATTATTTGATTTCTTTAACAAATCTTAATTTATGGGAAAAAATTTAAAAAAAATATTGGAGCTGTTTTTTTTGTTTAAATATTTTTAATGGTATATATTTTTTAAACATTTAAAATAAAAATTGATACCCAATTTTTAAGTGTTATCAAATTTCGAGTTAAAATATTTAAAAACAATTACATATTTTTAAGTTTTTTTTTAACTCAAAATTTTTTTTTTTTTTTTGAAAATTTTGATATGCTCAATTAATTAAACTTATATTAGAAGCTCTTGCTTTTAAACAGATAATAAAATAGTCAAAAATTAAAAAAAAAATGGTTCCAGGGAGAAATACCGTTAAAATTGTTTTAATGTAGAAACATGTTTTGTATAATGGTAGATCGTATTAATATTAACCGTTTTCGAGAAAAATAAGTTAACGGTGTTTAAGCCATTTTATGGAAAGTGCTGTTAATTTTGACTTATATACAAATTATTTTTTTGTTAAAAATATTATAAATTATGTTTAAAAAATAGCTTTGCTTGGCACCACACCAAACTTAGTCGTTTTCAAAATATTGAGTTATCAAGAAAAAACAACAAAAACAAGTACATATGTATATAATTCACCCCGGTAACACAGTTTTTCTGTGTGCTTAAGTAAAGCCCGGAGAATTCTCTGGGTTTAGCTTACACTGTAAGGGATTGGTTATTGTTGTATTTAACATGATGATTGTTTAGCACCGACGGACGTCGTTTTTTTTTTGTGCAATTCCCTCCGGGCTTACAAAAAAATACGCCTGAATGTACGTAATATTTATACAACTTTTAAATTAAAAAAAGTTATTAAAATTGCTTAAACCGTTTTCGGGAAAATCGAGAATTGTTCTATGCCATTAATGACCATATTTTGGAATATTTTTTTTTTAACCTAAAACTAGCCTTTACCTTCTTAAATTAAAAATTCTTTTTAGAAAAATTTATGTGGAGCCATTTTGTAAAAAATAAGATTATTCAAAAATAGTTATCTAATAAAATATACGGCAAATACCGTTATTTTTGGTCCTAAAAAAAAAATCAAAAATGTGTCAGCATTATGCTCAAAAATTTATAGGTATGTAGGTACCAAGTTTCAAGAAAATCTATCTCATACCGGAACTCGAGATTTTGATCAAACTTGCTTTGATAATGCATAAAAAAGTAAGTCTCGCAATTCTGTCCATCGGTCTGTCTTTCTGTCTGTCGGTCTTGTCCTTTCGGCTGCAGCCTAAACAGGTGGGTTGTTTTTCTTTAAATTTTTGTATCTAGCGGGTTTTGGGCATTTTCTTGAAACTTTTTTTCAGTTTTTTGTTAAAGATCAAAAATAACGGTACCTATCTGTAGTGCCAATTTAATTTTTTTTTCCAATTAATTATGAAAATCTTATTATTCTCCCAAAAGTGCACAATTTAAAAAAAAATTAGTAATCTTTTTTACAAAACGGCAACCATTTTATTATTTTTTTTTTTGCGGATTTAAAAAAAAAGTTATCAAAACTATTTTTTTAAAAATTCGATATGTACCTATTCCGAAAATGGGTAAATGATATTTTTTTTTCAAAATTGATTTTTAATCTCCGCATTATAAATACTAAAAAATGGCGTACCAATTTTTTTTCTTAACAATGTTTTAAATATTTTATGTATACAAAATTATTTTTAAAAAAAACTGCTCTAACGATTTTTTAAAATTTTTTTTTCTCATAAATTGAGATTTGTTTAAGAATTCAGATGGTGTACATCACGTCGTTGATGTCAAAACAATTTCATGTCGAAGTTATTTATTCAATTTATTTCTTATTGATTTTTTTTAAACAATTGTTCAGTCTAAAAATGTATTTTTGGAGTACATATAACATAAACCTAATATTTTTTTTTTCAAATACTACAGAATTTTGTTTTCGCATTATAGGTCTTGAAGGGCTTGAATAAAAAATCATATTAGAACCCAGTAAAATTCTGGCAAAATGTAAAAACCGTTAACGGCTATAACATGTTTCCTTTATTTTAAGTTTTCACCAAATTTTATATTTCGTTTTATTGTAAATATTTTAAATGTACCCCGTCTAGATACACATTTTAAGCAGGGCTTAAATGTAAATTCAATGCATAGATCGATATAAAATATACCAGAAGGAATCTTCACTTTCACGCAGTTGTAAGATATGTATATCTCATGTATCAACATCTATATCTTTATTTAGGACAAAAATTCTACAACTTTCTTGCACTCATAATAATAATTGTTCACAAGGTCAATGTCGTTTGACAATAATAAAATGTAATAATTGTAAAAGATCCGCATTGTCATTCCACCAGTCAATCCCGCCGCCGCGCCGCCACAATGCACCGTCACCAAATATAATGGTCGTGTGTGATTTTCTTTGGCGTGTGTAATCGTGTATCCCACCATCAAGACTGATGAATGACAAAAATGTATAAGAAACTTGTCGGCTATTCCATCATTATATATGTACCTACATGAGATACATTAACCAAGTCCTGCGCAAAGGTCCACAATTATAATTAGTTTCACTTTGTTCCGCATAAGTGAACCGTGCGTTCGCATATCAATTATTGTTCAGAAACCATTTCACACTCATATTATATGAACTGTAGGTACATATATATAGAGTTCACACACTTTAAGGCTTGAGTGCGCCCAAAGAGTGAAAACCACAATTTAAAATTAAACAACAACAAAAAAATAAACAAAACATACAAACAAGTAAGTGTAAATAAGTCAAATAATTGACAACTTGTCAGACTTAAAGAGTCGAAGCAACAGTGGCGCATATGTATGTATTGGTGTTCTCTCAGTACACAGATAGTCAAGCTATCATCACCAACCTCCGCGATAGCACAAATCCTAATAAATAAATAACTACAATAATAATAATAATTAATTTGTTATGATTGTTATGGAACAACAAGTGCAAATTAAAGTAGGTAAGGAGGCTCGTATTACCCTCGTTAGTCGTTATGCGTTATAAATCGACAATACGTGCTTCTTCGATGCAGGGCATTGTTAATTGAGTGGGCGCTTCGTTGATTATTTTTTTTTTTTTACACTTAAACGTGGAGGGTTAAAACTCTTTGTAGCTCGAATTACCCGGAGTACTGCTCCAATTATTTCGTTTCTATTTTTAATTGCCATTATAAGAGCATAATTCAACTCTATATGCACTTCAGTGTATTTTCTTAGTATAATTGGGAATAAAAAAATGTGGCCTCAACTTTGCAATGCAATCTTATTTTTTATTTATTTCTCTAAACTTGTTCTTTGAATCTTTTCGTGGTGTAAGGTTAAAGCTCCCGTAAAGGGGTCAGATGTGAATTTGAAAACCATTTGCAGTGAAAATATTTATAATATATACAGGGTGCTCCAAAGTTATATTGTCGATAATTTTCGATTTCAATTACATACTAGTTTTTGAAAAAAAAAAAAAAATAATACAAACTCAAAAATTTAAGAAAAAAATAATTTTGAAAATTTTTTTAAAAATCAAAACTTTGATTTTTTGAAAATTTTGTGTAAAAAATTTCATTAAAAATCAGATCAATAGAAATCGAAAACCAAAAAACTGGTTCTATGAGAGATACCATTTTTAAACAATAGATACATTTTTTCCATAATTTATAGTAGATTGTTCTGATATTAGTTCACACAAATATATTTTAATCAAAATCATAGGAGCCGTTTTTGAGAGAAATGATATTTTCAATACCGGTTTTTTAACATTTGTAAGGGAGGTACCATTATTTTTGGTTATAAGAAAAAAAAATTATTTAAAATCTACTAGATAATGTCAAAAAACTTAATAAAAATCGATCAAGTCGTTTTCGAATTATTAAGTTCTCAAACAAAATTTTGAAACTTTTTTTAATAATCCAAAAAAAAAAAAAAGTTGAAAATTTTGGTACATAATATTTTTAAAATTATTGTAAACATTCTCCATAAAATTGTCAAAATCAGTTAAACCGTTTTTTTAGAAAATCGAAAATAAAAAAAATGGTTCTATATTGGAGCTACCATTTATGTATAACAATTTTTGGAAGTTTTTTTTTAATGGTAGCGTTTTAGCGTTTTCGTAAAAAAAAAATAACTGAATTAAAAAAAAAAAAAAAGTGAGCAAGTTTTTGAGAAAAATAAGATTTTTATTTTTTGCTAAAATTATACCTACCGCAGATACCGTTATTTTTGGTCTTAAAAAAAATGAAAAAAACGTGTGGGGGGAATGCTCAAAAAACGCTAGGTACCAAGTTTAAAGAAAATCCACCCATAAATTTAAGATACATCCGAAAGGACAGACAGACAGACAGAATTGCGAGACCAACTTTTTTCGACTTCGCTATCATCGTAAAGTCAACTTTGATCAAAATCTCGAGTTCGATTTTTTTTTACGAATGCATAACTTGCCATAGAGTACCTACATACATACATATATGTATATATTGCAAGTAAAAATATGTTGATGTTTTCTTGTAGAGAGTTTTAAAATTTACAAATTATGTACCAAAATATATCGATAAAATATACGGTTTAAGAGTTTTATCAGAAAAACTTTTTGAACTAAGCAATATCTTTGTAACTCATCTGACACTGGTCCCGTTAACCTTTAACGGGTTGCTACTTCTTTTTTCACTTAGTTGTTTCCCTAGGTGTATTATATTGTTATTCTTGCTCTATTTGTTCAACTTGCCATAAATTCCCATACAATGTAAGGAATGATGGCGTATGCGATATGAGTTTATTATTTTAAGTGCGCATCTTGCATAACAACATTTTTTTTTTTTTTTTGGTACGGTAGTTTCTTTCAGTGTTCAGTTCTTTACATTTTCCTCTGCCATTTACCTTCGCCTGAAAAATGCTAGTAAAGTGGTGAAGAAAAATTGGTTTAGACTCAAAAATACCTGGTTCACTGTAACGTGGACCTGCAAATCGACTTTTATCCTAAAGACCATTTTCCCATCCCAATTTCCAACTCTCAAGTCTTAATTTTACCAAATAACGTTGTTCTGTTAGTGGAAAGTTTAAAAATCAGAGATTCAAAAAAATTATTGAGATTTTTCTTCAAAAAAAAAAAAAAAAAAAAAAAAAACAATCTTATACTCAATTTTGATGCTTACTCTAGTATCCAGTACAAAATAAATTTCGCTTGTATTAAATGATTTTATTACAACTACTAACCGTGGCATTAAAAACCATTTCCAGAAGCATTAAAATACCTAACTATAACTATAAAAAAACAAAAACGAATTAAAAACAAAAATGGCGCACAACTCGACAGGATATGGGATCACCCACTGATTTGGAATTTTTGTTTAGCAAACACTAAAATATCCAAGTGATACCTACCTTTCATCAGTTAAATAAACACACAAACTCTCTCTCTCTCTGTAGCTATCTCTCTCGGTCTTTCTTTTGTTTGCACCACCAGGAATGCAAGAAAGGGAATCCATTCCTTATTCAAACCTCAATCCAACTACAGTTTTTTTTTATTTTATTTTTTTTTTATTTTCAAACTCAGTGAGACTCGTGGTGGTGCAAGAAAAATAATGACAAAATCACAAATCAGCATCTGAAAGCAAAACCGAAGAGACACACTGATGCAGTCAAAAAGCGTGAAGAATTCTTCAGCGGGATGTAGACTCTACCTCTGTCTGATGATGGTATTGCTGTTGGGCCAACATAATCTAAGAGATCCTCTCGTCTGTGGTCGTAGAGTTACTTTAATAACAGTACTGTGTATTTTTTTTTTGGTCAACATACTTTGTGAAGTGTTGCTCACTATATTTAGTTATTTTTCATTAAAATTCGTTTTTTTAATCACATAATACTTTATTTTTAAATCTAAAAAAGTACATTACCAAAAGAAGATAAATCTGCAATCATCTACAAAATAAGCTATATTTTGAGATGCAAGTTTAAATTTATTTTTTTATTTTTTTGGACCTTAATCAAATGTGTGGTACAACGGTTCATCAAGTTGGAAAATTTCTTTCATATGTATATGAAATATATGGAAACACGAACATTTTCCCTCACCTTTACAACTTCTTTTTATTGTTACTTAGGAATTAAGGAATGATGCTGTGTGGTGTCAATCCAACATAGGTATATTTTCAATATTATTGCATCAGAGATTTATGGTGTGATCAGTCCAAATATCTGACAAGAATTTTTCGGAGGATTTAATTACTAAAAAAAATTCTTTTTCGTTTTTTTTTTTTAGAATTTTTATATGACAATTAAAAAAAAAAAAAAAACAATTAAAAAAACGAAAACACTCAAAATATTAAGCTATAGTTTTTTTTTTAATAAAAAAACCTATCCTTAGAAAGAGTTCTCGTAATTCATACAAAAATTAAAAACACCTAAACCCTTTTGGTTTTTATTGTTCGACTTTAAATTGACAAGAGAATTGAATATTAAGAGTCAAACTAGTACATTATTCGTTTTTGCAATATTCTGATTTCAAATTGTATTTTTTCGAAATCAGAATTTTGGAAAAATATTAAAAAAAAAAAAAAAAAAAAAAAAATGTTTAGCTTGATCTTTGGCTTTAAAAAGCAAAAGTATTATTAAAGTAACTATATCTTTGTTTTTTAATAATTTCTTCTTCATTTTAGGACAATATCTTAGAATAATACTGCCACTAATGCCTACATAGAGCAGCCTTACCAAATTGTATTGTATGGTAAGGCTGCTCTATGTAGGCGCCACGAATTATTTCTAAAAGTATTGACAATGCGAAATTAACACCTGCTTGTAGATAAATAAAATAGATGAATATAAAAAATAGGTGTTTTAGTGGGCGTGTCGAGGGGTGTGTTTGAAATTTTGTAAATATTAGACTGCAAAATAAATGTGCAAAATTTCAGGTTCCTAGATCTACCACGCACAATTGATACCAACTTGTAGGGCATTCTGCCCCACTGTATGAAATAAATTTTATAGATCATTATTTTCTCAAGGTTATTACGAAAATTATTCTTAATAGTACATAAAGGTAAGTCTGTTAATAATAAGCAATAAATTACATACATTTTAAAACTGAACAAACAAATATTCCACATACGCCATAGTGAACCACATTTATAAAAATTCAAGAAAATCCCGTTTAAGCCATAACGTTTTATTTGATAAAGAAATATAAATTTTGATGTACATATTTGTTATGTACCTAATTTCATTTTGCAGAGGACATTAACTTACGAAAATTTGATAGAGTTTGAATTGATCATTAAATCTTATAAGTTTGTGAAAGCAGGAGGTATGTATTTATAAAAAAAAAATAAAAGTACTTAAAGTAGGATAGGAATCCACTGTACCCATTAATGTGCCTTCATTTCCACCCCCGATTTCAGTTTTTTTTTTTTCAGTTTTCATTTGGTATGGCAAGTTATTGCTTCATAATAAAATTAAAGTCAAGATCTTTATCAAATTTGACAGTAATGACAAGGAAGGAAAAAAAGGACATGTATTTGTATAGATCAGTCCGTTCGGCTATTACCGGATTACTTACCGGATGGGTCGATTTTTTTTAAACTTCATTTTTTGGACATTTAAAAAAAAAAAAAAATTAGGACCGAATCCAACGGTACCAACAACCAACAACAACGATACAAAAAATTTGGAGCAATCAATAACATGCTTTTTTTCAAAAACCAGCTCACAAATTTAAAGAAAAATTAGTAGGTAATTTTATTTAAAAAAAAAAACTAGCTATATTTTTCTATTTTTTTGGAAAAAAAAAGTTCTGTTTAATTATTTTTTTATCGAGAATGTTTTAAAAAGTTTAAATTAAATTGTATAGGTTCCGAAATTTTTCAAACAATTTAATTTATATACAACTTTTAGATTTATTTAGTTTTTTCTTTTATTAATACAAGAAGTTTAAAAACACGACTTTTAATTTGTCTTCGATTTTTGTCTGCTAGTTATCACCAGTAAATTCTACTGAATATTTTGCACAGCTCTATAGATATGAAATTTGTTTGTATATATATTTTTTTTTTTATTTTATACTTTTTTTTTTATTATTATTCAAATCAAGATTTGGAAATTCTTATGATGTGCTCACACGTTATTCGAATACCCGCAGACATTTGGTGAAGATGCATCTTCAAATAAAACCACAAAAATATTCGATCTTTTGGCATTTCGAGTTGTTTTTTTTTTTTTTTTTTTTTTTTTTGTGCATTATCATGTCAATGGATTTCAAAAAATATTTTCGGTTTCGATTTGTGATATAACAATAACCCACAGGACACAATTGACATTTTTGAAATCCTTTTTTTTATATTGCATAATGTCCTTTATGATAAAAGTTATATTATACAAATTTAAAAAAAATAATATGTCACTAAAAGTATTACGTAGGTTTACTTTCACTAGAAATGTTAACTCCATTATAAATCATTAAATTTTTAATTTTTAAATAATAATATTTTGGGTTATAATATTTCGCGTGTAAATGAACGATCTATCTGATCTGTTTTTTACGACCAATTATAGCGGTGAGCATTCAACTGAAGATAACTCGCTATAATTGCATTTATCGTCGAATTCAACGATATTCACTTAATTGAACCAGTATAGTCAAGTAGGTAAATTAAAAGATGAATCAATATGAAACCAGTGTTTTTGAGAAGTTACATTTTGTTCAAATTTTGATATTAATGTTTCGTTTGCCGTTATATAAAACAGTTAAGGTAACTCACATCGCAGGTTCAAAGGATTTTAACTTTCTTCTTGGATCTTCTGTCCCCCGCACACGCAACTCTGTTGGTCCGCCTATGCTAGGTAGGAGTACACAAAATGTCAAATGCTGATGCATGTACATCCACACTGACGTCATTTTGACACATGCCATATACTCAGTGTACTTGCTGACGTCAGTGACGCGGATGTATGAGATGCCTGGTGTCTGTGTCAACAGAATTTTTGAAGAAGAATACCATCTGTGATTAATGAACTTTCTTGAAATAACGTGTCATATTTGGCAGATATACATTTACCTCAATAAATTTCTTAATAAAATATTTAAACTTATCATTTCTAATTTTTATATAAATCCCTACATATTAATCTCGGAACAGGCTCATAAGTCCACAGGCCAAAAATCAATAATGGTTTTTGACCGACTTAGGTGGGTTAAAAATCCATAAATGTATTGTGGATTTTTAACCCAGCTTGGTGGGTCAGGAAATTCTTGTGGACTTCTGGCCTATAGATTGTGGATTTCTGACTCAGTTTGAAGATTTGAAAAATATTCATTTTATTATTATCAAAAATCACTTAAGCTTAAGATGAGTCTTAAGAGTTCAATAGGAAATAACATTTATTTGCTAAGATCCTAGAAAACCGCTGAAGTCCGATGTGCCAGACGCATTTTCTTAAAAAAACAGTATATCGGGTGGTCCGCTTCGCAGCTTTAAAGGATTTAAACTACCTTTTGGGTCCTCTGTGCCGCTCACTCAACTCCATTGCTCTGCTTAGGGTATGTCGTCAGGCAGGCGCTAATGTCGACAGTTTTCTTAATAAACACTACCTTGAGTATGATTTTCAAAAATTCCTGAAAATATTTGTGGAGTTATGACCCACTTCCTTTCTAAAATTATAGAATATTGACCCACTTTTGTGTGGACTTCTGTCTCATAAGGATGGGTTATTAGTCCACAGTTGATTTGTGGACTTGTAACCCACCCAAGTAGGTCAAAAATCCATTGTGGAATTATTATTATAATCCTGCGCAATTAATTTCTGGCAATTATGTCTCATTTAGTGATTTATGACATATCTATTCATCATTAAAATTTTATTATTTAATATCCATCAAAATCGGAATTAAAAAAAATGACAAACGATTAAACTTCCATTTAATTATTTCACACAAACATAAACAATAATTCCACTTAATTATATAGCCAATAAATTAAATTTAAAAATCCAAAAATAGTTTCGAATAAATTATTCCCCAAATATAATTAAACTTAAATTTAAATCACATTCAAATTGGACGCCAATTTTTCTTTCTTTTCATCAATACCGATTACAAATTCATTGAGAATGAAACTTATAAGTTTCGGCAAACCTTTATTAGCAAGCTAATCTTGAAACAAAGTGGCAAACCATAATAAACTATTGTATACCGCATTGTATAAATATACATACATATCTAATTTATTCAAGTCATTCTACCTACAAGTTCTAAGGCGCATATATTTTATTATTTATAGGTAGTCTCGTGATAAAAATCGACGATATTTAAGATACCATCTTTTGTCCTATAAAAATGTTTACATATATTTGTGGTCAAACTTGAGGTGAATTCTTTTGTTCTAAGACGATTATAGCCGACAATATGGCGGGCAACCAGGAGCAAGACGAATGAATATAAACAAAACCAAAACATTCAACACAAGAATCATAAATTTATTCGCAAATCTAAATGATCGTGTTTGGTTTGATCGTAAAAATGTTATGCGGTGCTACGCTAAAGATTATGAGATCTAATTTTATGTTTTTTGCTTAATTTTTGGGTTGATATTTTGGCTCATAAAAAAAAATAAATAAAAAACAAAATTGTTAATTTCTTATGATGGTTTGGTGTTTTAACTGAGATTGGATTATTTAACCCATTTGTTTGGCTTAATAAGATCTGATTAAGAAGATAAATTATGTATATGATGCTAAAGAATGCCTGACCCAGTGTTAAGGTATAGCCTATATATTTTATAAACGGGTTCTAGTTAGACATTTTTTAGGAGGGATTTACAATTCTTTGTCTGAGCTGGATAAGAGATAAGCATAGTTAAAGATTTTACCTGTACTAAACTTTTCTGACAACAATCTGATTGTGTAAAAATATGACTTGGAATCTTATAGAAGGATAAAAGGTTTAAATATATCTTCAAATTCAAGTAGATCCATTCTATTTAATTTATTTTCATAATTAATGACATTTTTCCAATATATAATAGAATATATTTGTGATAGAATTCTGGACTAGGTTATTCTATCTTTAAGGTTCTTGATATTCTGACAATTTAATCGCAAAATTGATTAATTATGCATATACATATATTATTTATAAAATCTGGTTCCCTTTTCCGACTGTCATCTCATACCACACCGATTTTGAAAAAAAAGAAAGTTTTTAAATGAAGCGGAATTAACTGCTGATTTGATGAATTATAATTAATAATTCGTTCGAGAACTCCAATTGTTTGTTAGACATTTTTTTTTTTTTTTTTTTTTTAAACAAACACAAACATATATTTGCCAGTAAGACCTAGGGTCTTATAAATTATGCAATTTCAGAAGGAATAGAAGGATAGGATAGATTTTTGTTGGCACAGTGGATTAAGAAATTAGCTTTTGATTTTTCTCATTAAATCCCAGGGGTGGCGTTCAGTTGAGGGAATATAAAAAAGAATGCTGCCTAGACTGGGGATCGAACCCACACATCCAAGATAGCAGTCATGCACTTCTTCCACTGCGCCGGGGCCATTATGCAATAAAAGTAGAGAACTTGCACTTTTCAATTGGTAATATTTTAGCATGTGACATTAAGTCGATTTTTATATTAAATGACAGTGCTTCTTTCAAAAATTTTCGCACGGGTAGGCTAGTTAAAGTTATTATGGTTCAATTTTTTGGGATGTTTCAATTAAATGTTATAAGAAAAAAACAGAAAGTGTAACATATTCACGTACGCGCGTTTTCCAACAGATTTTTTTTTTTAATTTTTGTTAGAATCAAAAATAATGGCGGTATTTTTTTCTTAGTAAATAATGAAAATCTTATTTCCTCAAAAACTTGGTCAAAATTCTTTTTAGATACATATAGGCTACCTTTTTGGAAAAAAATTACGAAACAATGGTTATAAATGGTCCCTCACATAGAATTTTTTTTTAATTTTCGATTTTCTTAGAGATTGTTTTGAAAAGTTTTAAAAGTGTTGCTTATTTTTTTTATAAAATTTTCTAAATTTGTTTTTTGGATTAAGAAACAAAAATAAATTTTACTGAAAACTAATAATAATTAGAAAACGTCTTGGTCTATTTTTATTAACTTTTTCAAATTATTTTGCAGATTACAAAAATTATTCGTTTAACCAAAAATAACGGTTTATACCGTATAAGTGTTTAAAAAATCGTTAAGGAAGATCTAATTGTTTTTCTCCTAAGATTTTTATTCAAATATATTTGAGAAATAACATCATCAGTACGATTTTACAATTTTACAATTTTACATTACATTGTTACTAACGGTATCTCTTATAGAACCAGCCCTTGAGTGCGCGTATCTTATTAATCGAAAAAAAAAAAAAATAAGAATTCTCTCCTTCATCTTGGAAACGCCTTCAAATACCCAAATTTTATTCACACCATCTATCAAATCAAAACTAAGAACTTTTATTTTAACTTTCAGAAAATTCCTTTACAACATCTTTTCCAATATCTTCAACAAACCTTTGTCCCACCTTCATAGACAGTGAATTATTCACTTCTGATTTTTCTCTCTTTTTTGTTCATCAAGGGCTACGAGACGCGACGATGCTGAAACTCTTTGGTCGGCGCAGCGGCGGCGTTCATAAAGGCGCACATCACTATGTGCGCATCGTCTTGAAGCACCTCTCTTTAAAATATGTAACACACCTTCTTGTGAATTTGTCTGAGCTAAATTATATGTATCTGTATCTAAAGGAAGTGTTAAAAAGGTAGCTGTTTTATTCGACATTTTCAACTTATTCCAAGGTTACCAAATATAACTAGCTGTTGATGCACTTTACTTTCTGTATAAGAAATTACATCATAACCAGATGATAATTTCCTAAACTTTCCTAATTTGTGTTGGGACAAATAATCTATTAAAATTACCTTCTTAACCTAACTTCAAAAAACAATCTGTTAGACTCTTTTAGACTCAAGAATTTTTCAAAGTGAACACTTTAACAGACAACTCGATCTAGTTTTTTTTATCTGATGTTTTAAATTCTACTTCACTTCAACCTTGATCCAATATTTTTATTCTTATGGTATTTACATACGTTTTTATTAATATGAACTTTTCATTTTACAACTTATACAATACTTAATAATTCTTCCATAGTATGAATATAATATATAGTCTAACATAAAAAAAAAAAACTTGATCAAATGAAGTCATCAATTCTGGAACCAAAATTTTACTTAAAATGTTTACCAAATAAATTTATTTTTTTTATCAACGGCTAACCTTGATTTCTTTGTCTTCAATATTTACAAACAAAATAATTTTGCAAATCCAAATTAAACAAACAAATAACAAATTATAAACTATTTTAAACTAAATCATAAACGAAGTTATTACGCAATAGCCTTTAAGATTAATAATAATAATAAACATCGTGCCTCCAATATCAAAATAAAATCACTTATCAAAATCACTAACGACAAAATTTATTGCATATACAATTATGACACATTCAATTTTGACACCTCCATAATAAAATGTTTACATTATAACTGTGCTGTTGCTGCTGCTTGGCTTGTGGGCAACAATAATAATTATTATTATCATAATATGTGAAATTGATTCCTATAACGAACGAGTGATGTGCCGCTTTATAAATAGAAGTTCGTTCGTAAAACAAAAATTCTTCAATCAGCACCCCTTTGAAGCTCATATCACTGTCCCTTAATACTCTCTATCTCTATATTTCGACTCAACTCAACTCAACTGATGATGATGGGTATTAGTCGAAAAAAACCATTCAACTTTTTAAAATTTAATTCCAGGAATAAATCAGCTGTCAACGCCTGCGCGCGCTAAAAAACCATTTCGCCAGCTGACCAGTTTGAAATGATTAAGCTTACAAGAGAGTGTTGGTACTGCCCCAATGACGTCTGTATAGCGCGATTTCTACGAACTATGTCGTGCGCCAAGCTTCATATCGCTTATCGAATCGTGTCGTTGTCGAATTGCTAATAATATAATTGATGTTTTTTTCTTGTACACTTTTATGTTTAAAAATAAACGCGGCTGAATTTTGACAGCTCATTCTTCAAGTTATAGGCATGCGTTTGTGAATTTCCCATATGTGAGCAAGCCTCCGGTTTGCAGAGGAAGTTTGCCCTAAAATTTTCAGAATATTGAATGAGTTGTTCAATTATGTTTGCCCCAAGTACCTATATTTATATTATTTCGAGGAATCAGAAGCTTGTGTGCATTTATTTTGGCGTGATGTTAAGGAACTTAACTCTACATTTGATAGCTACACATATGGGTGGGGAAAATATAGTCGAAATAATATTTGTTATGATTAGACTTTTTATGAGTCAAATTTGAAATTAAGACGTCAGAGCACGTT
The DNA here is from genome assembly GCA_951394125.1 of Epistrophe eligans. Classification (NCBI taxonomy): domain Eukaryota; kingdom Metazoa; phylum Arthropoda; class Insecta; order Diptera; family Syrphidae; genus Epistrophe; species Epistrophe eligans. Next base: position 90,746,624 of record OX596029.1, read on the forward strand.
TAAAAATAATTGGTGTTGCTTATAAGTGTTATGATGGGGAATAAACGTGATTTTAGTGTGAATTCTGTTATCTTCACTTCCTAAAATAACTTCAGAATTGAACAAAAATTCTATTTTGGGGAAAAGAAAAAAAACAAAATTAAATTTAGACGTAATGAGACTTTTCAGAAAGCAGCACGAGACATTTGACTCTGTGGGATTTGCCGATAAGTTCAGCTGGCGTAATTGTTTGATATTATATTCATCATCATATATTATCATAAATTAAATGAAAATGAGATCGTGTTTCATCGGCCAGGCCATCGTCACACTTATCGTTTAATTAGCAAGTCTAATAAATTTATTGTAAGCATTAAATTATATTGAGATAACTTCAAGTATGCGGAATTGTGTTAGGAACGAAGCGGTGGAGGCGGTGGCGGTGCGGTGACGGCTGAAGTGCGGTGTGATTCCCGGCGCTGGCGGCCAGCATGTTTATCGGGGAATGTCATATAGGTTGGTAGTAAAAGCTTTAAAAATATAAATAAAAGTTATTCTTGTAGTGAATTTAAATCCGAATTGTGGTTATTTTTATTTATCAGGTACTTTTAGCAGCGTACGCTCTGCCGGTGATTTATCAAGAACACATGGTGGGAAAATTTTATTTTAAAATTATTTTATCAGTTTTATTGTTTATTTTTATTTTTGTTGTTTTATTTTACTGTTTTTCGAGCAGCAACAGCAACAGGTATATTTTATAAGCTGAAGAAGCTTTTCTTTTCAATTTTATTATTCCATACGTACTTGTGAAGTATTACACCTTACATATGAGCTTAGCTCAAATGGGGTTTTGCTGTTCGGAATAGATATACATTTATTAGATAAAAACAAAAACAAATGTGATTGATACTTCCTTCAACTTTTTGATGATCTGGGGAAATCCGGAATGAAGGTTCAAATTGTATATTTTTTTTATTCAAGTTTGCTCAGAAATAATTTAAAACCCGATTTATGGTGAATTCACAATTAAGATATTGCTCATTATTATTATATCTACTTACAATTGAAGGCAATAATAAAAAAGTATAGGATTAAATTTAGTCAAAAGTGTGCAGGGTGTGTTTGTGATGTTTGCGTCATTTTAACATTTACATTATAAATTTGAACTACTCATAATGTAATCATTTGGAATTTAGAACTTAATCCCGAACTTTATAATGCATTTTTTAATGTGTCACCATTTCGTTTAAAAATTGTTTTTTATACATTATGTGTGATTACTTTAGAATTTTATTTTCAAATTATTGCGAGATGATACGATGAGCGTTGTGATTTTTGGAAATTTAAATGTTGAAAAACTCATTAATCATTGTGGCGTATTTTTTCCTAGAGAAATTAATGATTCTTATGAAGTTAAGTTAAACTTTTTTAATAATTTTTTTTTCTCATATTTTTTTTTTCGTAAAACCAAAGGTCATTTAACTGCAACGTGAATTGTTAGAAGGGAAGTAAAGAGTTGTTGCTGGAACTTCTTAGGTCATTGTAAGGTCACTGGAATCGTAAAAGTAGACATTTTAGACTAAGCCGTATGTACAGTTTATGGAAAATCATTCCCCCTGTTTTATTTGCCCTCGTTCTATTTACCTAGCTAAAGCATAGTTTTACTGAAAAAGGGCATTTTGAGAGATAAGTAGATTTCATGTGCGTGAAAAATGTTCAAGTGCTCTAGTTTAAGAAATAATAATTCTGCGTGTATCCGCATGATCGACTTTAATTGTGTAAGGGTGAGAAATAGGTAGATGGGTTTTAAGGGCGAGATATATGGAAGGGTGAGATTGAACTGAAAGGATTTTTTCTCCATCGTGATCCAGCCATGCTGCACATGATAACAACCTCTAATAGAATGACCAATGACCATGGTAGATTTACATGGTATGTGTATAATCTTCATTTATTGCATCTGAAAATTTGTAATAAAAGTAGAGCGGAATAAATATTTTCGAAAAAGAAAATGTTTGTATAAATATTTTTTATTATAAAAATGAACATGTTCGACTTTTGATATCTAGATTATGGTATTATCCTACAAATCTTCATTTACCATGCTGTTTTTAACTATCTCTCTCTCTCTCTCTCTCTCTCTCACTCTCTCTCTCTCTCTCTCTCTCTATGCAACTAAATAAAAAAATAAATACATTTTATGTGTTTTATGTCATTTCCGCGTTGGGCGCCATTTATTCAAATAATATTTTTCTTGGTGTATCAATTTTCCTACAATCTTCATTTTTATATATGTACATGTAAGGCTATTCTGCTTTTTTATCTTCTCTCTCTGTCTCTTTCTGTCAAACTAAATAAATAAATAAATTTTATGTTTTTTTCATTTCCGCGATGGGCGCTAATTATGCAAATAATATTTTTTAATTTTTTCTTGAATATCAGTTTTCCTACAATCTTCATTTTAATTTATCAAGCTGTTTTGCATTTTATTTTCTCTCTCTCTCTGTCTAACTAAATACATAAACTAATAAATCTTATGTTTTTTTTATTCCCACGTGGGGCGCCAATCATACAAACAATATTTTTATAAAATTTTTCTTGGTATCTCGATTTTCCTACAACCTTCTTTATCAAGCTGTTTTGCATTTTTATCTTCTCTCTCTCTCTCTCTCTCTTTCTCTCTTTCTGTCAAACTAAATAAATAAATACATTTTATGTTTTTTTTTTTTCATTTTCACGTTGAACACGAATTATTTATTTTTTGTTTTTATTTTTTCTCAATATCTCGATTTTCCTACAATCTTCATTTATCAAGCTGTTATCCATATTTATCTTCTCACACTGTCCACTTATGTAAATAAATAAAAATTTTTTCATACCTACGTTGGGCGCCAGTTATTAAAACAATATTTTTATGATTTTTGTTCCTTATTAAACTACAGAATTTATGTTTAAGGTTCAAAAGGAACGTCGTCGTCCTAAATGTAAGGTTTGATGAAATTGCTATCACAACACTGTTCATTTATTATTGCTGCAAAACTATCCATATTCGCTTTCCGCTATTTCGTCAACTTTAAATAATCGACGGACGGTCCACAAAATTAAATATAATTTTTGCGGTAGTACCACATTATAAGTTTTGAAAGTCAAATAGGAAACTAAGTGAAGAATTATTTTTTTAGAATTTAGTTTGTTTTAAACGAAATTTTTGTACCAAAAATTTAATTTTGGGGAATTTGAACAAAAAAAAATAAATAGAGTATCCATTTTGTAAATTTTCATTAAATTTGATCAAATTAGGTCAATTCAAAAATAACAAAATAAAATAATTATTTGCCATCCTTGTTTTTGACCTTTTTTCTGAATTTTGGTACATAGCTGTAATAAATTCACTTTCATGCAAAATTAAACATTTAAGTACATATATTTTAAGCCATTTTAAACATTAATTTGATTAAATGTATACATTTGAAATTTTCATACCATATTCTGACTTGTATTTGGAAGCCAACATTTCGACTACACAAGGATAGTTTTGCTTCTCTTGCCCTACTCTCTCTTAAGAAAATGAGTTTCATGATAACGATGTGACGTTTATGTTGCTATCACACAATTAGTATAGTTTTTTTTCATTATTTTGTTCTTAAATAGTACCTAGTTTTTAGATTTGATCCGATTATGCTGCTAAAAAACAAGCAAAGGCAAATCCGTAAATAATCTTACACTAAACTATAAGACAGTTTTAATTTTTAAAATCCTTGGTTAGTCTACACAATTCAGCCCAATTGAATCTACATCAAGGTGATACTTGCTTATGAATCACCCATACATCCCACAATCATCGTCATCAGCATTGTGCTCGAAATACAATTCGAAAATCCCAACTTGCTGAAGTTCCACTTTTTTTTATTCCATTCATCAAAGTAAACCGAAATCTCAACAACCAGCATTTATTATTTATCCGACTTAATAGCCTTCACAGCAGAAACATTCTCTCACAGCACAAAAACACAGCACAAAGACACAAATAAAAATAATAATAATAATAATCATAATAATATGTACAAAAAAAAAATCTCTTCCCATTCCGTCATATGACCATCCACTCCAATGAGAACTTGTCTCAAATTAAAGACTCAAAACATGAAATCCAAGTCGAAGTGCAAAAAATCAAGCAAACAAACAACAAAACACCTCGCCAACATCGAGAGTGCAACACCACCAATACCAACACCAACACCAACAACACCACCTTCTTTTCCCATCCCACTGGGAGGTAAGAATTACATTTCATAAACACACCATGAACCCGCAACCTGAAGCCTCCTTGCCACCATTCTGATGGTTGGCCCCTTCTCAAATTGCCCTCAGAGCAATTGGACGACAAACGACCACGACACAGCCAGCACAAGTGCAGGTGTTTATGGTGGCAATTATTAAATTATTGCCACATATGGCAGCAAGATCATGCATATGGACAAAGTGTCAATCATGCAGAAATTGCCATCGTCGTCGTCGATCGTCGTCTCTCGTCCTGGATGTTGGGCGCTTTGAGATTGAGAGTACCAACATCAGCATCAGCATCCGAGTGCGGCGTAGTTCCCTTGCTAAACATAAGATTTCGTTGCTTTGTGCTTGTTTGCTATTTGCTAATGACACGAGGAGACTAATTATTGTTATTGCACTCGAGGAGACCGATCGACATCAGACCGGTCCAGAGTTGAGGAATGGGAAACCTACAGGGTAGCTAGCAACATCATAAGCCTGATGTGCTTCGGTCGTTGATGCTTCGCCTAGAATCCGATGGAATTAATACAATAAATTCGCTGACCATTGCAGAATTGCAACAGTGCCGCCTGTGGACGGTAGTCATGGCGGTTGTGGTGGTGGTAGCAATCTTGTATAGTTGTGAAATAGTTCAATTTGCAAATTGTCATCAGTACCTTCTCAATATAATATGCTAGTGCTCATTCCTCATAATAACTATTTATATATGAGCTCACCCACCCAGGAGCCAAGAGTGTAGGTAGTTGGTAACATGTAAAATCCTCTACAAAGTCGAAGGAAAACTTACATATTGTCCAAACAGAGAAGGTACTATTAAGTTTCATCTTCTTTAACAGTGGCGGATTAGTTAGGGGCAATTAAGTAGGCCGGGTTTAAGGTTTAATTAAATTTATTTGTTTTTATTTAAATTCTTTATTGTCTTCTTTACAATTTGTAGCTGAATGTCTTATTTCATGTAATTCAATTTGATTCCCTGATCAATAAATTAAACTAATTTTTACTTTATTATTGTTATAAGCAAAACCGTACGATTCTTTGCAATACCATTTAATGACCATTTGTCACACTACGAAATTTTAACTTTCAAAGAAAACTATTTAATATAACATGGATTTAATTCAAGATCAAAGAAAAGTGGGTGTGGCAGCAGGCGGGCGGACTTTGACATAAATTACACATAATGTATATCATACTTCTGGCTCAAGAGATTTTTGTGTTAGAAAATTTCAAATTCCTAGATTTCTAAAGTAAGGTGAAATCTCAGATGTAATAAAAATGGGCGTGGTAGAGGGTGGATTTCCAAAAAAAAAAAAAACAAATAGGTAAGTTATGTTTCTGGCAAAAAAAGAGATTATCATAAATGTTCATGTCTTCTAGTGAGGTATGATCTCTTTAATATAAAAAAGTGGGAGTGGTAGTAGGCGGAACAAATTATATCTACATATGTCATGCTTGAAGTTCGAAGAGAGCTTAGTTTTAACATTCTAAGGTAATTCAATAAGGATAAAATTAAATTATGATAAAAGTGGACGTGGCAGAAGCGAACTATATAAAAACTACATAGTTTAGGATTAAGATTTTACAAAATTTCATCTTTCGAGCGATGTAAATTAAGGAGATTAATATGTATCTGCTTTATAATAAAAGTGGGCGTGGTAGTAGGTGGATTTCAAACAAAATTTACACATTTCATAGTTTTATTGAATTTTCAGCCACCTTATAAGATTATATAAGAATAAAACTCTAATATCTATAAGAAAAGTGGGCGTACTAAAAGGCGTGGTAGCAGGCGGAAAATTTAAAATATGTCATAATCTAGTTTGAAAAAAGCTTGATTACAAACTCTTAACATTCTTAGGACACCTAGTAAAATCTAAAATATGATACAATGGGCGTGGCAGTGGGTGGATTTTATTCAAACCACTTTCTAAACCATCTCGCTGTTAACAAAAATTTATTTATTTTTAAAAGACTTCTTAAAATTTGTGCCTTTGCCTTTAAAGGGATAAAACCTACATAATGTAAAGATAGATAAAAGAGTTTTCCTGTTAAAGTTTGTTTTAATATATTTTTTTTTTAACAGATCCGGCCCTGGTCCCATCAGAGATGCTGTGGGATTTATTTCAGGGTTCAGTGGCAGCACTGACCGCTGACGACGACGACGGACGATGCATGTTAGCTGGAGATTTAAGCTGTTGCTTTGAAAGCATCTTAATTCATTTAAAAAAAAAAAAAAGAAGGAAGCATTCGCACGATGCACGATTGGATATTTGGTGTCAACGACTTGCATCTGCATGATTTATGTTCCTCTCAGGCATTAGCGGATTTCTTTTTTTTAAACACAAAACAACAACGTATCCGTATTATATCCGCGATGGGAATGGGAACCGTTTTATATTATTTAACTGCTCTCGGCATTCTTTGTCTTTGGGTCAAATTACTCATTTTATGTGTCAATCAGAGCTTTTTGCCACCAACGACGCCCACCTTCACATTTGATTCTTTTTTTTATATATGTACCTTTTTTCTTAAGATGAGTATATCTAAAAATAAAACAGTTTTTTTGGTGTGGGATTAATTCATACTCGTTTATAACTTATAATTAGGTACAAAAATACACCTGTTATTATATCTACTTTATTTGGTACGAGAGTATACAATAAACACTCAATAAAATAAACATTTAATTAAATTGTGAAATAATAAAAACAAAATATTGATTAGTTCGAGAAATGTATTTCTTCTTCTTTTTTTGCATTACCTGATGTTTACGTTTTTCTTCTTGCGATAGGTATAGATAATTGATAAGGTAAGTTGTGATGTATGTATATCATAAAATAAATTCTTGCTTGGAGATTCATCAATTTTGTTGGTGTATAAGAAGAGAGACTTCACACTTTCGGTTATTTATTTCTTTATATATGCATTTTTCTTAGCAAAAAAAAATAATGTATAGGGACTACCTCACTTAGATCTTTTGAAATCTGGTTAAAATAAAGCATGGGCTTCAGCCTCTCTGTCTCAAATTAGACGCTCCTCTTGCCTTAATTTTCGTATTCCAAATTGGCGATTATTCATCTTAGTATCGAAATCATCACTTCTTATTAATTATTATCATTATATGACAAATTAAATCAAATTAATTAGAAAATTTCTTTAATCATCATTATAGCAGAATTATACCTGATGATTTAACGAATTATAATTTTATTCAAAAATTTCATTTGGTTGTTAAATATTATTCCAAAAAATGAACACTAACAAATGAACACTTCCAACTGGTAACATTTTGGCCTGTGACGTTAATTTTTTAGGTCCGTTCACAAAATTTTTTTGATATTAAATGACAGTTAATTTTTTTGCGAGAATTCTCGCTCGGGTAAGCAGTAAAACTTAATTCATGAGAAAAAATGATTAAAAATCTTCTTTTTTTTTAAATGACTTTTATACATATAACATTATGTACATACAATTTTTTAAGAAGACAATTTGAAACCCTTATTTTAAATATTAATTAATATGAAGTTAAAAATTAAATTTCTAATAAAAAAAATCGTCAGTCCGTCGAATTCTCCAAAAAGTAATAAAATAATTAAATATTAAATACTTAAATATTTTATATTAAATATTTAACATTATTTCAATATTTTTGACGACTTTTTAGAAGCATCTGCGAGAAATTCTCTTAATAATGATTTTTGGTAAAAGTATATATCACCAGTAATAGAGAAATTTGCATAAAAATGATAAAAGTCGTTTTCAGAAAAAAAATTTCATTTTACGATAAGTAAAGAGGAAATTTAAATATAAAAAGTTGGTGTTAGTGGCAATAGGCGTTACAGTGGGCGGATTTTCCTAAAACTAAATTTTAAACCGTTCCTTCACTTCGAAAATTTCCTACAAATCAATTTATTGGTTTCCAAGAATATAGATTATGTATGTTTATATTTAGATGGACGTGGCAATGGAAGAGGTGGCAGGGGACGAGTAAAAAAAAAAAAACAAAATATCAGCTTTTTAAGGCTGCTAAATGTGAAATAAACTTAAATAATTACAAAAGTGGTAGATTTTATTAAAACCACTTTTTTAACCTTCATGGCGGCGCACTTTAATCCAAAAATCCAAAAGTTTTGGCAAAAATCAAACATGCAAAGTTTGGGATTCTTGAAATAAAATGAAATCGAGATTTTGACCAAACTTGACATGACGATTATAAGAAAATCAAACAAAGGTCAATCAGCCTTTCTGTCTGTCTGTTCATCTGCAGACTAAACAGATTGGTCTATTACCTTTATACTTAGTTTTTTATAATATTTTCAGACATGTTTTTTTTTTTAATTGTTTGTTTTTTTTGGACCAAAAATATTGAATACCTGCTATACCCATACATTTTTTTAGCATTTTAGAAAATATTATTTTTCTCAAAAATGACTCCAAATTAAATGGCACCTCCCATAGAACCATTTTTTTATTTTCGCTTTCCCCGAAAACGATTGAACAGATTTTGAACAATTTATTTGCGAAGAATAGTTTGAGAAGTCAGAATAATATTGCGCACTAAAATAAAAAAATATTAATTTTTTTTCGAAAACCTAATACATATTTCGAAAACGATTTGATGGATTTTTATTTAATATGATTTCAAGCCATTTTTAACATTATAAAGCAGATTTTAAACAAATATTATTCTTACAAGTAAAATTTATAAAGAAATTCTTATTATTTCCAAAAACGATTTCTGCGATTTTTATTAAAATTTTTTTGAGTGCTATTATTATAGTACGATCTACTATTTAAGAAATTTCACATTAAACCATTATTCGCAGTAGGTACCTCTCATAATAGACATGTTTTGTTTTCATTATTTATAAACTGATTTAAATTAATTTTTTAACAAAAGAGCTTCTAATAATTTCAAATAATATATACATATACATATATATACAAATTTTTAAAAATTAAAAACTTTGGAGTAAAAAAAAAAAAATATTTTATTTTTTTGAAATTTCAATATTCCAAGAATGGGTAGATGAATTTTTTTTTTCATAATTTATTTTTTACTACACTAAATACCAATTTTGTTTCTAAAAAGTGTTTATTAAAAAAAAAACTCGACAAAGATTTTTTCTAATTTTTTTCGACTCATAATTTTGGATTTATTTAATGAATCAGGTGATAGTCCAATTATATTATACAGCAAAATTGCGTGAAAGCTATATTTTAAAATATAGCCTACTCATGGTGTTCTTGAAATTATATTAAAAGTCCTCATCGATATGAGTGCCGCTAACAATTTTACGGGGGTTAAAGGTCAAATCTGTTTTTTTTAAATTAATATCTTCCCTTGTATAGAGAAATGTTGATGATGATGACTAATATGTAGCATAGAAAATTTTCTATAAAAATAATGTTAATACTTTAACAAAAAAATAACCGTTTTCGAAATAAATAGTATAGGTACATGAATACCGCCTTTTATTGGGTATTGTATGTTTCGAAAGAACTGTCTGGCAAACTAACGTTTCGCGGGGGTTCATTTCGTCGTTTTTCGTTTCACATTTTTTTTTTTGAGCATTTTGCTATTTCGGATCTATAAGTTTGGAAACGTTAAAATATTGAATTTATGAAACAATTTCTATTTTTATAAATTATCAAACAGGTTTCAATGAATAAGTGAATATTGTTGGTCAATCTCAAAGAAAACGTTGACAAAAAATTTATAAATTTAATATTATGAATAAACAAACAAATTAAACAAACAAAAAAACAGCCATAAACAATCTTAAAAATATAAAGTATTTTATAAAATTTGTTTCGGAAAAATGAAATTAATAATTTATGATTTTACGCGTGACAAACTTAAAATTCTTTCGTCTTTATAAAATAAAAGTAATCATATATATATTTTTATTGTATATATTTTACAGATAAAGAATATATGAAATGAAAAAAGAAGATATGGAATATATGCCCTATAACTATTTTTTTGTTAACTACTTTGTAATTATAATTAGGTATTATCAGTTTTATAAAATTGACTCAGCTTTTTTACAAACCATAACATAAAATTTGCCAAATAAGTTTATCTTTTCGTTACATTGATAAGCTTCATAGGTGTGTCGCGGTATACAAAACTATACTACTTTTGTTGTTTAATATCTCAAACCAAATCAGTAAGAAATAAAATAATTACCAACATTTATATACATACTTCAGGTGGAGAGGTTATTCCACTTCAAACAAAATAATAATAAAAACAAAAAATAATATAATCTAATTGAGTCTAGCTCAGGGTGCCACACAGGTAATTATTGCCACCGTATAATGTAGGTACAAAAATATGTCTGCTCCAGCCGCGCTGCCGCCGCCAATATATTATTTCATATCAAATACGAGTACTAGATACAATTCAAATAATAAATACTACAGTTCCACAATTGAAAATGCTATTCAAATACTCAACTCTATCATACACCTATACATATGTTATGTATATATATATTTATAGAAGCTCTTAATCATCCAATTTACTTGGACGTTGTCCGCCTGTAATTACATAGCTTCAAATACAACTCGGCTGGAATTTTCATTTCCATTTCAATCGCTCAAAAACCCAACGAACTGGTTGCGCTAAGTGAGTAGTTCTATTGCAAAGTTGTATGCAACTGATGGTTAATACATGCACCAATTGAGTCTCGAAAATTACCATCAGAGTGCCAAGTATGAAATAATTGATGCAATCCAAAGCAATATCGCCAACAGAAACGAACAAAAAAGGAGTATTATTCCCGATATTAAAATACACATGGCACGCACGCGCGCCAACTCTTATAATTGTGGGGTAATATAAGTCTTGAGACGCGTTGTTAAATCACAGAAAATCCCCGCAACACTGCCGGCGCTGCCATCACCGCGCTGATCATGGACTTCTTTTAAATTTGTATATGATTTGACAATTAAATATGGATATACAATTAATAAGGCCAATATTTTTGTTGTGTCTCATTAAAAAAAAAAAAACACTTTCTCCTTTCTTACATCATTGTCCTGAAACTTCCATATCTGGGTGAATATAATAGCGTTGTCAATATTAATTATTATATTTTTTTTTAGAACTACGATATTAGGTCGTATTGAGGAAACTCCTATTTACATATTTCTCCACTGAAAAGGTAAAGTATCTTAAGTCGACTTAAGATGATTTGCTTTTTTTTAATGATCCCTATTACCAACACAGAGGCGCACAGTTCTGCCTTATCCGAATTCTTCTATCTCACTCCGTTTCCTTTTTAGAAAGGAAAAAAATCATCTTATGTTGGAAAATAGCATGATGACACAAGGTAAAATATCTTAAGTCCACATAAGATGTTGTGTTGAAGCGAATTACAAAATTTTAAGTATACTTAATATTATTTGATCTTAAGAGTTTGTAATAATTGTGAAAAGGTAAAACATCTTAAATGGACTTAGATAAGATACCAAACTTAAGAAATCAACGTATCTTAACTCAACTTAAGATTTTTGGAATCAATAATTTAAAATAAATTAAAAGCAAGCTATCTTAAGCCATAATTTGCGCTATAACTCAATAAATATTAACAATATCTTTTTACAATAAATTTTCTGATTGGGCCAATGTGTACAGTTTTTTCTTGCGATATTTAGGTACTATATGGCAAGTTATGGATTCGTAAAAAAATCGTACTCAAGATTTTGATCAAAGTTAATATTACGATGATAGCGAAGTTGAAAAAATTGGGTCTCCCAATTCTGACTGTCTGTTGTGATCCTTCCGGCTGCAGCCTAAACGGGTGAGTAGATTTTCCTTAAACTTGGTAACTAGCGGTATTTGGGCATTCCCCCCACACTTTTTTCAATTGTTTTTAAAACCAAAAATAACGCTACCTCCCGTACAAATTTTTTTTACCAAATTATGAAAATCTTATTTTTCTCGAAAACGCGCTTAAAAAAAAATCAGAATGTTTTTTACAAAAATAATAGCATTTTATACAAAAAAAATTAGAAAACTGGTTGTACGTGTTACCTTCCACAGAACCATTTTTTTATTTCCGATTTTTTTCGAAAACGACTCAACAGATTTTGACCAATTTTTTTATAGAAAATCTTTCAAGAAGTTTTAAAAGTTTTGTATACCAAAATTTTCATTTTTTTTTTAATTTAAAAAAAAAAGTTTAATTTTTTTTTTTTTGAGAAGTTAATAATTCGAAAATGACTTGGTCGATTTATATTAAACTTGGCATCAAGCTATTTTTTAACATTATCTAGCAGATTTTAAATACAAATTATTGTTATAGCCAAAAATAACGGTACCTCCCATAAAAGTGTTTAAAAACAGGAATGGAAAATATTATTATTTTTAAAAAACGTCTCCTACAATTTTGATCAAAATTTCTATGTGAAGTAATATTAGTGCGATCTACTATTTTATTGGGAAACAAATTATCTATCGTTTAAAAATGTTATCTCTCATAGAACCATTTTTTTAGTTTTCGACTATTACTATTACTATTACTATTTAATCATCTGTTTAACCGATTTTAATGAAATTTTGTACACAATAGCTTGTAATAAGTTTAAATAATATTTCATACCAAAAATTTCAAAAAGCAAACTTTGTATTTAAAAAAAAAATATTTTTTTTTTTTCGAAAATGGGTAGATGATTTTTATTTTCAAAGTTAATTTTTAAACTCCACATTAATAAATACTAAAAAATGGCATACCAATTATTGCTTTATTTGTTTTCATAACTTTTGTATAAAAAATTATTTTTTTTTAAAAAACCGCTCCAACGATTTTTAAATTTTTTGTCTCATAAATTTAAATTTGTGTAATAAGAAATCGGATGGTGTGTACATTGCGTTGGTGTCAAAACAGTTTCAGAAGTTGTTTAACCAATTTATTTCTAATTATATTGATTTTTTTACCAATTTTTCACTACGCAGAAAGATTGGGCAAATTGTTATAATTATGTATTATTGTTAAAGATAACACTTTTTTCCAAAATACCATCTGAATGCAAAAATGTAGAAAAATTACAAAAATCTTATTGTAATTTTAAGGCGATTTGCCACCACAATGCACTGCAGGTGCTTTCTTTGCAAGGCAACACCACACTCCACTCTGACACTAACCACTCGATGAATGACGCTATTGTGACATAATCAAATCATGTTGATTATGATATCCGCAATACTGTTTCTTCACATCAGTGATTCGCAGAACAGTATTATCTTTTCTTTTCACGACAAATTGATAAATAGAAAAGAGACCATTGAACTGCGAATCACTGCCGATTCCATATTACTGTCAAATCAGCAACAAATTTGAAAACGTCAAATCACTCATAATTTTGTTGGTTATTATATGACATTTTTTTTCGATTATCTATAATTATTTGAATTTTGGAGAATCATTTAACTTATTATCATCATTACTTTAAAAAAAAATACTATAAGCAACTAATCTATGTAAAAGAAAGAAATTACCAAGTAATGTACATATTTTATTTTTCATAAGTCATAAAAAGAGTATTATTGATTTCTGGTATACGATTAGATTATTATTATTTTTTTTATTTTTCTCTTATAGCTGTTAAAGCCTGATCAATATTATAATCAACATGGAGTCTCCTACATCACCCTTATTCATATTTACTTAATTGGCATTGTAACTAAGGAAATATGTAACTTAAATCTGTTTGCCATTCTTCCGTGAAAAATAAATTTAATTAAACATCAACATTAATATTATTATATTTAGTGCTAATAATAAAACAAGCTTATTTAGGATTCAAACTATTTTCGCTTAGGTTGAATATTTTTACGGCTCGGTTGTGAAATCGATAATTCATGATGTGTTCTTTTTTGTTTGCAAAAAATCAATGAGTAGGCAAGTTAAAGTATGACAGTTTAAAATAGTCTGGAATTTAGCGTTACATTTTATATTTATTAATTATGGATTTCTTGAATAAGGCAGATATGTATAGCATGTTTAAAGCTGATACTGATTATATCAGGTTCATGAAAGGAACAGAAATTTGCTGAGTTGCTTATTAATTTAACATGACTAATATAAAACAAATGTCAAAAAAAGATATATGTTCCTATATCATTTAATTGGCTGATGCCTCTTCAACTTGCTGTTGTTGTTGTTTATTAAATTTTTTTCAATGATAATTTTTAGAATAAATACTTTGGTACATATTTGTCACAATATGAAAATCCTTTCATTGTTGACAAAAAATTACCGCTAATGCTGCCCACAGTGTCCCATCAATATAATATCAAACATTGACATAAAAATCATATTAAAAAAAAAAAAATTATAATTTGCAACTCTACCTCCCAGCCTAAAATTATTTATTATTAATATGAGATTAAAAGTTAAACTATAACTTTACCAATTAAAAACAATAGCATATACATACACGTGTCATTGTATAAAAAAAAGTAGGCAGACATATTATCATGTTATCAAAAATGAATATGAAGTCATTGTATCATTTTGTGACGTGATTCATATAGCATTAGGTTGAAAGAAAGATTACGTCGTAAACTATTGAAAGAAAAAAGTTAAAAATAGTCTAGAATAGTTAGTTTTAAAGATAAAACAACACACATTTTTTTTTGGACTAACATCTATTTAAAACAAAATAAAGTGCACGACTGGGTCGCACGAAGTTGCTCTTATGTGCGATTACACTGTGGTTTTAAAGTAGGTAAATAGGTTACTTACACTTTAGAATGAAAAATTGTTAAAGAATTTATATAATTATAAATAAATTGATTAAACAACTTTGACACCAACGCAATGTACACTATCCAATTTCTTACACCAATCTCAATTTATGAGAAAAAATTTTTAAGATTTATCGGAACGGTTTAATTTTTTATATATAAAATTTGGAATATATATTAAAGAATAAAAATGTACACACCAATTTTTAGTACTTATTAATGTGGAGTTTAAAAATTTATTTGAAAAGAAAATCACCCACCCATTTTCGAAATATAAAATTTTCAAATAATAATTTTTAAATTTTTTATAAAAATCCAATATTATTCAAATTTATAAGAAGCTCTTGTTTAAAAAAATTCATTAATTTGGTTCAACAGATATAATGAGATAGTCGAAAACCAAAAAAAAAAAAATGGTTCTATGAGAGATAACATTTTTAAACGATAGATAATTTGTTTTTCCTAATAATATAGTAGATCTTTCACACAAAAATTTTGATCAAAAACGTATAGGAGCCGTTTTTGAGAAAAATTAAATTTTTAATAGCGTTTTCAAACATTTGTATGGGAGGTACCATTATTTTTGGTTAAAAGAAAAATGTTTATTTAAAATCTGCAAGACAATTTTAAAAAACTGCTGTGTGCTATGTTTAATAAAAATCGACCAAGGCATTTTCATATTATTATGTTGTCAAACTAAAATTTTGAAATTTTTTTAAAAATCAAAAAAATTGGAAAATTTTGGTAAGTACCTACACAATATCTATGAAAATCAGTTGAACCGTTTGTGAGAAAATCGAAATAAAAAAAAATGGTTCTATGGGAGGTACCATTTATAACCATTTAGTAAAAAAAAATTATGATTTTTTTTAAAGATGTGGGCACGTTTTTGGAATTTTTTTTTTATTATTTTTTTGTTAAAAAAATTGTACGGCAGGTTCTACCGATATTTTTGGTCTTAAAAAAGAATTTAAAACAATGGGCCCAAAAAACAATGGGTCCAACAAAAATAGGCAGTACACGTCTTATGCCATATTTTTGCACCATATTAAATTGAAATAACTCCTCCACAAAAAGTGCACTGAATTGCTGTGGCTAAAGGCGATTGTCTGCTGCTTGATGTGCATTCAGAGTTACCCGTGTGCATTTGGTAATTCGTTCAGCTTTTTTTCCTAGAGTTTCTGTTAAGGTGCTTTTGATTTTCGAGCTTTAAGAAAAAGTTTTTAATGATGAGTGTTATCGTGGACACTACGACAACCCTGTGAAAGATTTAATAAAGGACAGATTTATGCAATCCACTGTAGCCAGAAAGAGAGGCAAAACGTCCTATCTTGCCTACACTGCCAATTTTTGTTGGACAGAGTATAATGATATCAATGTTATAGGGAAATTAGTTAATATTTTTTTTAAAACGGTCACATAGTAGGTATATAAATTTAGCATGAATATGTTTTCGAAAACTCTCGACGTTAAGGAGTTATAATGTTATATGTTTAAAACCAAATTTTTCATCATTTTACGTTTTATGAAATATTCATAGGTATCATCTGAATGGTTAGTTGGAAGAAGGAAGTGTCAAAACCTTCTTTTTTTTATAAAATTGCATTATCTGTAAACTTTAAAAGTAATCCTGATGTACTTTTTGTTAGTGTTTACCGTTAAAAAGTATTTTTGACATTTAATCCTATGAATAACTTTTTATGGAAGCTACAGATTCAACAATGGACTTTTTAGCCAATATGTCAAAACAAAGAGTATTGTATTTTAAAAATTTTACTTAATTTTTTGATTTTAAAATCTATAATTTTCATTTGCCATTGAAAAATACAAACAAAATCATATCGATTATGGAATCCGCAATACTTGATTCGCAATGATTCGCAGTATAGTGTTCTCTCTTCTTTTCACTACAAATGAGTAAATAGAAGAGAGATCCCTGTACTGCGAACCACTGCGGATCCAGTATTGCGGATTCCATAATCGACGTGAATATAAAAAAGAAACAAAAGTGAAGAGGGGTTTGTTCGTAGACTGTGGGCAAAGTAAAAATCATTATATATGACACATGGAATACTTTACGTCATCGGCGATCATTTCTGTGTGATTATATTAAATACATGCTTTGTTAACAAGATTTTATGTGGTTTTTATCATTGGAAACTTATTTAAATAGGCTTTGTAAAAAAGAACCGAAGTAATTGTTGTATTACGATTACGATGAAGAACTTCATCATCATCGTTTTTATATCATCATCATTATTTCTATAGTCTGGATCTCTTTTCTAACACACATATACTACTACGATTTTGACAAATGAGACGTCAAACGAAGCAGGACTACCTGCTGATTTGGCAAATTATAATTTTATTGTAAAAAATGTTAATAATTTGTTTAAAAACTGCATTTGTTTGCTATAATATTATTTCAATTAAAATAAACTCTTAAAAGAAAACTTCCACTCTTCAATTGGTAATATTTTGGCATGTGAAATTAGGTTGTTCATTTTAAAATAATTTATGCGTCTTTTAGTTTTATGTAATTACGACAATTATCGCACGGGCAGGCTCATATATTTTATTCGTTCAATAGTATTTACCAGGAATTAAAGTTGAATTAAACCTCTGTCGTGAGCTGAATAAAGGCCGCAGGTGAGAATGATCTTGCTCGAAATAGAAATTTACAAAAATAGATCTAAGATCAAAAAATTTTAATTTTTTTGGTTGAATAGAAAACTATATAACTGATCTTAAAAAAAAATGTAAAAGAAAATATTTTGTTTACTTACTCAATGATAAGGACATGATAACCCACATTAAATATTTAAATGAAAACAATTGTTTTTTTTTTTACCGAATGGAAAATGAAAATTGGCTTTAATTTCGATTGAAAAGAAGGTATATAGGTTATAACATCAAAATATTATCTGCATTATGAGTTGAAAGTGAATTCCATTTCTAAAGTGAACAATTGTTGTAATAGATTGAATAATAATTTTGTAGAAATGTTTGACTTCAATAAGGAGTTATGATGTCATATAAATATTATTGCACATGGCGATAAAAAAAATATACTTACTACAATCAGCGAACACAGCCATCGAGACTTATAAAACTGTCAATTGTACCAATATCAATGAACGAACCCCCTAAAATCTATTCCATATTCGAATAAACGTCAAATTATTATTCTCAGTAGTATTTGACTTTGACTTTTATCGGCAGTGATCCTACAAGTATCATTACAATTGTACATATGTACATAAATTAAATAACAAATGGTTTAGTGTTATCATTCAATCAGACCCCATGAATGATGATTATAATATGGTGTCTTGTGATAATGTGATCTACACTAAGTCTGTACAATTTCATTGATATTATTTTTAAGCGATTCTCTAGATAGCCCGCTAGAGATAAAAATATTCATGCTTTATTGATTACATATAAGATTATAACTTTTATCACACAATCAAATAATACTTCACTCACTAAAAACAAACACAAAAAAATTAATAAAATATAGAATTTCACAAGCCCACAAAATTATAATCCGATGCAAAGTTCAAAATATCAGCGCGCACCTATAATATTATAATTAATTGCCAAACATGCTAACAATACTTTAAGTACCTTGTATGGCACACTTGTTGTATTCCATACGTCATAATATTCAACACACATCATAGTCAATAAAGAATGATTAAACACGACAATTTGTTGCCAGCAGAGCTCAAAAAGTCACAACTTGTCTTGTTTGCTTATTAAATTGCTAAAGAGAAATTGAAAACGGAAGTGGTTGAACCGCAATGTGTTTGTAGGTATCTGTTTCTGCTGTGCAGGTCTTTAGACTGAATCACCACAACACATTGAATACGGATGGCTGCCCAGTTCCCACCTACAGCAAACGGCCGGCGCGGCAGTGGTGGTGGCGGCATGCCATCAGGTTGTGTCACCGATGATATTTCACCTCTTGATCATGATTTCAACTCTGATAAAATAATTCCGTTTGCAGAACAAAATGTCTAAGTTAAATTCGTCTAACGGTGGTGGCGCGGAAAGCTAAAATGATGTTTAACTAGACAAAAATTGTTGCATACGCCAAATTGAATTTGACCGAAATCGGACAAGAAGGTCAATATTTAATGAAGACGCTGATGAATAAAAAATCTTCAGTGTCCACGAAGGCATGTATATGATGGGATATTACTCAACAGCAGCGGTGGAGAAACATCTGACGTCAGTTCGTCATCAATTACGATTTCCGGTCTCAAAATTCAGATCATTTTTAACAAAAATATATATAAATTATTTGTGGTTTGGGTGATTGTATGATTCATATGTACTAAAGTTTTTTGTGTGTTAATAGCGGTTTTTTGGATAAAATCTCCCAAATATAATACACGATTTAACTTGATGCGATGGTCTTTAAAAAAATCCAGAACTTGATACAAGGTGAATCAGATTGTGTAAGACAACTTGATGCAAGAGTAGTGTAATATGAAGAAATAACTTATATGGATCTTGTTTGATAGAATTGCGGAACTAGCATAGTCATTCTAATATGCAAAATTGCAAGGAATAAGTATATTTAATAAACTTCTTAACACCTCAACAACAAAATAATTGTGACATTTCTAGATAGAATGGTCAAGATCATTAGTTTTTAATAGAACAGTGCAGCCATACAAATCACGGATTTAAAATCAAGACAATTGCGTCAATTCAAATTCTTCTATTTGTCAACGTATACCTACATATTATATTTAGGTAGAAAAATAGTTGAGATGCCAGTATATAAACACAATTTAAATTATACAGCCTTTAACACATTTAAATATAATGGTGATCTTCTTTAGGGTTAGGTATTTATAGTTCTGTGAGATGCTTTTTATCATAGGTTTAGGTGTGCTCGTCGGGTCCAAGGTTTTACCAAGGAAGCAACAAACTTTAGTGTTATACAGGGTTTATTTTTATTAGATATTTATATGTAGATAACTACATAATTTTATATAAGTCAAAATTCACTAAATTACAGTCTGAGAAAGCAGATGTCACTTAATTACAGTCTGAGAGTAGATATCATTAAATTGCAGTCTGAGATAGCAGACGCCACTAAATTAAACTCTGAGATAGCAGACGCTACTTAATTACAGTCTTAGATAGCAGACGCTACTTAATTACAGTCTTAGATAGCAGACGCTACTAAATTACAGTCTGAGATAGCAGACGCTACTAAATTACAGTCTTAGATAGCAGACGCTACTAAATTACAGTCTGAGATAGAAGATTCCATTAAATTACAGTCTGAGATAGCAGACGCTACTAAATTACAGTCTGAGATAGAAGATTCCACTAAATTACAGTCTGAGATAGAAGACGTCACTAAATTACAGTCTGAGATAGAAGTCGCCATTAAATTATAGTCTGAGTTGGCAGACGCCACTAACTTAACTACTTTAACATGGGCATCCACTGTTACTTCTTTTCAAAAGAGAAACTCACCATCACCAGGTACTCGAGATTTGTAAAATAATCAAACTGTGGTAGAGCTCGGTTTTCATATGTTTATTCACGGTCTCTTATGCATACTGTGGTTTGAACTGAATGTGAATTATAATTTTACAAACAAAAATAATATACGTATTTTAGTTTAGTTCACCAGGGATGGTTCACCAGGGATGGTTGAAGTGATACGGTCAGGGATGTCGAGAGTGTTGGTCGGTATTTATGTTTTCATATCATTTATCATTTATTATATAGGAGAGAAAAAGCTTGTAAGCTTTCCTCCTTCCAGCTATTCCCCCTATTCCCTAATAATTTCACAATTTTTTTTTAAATCGACATATTCGTTTTAATTCCTATAGTTTGGAGAAAATGTAGAAATGTACCGTTTTAAATTTAGAACATTTCTTGTTTCTATATTTATTGTCCAAATTAAAATTTTTAAAGTTAAAAAAAAATCTTTGAAACTATAAATGGAACTAGACGGACAGAGAAACACTCCTTAAACGATGGGCGGTAAGGCAAAGGTTCCTTTCTAGCACATTTATTTTTTTGATAACTTTAAATATTCGTACAGAAAACTAGATTATCATACCATGATCATACATATAATTATATTGAATACAGTTGTAAATTTTATTTGTTAATTAAGCTTAATCCAACAACTTCTTACAAAAAAACTAAAAAAGCGCCTACCGTCACTTTTCTAAGTTTCATATAAAATCTTCATTCTCAAATTGATTTACTTTTGAATTATAAATGTATTTTACAATAAAAAAAAACTATTCTGCTATGACGTACCTATAAATAACAAGCAATACATCATACTGATAAAAAATACTGAATTCATAATCTATTTCTAGTTATCTGTATTGATTAAAAAGGGGTAAGGACCTTCCATTAAAAAAAAAAAAAAAAGAAAACAAAATATTTTAAAATACAACTAAAGGGCAAATCATGACGCAATAAATTCTGTGGATCATCATGAGTGTTATCATAGTTTTTATCTTTTGCTCATGATATTTGATTTGGTGCATAACGTCATCGTGACCAATTCCTTTTTAGGTATCAAAATATGTTCACCCAAAATTATAGATAGTGATACATATATTTTTTTTAAACCTTATATACTATTTATGCGCAAAAATATTGTATAGTAAATGCAATACTCGACTTAGTGACTCAGATAAATTGTTGAAATGTGGATTTTTAAAATAGTTCCATTTATAGTTTCAAAGATTTTTTTTTTTAACTTTAGAACAGTTGGACAGATATACACATGTAGATAGATGAGGAAATAAAAAATATTTCAGGCTGAAATCTTAAGAAAAAACTTAAATCCACATCAGGTTTCAGTCATTTATTACATGAATGTTTGTATAAAAATAAGGTGTTAGGTCTTATCGTCCAAAACTACATATAACATTCAAATTAAAGATTTCATAACATAAATAAAAAAATTGTAGCAGTTCCGAACCTATGATTGCCTATTTAAATTGACAGCTCCTATCATTCAAAAAATGTGAGGAGTTAACTATTTACATATTGTTTGCCAATTGCCTTTGATTTAAGTTAATTTAAGTTAAGTTGTTTTTCTACGAAACTGAAATCTTTTATAGTGTCAGATGAATATATTATCTTTTAATTGACTGATTAGTTTAACTCAGCGAAAATCATTTATTTAATTGTTAGAAAAAAAAACGGGTATAGCTACCACACAATACAATGCATTTAACATTTCTGCGAAAAAAAACGCATTATAAAAATAGTGTTTTAAGGGTTTTTGAGAATATTGATTATAGAATTTTTGTGATACAAAAATGTCTACTATTTTAGTGGTAAGAAGTTTTAGAACTGCCAAATTATCAAGCTATCAGTTTTTTTCGCTTTTAAAATTAAAGACAAACATTTAAGGAACTGACAGTTTGATGTTTTGACAGTTCTAACACTGAAAAGCTGGACAAATAAATCCTTATTCTACCTAAATATTATATTTATTTTGAACGTATTTATAACCTATATAACATACTTTTAATAAAACACAAAGAGTTAGGGGGCAAAGCGCAGAAACGCCAATCTGTAACAAAATTCTTAACGGGTCTTTAAAAATATTTAAACTTTGAATAATGTCATTAAGACAAGCTGTAAGAACCACAAGTTAGTTTTTTTACTTTACCAATTCTTTTATGAAGATGTATCTTTATTTTAACATACGAACGGGTCTTCTAGAAAAAGTATATAAAAACTGCAAAAGTGTTCAAGTGTCCCTCTTCTCCTCCACATTTAACAAATTTGAAAATAAAAATTTTTGAACAAATAGAGTTAAGCGAGTTTTAACGCTTATTAATTATTATTTGACTTAATAGGAAATAAAATCGCCCTAAATTATTTTGAAATTTAACTCACAATTAAGTAGGTATAGGTATTCACTCATTTTCCAATAAGTTACATATAACTTAGTTCCGTTGACGTACATATTTACTTTCGTTGTTAAATAATGTAATTTAATTTTACTTAAACACACAAAAATATAGAATTTTTTGAAATTTAAAAATTTTCAGTAGGGTTTATAAAAAAAAGTTAAGTTTTAAAAAGTCATCTATACATGATGTACTTGATTTAATATTATTTATATTTTACTTTAATAAAATTGAAATTGCATTCAATACATTCTCTTTTTTTTTAAATATATTTGTGTCACTTTTATTTATCTATAATTTTATTTCATCTGAAAAATATTTTAATTGATTTTAAGAAAAAATAAAATTAAAAAAAAAATTATACAAATCCAATTGAAAAATGATTCACAATAATTCAGGGTTACGATTTGATTACGATTTGATTAAAATAAATTTAATAATTTTTTCATCGTTACAGTGAATAAAAAAGCTCGTATACAGAATTAAGACCTATAGTACCTATAGATTACAAATACTCAACCTGTCTTCGTATTGCAGGTTGGCAGGGTTGTAGGGGACCATCAATTTTCTATTAAACTCGAAAGCCTAAGGTAAGGCGTCTTTTTATGAAAAACAGATAGGCATACTAATCTTTCAGGTGGCGAGGGGTCTGTAATTTTGTATTCGATCCCCCAAAATTTGAATATTATTAAATACTAAATGAGAAATTATAAAAATAAAAATAAATGCTCTGCATCCATCTCACCCGCTTTTACTATATATATGTCAAAAGTTTGTAGTAAATTGGTTCTGCCCTTAAAGCTGTAGCTGTTTTTTATATATTAATACTTAACTACCGACAGTTATAGACAGACAAAATTTTGGAATCACATTCTTGTGGTATCTCTATCTCTCTTCTATCTCTATTTCATGTAGGATTTGATTAAATTTGATTTTTCTTATATTAATGGAAAACTTTCCAAAGTATACCTTTAGCCCCATTATAAATATTATTTGTATGTTTGTGCCATATATACAGTCCGTAACATTTGAATAGCGTCACACTTTGAATTTCTTATATAGTGAAGTATCAAGTTCTATGATTTCTATATAAGGAAATATTTATTTAAAGAAAATTTAAGAGAAAAAGCTCTTTGAGATTAAGAGAATTTTTTAAAAAATTTCATAAAGTTAACGAAATTTGCTGAGCTTGTTTTAATAACAGTCACACAATTGATTTTTAATTACAGATTTTAAGCTATAGGGTCATATTCATTACGTGGTTTCAAGTTAGTTTGACACCTGTCAAACCCAGCTGTCATTTGAAGTGTCATAATATTAGTTGAATGTTTGCCATTTACGATAATCAATCGCTTAATAATCGAACAACGCGTTAAAATTATTAAAACTAACTACAAAAGTGGTTATTCAAACGTAGTCATTTTTCGCGCATTACGCGATGATTATGGTCGTCATAATCGACTGGTTACGAAAGCAATCGGGAAAATTGTGAAGAAATTTGAATAGCTTTACTGATGTCGTAAGGCCTGTGCATCATCGTAATGCACGCTCAGTCGAAAATATTGCTACTGCAAGTGCAAATGCTGCCGATGATCCGAATTTATCGATTTCCCGGTGTTCGCAGCAATTGAACGATGATTTTTTTTGATCATGCGATTTGGCATTATTTTCAGTGGAGCTACGATAAAGACCGTGCTTACGCGAATAATTCCCGAACTATAGACCATTTAAAACCAACATTACTCAAGTTATGGCCGAGATACCGCCCGAAATGTGCGAAAAGGTGGTTAAAAATGACCTAAAAAGAATAGCATGCTTCGAATCTTCCAGAGGCGGTCATTTGAATGAAATTGTTTTTCACACTTAATGACAAAGTCCGAACTTTATAATAAAATAAAATGTTCATCAAAAATGTATCGCTGTTTGTATTTTATTTAGCTTTATTTTCGAAACTGAAAAATGAATAACCTTTGTAATTTGTCAGCGTAGGTATTGGAAAGTAAGCAGGAAGTGACTAAACAGTTGTGTTTTGTATTTTTTTTTTTCTTTTTAAACGTTTAAATGTACATATATACAAAATTATTAACAGCAAGTGCCAAAATAGAGACTTATCAGAATGATGGGCTAACTAAACGTTTTTAAGCTTAGAAAATTGATCAAATCCCCAAATTGGTAAACAATATTTTTTTTAAATACACTACTGGATGTCAAAATCAACAAAAGACCTACCTTTTCAGTTCTTTCTTATCTATAAATGACGAAAATAATATGATGAGCTTACAGTTCCAATCACTCTTTAAATAAAAAAAAGACACGGAGGTGGTTTACAAGTTAGCTAAATGACCTTAAGTTGAATCTCCATTTAACAATGCTTGTACACTATTAGGACTTAATTTAGCAAGATATCTTGGAATGTTGAAGGCAGAATCCAGCAAAACGATTGGCTGGTCTTTTAGTTTAAAGAAGTTCAACTTAGAATAATCGTATAGATTTAACTACCACTTCCATGATTTAAGAAAAGAAAATTTGTCTTCGGATCGCTACCATAGCCGTGAGGGGAGAGTTATGCAGTATGGCGTTGCAGTATGATTTTATGGCACTATTGATTTAATTTTTGTTGACTGTAAAAGACAGCGCAGTAATACAAAATCATATAATGGAAACAGCTTTGCTTCAGATCCATTGTATTCTTGGACCGCTGCCGATTTTTGTTTCAATTTTACAATGCGCCAATTCACATAGCTTGTAGTTATTAAAACATTGCAAATCCAAAATATACAGCAACCACCCTGACCGACCCTACTCTTATTAAAGAGATGTGGGGGTTGCCAAACGCGCATGATGGTTTATAAAGGTGGCGGAAGATGTACGTTGGCAATCAAAGTGGACTGGGCCAACATTTCATTAGATCTTTTGGAAATCGTTTCTGATCGTTTAACGAATCATACAAGATTTTGTAGCAGTGGCAATTTTGTTTGTTAACGTATAGCCGCCGAGATGAAAATACGCCTCGTCAAAAAAGATGATTTTTCGCCCAAAATCGTTGTCCAATTCAAGGCTCAAACTGTCAAATGTTGTTCAAGCGTAAAGCGACTCATTTCTTTCCGCGCAGGCATGATACTGACTTTCTGTCAAAACTTCGAGCGGAAAACAGCTGTCAGTGTCAAAATAATCCATCATTTAAAAAGAAACCACTAAATTACCAGCCCGTTAGGTACAACTTACTAATGATATTTTTTTTGGGCAATATTGGTCATTGGTTGCTTACGAACAACCAATGAGGCCCAATAATTATGTGATCATAGCAATTTATTCTGCGACCGTTGATTCAATTTTTTTAAAGAATATATTTTTTGTAACGGAAATGACAATTTTCCTGGAAATAGTCACTAAAATTTATTTAATTGGCTGAACACAATGGATACGGAGCTGCAACTAGAGCTGCACTTGGCACAATAGCTGTCAAAATATTCAATACACACAAATTCAATGTTACGATTAAGAACACAACACAACGCAACAGCAGTCGGTGCTGCAAGAGTTCACCAACTTTTAACTTTTCACATTTCACAGCACTTTTGACGTTTCAATTTTTATGAAGAAAAAAAGAGCCGGAAAAAAATATAAAAGCTTTTTGTGGTTATTTGTTTCGCGAAAAATATTATTAATTAAAATAAAATTATCGAAAAGAAAATACATAAGTGATTAATATGCCTGCGATTGTTTTTTTTTTTTCTCTAAAATATACAAAAAGCTGTACAGCTGCATTGTGGGCACATAAAAGATAGCACGTATTACACTTTTTCACAGCTCTTGCATCTCCAGCTCCAGTTCCAGTTGCAGCATTCCATTGTGTTTAGGCAGGAACACATACCTCTAAAAATAAGCTGGCTGGGCATTAGTCTTCAATGTTTTTTTCTTCAAATCTGTTTCCACGAAGTCTATTTTCGAATCACCAAGAAGAATATCTGGAAAACCGGACAAATCCACAGACCTCTTAGAAATAACGAGGCACTTGTTTTTAGGGGATTTAAAGTAAGACCACATTTGACTGACCAACGTCTAATAGATGAGAGGTCTTCATTAATTGCATCAACACAATCCTCAACTTTACCAATATAGCAACTTTTCATTAGTTGGAGGTTATCAGCAAATATATGTTCTTCGCAATGGTGTAAAAGCTTTAGGACTACATTCACATAAATGGAGAAAAGTGATGGACCCAAAATGCAACCTTGAGGAACTCCGATTACCCACAACAACTGCCTGTCGTCTCTCAGAGAGATAGGCAGAAACAAGTCTCGCTGCATCTGGAGAAAAGTTATACATTTTTAGTAGTTTTTAACATAGGATGTTGTGGTTTATAGTGTCAAAAGCCATGGAGTAATCAAGGAGAATCAAAAACAAAAGTTTGACAATGTTTCATAAGCTTTAAACACCTGATTGCAGATTATTAATATTTTGAAATATATTAACCCAAATACAAATTGAAGCGTGTAGAATGAGAAGGTAATATGTGACAAAATGTGATGTGTTGATTTATGATCTTTAAAAGACCTTTTTTGTAATGCATAATTTGTGATGTTTTTATTTAAATTCCTAATTAAAAGTATATTTTTAGACAAATATCAGTCAATGTCACTTAACACCTTTTCATTCTAGACCCTGCAATTATTTTCTTTAAAAGCAATAATTATGTAATCATTTGATTTCTATTTCTGCTATATAATATAACTATTTTGAGGCTATTCTAATATTACAAACAATAATATGACTGCATATTGACTGCAAACAAAATTAGTTACGAAATTTCATTTAGCCTTTATAGAAATTAGTCAAAACTTCTCTTAATACAATCAACATTTTCTAATATATAGACCTTAAAAAAGTTCTAAAAACAGATAATTGTAAAATTAACTATGAGGCTATCCAAATGTTACGGACTGTTTGTGCATATAGCTATACCTACATAATATTGGAGAAGAAAAAGTTAAGTGTAGGATATTATAGTTGTTTTTCTCCTAACAAGATTTACTTAGGTATACCTACTTATATTTATTTGTATACATATAAGTTCATCTCAACCTATTTCAGAGAAAGTAATAAACCATACCAAAAATCTGACCTTCTCCATATATGTACATACATCTTGCTTTGGATAAATTCTTTTAACCCACCCATGTTTTAATTAAACAAAATAGCACGTGAAAGATGATTATAACCATAATAATATAATATTCTCCCACTATCTTCTTCTTCTGCTCCTGATGGATGTGCAAAAAAAATAAGCAGTTGTTATTTTTCATAAATTATTCCCACGCATTGAGTTAACAACATCATCATAAGAAATTCCTCATTATGATCTGCCTACTCCCAACATAACTAGCACAAGGAGGAATTTCCTGTAGGTTGCTTCATATATGTATATGTATGTATGTAGGATTGTACATACATACCTGTATATTCTTCCATAAGTCCCTACCTTTGCCTCACAGGATTCTACCTACCTAAGAATATTTTTTATTTTTTTATACAAAATGATCTGCTTTCCTATATACAACGTTCATTGGATAAGATTCAGTCAGAGCAATTCCCATATTTGGCAACAAGAAAAAATAGATATTTTACCTATACCTTCCCTCCCTGGTATATGTCCATCATCCAGCAATATACATTCACACACACCCGCCCTATATATTCTGCAACAATAGCCATTGTACCATCACTATCATAATTATCGTCTTCGATCGGCCTACGCAAATATTTAAATATCTCCAATACATAATCGAATTAGGTATCTATTTAACAAATAAACTGTATCTGTATCTTATGACACACAAACCTCACTAATTTTTCCCCTTTCAACCCATATGAGTAGTTAGGTACACACATAATATTTCTTCTGATGTGAGGAGTTCTCCATAATTATCCGTCATCGACGACACTTAATTTCTACGTCACTAATTGGGAAAAGTAAAAATTCTTATCTTCGATTACAAAAAAAAAATAATAATAATAAGATACACAGAAAGGTTGAAAAAAACGCCCAAGAAAAAATATATAAAATTCTGCAATTATTAAGCACCGCATACAGTCTGAATCGATTCGCGGATCAAATAACACGAAACATCAGTGTGAACTACAACTCATCATCATCACATACAAATCTGTCTGTGTTATAATATTAGATGCAACTTTATATCTATACAGAGAAATATAAATAAATTTACAACCGCAGTAAAAAAAAATTAAAAGATTAAACATTTTTAAATAAAATTTCTCGATTCGGAAATAGTCATATAAATAAAATAAGTGAAGAGTGAAATTAGATTTATTTCAGTATTTACAACTAAAAAAAAAAAAAAAAATAACAAAAAACTCATCAATATGTCTTTACAATTAAATAAAAGTGAAAAATGTAAGTGCATTACTTCGACTAACTTATCTAAAATTCTATAATAACGATTAATTGTGAAATACCTTTAAATATATATTAGTTCTATATTATTTTTATCGACGATCCTTAACCTACCGCAACCAAAAAAAAATAACTCGACAAGTTTTGACGTTATATCAAATTAATATGCGACAATCAAATAAAATCGTTTAATGACCCATTGAGAGTTATTAGCCTGCCAGCAGCAGCGGCAGCAACGTGTTTTGTGTTTAGTGGTTTGTTGTTTGTAAATATATTATTGCGAAATTCAAATATATCTACCTGTTTATTCCTTCTAAAAATATACATTGACCTAGGTATTGATAAATAAAATATTTCAAGTCATATTCACGAAAGATATATAATTAAATTTATTCAAATGGGTTTTTTCATTTCACTAAAGTCCAAAGGTGTTTATTTAAAGTTTTGTATCTATATTAAATTCAATAAGTGTGTTAACATCGTTATCTTCTTGCGAGAAGCTTCTTGTGTCAAGTTTAAGGTTTTGTTGTTGTTGTTGTTTTTGTAACAACTATAAGGTTTATCTTGTAATATAGTTCTGTAAATATACCTGTTGCTATAATGCTATGGATTTTATTTTGAACTTGAGTTTTGTTATTATTTTTTTTTTTGTCATTCACTATCGAATATGTCTTTGGATTTGATAAAGAGTTCTTATCGGAATCAAAAGAAATATTATATAATTTCGCTTGTTCTGAGAAAAGCATAATAATTTAATGACATAATCCATTCAAACTAAACGGGAATGTGTAAGAAAAATTAATTGTATAAAATTTAAATGTATTTTATTTAGAGTCTATAGAGGTATAATTATAATTATTATTGACGAAATTTAAATATATCTATTATTGTTGAGAGGATAAATTAAACTTT
This sequence comes from Epistrophe eligans, assembly GCA_951394125.1. Classification (NCBI taxonomy): domain Eukaryota; kingdom Metazoa; phylum Arthropoda; class Insecta; order Diptera; family Syrphidae; genus Epistrophe; species Epistrophe eligans. Next base: position 90,776,901 of record OX596029.1, read on the forward strand.
TAAAATAATGAAAAAGGGCCATTCGGAGATAATATTTTAATTTGAATAAATATTCGGATAACGATTTAAGAATATCTGGATAAAACGGATAAAAGACTGTAATTAACTTTTTTTGTTTAATTTTTAAGCAAATAATCTCACTCTTTATTATAACGAAAAAGCTTTTGTGTACGGATTAAATAAATAATAAATAATAATGATGAAAGTGAAAGTGAAAGTGACACACCCACATGTATTGTTAGTTGTACAGAAAATAAATATTTAAAGGTTTTTCTGAAACCATTTGAGCCTGATGTCAGTATTAATTAATTTTAATATTTTAAACAGAATTTAAAGCTGATGTTTAGACTTGGTTTGAAAAGCTAGCAAAAAAAACTAGAATGTGTAAAATGAATGACAGAAAGATCTTTTGTTCTTAAGGAAACTAAAATTAATAAAATTGAAGAAATGTAAAAAAACTAAAAAGATTTTCGCTCATAATTATAATTGAGATTTGGGATTTTATTAAAGATTATGTTTGCTCATTGATAAACGGCTCTTGTGTAAATTAGATCAAGTGAAATTCATGTTATTTTAAGCTCTTAATATTTTTAAATTTAAATAGATTAAATTTAAATTAGATTAAGGGAAATTTAAATTATTTAAAGCTCTTATTTTATGTTTTCACAACAAAATGGAGAGATCATCCACAGAGCTTTGGATAATAATTTTAATCCGCCAAAACTTTTGATACGATCGGCAGTTTGTCGCATTGAAAGCGTTTAAAGACACTTGGGAAGAAAATATAAAATTTAAACAATTTCATTCCTTTTTCCTGTTTTTTTTTTTTTTTTTTGCGAGATAAAATAATTTTTGAACTCAGTTTTTTTTTATCCAGATTTAAAGTCCGTTTTGTCATTCAAAACTTACACGCAATAAAGGACCATTTGTAATTAGATTTACTAGATGTTAAGCCATATTTTAAGTCTGATATTTTGTAGATGGATAAAACATTTCGGATAATCATTTAAGTTCATATGGATATCTCGGATAATGTCTGTAACATATTTGAACGTTTGAAAATGAGTTTATTTTATCAATTTAAATAAAGTGCATGTTTTTTTTTACTAAAAATCATATGAACTTTTGTTAAAAGTATACATAAGAAGTATCTTCAAGTAAAAAATACCGAAGTAAAATAAATAAAATAAAAAAATTCAAATATTATTTACATGGACTAAAGAAAATACATATCTATTTATTAAATTTGTCTGCCTTTTTGTTTCTTTTTGTTACTTTACCAACAACACAAGTGTTTGCCCAAAGACTTTCAATTTGTTGTTGTTATTATTTTCATACAATTTGCATAATAATATCAAAAAAAAAAGTAGGTCAACTCATTCAATATGCATAAGATAAATTTATATTGGTACCTACAATCTATATACACTTCCAATGACAATTATTTAAAAAAAAAATCATACCTAACCTACGACAAATTTCACACGTTAATTCTAAATGTTTCTATATAATTTCCATATATGGATCTAAATCTAATCAACTAAAGATCCACTAAACAAATTAATTCTTCATATACCCTACCTACATATGTAGATATAAATTTACATTTTATTAATCCAAATTAAAAACACAACACATAAACTTACTGTGTTGCGATATGTGATGAGAATATCTAATGCGTCATCTTATCTTATAATACCAATAGAGCCAACTTCCTCATACTATCTATCTATCTACATATATATGTATGTACATATGTATATTTTTTACTATAATCTACGTCATTAAAATGAAGACGAAAGGCTTTACCCTCATGCAGCCAAATTCAATGAATGAATCGCAAACCGCGATATGTAAGTATAGGTATACACGATTACTCATATCTATTCCATAGAAATTCATGCGAAAAAAATCATTCCTCGCCATACACTGAGTTTGACTAATATCATTCCGTTCGATATGTGAACGAGTTAAAAAGTCTATACGAGCACAGCACAGCACAGCACAGCACAGCACAGCACAGCACAGCACACCACACCACACACAACGAAAAAAAAAAGACGAAAAACGTGCGTCGGCATAATGAAGAACAAAAAAAAAAACATACAAAAAATCAAGCTTTTCACAAAGTCCATTCATCGAAAAAGACCAGACCAGACCTTCCAAAGTCCCATCAGATATACCATGACCAAAGTACCTCTTGAACGAACGCGATTATAGGGTACCTATGTATACTAGCAGAGCAGCTATCTATACAACATAAACTTCCAGACAGAATACCTACAACAACAACAACAACAGAATAAGACCCATTCAACAATTTCTCAATGAACTTGACATTCTTCTATCCACTCACACTCTAAATCTCTGACTATATTACCAACCACCTATATGTGATTTGGTATATCTGTGGGCATATATGCGTGACCCTAAAATTCCATTAAACTATCTAAACCTATGTAGACCAAAAAAAAATCCATCCATCCAATCCCATGAAGGATTCCTCATGAAAATTTCAAATGAGTCAATCTACCCAAAAGGCATGTATGGGGGTTCTATTTAACTTCTTCTCTCCTCTCCTCGCAAATGAATTAAAAGCCCATAAAGAAGGGCTGGGCTATCAATGAAGTATAAAAATAAATGTAGCTACCTATACAGTCTATAGGAAGCCGGCATTTAATCCACCAAATAGATACGTACCTATACACTATCACAGAAAAAAAAAAAAAAAAAAAAAAACACATGAGAATCAGTTTCGAAATTCCCATGCCGCATTGCCACCATCATCATCATCATCATCACCAACCATTCCATGTCGTCTGAGTCTGTCTGGAAAAGTGTGTAAGCCAAAAATATTAGTCATGGAGTTCGGAAATCGGCTCGGCATATATATGAATTCAGAGGCTCACGAGAGAAAAAATAAAAGGTTGTTCCTCTTCGGAGTTATCTTAGTAGTTGTAGGATATTCGATTTTTATTGGACAGTCTTACAACTACTATTGTAAATTTAATACGTCATAACCTATGAACATTTTCACACCGATACAACATTTAATCTCACAAATACACAATATTATGGATTTGCTCATTTTATACCTACTCGCCGCAGTTCCAGTTTTAATCATCATCACTACAAAACATAAAGATAAACCCATGAACGTATTAAATGGTTAGTTCAGTTCAGAACGTCGAATTGTTAACACGTCTTCCAAAGCGATACAAAAAAAAAATACTAAGAAAATATCTGAAGATTGAAAATTATTAAAAAAAAAATTTAAGATCGATTTTTAGTTTTTGTACCTATTTGAAAATTACTTCAAAAATTTAAGTGAAAAATTTTAAAACAAACAAATTTAATCCTTGCTGATGTGAATAAATCCTTAAAGTTTTTGAGTGAACATAGATTTACAAAAAAAAGGATACGTTTTTTTATTTAAATTATAAATCAGTTGGTTTAACGTAAATTAAGTGATATTTATTAAACAATCAAAAATTCCATGATCACCGATCGTGCATTTAACGAATATTTTATCAACAAACAGCGACGGCAATCATCAGAGATCGATATTGATCTTTTTGGAAGTTTTTATGACCTGCCAGCAGATTTGTTAAGAATTTTCTTAACCTTATTATGTGGTGTGTGTACCTATTTGATTTGTTATTATTTTTTTTATATAAATATTTAATCGTAAAATAAGTGTTAAACAAAAGTGATATAAAGAATAAACTAAATTTCGGATAAAAATTCTGCTTATCCGGGCCAGCCGGATAATAAAAATTAAATTGCAAAATGTTTCAAGGAATATATATTTTTATAAAATCAATTAATTTTTATCGAAACAATTACCTGGTGTATGATTTTAGAACTTCCAATTATATCTTCTTATACCACAAGTCAATTTTGTCCTTCAGCGGCTTATTTTATTTTTGTGTGAGAATGGATTACACCTAAAACCTAGATTAGTTAAAGGATTTATTACATCCAGATCAGTTTATAACTGATTGACCATATAAACACCAATTACCTTCAAGTGATTTTTGTCCTTTTTAAAAAAAAAAAAAAAAAAACCTTTTTGCCTTTTTTAGCCCATCGTCAAACCCGCGCGGGTTTTTATTACATTTTCTTCTTTCTTTCAGTTGTAATCCTGGTTAAATATTTCAGTCACTTTTATTGTTTTATGACAAGTCCTGGTGTGTACGCAAATTTTCTTGCATTTATATATGTCCAATCTGTACATATATCGTACAACCTGCATAAAAGGTTTTGTTTTATTACCCAAAAACGAGCTTCATAAAAATAAAAAAAAAAAAAAAAAAATGCAACACTAACAAGGTGTAAAAGTTATAAAATATATCTCATCGAGGATTACAACAATGATAGGGTATCATTAAAATAAAAATTTAAATTACTTTACCTGTCCTTAAGTTTTTATAGGGTGATTTATGAGCCTTTAAATAAATTTATTTTATCCATGCCTTTTTGACTAAATTACATATATTACGTACCTACTCATTGATATTGTTATAGTTTCTTCGTTTGTGACTTTGTTTTTTTTTTTTTTTTTTTTTTTTTTTTTTGTTTATAGGTATTATAGGTAGATATTTTTCTTAGAAATGGCATTCCCGCAATAAAAAGAAATTGATATAATTTTATTTTATAAGAATCTTATCAAAATTTTAATTTGATTATAACAAAAAAGAAAAAAAAACATTATCAAATTTTATGTATTACCTTAAGAAATTTTATTTAAAAAAAAAAAAGATTGTTTCTAATATAGATTTTTTATATTTATAATTTCAGGTGGTTGCAATAACACAGCAACCAAAATAATTAGCAAAACGGCATCCACAATCAAAATTACCAAATTCCAAAGACCCACTCCATTTAACGTGTGGTCCAAAATTAGCTTAATAGCTATAGCATTAATAATGACACAATTAATATTGTCAATTGGTCAAGTCGATGCTATGAGCATTCGTCCAAGACAAATAAGAAAACGACATAGTAATATGAATGCAAATTTAGACTGGGAAAATCCATGTGGTGGAGTGCATATGGGTACACATTCAGGAGAACATAAACAACGACAAGCTGTAAGTTTACATAATTTTTTTGTTTTAAATTAAAATATAAAATTAGAGAAAATTTTATAAAAATCAAAAATCTAATTTTTGTTGTTGTTTTTTTTTATTTACAGTCGCTTGAATTAGTTAAAAAACTTACTGAAGATATTTACTATACAATAAAAGCAAATAACAAGCAATTGAATCAAATTCAAACTGACGATATAGGCCAGTGGTCAGCGTATAATAAATCATATAAATTCTTGCCAAAATTACGCCGTAACTCTAGTGTAAGTATACTTTTTAAATTATTTTAATTTTATTTACATATATTACGGTCTCAAAGTTGCTTCAAATGTAAGAATTATATCATTTTAAATTTAAATTGAATTTAGATTAAAAGTTTATTGATCAAAACTTACGATTTCCTAAATAATGTAATTTAATCAATTTGCCGTCGAAAACTACATCATTTTTAACCTCGGATAAATTAAAAAGGCGTCAAAATAACGGGTTTTGGATTTCAAATGAAAATTTTAGTATTTTAAATTTAGTTTTAAATAATTTAGTTCACTTGGATAACGATTATTTAGAACTTGGATAAAGAGATACACACACTTGATTTATTTTAATAATTTTCTGATCGATTTGATAGCGTTGATTTTTTTTCGATTTATTTGTGTCATTTTTTTCATATCTTAATGAACAAGAAATTTACAAAAACATTAATTCATAGAAATAAAAGAAAACCATTTTATCAGATCGAGCCTCCGGATAAAGTGACCTTTCTTTACATTTCTTCAAAAAAGAAATTGTTTGTTTCTGCTTTTTTAAATACTTTCCTTGCATTTTAAATATTTTTTTGAATGCGCAATTTTATCCAAATCAGTAAGATTTTGGTTTGAAATTATCGATGCACAACAAAATTTTTAATTTCTTTAACATTTTATTTTTCATAATAAACCAAAGTATAAATAGTTCAGTCCACTCGGATAATTATAATTACAACCTGGATAAACGGAGATAATAAAACAAATATTTTTTTAATTGTTTTATGACAAAAATCAAATTTTTGTCACATAAAGTCAAATAAACAGTTTTTTTTTTCATTTCATAAAACTTTTTTATTTGAGATTCAATTTTATCCGAATCAGTTAAATATTTAATTTAAATTTTTTTACTCAAGTTAAAGATACTTTGTTGATATAAATGTATTAACTAATTTACTTGCATATTTTATCTAATCAAATAATGTGGTGTGGACTTTAACGATTATGAAATTATTAAGTACCTACTTAAATCAGCTTTCGGATAATTGAATCATTTAATAATTCAATTATCCGAAATCTGATCCAAATACTTTATATCATAATCGTCTTTTTTAATTGATTTTAAAATTCTCAAAAACTCATATATCCCCATTTAAAAAAAAAAAAAAAAAAACCCTAAAGGATTTCATATTATAAGTAAAAACAAAAAGACCATTATCCAAAGGTTGTGTTAGTTAGAAAGACCAAATACAATAGTTTTCTTGCAGTAAAACTTGTTCAAATTGTATACCAGTAGGTATATACTCGTACTCCAAATGCCCCCATAAATGTCCATCTATAATATTCTTTCTTGATGGCTCCTTTTTCAGGTCTTTCTTGAACAATTCCGGTCACATAAAAAAACATAAGAGATGTTAATTTTTATGTTGTGAAGCTATAAACGCATTATGGCACAAATTATCGCATCGTTAAAACAAGTGGACAAAAAGGGAAACCTCTGGGAGGAGTTTTGACTGGTTTTTTTTGTTTTGTATGAATCACAATACCACAAAACTCAACTCAGACTTTAATGGCTCATCGAATAAATGTGAATGTCAAAATATTTTGACTCGAAAATGTCTCCTCGAGTTGAGTTGTGGTGGTCTGGTAGACTTGTTTCGGTTTGGCCTTACTGACAAAAAAAAAAAAAAATGTAAACCTTTTCTGTTGGTTCTAAAATAAACATAAAAAAAAAACGATCATAACGCAAAAAAATAAAAAGAAGAAAGACAAAAATTTCTAACGCTTGTTTTAACACTATAAACACCATCAGCAGGCGAGTGAATGGTGTGTGCGTATCATAATCGTAATCGTGCAATCTTTTTTGCAAAAAAAAAAAAAAAAATCGGAGCTTTCCCTAAGGTGCAGACAGACATCCTACCACCTCTATAATATTCCTTGTGCTCCCGTGTGTCTTCTCTCTGTTGTGATGGCTACAGAAGAGTTTTGTAGGTAGGTAAGGTATTCGATGATGATGATCATTAAAAATGCACATTCGCCTTGTGTTTGTTGCTTGCACCATCACACGCTGCATCCATGAAAGAGTGGGCTGCTAAGTTGTATCGCCCATAAAATCATCATCCGATTGGCGGCGTTAAGAGGCTGTGAAAAAAAAAAAAAAAAAATATAAAATCGCGCTCCTGGGGCTCTTCTTTACTTTGGCCCTGGTTGCATGTTGTGATGCTGTGCATACATAAAACAATGGCCATGATAATCGTTGATGATCCATCAGCGGCAAAGGAGCCCCCATATATACCTACCTACATATGTATATTTAAGCATTCGAGGAGTGATGGCGAAGAGAAATTCTCATTGTGGCGGGCAAGCAGTCATAATGACAGGAATCTCTCAACTCAGACGCCCGAGGGCGGTGATTGAGAAGTCAGGTAGAACAAAAAAAAAACATCTTGTTTTTTTTGGCATTTTCTTTCCTTGCCGCATTCGTAAAAATGCTGAAAGAAAAAAAAAAAAAAAAACACTAAAACTGTCTTCCTATACGTCACTATGATCTCTTTTTTATCTGCACTGTCATCGATCAGTCACCACAATGTGTGAAACTATGACCTAACTTTCAAACCAACAAACGGTATATGAATCACCCTCATAGTCAAATGCCAACACTCTGATCACCACAAACCGGTGAATTCCCATTCCCCCAATGAAGCGCCTTGATCTATCGTAATTTACAAACATTTTCTCGCATATGCCGGTCGTCGCGTCGTCGTCGGTCGCAACCACTTCGCTTCGATCTTGTCACGTTCCGCCTAATTATACGATCAACTTAATATACAATAAAAAAAAGCTCATCGAAAAAGCTTTCGCTTTCAAGCAAGATAAATAGATACACCTTCTTATGGCACTTTCGTTCAAGTTTTATTGACGAGAGTAGGTATGGTATGATAAGTTGTTAACGATTGTTATGAAATATTCATTAAGAGGAATGTAGGTCATTGACATTATTACGGTTAATATATATACATATATAGGTAGTACGTATCTCTCAGCTGTTGAAGCAGCTTTCTGATGACTAAAAAAACAATAACAAAAACAAATGAAATGAATAGTGAGCAGTGAAATAATTTCATATTTCTTTTTTCTTTCGATTACAGGTGGCTCTCAAACGCTGGCACAGAAATATGCAAACTTTTGTTGCGTCATTCTCCTATCTGCACAACAAGAGTCGAAAGTTCGACGAAGCTAGACGTAACAATCAAGAGAGTCCCTTCTCAAAGGAACTCAAAGAGCTGCTTCTCGATGCTCGTCATGTTCTCTGCGAAATTGAATCATCCATTAATCGTACAACTCCATATAATCTCGCAATGAATCTAACTTCACACATTTCACCAGATGCAATGAATAAACGTTTGAAATTCCGCACAAAGCTCGATAGTGAAAATCGCTTTCAAGTCGATGCCATCGATTTGAAATTCGTTAAGTTCTATTTCACTCAATTTTTGAAGAAAATGATGTACATTCTGAACCACAACAAAAATAGACCAAATAACAGTGGCAGTAAGAGTATTAGTGCTAGTGAATCGGGCAGTATTAGTGGAATTAGTGCACCGGAAAATAGCAATGAAATCAATGCTTCCATATCTGGTCGAAGTCATCGTAGCAAAGAGCATCGACATGGCAGGAAACGCAATCACCTTAAGAAGCTCAGACAACAAGCCCAACAAAGGAGCAATTCAACTCCCTCGATAGCCCTAGCGTAAATTGACGTCAAATTATTATTTTTGGAGCAGTTCTTAAGAAAAAAAACAGTATTACCTCTAAGTTCATCCTCAGAGTATGTCCTTAAATATTATTAATTATACCAGTAAGAGGTTTAAGCACAATCACAAACACACACACACGCACACATACAAACACATTCATTCTACAATGACTGATGCATTCCATTTTGTACTTATTTTATTTAAATTTTAATTTTTTACCACATTCTTTATTTATTTAATTTATATATATAAAAAAACAAACTTAATATGCATCTTGTTCCTATTAGTATTATTAGGTAAAAAAAAGAAAACAACTTAAAATATTGTATAAATGCTAAATCCGTCGGTATTAGAATTTCTAGACGGGATTTCTGATCGAAAAGAAATCTCGGATCATTTAGAAAGCGGCTCAGATTAACAAAAGACGCATACTTATACACATAATTATTACATTATTATTTAATTATTTAATATTTTTATTTATTTATCTTAAAAAAAAGGATATAAATAAATGAAAATGTTTTAAAATAAAAAAAAGAAAATAAATCTTAATATATATATATGTATTTAAAATATTTAAATTAGCTATTAATATTTTTCTGTGATGTAATTTAAGAATAAAATATAAAACACACACACACATAAATAAATTATCATTATTTTTGTAAATATAAAACTGATGCCTGCTATCTCTCTTAAATTTGATTGTAAATTAAAATTAAAAAACAAAAAACCGCACATAATGAAAAACATTAAATTCAAATGAAAACAAAAAAATTGTATTGTAAAATAAAACTGATATATAAATATCTACGAATAAAAATCAAAAAATTATTGTAAATTAAATAATAAGATTTAAATTATTTGTTTAGTATTTAAGTAAAACAACTATACCAAGTGTGTAAATTATAAAAATAAATTCCAAGAAAAAACCTAAAATGTTTTTGATGGTAATAAACTTTTAAGAAAAACCCGATAAATTTAGTGATTTTTATTTTATTTTCATTCAATGAACTTATATTACGAGACATGACCAAGATCATAATTACGTATTGTGAGTAAAAAATATTAATTCCAAATTTGAAGTATTAATTCCATCAAATTATATTTTTACTTGCTATAAGTATTAAGTAAGTATTGGGTTTTGTGCAAAAACAAAAATTACGAGTTTTTAACTAAAATAAACACTATACGATGATGGAGAAGTTCGAAGAAATGGGTTTCGTCATATTGTCCGTTTTTGTTCTGTGCATCAACAATTGCGTCCACTGGATTTTGAGCTTAGATCCTAAACGAGTGAGGCAATTTACTTCAAATTTGGTACAGGCTATTTTAATTTGCTTTCCTAGAGGAGAAACTCGAATTTTTATTTTAACTCATCTAGAAAGGGTAGCTGCAATCCAACGATTTTTGTTTTTTTTTTTTTCAATTGTTTCTCAAAAACCGGACTTATAATTTTGATTAAACTTCGTACCATGTATAGTGACTGAATTGACGACAAGAAATCTGCAAGTTTTTTCCCAAAAATTCTTATAACTAAATCTTTGAGAAAATGGTCTTATTTTTGGACAAAATCAAATTTCTATTGTATCCAGAAAACAAGAGCTGTACTTATGACGTTAACTGATAAAATAAAACGTACGACTGGGTCGCAAGAACTTGCTCTTATGTGCGATGACACTGTGGTTTTAAAGTCTTAATAATCTTAAAAACTTTTATCTGGTAAAAAAAGTTTATTAGTTATTGGAGCCTATATTTAGGAAGGAAGTATTATGTGAGTACATAAATTTGAACAAAATAGCACCGTGCTGTGTTGTACTTCGCACATACAATATGCATGGAATTTGCAGTTAAGACTGAAAAAATGTTAAAAAATCAATTAAATTAGAAATACATTGATAAAAAAAATATCTGAAATTTTATGAGAAAAAATTCTAAAAAATTGCTGGAGCGGTTTTTTTTTTAAATTAATTTTTTAAATATAAAATTTTGAATATATTTAAAATAAAAAAATTGGTAAACCAATTTTTAGTACTTATTACTGCGAAGTTAAAAAATTAGTTTTGAAAAAAAAATCATTTTCGAAATATTAAATTTTCAAAAAATTATTTTGAAATTTTTTTTTTTAAATCCAAAATTTGATTTTTTGAAAATTTTGGTATGCAATTTTATTCAAAATTATTAGGAGCTTTTGCGTAAAAAATTTCATTAAAATTAGTTCACAAGATAATACGACAGAGAGATACCATTTTTAAACGATAGATACATTTTTTTCCAATAATATGGTAGATTGTTCTGATATTAGTTCACACAAAAATTTTAATCAAATTAATAGCACCCTTTTTGAAAAAATGACATTTTCAATACCGACATTTTCTATGGGAGGTACCTTTATTTTTGGTTACAAGTAAAAATTTTATTTAAAATCTGGTAGATAATGTCAAAAAACTGCTGGGTGCTCAGTTTAATAAAAATCGACAGTCATTTTCGAATTATTAAGTACTCAAAAAAAAATTTGGATGTAAACATTGATTGATTCAAATCATTTGAACCGCTTTTGAAAAAATCGAAAATAAAAAAAAATGGTTCTATTGAAGATACCATTTATAACCATTTGTCCGCAATTTTTTTTTTATAAAATGGTAGCTTTAAAAAAAAAAAAAATATTAAATTAAAAAAAAAAAACTTTTTGAGAAAAATAAGATTTTTATTTTTTGCTAAAAAAATTGTACGGCAAGTATACCGTTATTTTTGGTACTTAAAAAAATGAAAAAAACATGTGGGGGAATGCACACAAAAACTATAGGTATCAAGTTAAAAAAAACGTCGATCCACCCCTTTAAGCTACAGCAGAAAGGACAGACAGACAGACAGAATTGCGAGACCCACTTTTGTCGACTTCGCTATCATCGTAATGTCAACTTTGATCAAAATCACGAGTTCGATTTTTTTTACGAATCCATAACTTGCCATATATGAATGTATGTATGTATGTACAATTGCCTAAACTCCATTATTGAAGTAATAAAAGTCAATAAGACCTCATTCAGTAAATCAATAAATCGGTGAATAAAAGTAAAGTCTCTTTTTAAATTTTTTGCAGATCCAGGTTCCAAATTATTGAGATTATTTCAGTGATACATTTCAAGTCAAGCTCTGAAAAAAAAAAAATGATAAACGAAAAATTTTTAGAAAAAGACAGGTGTTTCAGAATTGTATGCTAAAAAAAAAAAAAAAAAAAAAAAATGTATCCAAATAATCTATAGGAGTAGGAATAGTAATAGTAAATAAAACTTAAACTTAGTGAAATACATAATTCTAGCGAAAAAGTGGAAAAGATAGCAAAACTACATATTTTTAAAAAGTTTTTTGTTATGTGTATAACAGAAGTTTTTTTAATTTTTTTTGGTAATAAAGTTACACAGTAGAGAAAAAGAGTAAAAAGACCAAAAATATAGTTTGAAATAAAAGAAATTTCTTGGAATCTTTCGTCAAAGTCCCGTATAATTTCAAATAAACTAATCGACACGTCGTCGTCGTCAGCTAAATGAGTAAAACTGCTAAGTTTACTTTGACAAATTTTACAGTAAAGCCAAAATAGATACTACACAAATGTTGTGTAAGGTTCCATAATTAAAAAAAAAATATTTTCTGTTTCTGCAAGAATTATGTTACATTGGGCGAAATAAATAGAAGCATTTACATAATTTGTTCATGATGTGTTTCTTAAAAAAATGGTATCAAAATCTCATTTTTGGAAATAAGTGGACTTAGCAGCATTACGCACTTAATCGAAGTAATCATTTCTGAAGAGCATAGTACTTTAGTTCTTACATGTTCTGACGCTTCTAGTTTTGTATATTTTTTTTTTTTTTTTTGAATTCTTAAAGAATTTTTTTGTGGAAACTCTACGTTAAGAAAAATGTGAAATTTAGAACACTAGCATCGGAGCAATTCTTTTTTAAGTCCAAAAATTAAGGCACTTTTCTATATAATTATTAGAAAAACTGAAAGCAAATTGTTCTTTTTCTCAAAAACGATTTTGATAAAATGTTGTCGGTGTATTTGGGAGGGTTTATTCAAAATAAGTAATGAAAAATATTCAAAAAGAAATTTCAAACATTCTCAACATTAAAATAAAACAATTTTAGATTATTAAAATAATAGTGGTTTTCTGCTAAGTTAAATCACACCCCATATTAATAGTACTGTTGGCATCAATTAACAATGATACTAAATTTTTACATTAAAAAAAAAAAAAAACAGTTAAAAATAACAACATTATGTATTTTAAAAATTTGAAAATAATGTTGGTTGAAGAATAATTTCGAATTGAGCTAAAAAAAGCTTCTTTAAAAAACCAACAATTTCGAATGGTTTGTGCATAAGCTAAGTTAATTTCAATTTGTTGATCTTGAATTAAAATACTGAACAAATGGTTTGTGTATACACTTGAATGCATTTAACTAAAAGCTGTTATAAGTGTAAAATTGATTCTAAGATATGCTTCACTATTTGTATCACAGTTAATTACGTATAACACTTATAAATTTGTTGTTTTCAATATTTTTATTAAATTACAAGGCAGACGGCAAAGCCATGCGTTTAATTAATTGTATTATATATTTGTAAATATTAATTGTAAAATGAAAATAAAAATCAATCTTAATCTAAAATCTAAAAATCTATTAAATTACAAATTCAGAAATATAATCTAGTGGGGTTTGTAGTTTGCTAATATTTACATATTTATGGTTCCGTAGTCTGAATTATTTGTTAAATTTAATTCGGTTGACAGTGTTTCATTGTTTCCCATACATTAGAGTATGGTTATAAATAATGCTTATAAAGTAGCTAAATCTATTGTTGAGTCTGCAATTATTATGTCATACCGGTTTTCGGGGTCTAAGTTACATACATGATATCGCTATTGAATTTGTTCAAAACTAGCTATACATTATAATATGAATGCATACATCTGTCCACGGTCCCTATTTGTTTCTGCCAAGCGAAGATTCTATATGTATCTGAAAATAGGTTGTTCAAATCAAATATCAATGGGTGTGTTGTACGAACTTGCTTATAAAAAGTTTGCCTATACTTACATAAATTACCTACTATAACTGTTTTTTATATTTATTTATTAAAAATTGAATATTTTAAAATATGTAAATTTTGAAATGGTGACAAAAGATAATAATAACGAGTTAATTAAATAATAAATTTATTGAGAAATTTTAACCAAATATTAAAATGTAAATACGAAACGAATTAATAAAAGTTGTATAATTTGATTCCCAAAATATTTTCTTACATTATTGGGTATAGTTTGGTCTTTACTCTGCCGAAGATAGCTTTAGTAAAATTTTAGAAATTATTGCACTTTTAAGATTCAGAAGGACTCTCAATTTTATTGAAAAACGATTTCTGAATCTGGATGGCCCGCTTCAAAGGATTTGAACACCTTTTTTTGTTAATTCCGCTCACGTAACTTTGTTGCTCTAGTCGCCAGGTAGTCATCTAGGTATGTATTTCAACAATTTTCTCTAACAACGGTATATAATATTTTAGCTTGCAAGATTTTAGTTGATATTTAAGAATTTAAAATGTGTATAAATAACATCTCCCATAGAACCATTTTTTAATTCCTTTTTCTCGAAAAACATTGAACTGATTTATGTAAATAAATATGTATCTTTGTTAAAAAGCTTTAAGTTAAGTTGTATTGTGTACCAGAATTTTCAGAAAAAAAATATCTTTATGGGATTTTAAAAAAAAAGTATCAAAATATTTGTTTGAAAATTTAAAATTTTAAAAACAACTTTATCCATTTTTTTTTACTAAACTTTGCACCAGGATTAGGTATATTTTAAATAAAAATTATTTGTATAACCAAAATTAACGGTACCTTCCATACAACCGTTTAAAACCCGTTAAAAAAAACGACTCCTACGAATAATATATTGATTAAATTTTGCATGTGTACTAATATTTTAGTACAGTTTAATTGATTTTTGAATTTTTCAATTTTTGCTAAACTTATTTTAAATTAAATTCATATCAAATTCAACAAAAAAAAATATATTTAATTTTAGAAAAATTTAAAAATAATTTATTGAAAATTCGATATTTTAAAAATGAGTTGATAATTTTTTCGAAATTATATTTTTTATAATAAATTTGATAAATTCTCAAAATTGGGGTAGTTACCATTTTTTTATCCTTGAATTGGTTAAAAGATTTTATATAAAAAATGTTTAAAAAACAACCACTGCAACTATTTTAAAAATGTTTTTTGTTTGCAGCAAATATTTTTATTTAAGTTGAAGAACATATGTATACTTATCAATAAATTTTAGATGAAGTTATCTCTCGCAAGAAATTTTAAAATGAATGCCAAAATTTTGGTCCTGACCGTCGAAAATGCCTTTAAAAAACCGTGGGTAATATTATTCCAGATTGTCAAAAAAAGCTCATTAAAAATCCAAATGAAAAATAAAACGATCGACATGTTCCCATAAAATTAAATTGGTTGGCGCGAAAGGTCGTGTAGAACCAGGCCCTAATGATGACTAACAACTATCAACCATTCCTGTTTGCTTGTCATTGGCAGGAATAGAGGGGACCTACAATTTACTGCCGAATCCGAATGGCTAGGGTGAGAAGCACCTTTTCATGGCAAGAGATACTCTTGGAGGATTTGTCAGTTATACGCAAGAGGCAGTTTTTAGGTGGCATAGGCTGGGAATCGAACCCAAGACCTTTGGCATAACAGTCCAACGCACTAACCATTACACCACGGGCTACTACCAATGTTCCCATACCCCAAATTAAATTGAATTGACACAAATACTTATAAGTTTAGCCTTATGTAACTCGAACTTATGTCACGCCATCTTATTTTGTATAAAGAAAAACACATTGCTTTAATTTAAAATTTACAAAATGCATAAAAATATACTCCTTATTTAATAGCCCTCCTTATCCACATTTGTCCATTACCATTATTTTCTTCTTTAATTTGCCTCAAAATATGACTATCGATAAAAAGGCGACTTATCGTCCAAGTCCAAACATTTTGAATATCTCAAATCATTAGATTAAAAAAAAACCTGCCATCGAATTGCTCATTGAACTCAATTTTGAGAAATTAACTAAAAAACTATAAAACGAACTCGCATATAAATATAATCGCTTCGAATAAAACAAACCCGGTTATATCTGTTTGCTTGGAGTGCAGTTAACACTTCCTGCATCCCATTCATCAAGTTTGGTTTGGTGCGTTTCGCATGAAAAACAAAAAACGCCCGACTCAGCCATTTATTTATTTACGCACCGCACTCCGGACAATTGCAATTGCAATGTTTCAAACCGCAATTCTTACTCATACTGCAATTTGTTTGAGTTACATTTCTGCCGGCAGTGTCTTAGGTTTACTTGCAGCGACCCCATGCCCCCAAAGCCACCGCACGCCACACACTATCGTCATCCACCACCGTTCAACCGTTCAGCCGCCCTCTTCTAGTCATTTTCAAATGAGCGATGGACGCAAGCACAGTCTTCCTGTTTAACAAGTGCGGATTTGTTCCGTGAGATAGAGGAAGTGATGCGAAACGCAACCAGACAACTTTTGCAGTGTTAGTTTTTTGAGCTGACAAGTGACATGTTATGTATGTCTACTGATGCCAGGTGCCAGATGCTAAGTAGACCGCCACTCCGCCGTAGTATTCGCTCCATACCGTCAGGTACCTACATAATAATACAACTAATTGAAGAGCGTTGTCAGTTTATGGTGTCGGTGTCAGTCGTGTGCCGCAAAGTATTGATATTGCCCTCCGTAATCGGATAATGTCTTCTTTAAGACGACGACGACGACGCACGGACGCGACGCCCGCCGCCGCTGCTGTAAAAACCATCAGATACTTTCATGATAAGCTGCATAGTGAGTGTGGCTCTGGCTGTGTCTCTCTCTGTCTGTCTATGTAACATCAGACAAGACGAGGCAGCATATCAAACTTTGGCCACACATATGTAACTTGTTTAGTGGATCAGCAGCTTCAGCATCAAGTTGCGTATAGATTTTTAAGATATCTGTCATAGATTGGTCTGAATTCATTAGATTAAGTGACTGAATGCACGCATGCCTGCACCTAATCGAATCGTTGCTAATTAAGTTGTTTTGAGCATATTAATGGTGGGATAATAAGCGTCAGTTAGTAATTGCCATCTTCCCGATGTGTCTATTAGTCAGGCTTAGTGGCTTTTGAATGAAGACATTTAGTATCGATGAATTAATTTTAGATGACTGATCAAAGACTACGCGCGCCACTGCCGCCGCGCCGCCACCACTGCCGCATTCAGGTAGCACAGACCATTTTAAATTGACAAAATTAACGTTGAATATATAATATGAAAGTTTGTGTTGTTTTTTTTTTTTTTTTTCTTCGAAAATCTTGATTAATCGCTTGATACAGACATTTTATAACAAAATCGAAAAAATTATATTTTTTGGCTTTTACACAAATTAACTCTGATATTTTCATATTTGTGAATAAAATGAATTAAGATGAATTATTCAATTTACATAATCCAATTATAAAACAATTAATCGTAACTTATCATGTAATTACTTATACAAAGTGTCTCAAAATGATGGGGGGAAGTCTGAGAATCCAGCTTAATCAACCTAAATTCCAAAATGTTTTCGACAGAGGAACTACCTCTGGAGAAGAGGTGTGACAAATTCTCTTGTACCTCTGATTATAGCCGTTTGAATTTGGAAGAAAAATTCCTATCAACTAACGACACACAAAAAGAAATTATTGAGATTTGTAAGGTGGTAGGCCCTAGTTCTACAGAAACTGTCGTTCCTTTATCTGAGCCAGTTAGCAAAGACTAATACAATAAGCAGTTTGTTGACTGGTGCCATTGTATATAAATCTAATAGTACAGGGTGGACCAAAAGTTCGTTTACATTTCAAATGATGATTTAAAAGAAATTAGTTATGTAAGATAAAAACTGTTTATTTATTATTAAAGTAAACGAATAGTGATTTTATTTTTTTTAAAGTACATCATCCATATGTGATCCTTGACTATTTTGACACTGCTGCAACCTGTAGCGGACATTTTCAATGACGGCCTCACAAGTGTTTCGTGTTTTGCATGTCCTCTCGAATATTTTCCTTTAATTCCTCTAGGCATACTGGGTTGCTGTTGAAAACTTTACTTTTAAGGTATCCCCAAAGAAAGAAGTCCATTGGGTATAAGTCCGGGCTACGAGGTGGCCAGTTAATGGCACCTCTTTTGGATATCACTTTTTGTCCAAATATTTCGCTAACAGCACTTAATGAGTCGTTGAAAGTGTGGCATGTTGCCCCATCTTGCTGAAACCACGATTGTTGAATAAAACCATCGAAATCCTGTAGCGCTAGTGAAAAAACCAATAATAGAGCTGAGAAAGCTGCCCATACACTAACCTTGGGTGAATGCAGAGGTTTTTGATGCTTCAATTTAGGATAAGTGTCACTTCAATACCTGCAATTTTGCCTATTCACATGCCTATTGAGATAGAAGTGTGCCCCGTCTGAGAAAAAAATGTTCGTGAAGCTGGTGAACCTCTCTAACATTTCGTTTGCAAATTGAAGCCTGTGAGCGTGATCTTGAGGCTTTAATTCCTATATCATTTGGATTTTGTACTAATGTAAATGTAAATATTTGTAAAGAATACGAATCAAAGATATTTTGGGCACACCTTTAGACTGTTAGACCGCTTCCGAGTAAAGAGTCCAGGATTTTCACGAATAGACGCTCTTACACGCTTGACATTTTCGGGATCTCTTGATGTTCTAGGTCAGCTGGATCATGGTTGATTCATTGCTGAACTTGTCTCCTCGAACTTCTGTACCCATTTTCTAATCAATTGAATCGATGGAGCCGTATATTGTTATGAGCGCTAGAGTAAAAGAATCGTTGTTGCGGTGTAATCGCGTACACAGAACGCACGTTGTTTATCGCTGAATGACGCCATGGTACTGAATTCCAATTGATCGCTCTTGCGCTTCGTAACCCCTCCACCCACCCCCCGTGAGTCGCTGCTCGTCGCAGCTACTGAATTAAATTTAAACGGACTTTTGGTCCACCCTGTATTATTATCAGAAAA
The DNA here is from genome assembly GCA_951394125.1 of Epistrophe eligans. NCBI lineage: Eukaryota > Metazoa > Arthropoda > Insecta > Diptera > Syrphidae > Epistrophe > Epistrophe eligans. Next base: position 90,796,153 of record OX596029.1, read on the forward strand.
AAAATTCTGTCTTTATTACATCAGACACTAGGTGGCGTGAAATCGCTTTTCTGACAAAGGGAAATTTAAAATTCCCTTTCTCAGAGAGAAAAACAATTGAGCGAACGAACCCACAAAAAAACTTGCTTAAAAAGATTTTTTTTTTACTCAAGCTGACTGCCCTCTATCCGCGTGCTGGGCTGGTAACAGAGCATGATTGATCATGTTCTTGTAGTACTTTCGGTTTCTGAGTAATTTACGTGGTACAACATGCCCTACCCTACCCTAACAATTTTATTTATATAAATAAATAGAAATCCCAAATTTTTGAATCTTGGTTCTAACTCAAAAAATGTAACATACGTGTCATCGAACCATGATGACGTCATTTATTTCTATTCTGGCAACGTGTCTTGAAGGAACCAAAAAGATTAAACGTCAAAAATAAATTTTAGAATTTTCGATTCTTAAAGTACAAAGGTTTCCCCACGACATTTTTACGATTTTTTTTTATAATTTCTTTACCTAATAATTGTTTAAATTATTCCTATTATTTAGAAAATGAAATCATTAAAATCAACCGAAAGGATTACGATTTTTATCAAAAGTTGGCTTAGTCCGCGGGCCAACAATACGTCTTTTTTAGTTAAGAAGTAGTTTTGGTATCAATCAGATTAAATTATTACAAATTCAATTTTTTACTATCGTTTGAAATATAACAATAACATAGAAGTCAGAAAAAAATTAATGAAGAAGTTAATTAAATACTTTCGTTTTGAATAAATGTTCAAATATGAAACAAATTAAATATTCCACTGAGGCTGATATATGACTGTTCTTTGGAATTACAACTATCAACAGACTACACTACCTATAATCTTGTCATTAAATGTTAAATAAAACGTCACATGACCTTTGAGTTCTGTGCCAAAGTATTTATCTTAATGTATTTTGAATGATTTTACAACCTTTGAATCTTAAATAATTACATATTGAATGTAAGGTGATCCAGCAATCAAAACCCTACATAACCTCTCTTTTAATTCTGATTAATGAGCTCGTTGATTTATTTTGGCCAAATAGCAATCAGCGAAACAAATCATGTTTAAATAAATTTGTGTTAATAATAACTAAGGAATGAATTATATATTCATCTAAAAGTACCTACATATACAACGCAATATACATACAATGCCAAGGAAAAAAAAAATTAAACCATCAGATACTTGTTTTAATTGCCATTAAATGAAGATTTCACAATAGATGAGTGTACAGTATCTGCAAAGATAGCTACATATACCGTTTGAAATTATAAAATTACCATATAATAAATGGTAGGATAAACAATCGAGGTCAATGTAAGACACCGAGTTAAATCGAAAAGCCGCAAAAAAAAAAGAAAAACACTAATTTTGGGCATCAACATCGATTATAATATGCTAGCCAGGGCGCACATAGGTATAGTGGTGTGTTGTTTGCATTGCTCGTACCTACCTAAGAAAACAGCAAACAAAAAAATCGATTAATTGCTCTATTGTTGTTCACTTATGCTGCATAAGCTGATTGCAAAAATTTCACGATCTTAACTCAAAATCCGATTTTAGGATTAACTCACATTACGCTGCAATGTGTCTTTACTAAGCCACATCATTGGCCAGACTGTAATATCTGCAACGATTAATCCATTCTCATTTGTCAAGATTTTATCGACCAACTGACGCTCGAAATAATGATTAATGATCTGTTCAATAGATGTAACTGCTGTTGCATGCAGTCCTTCGTGTGTGTGTGTTTTTTTTTTTTTTCTAAATTAAAACGTATCACTCTTACAACTAGTTAATCGACAAAATATTACATGAAAAAGAAAGTTTCAACATAATAGTATCAAATTCCATTTACAATTTTAGTTTTGAGTTTTGAAATAATATTTTTTTAGATTTTTTTTTTACTTTTCAACTAAAAGTATTAAGGCCTATTTTTCCATATATAATTGTTTATTTGCATACTTATGAAGTATACATTGCAAGGCTTAGATAAAATAATAATATTATCTCCACACATTTTGACAAATAATGTTTTATCAATTTTTTATTATTAAAAGCAACACAACATGAGGGAAAAAAGCAACAAAAAAGTAAGTATACGCCACAGTGATTTTTTTTTCGAAAAATTGTCTTTTGATCAGAAAATCAATTATTTTGCTTACCAATAATTGTTAGGTCAAATTATATTTGTTTTTTTTTTTTCATTAAAAATTCAAAGAAAATTTTGGAAGATAAAATAATGAATGTAGTTACTTATGAAACTCGTCTTACAAAATAAAAGTTTTAAATGATTTTCATTGTTTATTGTCAAAATATGCTGATATTCAAAAATATTTTTTCAATGAAATTATGTAATTGAATTTGTCTTTATTCTTGCCCGAATTAGAGTTCTACTTTCACTTTTCTTTGTCACCATCTACAACAATCATGACAACCAACTGAACAAGGATTAAACTCATTTTTTGCCTATGACAGATACTGTCGTAAGTAAATTTAATTTTCATTCTGATTTTTCGAAGCATTGCAGTAGAAGTTCTTTTTCATTGTTTTTTGTCTTAAATTAAGTCTCTGCATGAATAAAATTATCTTTGTATTAAATAAATGGGTTAAGCATTATTATTCTTTTTCTGTTCATCCACTCGTGTCGATTGAACCATTATTGCTAATAACCTCTAAAAAATAAATAGCGTACTTTTTAAGGGTTCCCCCATAGACCTATATTTTTTTTAATAATTATTTTAAAATAAATAAAAACTAAACACAAAACCAACTCAGCATTTATCAATAAATTATAAAGGTTCAATAGATGAAAAATAAAAAAATGAAGTACAAGAAAAACTCGGTTATGAGACACATATAAATAATTTAATATACCCTGCACTACACATTCTTTTAAAGTTAATTTTTTTATTGTCTGAAAGGGTATTTTGCATGTAATAAATTGGGTTCAAATAAAAAAAAAAAAAAAAATTATTATCTAAAAGGAGCCCACTTCCCGTTTATACGGGAGGAGCACTTTTCAAAAAAAAAAAAAAAATGCCATAAAATGTAAACAAAATTATTAAAAAACAACGAAAAAACTAAGAATATTATGCCAGAGCTTTTTTTAAAATCATAAATCTGTTCTTCAATTTTTTTTTTTTTAGTTTTAGTGAATACTTTTTGAAAAAGTTTATTTTTAAACTCAAAAATACGATCTCAACTTTTTTGAGAAAATTTACTTATTTTTGTATTATTCACTTATGACTGAAGCGATTATATTATTAATATTTTAGTCTGGTTCTTTTAATAGTTTAAACAATATTATATTTTAAAATTTATCAATTAATTTTTTATAGAAAAAAAAAAAAAAACAATGAAACAAAATATTTTCTTTTAGTACTTTTGTCTTTTTTTTTTAATTTAAAATAAACCAACAGACCTACATATATTTATTGATCTTTAAACATCAATTTATGTTTTTCGCTTTTTTCTTTAGAGTAAAACTCTAAATCCAATTATTTAAGTATCAAGAAAGAAAAATTAAAACTAAATTTAATTAAAATGATTTATTTTAAAAGTAAAAATGCAAGAAAAATAACGAAAAAAAATTGTCAAATATATTTTTTATTTTTTTTTATTTTTTCTCAGTAAAATCATTAATCAGGATATAATAGGCCTTTTAAAAATCATCAAAAAATGCCAAAAGAATAATGATGTCTTTATTTGTATACTGAGCATAATAAAGAGTGTTTATTTTTTTTAACTAAAATTTGAACACCCTTATATTTTTTATGTAGGAAGCAGTTATTTTTTTGAATAATAAAATACGATATTATTAAGACGAGGTATTAAGCTTAATTTGAAGTTAATTAAAAGTGCCTAGGTTGCTCAATCCCCGATTTTGTAGGAACGGCTTTTTTTAATATTTAAGTTTTTGATAAAATAAGATGAAACTATTTTTTGCGTCCAAAATTGTAAAAAATTAATTTTTCAGATTTTATGTGTAATTTTTTAAAATTTAATTTGTTTTGAAACTGGGTCAAAAAATGACCAACCACCAAGCACCACTAAAAAGCAGTCTGATGATCAGCCTGGCTGTCGTAAAATAGCTAGAACTCCAGCCAATAAAATCTTGGTGGTAGCTTACCCAATTGTTGTTGTTTCATTCAAACCTTCAATGAATTTTTTTAGTATTTGGGAGTTATGTTATTTTTTTATTTGAACGGTTGTGCCATTGAGAGTTGCCAATAAAAAAATGATTTTTTTTTATCCAAGTAGTTTTGGAGAAAATTGCAAAACTCCTTAAAAGAAAAAAAAGTACCGTTATTTTTGATTTTGAAAAAAAAAAGAAAAAACGCATCCGAAAAACTTTGAACCCACAGACAAGCAGACACAGAATTACAGGAGCCATTTTATTTGTCTTCTGTATCGTCTTAATGTCAAGTTTGATTAAAATGTTGAGTTCGATTTTCTTAAAGAATTCATAACTTCCAAATATGTATCATAATTTACAAACATCAAATTTTACAAGAAAGACAAAATATTTCACGAATTTCCTGGGCAAGTGCGCTTCAAATTTTCTATGAAATAGAATTCAAAAGACATTTTCTCAGTTGAAGGTGAAGTACATAGCAAAAAAGTGCGTATACGCCACAGTGATTTTTTAATTAATATTGATTATAATTCAAATATTTTGCTGGATAGTATAGTTCTCTCAAATAATTTAAGTTTTTTATTGTATTAATAATAAACCCATAAACACCACCATATGTTGAAGGTAGGTAATAAAAAATATGTAGTCAATAAAAGTAATCATAATAACGACCTATTCCTTAAAATCAATATTGTTCGTCTTAAGTTTTACTTCCTCTTTTGGGAGTGTATTGGTGTCGTAAAAAATATAATATCCAGGCTATCTAACTTATCTTATTTAATGATGAAAGAGAAGTCCAAAAATGTTTATTGACGTTTGTTGCGTTGATCAGTATTCATCTTTACATCGATGCACAGTGGACCGTTTATGCAAAAGTAGTATGGCAGTAATCATTTTTTGGGTGAGTCTATAGAGCAAAACTCTTAATTTTACTAACCATTAGAAATCAAAATCAAAAATTTTCAAAAATTTTTTTTTTTGAGAAGCTAATAATTCGAAAATGGCTTGGTCGATTTTCATTAATCTTGGCACCCACCAGTTTTTTGATATTATCTAGAAGATTTTAAATACAAATTACTCTTATAGCCAAAAATAACGGTACCTCCCATATACATATATGTTTTAAAACCGGTATGGAATTTTTTCTCAAATACGACTCCTAAGATTTTGATTTAACTTTTTATGTGAGCTTATAGTTATCAGTACGAACTACTATATTATTGGAAAAAAATTTTCTATCGAATAAAAATGGTATCTCTCATAGAACCATTTGTTTTGGTTTTCGACTATCTCATTATATCTGTTGAACCGATTTTAATCAATTTTTTTTACACAAGAGATTCTTAAAAATTTTAATAATATTGCTTATCAAAATTTTCAAAAAAAAAAAAAACAAATTTTGGATAAAAAAAATCAAAATTATTTTTTGAAAAATCGATATTTCAAAAATGGGTGGATGATTTTTTTTTAAATACATTTTCAAACTCCGCAAAAATAAACATTAAAAAATGGCGTACCATTTTTTTTCTTAAAAAACCACTCTAACGATTTAAAAAAAAAATTTCTCATAAATTGAGATTTGTGTAAGAAATCATATGGCATAAATTGTGTTGGTGTCAGAACGGTTTCAGAAGTTTAATTAATTTATTTCTTATTATATTGATTTTTTAACAAGTTTTCAGTCTAAAGTGTAAGTACAGGGTGTCCGCCGGGAAGGTATACTACTTTGTTTTGCCGCCATTTTGGTAAACATTAGTCTTGACAGTTCATATTTGGCAGTCGTGAAGTAGACACGTGGCAAATTTATTATGGAAAAATATTCGATAAACCAACTTGTTTTAATCGTTAAAACATTTTATCAAAATCAATCATCGATTACTGTGACCATGAGAAAGTTACGTGAAATTTTTGACGAGGCACATTTTCATTTGAATGAATATGTGAATAAACAGAATAGTCGGTTCTGGGCAATGGAAAACCCTCAAATTATTCATCAATCACCTTTGCATCCATTAAAAGTTACAGTCTGGTGTGCAATTTGGTCAGGAGAAATCATTGTGTGAGAATGTAATGAAAAATGTGCTCAAAAGCGCTCGCATTTGTGAGACTAACAAAGGCGGACAATTACCTGATATTGTATTCCATACATAATTGCCGACATTAAATAAAACATTTATCAATATAAGATCCATTCTCTTTCATTAAATCAAAAATTATAAACAAACAAAGTAGTATACCTTCCCGGCGGACACCCTGCACCATGTATACCTACTTTAAAACCACAGTGTAATCGCACATAAGAGCAAGTTCGTGCGACCCATCGTGTTTTTTTTTTTATCACTACCACCAACCATATGATTTACGTCAAATGATTGAATAAATCCAAAAATTGAACCTTAAAGCCTAGCAACCCTATGGCTTTACCACATTTCACTAGACAACCTATGTCCAAATTATTTGTTTGAACACTACCTATAAAACTGCATAGGTACTTTCTGTCTGGAAACTCGATGAGGCTGGGCCGTCCTATGGTGAGATCTTAGCCTATATAGTATAAATATGTGAAGCATTAGTCTGCAAAATTGAACTTTTTCTCTCCTTTAAACCAAATCCTACCCTTCTAAGCACAAAATGCCAAGTTTTTGATATTTTTGAGATTTTTAATATCTTCTAAAAAATTCTAGTCTTCTTTTATTTAAAAAATTAATTTTAAATCTTACACTTTGAGAAATCCTTAGAATTTGAGACACTCGAAAATTTTGAACAAAAAATTAAAACGAACCATGAACTTATGAATATATTGTATCTAACATATTGAATGTTTTAGAACCTAATTGCCTTGAACTAGCAAAGAGCAAATCAGTACAACCCATTTATTGTTTTAATTATTTTGCCATTATGTTGCCAACCAATTTGTATCTAATGTATACCTGCCTGCCTACACTACATACAGTAAATTTTTGATCCCATATCGAGTGCTTCATTTAATAATAATGTAACATGTAAGTACATATTACTTTTTTGTGTGATATTATTAAATAAATAAAAACCCAGATTAATTCAAGTATCGGTACCTGATACATATATATAAATCTAAAAAAATAAGAACTTCGTCTGAACCACTCTAACCACAAAAATCAGGTCTATTTAACTATAAAAAAAATGTGTGTGTGTAGGTATATGTGAAAATCGATGCAATACATATTTTACACAAACACATCACAACACATAATCAAATAACATAAGAAAATTTGCACTCGATTACACCGCATTGAAACGTATCAAAACATTGTTTATACACGTCACACGTCATTTGAACCATGGAAAAAGCAAATTGACCGCACTTTATTTTTTTTGTATCTTTTTCAGCTGACGCCAAAACAAATAAAGTTAATTCAATGCCTGGTATAGAATCTTAGTATATTTATACTGAGACTCTCAGAGACTGACCAAACCACGTGCAATATAGTCAGTCATTCTCATCCATAAAAAAAAAATAAATAAATACAAAACATAGATAAATAGATACAAAAATACAAAGAGTACAGTTAGGCGGCCCCTTACTATATCAATATACCAAATACCGGTTGGAGGACCAGCTGATTTCGTATTCATTTTCATTCATATAAACATTTTTACACACAGGTTTATACAAAACCGGCTCTCTCACTTCCAGAGAATTATATTTATAACCCTCTCTTAATAATTTACAAAATTGTTCATCCTCTCTCAGAGGGACAAACAAAATTCATTTCACAAACTGGCATTGGCATCTCGCGCAATCAAAACTACTGTAGAAAGTTCCCTGGCCAGTTAGACGGCTTAGACATTCGAACGGTACGGACGTGTCTCTAAAAAAAAAAAAGGTGCTAAGGGAACTTTTCAGCTTACGTCGTCGAATTGGTTGTCGTGAATTTATACATGGACTCTTAATAATATTTGATTTCTCATATGGATCTATAAGTTAAATTTATATCTGAGTAGCAATTTGCACAGTTTTCTCAAATCAAAAAAAAAAAAGAAGGAAATACGTATCCAATCTTTTAATCAAAGGCTTGAGCTAAATTTACTAACGACTTTTTGAATTGCAGTTTACTCCTTTTTGGTGTTAAGTTTCCATGGTGCACACGATTTCCCATTGAAAATTTCACGCACTAATAGTTTTGACCGTTGGGTAATTCGTTCGAGTGCTTTATTAATCTGCTTTTTCGAAAAAAGCAAATTGAAAACAAAACAACAGCGAAAAAATAATAACGAATTTATATAAACAAAACAACAACAGCAACAAAAATAAGAATAGAAAAATTACGAATGTGCATCGAATAGATACAAATTATAATTATCTATTGTTACGTTTTTTTTTTTCTTTTTTTTTATTGCCATAAGAAAGTGAAATTTTGTTTTCGTTTCGTTCATAATTTATGTATGATGTTTGATTGAATTTAAAGGAAAATATAAATATTTAATAAAGTTGAATAATAAAGCCAATCCAATAGATTAACGTTCAATTTTCAAGATTTGCATAAATTACAAGTACCAAACAAATCAAAAGCGATATTGATTTTTTTTCCGGATGTTTATGCTCGCATTGGTTTTGTGAAAGTTTTTTTGTTTTTTTTTTTCTTTAATCTATAAAAGGGATTATTGTGCGGTTTGGTGTTTGATTTTTTTTTTTTCAAACAAAACCATAATCATTGTTAGTAGATACGAGTTCAATAAAATGATATCCAAACTTGGATTAGCTGGTTGCTTGTTAGTTGCTGTTTTCAGCATATATGGGTGTGATGGCAAACCTGCAACAGAGTCTAGTAAAATGACTGATGCGAAAAATGGTAAGTCACAAAGTGGTTTTTTTTATTTATTTTTTTATAAAATGATTTAAAAATTCTACTATTTTCTAACATTTGTGTGAGTGTTTTTTTTTTTTTTTTTAATTTTTGTATTATTTTTGTTCTCCCTTATATCTTCATAAAATAATAAACGTCATGACGAGGGTATTTTACTTTATATAGGTATAAGGTATTCAGAATAATAATGGTCTAAGTCCATTTTTTTCTTAAGATGGGTAATTTGAGCTTTTTTGGCTAAATACTCATTTTTTGTTAATTTAATTCAGGATAAAAAAAGATCAATTTTGAAAAATATTTTTTTAATATTTGCCTCTAATTTAAATAAAAAAACAGCGTCATATTTATAATGATGACAAATTGTAGGTATACGGTGGACTTCAATTATTAATTTTTTGAACACTCCATATACAAATAAGATATGGTCAAAAATGACAAAAAGCTAAAACTATTATTTTAATCATCAAATTTACGCCTTGGGATACTTGAAGGATTTGAAATCTAAAGAGTCAACTTTGAAGATCGTAAAATTGAATGAAATAATTTTGATATCCAGTTTATCGCCGAAATCGACAGAACGATTTTTTTTTAAATTTTTTTGGCGTGTTGTGACATGATTTGTAAACTTAAGTTTTGCGAGATTTTGATTTATTTAAGGTTTTTTTTTTTTTTAATTTTCTGATTAATTGGCATATAATGATGAGAAATGGAGGATAAGTCAAGGAACTCGAAATTTTATGAGTTGATTTAAAAGAAAAAATAAACGTCATAAAAACTTTGACTGCCTTTGACTTAAACAAATATTTTTTTTTAAATTAATAAAATATGCTTAGAGCTCTATAGCATAACGGAAGCACTATATTACGTCGAACAATTTCTTAGTTTTTTTTTTTAATTAAAAATTTAAAAGAATTTAAACTTTTCATTAATTTTAAACACTTTTTAACTAGTATCATGCTTAATCTATATATACATAATTAAAGACATTCATATGCATCGTTACGAGGTTTCAATCAAAACTAACATTGATGGAGAGAAGTCCGAAAAATGATTTTCGGTCTGTCCGTCCATGTGTCTAGCTAGAGCCTAAGCAAGTCCACGGATTTATACGAAATTTGAAATTTAGGTTTAGCTAAAAAAAATCTTGTTTTGATTCCAAAAAACATTTTCAAATTTTCTGAAAAACCAATTTTAACAATTTTGATTAATCTTCTTATGCGTAGTATCAAAAAAAAATAGCATTACGGATATGCCTAGAGTTTGGCGTTTTATTTAATGTATTATTGAAAATTGCCATATTTTTGGATTATTCACGTATAACTCTTAAATTGCTTAACCCTCATAAATTCTTAACTTAGAACATTTTAGTAAAGAGCTTTAAAGTTAGTAAATTGTTAATTGTTTAATTTTTTTCGTTATTGTATTTAAACATTATAAAAATAAATTTTGTATAAAAACCAAAAGAAAAATTTCTTTCTTTTATATTTTCTCGAATTATTAATATGTTTTTAATTTTTTTTTTTTAATAATCCAGAACTTTATACCAAGATATTTTTTGGAGTGTTTTTATTTTTTTTTAAGCCAAAATATTAAAACAAAGAATATTTGAAAACAATAGGTCTTATTTTTAAACGTTGTCTAACTTTAGACAACTGTCCAACTTTGTAAAATGTGTTCAAAAACCTTGTTTATTGTTGTCTTATAGCTGCCTAACTTAGATACAAGATTGTCTTAACCGTGAATAACGTGTTTATTTTTATTAAATAAAGTATAAGTCCACCAATTTGAATAAAGTTAGACAGTGTCTAAGTAGACAAAAATCTTATAAATACGACTAAATATTTTTTAAAGTTTTTAGTTAAGAATGTTTCTTCTTAAAAATTAAGTATTCTGTTGTAACGGGTGATTTTTTAGCTGGTTTGGTTTTGGCAACACTGGTTTTGACAGCTGACGTGTGTTTAGTACCTTGTGTCACTGTCAAACAGCTTCAGTTTGGTTTGCAATTTAACCATGGATCGTCTTACAAATGAACAACGCTTGCAAATTATTGAATTTTACTATCAAAATTCGTGCTCGGTTCGAAATGTTGTTTATCGAAAAATTGTGTTCAGCGATGAGGCTCATTTTTGGTTGAATGGGTACGTAAATAAGCAAAATTGCCGCATTTGGAGTGAAGATCAGCCAGAAGCATTGCAACAGCTACCAATGCATCCCGAAAAAGCCACTGTTTGGTGCGGTTTATGGGCCGGCGGCATTATTGGGCCATATTTCTTCAAAGATGATGCGAATCGCAGCGTTACTGTCAATGGTGAACGCTACCAAGCGATGATAACAAACTTTTTTTTGCCCGAAATGGAAGTTCTTGACTTGCATGATATGTGGTTTCAACAAGACGGTGCCACATGCCACACAGCACGCGAAACAATGGCGCAATTGCGAGGCGAGTTTGGTGAACAGTTAATTTCACGTTTCGGGCCGGTCAATTGGCCGCCTAGATCGTGCGATTTGACACCATTAGATTATTTTTTGTGGGGGTATGTCAAGGCTAATGTCTATAGGGACAAGCCCGCTTCGATTGACGCACTGGAAGCCAACATCCATGCATTCATTCGTGAGATACCGGCCGATATGTGTGAAAGAGTATGCCAAAATTGGACTCAGCGGATGGGCTACCTGAGACGCAGCCGCGGTCAACATTTGCATGAAATTATCTTTAAACATTAAATTGCAAGGTTCAAACTATCGATTCAAATAAATATTTCATTCATTTTTTCGAATTTTTTGTGTTTTTTTTTTTTAAAAGTTCTAAACCTCTTAAAAAATCACCCATTAGGTAGTAGAAAAATTACGTAACAGAATGACCTCACCGATTTACATTTTTGAGTCATCCAATTATCTAACCCAGTGCATATGATATTGGTAAGATAATAAGGGTATTCATACAACGAGATAAGTTTACCAATTGTGTATTTACGTGAACCTCCTTTTTATATATTTGGATAAATGCTGCGTAATTGAATCAGTTGTTCGTTAAACGTCAAATATTAGACGTCTAATTCTAAAAGTCACAATGACGTTTTTATAAGTTTATCCAAATAAATTTGTATAAGTTTTCGCAACAAAATCCTTAGATAATTTTATCCAATTCGCGTAAACCATTTCCCATACAAAATTTGACAGTTCATTTACCAAAAGATAAATTTATCCAAAAGATAAACTTATCTAGTATTTTACGACGTTGCATAAATCCCTCTAATATAAAAAAAATATAATGTAAAAGAAAATGTATTTAAAAATGACTTCATATGATATTTTTTTTTATTTCAGTAAAGTTAATTAGGATAAAGATAAATATAGACCCAGGCAAGGCTAGAACCTCAGTAATAAAATTTCAGAGTAGATTTGCAAAAAAAAAAAAGAGAAGTAAATCGTACATTTCCGAAGTAGATTTAAGAACGAAAGAAAAACTCAAGTTTTCGAAAACTGTTTTTTTTTTTTTTAAGAAAAAAATATTTCAACAAAAATAAAAATTTAAAGAACACTTAATCACATAAATTCCATTCGTTTCAGAATAGAATCGAATTTTAAATTCGAGCAGTCAAAGTCAGAGTTGGTTAGAAAATTGAATAACAGAGTACTGTCATTTCCTTTCATTTGGTTTGGCTGAAGAATTTTTAAATTTTTCAGTGTAGATAAAAAAGTAGCAGATCTTAAAAAAGCGGAGTGGAAGAGTAGATTAATTTTCTTTTTTAAAATTGGAATAAATTTACTCCGATTGGAGTAAAGTTCTAACGCTGGCCCAGAATCTGTTTATCTGAACGTTAAAAGTTAAAGTGTTAGTTATTTTTTTTTGTAATTGATATAATGTAGATTTTTTCCAACACAAGAAAATCATGCATAGTATATGATATATGTGTGTATGTAAAAATTTGAAATATTTACAAAGTTAGGTTATAATAATAAGAATGAATTATAATGATCAATTCTGGTTCTATGAAAAAAATTAAACCAAACATCAAAAACTTCTTATCTAAGTTAATTATTATTTTCAGTGATGCCAGATCGTGAAATAAGCTTAAAGAAAAAAGGGATTTTTTTTTACCAAAAAAGGGGATCTTACGTTATACTCTTAAATTTTTCATAAATTGCTTATTGCGTAAAGCAAAAAAAAATTATTCAAATAAATATAATCAAATTAAACATGGTCATGCGTAGAAATAAGTTATTCTAAATATCTGAATGTGTTCCATTTTTGCATTTGCATATACTTAAGCCTAGTAATAGTAAAAGCGTATTTACTAAAATACGCTTCTGATACGAAACGAAAAACAAATAAACGAAAACTTTGTGTCGTTCTGGTTTTCGTTCTGCAGTACTTTGCTATATTTGATAAGCAAAATTGATAATTGTAGCAGAATATTTTGCAAATATGTAATTAATTAAATGACATTTAAATATTGTTGGGTTTGTTTTTGTTCTTTTATTTTTTTTTGAAAATAGTTTAACTGATACATTTAATTAGAATGCTTAACGTGTATATTTTTTTAACTAATACGGAACGCATATTTGATTCGTAATTGCAATGAAATATAAATATATTGTATTGTATTGAATTGTAAGATATCAATCACAAGAGCATTGGAAAAAAGGCAATTTTTGGGTATCAGTGTGGGAAAATCTGCTCTCAAAGTCTGGCATCACTCAACAATGAATGAAAAATCCAACTACATCTAATTCTTTGTCCTTTCATAGGAGAAATAATTGTTTTATTCATTGAATTTCTCTTTTATTCTTCACAATAAAATAAATATACTTACGTAAGTAAATTCAGAGAATTTCTTTAACTACGCATGTGCTTTAAGAGAAATGATGAGGTGATTCTGCGATAAATAATTTAGTTCATTTCGTTCCCACGGTTTAACTTATTAAACAAAAGTGTTTAATTTTTTTTTACCGATTAAATGAAAAAAAAAAAACAATACATGACAGTGAATATGAAAACCTTTTTTTTTTGTTCACTTTTTTACAGAAAACCCATAGAAATCTCCGTTATAGTTATTATTAATTCCTTAAGAGGTTATGATGTTTTTTTTTATTATGCCTAACATTAATTTTAAATATTCATACTTCAGATTTAAAGATAAAAATATAATAAAACCACTCATTTAGTGTTTTAGATATTTATATTATTTGTACAGTCAATTTTAACAGCAAAAAAAATGGCAGAAAACTGTATGTCCCTTGAAGGCCCCCCTAGTTCTACCACGATTTTATTTTATTTATTTTGCAATGCAGAAAAGCTTTGAATATCCTTCAGTGTCAGTGATTGATTTCAGTATTAGAAACAAGAATAGTTCACAATGAGTAAAGTCTACCACCGAGAATAAAGATAAAAAAGGCTGGGAATATTGGAAGCTGGAGAATCTGCCTGTTTGGGACCGGAAAACCCATTGTCATGATTTGTCATAACTGTGTGATTTTTTTTTTTTATTTTTAAAAATGTATTTGTTTTGTGTAAAAACACAAAATATGCAACTCAAAATAGAATTAATCACATATTTATTTACCTTCAAAAATTGAATTCGTCCTTTTACGGGCCAACACTTTTTTTTTATTATTTTACTCTTACGATGATAGTGAATGTTTTTTCCAGTTTCAACCAAAAATTTTAAATTTCTATGTATCAGCTCTCTTATGGAAAATGAAAATAACTCAACGACAACTGAAACACGTTGCACTTAAATAGCAATGACTCGGAAACTAGAAACGTGGTTTACAGTGTATACTGTTTGTAATTTTGATCTAAGCTGAAAGTTATGACAATTGCACTGCTGATGCTTGTGTCCCTGCAACCGAAGGTCCATAGAAACATTATTAAAAAAGTTCGATTACTTTTCAAACAGACCTTTCATGTAGGAACATTTATTTGCTTAGGTGGTATCTTACAGAAAAAACATAAAAACATTGCTATATAATACACAATACACAGCTTGTAGATGAAGTTAAATAAATAAATTAATAAATACGCTTGATTTCAATTAGAAGCTAAACAATAAGTCTATCTTCTCCTGGATTCGTGAGACATATAAAAATAATAGATTCACAAACTTAGGTGCAATAAGAATCGCCAAAGTATGACTTTTCAGGAAATTAAATTTTTTTAACTCTTTATTTATCAATAGCAACAAAAAATAAAAAACATAATTATATTTTAGTGAAAGGTTTCATGAATGAAGACAACATACTTTCGCGCCCCCATGCGGTGTAACAATTTCAAAATCGCAATTGTATTTAAATTAAGCGCACATTTCATCAACGAATTTCTCGCGCTCGCAGAAATAATAATCTTCTGTAATCAAAACCTTAGCTAGCACAATAAAAAAAAAAATTGAATACCAAGCTACGTACAATAAAAAATCAAGGAACAATAATACCTAAGGTAAAAATTTGTTTCCCATAGCTTTTGGCTTTTATTTTTAATTTTTTTAGAAAGTTGTTGTTGTCTTCACTTGCAAGTCGTAGGTAAGGTATATGCGTGTGCAATTGGCCAAGTAACTTAATGACTTAGTGAACGAATTTACACGTTATGACATCATAATGACACCCGCGTCGTCGTAATGCATTGTTCATTCGTTGCGCATGCCCAAGCAACATGATTAAGGTGGAAATCCCATTAATTCTTCACACAAGATGCTGTCAATTAAAAGCCTAGGCAGAGAGTAAGAGAGAGAGCCCAACCCTATCCTATCTGTAAGTACATGTTTTCCCAGACCCATTGTCTTCAACAAAGCAAGTCAAGTGTAAAGAGGTATATTGTGTGTACACCCTGAGTTACACAGGTAAGCTCACACCTTTGCATGGCAGAGAACAGTCAGACTCATGAGTTGTCTGATTCTTGACTTGTAATTAAAGCTCACGCAGCCGTGTTATATACGAGTTCATACAAAGAGACAGACGTAATTATTCTTTATTCTCAGATATTTCACACTAAATGATTTCCGTGCTTGGCAACACAATGCGACAGCCAGTGTGGTAATCTTATTGTTGCTTATACGGTGGGTTCTTAATTACATTGCCGATAAACTTAATGGGCTTTTATAAAATGGTTTAATGGAAAATTTGATGGAAAAAGATTAAATGATTTTGGTTGAGGGAGGCCACGCGCCCAATCAGACAGTATGTTAATTCTCAAAGAAATTTATGATATTTTACCTTCACCTTGCGTCAACGTGACGCGAATTGTCTTAAGTTTTGTGGCATTTGGAAGAATATTATGATAACACGTGCTTCTCAACGTGACCAACTATAAACGTGAGGATTTAATAAAAGTATCACTATGCGACCATTGCGGCTTGAAAATGCATATATTGGTTTTGATTACCATTTATGTCTGACATTATAAGGTTTAAAATAGTGGTAGGTTATAGGTAGGTATGTTTGGCTTGGCTTTGGCCGTGTATACTGTATATAGCACTTTAGGCTAAAATGACTCATATTGTTATGGGTTGGGCTTTTGGAAATAATATAATTCAATCAGATATAATTATACTTGTTTTGCAAAGATATATAGGCGTAGTTATAAGTTAATCATGACGATGGTGATGTTTGAATTTAATAGGAAATTAAATTGTCATTGCTTTTAATGAATGATTGAAATTTTTCATTAAAACTATCTCAAAATATTTTCTTCTGGACTTTTTATTTGAAGGTTCTAAGGACCGAAAAATGACTTTATGAACGTAATTTCAATTAAATAGCGCTTAGACTTAAAATAAAATTACCATACTAACTCTTACCGCCATATTATTCACTCGATACATCCAAATTAAAACATAAATCCGTATGTATTTACATTGAATTTGTGTAATTAAAGTTTTAATAAAATTTTCAATATATTTTTAATAAAAAAAAATGGTACACCAATTTTAAAATTTTGAATATTTTTTAATAAAAAAAATGTTACTATTTATAGTAGGTACTTATTTATGCGGAGTTTAAAAATTAATCTTGGAAAAAAAATCATCCACCCATTTTCGAAATTTCGAATTTTCAAAAAATAATATTGAACATTTTTTTAAATATCCAAAATTAGATTTTTTTAAAAATTTTGATATACAATATTATTCAAACTTATTAGGAGCTTTTGCTTTTTGGTTCAAGAAATAATGAGATAGTCGAAAACCGAAAAAAAAAAAAAAGGTTCTATGACATCAGATACCATTTTTAAGCGATAGATAGATTTTTTTTTTCAATAATATGGTAGATCGTTCTGATATTAGTTGACACAAAAATTTTAATCAAAATCGTAAGAGCCGTTTTTTTGAAAAATAAGATAAGATTTTCAATAAATGTTTATGGGAGGTACCGTTTACCTTTTTGTAAGAAAAATATTATTTTTTTTTTAATTTGTGGGCACGTTTTTGAGAAAAAATAAGATTTTCATTTTTTGCTAAAAAAAAATGTACGGCAGGTAGGTACCATTAATTTTGGTCTTATAAAAAATGAAAAAAATAATGGGGGAATGCCTAAAAAACGCTATGTAACAAGTTTAAAGAAAATCGACCCACCCGTTTAGGCTCCAGCCGAACAGACAAACGACAGAATTGCGAGACCCACTTTTTCCGACTTCGCTATCATCGTAATGTCAACTTTGATCAAAATCTCCAATTCGATTTTTTTTTTACGAATGCTTAACTTGCCAAAATATACCTATGTATATATCGCAAGTAAAAATTTGGGAAATAAATATTTAATATTAATACAATATTTAAACTTTTTAAATGAATAAAAACTTTTATCCAAATCAGTGAAGCCCTTAAACGAGAAACAAGGGCGTAAGGCAAGTGAGGAAGGTATCGGAACTCGTTGTTCCTTGATTTCTTACATTTTTTTTGTTAACTTAACACAGATTTAAAAAATTATTACAGTTGTTATTTTTTTTAACTCAGTTTTTTTCACGACAAAATACAATAAATTATTTAAAATATTGTTTCTATCCAAAAATAAAATGGAAAAATGATTTTCGTAAAAATCTTTTTTTTTTACAAAAGTCCTTTTTTTCATTGTTATGTTTCTTAACCGCTTTTACTTCTTGACGGGTCCCGGAAATTACGTCAGAATTTATTTTTGGAAAAAAACGCCAAAAATGTTTGTTTTCTAGAAATTGGAAAAAGATTAAAAAATCCTAGAAAATAAACCAGAAATATTTGATATTATACCAGACAGTTACGGAAAAAAGGCAGAAATCGAAAAGTAAATTACAACGGAATATATTCCGCTGCTCCGTTTAGGGTATGTTCAACTGCCAGGCAGACACCTGTCAGAAATTTCTCATAAAAAATAGAAAGTTGTTTTTGTGACCCTATAAAACATTTTTTCAAGACATTTTCCCATTATTGAAAAACGGAAAAAACGCCTGAAACTTTTTGTACAAAAATATTATAAATTCTTGAAAAAGATTGGCAGAAAAGTTTGGACTTCCTATAAAAAAGCACCAGAATTTTTTAGAAGAAATTTTTCTTGATTTTGCAAACAAAATTCTTATGTAATTTCGATTTCGAGAATTCTTCTTGACTTGAAATCTTTCGTCTCTGAAACAATTGCACCTTAACACTTGCACCTCTATGGGGGTCCATAAGTTTTACCATTAAGCCTAACGTTGTCGGATTAACTGTCAAGTACAGAGATTCCGTCTCTACCGACACTATACGAATGTGTTTCAACATTATTAAGAGTAGTCATATAACCTTTAAAATGGGCGCAAAATACTTATATAACGAACAAAAAATACCCACTCACAATTTGATTGCGGTAAATTTATTTCAGAACATAAATTAATTTCCGTTTATTTTTTTGTATTTTTTTTTAACGAAGTCAAGATTAATTATCTAATTTTGACTTAATTATATTTAAATATGTATGTATCTACGTATTTAATGATTCCAAATAATATCTTTATTCTTCGATCAATCATTGTCGTTGTTATTCATCAAATGTATATATTTTTTTTTTTAAATAAAATCTTGTTGTTAAATAATTAAGTGAAATGCTCTTGATGATGATGTTGACTTTTTTAACCCCCGTCAGCTTGCAAAAATTAAAAATTAACAAATTTTCCATTCACTTCACAAATACATATAGATACTTATATATTTTTAACATAAATATATATTTTTTTTTCACATAAAACTAAATATCATGTTTCTATATTAAGTGAAAGTTTGAATACCTAATTAGCTCCATAAATGATTTAATTAACCTCTGACATTTTGCAATCACATAAATAGACATCAAATATTATTTGCACTTCTATACTATTTTTTAATGTTATCTCTATATTCGTAGTCTTATGTCAGGTTAATTTTATGATATTTATCTGAACGCAGTCGCCGCCGCCGCGCCGCCTTCGCAAAAGATATATATCGATTTGAAGCAGTGGGCATATAGATATGACATATATTTGGCAACAATTAATTGTCAGCGGTAAGTTGTTAACAAAATATAAATGCTATATATATCGGTTAGTTTGGCGGTGTCATCTGTTTGATGTCTAATATGACACTTATGCAAGGGTATTTTTGCTAACTAAGGCAAGTTTAAGTATAGTTACAAATTATAAATGCTATAATAGTCGTGTTTTCTTGGAAAAGCTATTCACAGTACAGTAGGATTTTACACGAGTTACAAATACAACATCCACAGTAGAATTACTGCCAATAAAAGCAGAAGTAGAATCCTACTGCGGATAGGTTTGTGACGTTTATTCGAGTATCGAATGGATTTTTGGTGGTTTTGTTTTCAGATGTTGGTGCGATTGATTATCATTTGCATCTCGATGGCTGTGTTTATAAAGTAGTTGTGTGTTTTTCATGGCTGTTTTTCCATTGACCAAAAAAATCAATCTATCATTTTCGATTCAACCAAAAAAATCAATTGATTTTATTCGTTATCGGTTTTTTTAAAACTTGTTTAAAGAAAAATGCATTTAAATGCACTTCTGATTGAAGAACTACATAGAATTCAGTTAAAAAATCATTATATGATCTAACAAAAATGATCGCCGATGACGTCATCTACTACATGATACATAAACGACAACTTACTTCGACCATAATCTACGAACAAACCCCTTTCCTGAAACATATGTTTATCGCTGCCTTTTCCTGAAGAATTTATTTTTATTTCTGAAACCGAAATGTCTTACAAAGGAAAAAGGTAAAAAGAAAATTAATATAAATTATATGATTAAACAATTCTTATCAGTATGTAGTAAGGTTAGAACCTAAAAAGAACTGAAGCGTTATTGGATTTTTATGCGGCGAGGGCCGAAGAGTTTCAGCTTCGTTTCCACTTTCACTGGACTCCAACAGTTCACGCAAAATCTACAATTATTTCATGAATTATTTAAGAAAGAATATCTTTTTCTATGTTTTCTTACCATATCTTTTGAAAAATTGTCCATTTTATGTAACTATAATTAATTTTTGGCTCAAGTTATTTTTTGTTTTCCTTTTCATTTGTAGCAAACTTTCTTTTATTTGTATTTTTTTTAAATTATTCTGACAGCTGTTATTCGGTAGTGCCAAACATGAAATATAAAAACCAGGCTACTGCCGATGCGTTTTTTTGGGAATTTCTTACTGTACTATGTATAGATTCCCAGAAAAAACACGGCTAATATGTCATTGGTTTGTTTAATTTAAAAAAATTAAATTTATTCGTATTTTGCATATAAATGTTAACTGTAGAATTCCCATTAAAAGAATTTCCAATACAAAAATCAAAACGGAAGTTAATTGTATTCATGATTAATTTATTATTGAATTCATAATATATAAAAAAAATGCAAATTAATGCGATATTTAATTTTTAAATGCTTTTAAGTTAAATCTTCATCTGCACAAAAAATAACAAAGTATTCCACCGTATTTATAAAAAGAATCGTCTTAAAGGCAGAAGTGAATTATACTAGTTCTATTTAGTTGCGGTATAGGCATAGGGATTTTAAAGCAAGTTTAGAATTCATGGAAAAAATAGACTTCGGGGTCTCGCAATTTTGTCTGTCTGTAAATTCTTTTTTAACCTCGACCTACAGCTTAAACAATTTCTTAAAATTTTGAAGTTTTTTAATGCTTCATTAGAGCCGATTTTTATTTAAATTAATTTGAATTTAATTCACTAAAGCACCTTACCTCACTTTCTCAACCCTTCTTGATATGGATTTAATATTACAGAAGAAAGGAGTAACAACGCCACCTGATGTATTACTTGAACTGAAAATATATTAACTATTTTGGTTGTCAACTTTTTGGCTCACAAAAATAATATATATTATGTACGTAACGTAATAACAGAGAAACAATAAGAATTCAATAGCCATCTCATTAAATGTTCATTTATCTCATAAACATAGTAATAAGTTGCTATGTAAAAATGCAAACAAATCAAGTTACCTATTTATTACCAAGTAAGTAACGATATCCTAAAACCTTATACAAAGCTCTTTGACAAATGACAATTTAATTAATTAATGCATTAATTGCATCTGGAGAGAGTAAGACCACACAGTAAGTTTTATTTTTTTTTTTTCTGCTGTTAATACGAGTTATAGTCCATGACATAATATTTAGCAAATGAATTGAACGTTTGCTTTTTAATTATAAAACTTAAATTACCTTTTTCAAAATTGTATTTGGAGTTATTTTTTTTTTTAATTCACCTTCTGTTAGATGAGGTATGAAAGATTTTCATAAAAAGTAATTTTTAAAATCAAATACATATCCCTTTTTAACATTATTAGTTATTTTAACGAAAATTTAAAAAAATGTATTTTTATATAATTCTGTAATTTAGTTGTAAAAGGGCTTATGTTCAATTTCTTTATTTTTGGGAAATCGAAATTTTCGGTTTTTAATTTCTAAGAATGCTTAAGACTTTTAAATGTTAATCTTTCTAAAAGATTTGTTTTAATAAAAACAGATTATTTTCCTTGAAAATACAGCATTGTTAAATTTGAAATTATCTTAAGCTGAATACAATATTTTAAAAAATTAATATTGGTTCATTGTTCATTTTAAATGCCGTAAATTCTATGTTAAATTTAAAAGCGTTTTTCAACTTAATTTTTTTTAACTACAAGTATAATTAAATAATCAATTAATAAACAAATCACACATAACTTTCCGTTAATTATTTATTGTATTATTAAAAACAAGAAATCCAATTAAATTTAATAACTGACCAAAAATGGCAACTGAACCTCCGGAACTATTATGGTTTAACTTTCCTTATAATGGTAAATGTAGATTTTTGTTTTCTCAGACACTTGTTGGTAGTAAAGTTTTATAATTTATCTATATAAATAAAATATAATTATTTTTTTTTTGGTTGCCCCTGACTAGCTTGTAAATGCCAAATATTGGTTTCGTATAAAAATTAAATGCACGACTGGGTCGCACAAATTTGCTCTCATGTCGGATCACACTGTGGTTTTAAAGTCTGAATATTTTAGATCATCTCGTTTTAAAAGAAATAAATAAGTTATGGGATATTTTATGAAACATGCCAAAAACGTAGTTTAGTTTTGTGAAACTTGTGAGTATAAAAATATGAGCACCGTGTTGCATGCATGGAACTTACACTGAAGATTTGATAAAAATATCAATATACATAATGTAATTCGAAATAAATTGGTTAAAAATGTTACTGAAATTGTCTTGACACCAACGCGATGTAGGCACATCCATCTGATTTCTTACACAAATAGCAATTTATGAGAACAAAATTTTAAAAATCGTTTGAGCGGTTTTTTAAAAAAATATTTTTTTATAGGTATATGAAATTTTAAGAAAAAGAATTGTTACTTAATTTTTTAGTAAAGTGAAACCTCCCTTGGGATCATAAAATATATGGAATTTAAATCTCAGATCCACGGTCATGAGAATTTGTCTGCTCAAAGGGATTGTACGCTTAAGGGAGTTGTCCGCAATAGGAGGGTTTACTCTGTATTTATTAATGTGATTTTTAAAAATTAATTAAAAGAAAAAATCATAAAACCATTTTCGGAATAACGAATTTAAAAAAAAATATTTCAGGGCAAAAATATTTTATTTTAAATCCAAAACTTGTTTTTTTGAAAATTTTTATATTATTATTATTAGAAGCTCTAGTGTGCAAAATTTCATTAAAATCCGTTCAACAGATAATGAGATAGTCGAAAATCAAAAAAAAAATGTTCTATGAGAGATACCATTTTTAATCGATGGATAAAATTTCTTCCAATAATATGGTAGATCGTGTTGATATTAAATCTCATACAAATTTTAATAAAAATCGTAGGAACGGTTTTTGGGAAAAATGAAATTTTCCCTGCTAGATAATTTTAAAAAAATGCTAAATACCAAATCTAATAAAAATCTACCAATTCGTATTCGAATTACTGCCTGCTCAAAAAAAATTTAAATTTTTTTTAACATAAAAAAAAATTGAAAATTTTGCAATACTTTTAAAACCTTTTAGAAAATGGTCAAAATCAGTTGAGCAATTTTTGAGATAGTCGAAAATCAAAAAAAATGGTTCTATATTTTTTTTATAGTCATTTTCCCAAATTTTTTGTTATAAAATGGAAGCTTTTTTCTAAAAAACATAGGTATAGTAAATTTTTCTTTAAAAAGTTTGATAAAAAAAACTTGTACGGCAGGTATCGTTATTTTTGATCTTAAAAAAATTAAAAAAAAAACTCGGAAGTGCCCAAAAACCGCTAAGTATACCGACTTTATTTATACCCGTTTAGGGTATGACAGCAAAAATAATAATTTATTACTCCATACCATGGATTGGATATTTCAAGGCAAAACCTTTAAAAGTTTATTCCAATTAAGAAGCTCAAGAAATGGTCCCTAAATTTCTCGCTCAGTAACTTAATGCGTGCCTGAGCCCTTAGATACAAATTTTAATTGCTGACATTTCTTTTGACTCAAAACGACATTTGAGCGATATTAATAGGAAAATAAAAGAATAGGCGAGTTTAGTAAAATGAAATCTTAGCAATCACTGTTCCATGAACAGGATTCCTCAGCAAAATTTTTGAGTTTTGCTGTCAGAATACTTAGGAAAAAACATTGGATTCGTTTGCTTAAATTTTGGAGTAAAATTTATCAGATTTCAGATATATCATTTATCTAAACTCGCCTAATTTCAATAAAAATTTCAGCTCAAAAGTCAAACTTCAAAGTGACAGCTGACAGATCATTTGATATTTAAAAATACGTCTGCCACAATTTGTTAAATATAAATATAATTGTATGTATATTTGTATAATTGTTTACATAAACGATGTAAAAAAATTATTTTACTCTAAAAAGTTACATTTTGACCAACCCTGATGGTAAATAAACCTTATTTCTAAAACTCGCCCCCAGGGATAAGAAGTTTCGATATTAAAATCTCTCCTAAAACGAAGTGTCATTTTGCAGTTCGTTACTTCGTTATTTTCCTAAAAATGGTTCCAATTCAATAAAATGTTTTTATGTTGAAAAATGCATTTGATTTTTTTTTGTTATATATACATACACTTACAATCTACATATTACATATCCCATTCGAAATGAAATAATGTGAACTCTTTAGGCTCACAAACACAATCGAAATAGATTGATACTTTTGATAATTTCTTAAGGCTACTGATGTGGTAGCTCTTATTGGTATGATTATAAAAATGTTGATATGTAATGAAATAGGCATAGCTAATAAATTATTTAAAGCCTTTAGGATGTTTTACTGCAATTTAATAGGTATACAAATTACTGTTGGAGTGCTTCAAATTGTTTTCTATGGAAATTATATATTAAATCCACTTAATTTAATTTTGCAACATGTTTTTCTTGAAGCACTTAAGCTTTGTTTTAATCGCAACATTAAATAAAAAATTCATAATAAAATAAAAAAACCTGTTTATATACAGTGGGTCTAAATATTCTGCATATTCAAATTTGCCAAATAAAATTAAATGTCACATTAAAATTAGTTTTATGTGTGAATTAATTAATTCACCTTATTTAGTCGAGTAAATTTTATTTAGAATACTCTTCTTTACTTTAGTGCAAATTTAATTTTTAATCTTACCAATAAAATTTTTTCTTTAAAGATGGTGTTTCACAATACTTTTGAAACTCTATTATATGTATAGTTCAAAAATGCAGATATTTTATCGAAGTTAGCCATAAAATATAAAATGAAAAAATAAATAACGAGTTTATTTTTAAGGCTCCAGAAAATAACATCAGAAATTATTTTTAGAAAAAAACGCGATAAAGTTTTTTTCTCAAATGGAAAATAAACCAAAAATATTGGATATTGTGCCTGATAGTACCTATACGTTTTGTATCTTTTTTATCGATAATATTTTTCGAGAAAAATCGAAAAAAGGAACAAAAAATAATTTCCAATAACGTAGAAGTAGCGAAAGAAAGAAATTCTGGAAAGATTGTCAGAAATTCTGAAAAATTTGACAGAAAAATTAGTCTTTTTTCCTAAAACCAACATTTTGTATGAACAAATTTCTTCTAGCATAATTTACGGCAGTTGTTTTTAGTAAGAGAAAAATCATAAAATGGCTCTAACTCCAGCCCATAAAAACTTGGTGGTATCTCACACAAGTGTTTGTTGTTTCATTCAAAAATCATTTTCAAAAAAGTTTTACTCTTCGCAAGTTGCACAAAAACTAAAAACCGCTTTGATACTTGAACAACAAATTGAAGAAAAAAACAAGTGGCAAACTCACAGAGTTACTGGAGACAATTTTCGAGTCTTCTCTGTCCGGCTTATTATCTAGGTGTCACATTATATTTAAATAAATAAATAAATTAGTCGGCGCGACACCTCGTGTAGAATCAAGGCCTAGTGACTTACAACTCTCAACCATTCTTTGTGCGTGTTATTGGCAGGAATAGAGGAGACCTACAATTTTCTGCTGAATCCGAACAGTTAGGGTGAAAAGCACTTTTTCCTCGCAAGAGACAGTAACCCATGAAAAACATTTCTGTTTAAGGTGACATAGGCTGGGAATCGAACCCAAGACCTTCGGCGTAACAGTCCAACGCACTAACCATTACACCACGGGCTACTACATTATATTTCGATGAGCCAATATATTTTTACGAATACATATACATACTATAATCAGAAAGTGATTGACATTATATGGAAAAATATTTTGACAAACAATTTATATTATATTGTTTACACGAACCAAAATTGATAGCTTAAGAAACAATCACATTTTTTACCAAAACAGTGAATGTATTTACTGTATAACTCGGAAGTACAGTGTGCTCTCACAGCTAACCAGTAATTGATGTCTTGAAATTGATAGGGAAAGTTTAAAGGTTTATCATTTAGGTATAAAAAATCCTAACCGAAATGAACCCGTCAATTAACGAGAGGTAAAAATATGACCCTTGCATTTTTACACACAATATTTTTATTTGTGTGTCGCTTACCAGACACACAAATAAATTCATAAATAAAATTAGATACAATTTATTATCAATTCATATAGAAAGATACCTACACCTTTACAAAAACCACATCATCTAATTCCGATACCCTATAAGTTACCACATTTGTATTTAGTTTTCTTACACCGATTGGAACATAGCACATTTAGCTTTGAGCCAAAGTCGAAGTCGAAGTTGATATACCTATCTGCGACAAAGTGATCTCCGCAAAATCATACTCGGCTATGAGGTTTAAAATTTAGATATACAATAATATTTTCACTGCACACCCCGGTCCCTACTATGGCGACGACGACGTGATGATGCCGATGACGACGCACGGTAAGACACGACTTAGGGGTAACCTTATTTACACGCTCATGGTTCGTTGCAGAATCAGTACAATTATGGTTAAATTTCGAAATGGTGGTGAGGGTAACCCTTGGCACATGAACCGTATTGCAAGTCAATTGATATGCGTGTTGGATGGAGTGTGACATGATTAAAGTATATCTGCACTGAACTGCGCTCACATGCATGCATCTCATGGGAAATTCATATAAAAATTATTTAAACGTGCTATAGGTACGTGGCCTATACAGTTGGAGGGAGCTATAAATACAATTAAAGCTAATTATAGTCATGAAAGCCTTAATAATCAAAACTTTTTTATATGTATGTCTTTATAAACCTGGGGCATATATGTACATAGGTACAAAGATGAGAAAGATGCTGCAATTGAATTGCATTTGAGCAACACCTAAATGGGTCAGATGCCAAGGAACATCACGATTCTAAGAACCATTCACATCAAGAATAAAACGAAAATCAAATAAACAATGAGTTGCGCGCGCTCAATCCATAGTCCCCCATATAATATCATCAACCCATGTGATCATGATTAAAAATACTGTATACGTCTCATCACACCTTAAGCCAATCGACAAAAAAAAAGGTTTTGCAAATAACACTTGCAACAATAACTCTTTCGAGTGCCGTTCCCACACCAACTTGGCTTATTGCCTCGGTTTCAGCATATCAAAGAACATACAAAGAATCTGCTGATATTTTCTTATACAAAATAAATGAGCATGTGCAACACGATATCATCTCCAATTACAGACTCGGCAAGTCAAACTCGGCATTGACATTATAGCCAAGTAGCATTAATATACGAGTAGGTATAGGTAGGAACATCGGAACATGTTCCGATCTTTTGCTCGAAGATGAGACATTCAAATCTGGCACATGTCCCAGGCAAGTCGGACATCCATGATATAGGCTTGACATTATCTCGTGGTCAAACACTATATCGTTGCCACGGACTCTTCACGCAAGTTCAAGAAGGTTAGGCATTTTGAAGTTGAAATGATTTTATGTACATACATAAAGTAGTTATAAGTATTGGTTATTTTATGACATGGCAAGTTATTTAGTTAGTTTATAAGAATTTCACAAGCCATAGAAAATTGATTATTCTATCTGTTTAAAAAAAATATAACCAGAAAAAGTTAACAAAAACCAATAAATACTAACAATATTTAGTTAATTGGCTGTTGATTGATATTGATATTGATATTGATATTGATATTGATATTGATATTGATATTGATATTGATATTGATATTGATATTGATATTGATATTGATATTGATATTGATATTGATATTGATATTGATATTGATATTGATATTGATATTGATATTGATATTGATATTGATATTGATATTGATATTGATATTGATATTGATATTGATATTGATATTGATATTGATATTGATATTGATATTGATATTGATATTGATATTGATATTGATATTGATATTGATATTGATATTGATATTGATATTGATATTGATATTGATATTGATATTGATATTGATATTGATATTGATATTGATATTGATATTGATATTGATATTGATATTGATATTGATATTGATATTGATATTGATATTGATATTGATATTGATATTGATATTGATATTGATATTGATATTGATATTGATATTGATATTGATATTGATATTGATATTGATATTGATATTGATATTGATATTGATATTGATATTGATATTGATATTGATATTGATATTGATATTGATATTGATATTGATATTGATATTGATATTGATATTGATATTGATATTGATATTGATATTGATATTGATATTGATATTGATATTGATATTGATATTGATATTGATATTGATATTGATATTGATATTGATATTGATATTGATATTGATATTGATATTGATATTGATATTGATATTGATATTGATATTGATATTGATATTGATATTGATATTGATATTGATATTGATATTGATATTGATATTGATATTGATATTGATATTGATATTGATATTGATATTGATATTGATATTGATATTGATATTGATATTGATATTGATATTGATATTGATATTGATATTAATATTTATATTAAATTCCGAAATCCTGATTGTCTTCAATTTTTCCTTCTCCGGTATAAAATGACACAATAATCTTCATATGATCTAAATATGATAGCTTTGGCATTTAAAAGTCTGTTATAATAGTTCACCATTCACTACCTTCAAGGTTTCAATCGCTTCAAACAAATTTGCCAAACTTCAAACAACACAAAAGCATACAAAAATATTAAGAATTTACCAATTTCTCACCCGCAAAAATTTTCCTTTGGTTATGTATGACTTATGTTGTGATGTTTTCTGGTTCATAATTCTTAAATTTTTAAACCTTGGAAGGGTGTGAAAAAATTCAAACTACCTTTTCGCCTCATTTAGCACTCAATGAATGGTTTTTTGTTTCGAAAAAGTCTTTGTTTATTTTTTTTTCTTGTACTTGACGGGTACTTTGTCTGAGAATAAATGAGTTCTTCGACATTCAAATTTGTCAAAGCATCAATTAGCGGTGTTTGCAGAGCTCAATGCCGCAGTGTCTTGGGTAATTGCTATAGAATTATCTTCCCGCCTTTGTTCTTCCAAATGACATGTGATTAGAGGTTGTTAGAATAGAACATAAGCAATCACGATCAGCGTTGTTATTGCTGAAGAGATATATATTCTTTAAATAATTATTATAGTAGGTATCTACCACGCATTTGACCCTAAGGCCAAGATACATAGATTAAAGATGATTATATTCTTCGCCTAAATTTGTGTTGCTTGATATGCTTGAGGCTTATTCTAAGTTTATAAACAAGGCTGCCATACCATACCATTTATTTGTGTGGAGGAGGTGCAGCACATTTCTGTTCATAATTTTTTTTTTCAATTTTATAGTTGGTAATGACACGACTCCTATTGTGAAAAGAATCTCATGTTTAAGTCGTGAACGCTTTATTATTTGAGGCATATTATGGGAAAAATCATTTGGATGACATTGACAATATGTTTATGGCACACACAGTAATGTTTTTAGTAAACGGATCTGTATCTACCTGCATATACGAAACAACGGCCTTTTATGTGCTTTAAAGTTCAATCCATTGTTGATCTTTGGCCGTATGGAAAGAAGCACAAGATAGACGTGACTTTAAACTAAGTTATTATATTGAAAATGGAAGATTAATAGTCGGTTAACTTTATCTTCTATATAGGAATAAAGACTTGGCGAACAAAAAAAAAAATACTTTTTGATCATAGACAATGTTTGATGAGTGACTTATGACTAAGTGTATCTTGACATAATGAAGCTCTATTTGTTAAGTTTTTTTTTTTATTTATTTATTTTTTTTGAAGTGTTTGCTGTGATGAGACGTGATTTTGGTTAAATGTTAAAAAAAAAAAAAAAAAAAAAATACTCACACTAAGGAAGAAATGCTTGCGACGACCAACAATAGATTGGTTTGAGTTTTAAAAAATATAATATATAAAAAAAAATATTTAGTCAAACTTATTTACGTAATATCTACATACATAGTATACTTATTTTAAAATTCAACAATGGTTTTCATATGATGTGAGAAGGTGGCGATATTTTAAAAGGCAGACAAAATATTTTTTTTATTGATATAAAATAAAATTTTAAAATAAATTAAACATTGTGTAAGTCCTTTCCTACTAATTCTACTTTCCTTCTTATTATATTGATATTTTTAATGAAATAGTTTTGGATCTTTGTCCTTCAATCAAGATCAATTGGATGGATTCAAAATAAATTTAATATAGAATTCAATTCTGTCAGAAAATAAGTTATAGGACTCTTAGCAGGGCCGGGGGTGTAACACGAGGTGCTTGCCCAATGTGGGTTAACTCATCAACAAGCTTTTTCCATCCAGTTCGTTCCCTAGCTATAGCTATCTTGATTTTTGCATGCCAAGTTGTTGTGCGTCATGATGGTCTTTCTCTGCTGCACCATCCCTCTGGGGTTAACGGGTTGTACATTTCGTTCGTTGAATCTTTCCCTCAACATCCGTTTTACCTTTGATAAGGGTCAATCCTCTGTAAAGGACCCGAGATGATTTTCATAAAACGATACCTTAGTTGTTTAAAGAGAAGGCTTTGCTTTTTAGCCCAAAGAATCAATGATTGAAAAGAGTCCAAGACGTGTCGGTATTGATTGTTGCCTTTATTGACCATTAAACCTATCTTCTTCACTTCCTTAAAAATACACACAAAAGCGTTGCTTGTTATCACTAGCTATGTATTTCCGATTATTTCAATATCATTGGAAAAATTGGCTGAAGAATTTTGCACAATTTCTGTGCAACCTGTTGGAACCATAAGTCCTCAAGCTCCAATTTTTTCCATTGCAAGTGAGAACAAACATGAGCTGTTACCCTCTCCAGAAGCTCCCTTGAATTAGTTTCATTGCAGTAATATATAATAAATATTCTGTTTGTTATACAGCCAAGGACAACGAATTTCGGATCTGCACGTGGAATGTCCGGACCTTAAACAGGCCACGTACAGCTGAACAACTAGTGGAGAGCCTGGATAGACTAAGGGCTGACATAACAGCCATCCAGGAAGTGCGATGGGATGGAGAGGGCATGCGAAGGATGAAATCGTGTGATATCTACTTCGGCGAGTGCTGCAAGGAGCAGGGTCAGCGGCTTTTTGGTTGTGGTTTTGTGGTAAGGGGAAGACTTAGGCGAGAAGTCTTAGGCTTCAGAAATGTAAGCGAGCGCCTGGTCACAATCCGCATCAAAGCAAAATTCAAAAACATCTCGTTAATCTGTGTCCATGCCCCAACGGAAGAGAAAGATGACTCAACCAAGGAAGAATTCTACGATCTCCTTGAGAATACGTATGATAGGTGCCCCAAGTACGACGTTAAGATTATCCTTGGCGACTTCAACGCCAAAATCGGAAAGGAGGGCATCTTTGGTTCGATTGTCGGAGGTCACAGCCTGCACGACAACACTTCCGGTAACGGACTCAGGCTAATTGACTTCGCGGCGGGGCGAAATGTCATCATAGCAAGTACTCGATTCCCACACCTCAGTATACACAAAGGGACCTGGCGGTCTCCGGATCAACGAACCGTCAACCAGATTGATCATGTTGCGATAGACGCGAGACATGCTTCCAGTATCCTGGATGTCCGAACATTTCGAGGAGCCAAAATAGACTCGGATCACTACTTGGTGGTAGCTCAAGTACGTATGCGGATATCCATGACGCCACAACGACGAGTGGATGCTGTGAAAAGATTTAACGTCGCGAAGTTAAAATCGCAAGAGATCGCCAGGACCTTTGCAGACCACGTCTCTCTTAATCTCTCAGCAAGCACGCCACCAGCATCATCTGCAGAGGACCAGTGGAAGCACTGCCAAAATGCCATCAGGAGTGCCGCCACTGATGTGCTGGGTTTCACTAGGCCACCACAACGAAACCCCTGGTTCGATGAAGAATGCAGGCTGGCGCATGCAGCAAAGAATGAGGCCTACCAATCAATGCTGCAGACTAGGACAAGAGCTGCTGAGAGAGCAGCCCGGGAGCTCTATGGGCAAAAAAGAAGGGAGGAACGCCGACTTCTCAGAAGGAAAAAGAGAGAGCATGCGAAGCGGGCGTTCGAGTCTATTGAGGACTGTAGCGGCAGGGGGGATGTTCGAAAGTTCTACCGAAGGGTGAGACAATCTACCCAGGGCTACAAGGCCAGAACGGAAGCCTGCCGGGACGAGAGTGGGAATATGGTGGTAGACACACAGTCGGTGCTGAGGATCTGGAAACAACACTTTTCTAGACTGCTAAACGGCGAAGATGGCCAAAATTCCGCTGTTAGACAGAACACTCCATTCAACCTGGACGATGATGGTCAAAATTTCCGTCAACCCGACCTAAATGAAGTGCGGTTAGCGATAGCCAAGCTTAAAGCGTACAAGGCTGCTGGTGCAGATGGCCTGCCAGCCGAGCTATTCAAAGCAGGGGGAGATGACTTGGTAGGGAGCATACACCAACTTATCTCCAAAATTTGGTCGGATGAAAGTATGCCCGATGAATGGAACCTCGGTATAGTGTGCCCCATCCACAAGAAAGGAGATGCCCTGACCTGTGCCAACTACAGAGGTATAAGTCTCCTTAACGTCGCATATAAAATTCTGTCATCTGTACTGTGTGATCGTTTAAAACCGTATGTAAACGATCTGATCGGCCCCTATCAGTGTGGTTTTAGACCCGGCAAATCAACCGTCGATCAAATGTTCACACTACGACAGATTTTGGAAAAAACCCAGGAGTTTCAAATCGATACACACCATCTCTTTATCGATTTCAAAGTCGCGTATGATAGCGTAGATAGAGAAGAGCTCTACAGAGCCATGTTGCATCTCGGCATCCCTGCCAAACTCGTCCGCTTGTGCAGGATGACAATGGAGAAATCTCGCTGCTCCGTCAAAGTCGGTAAGAACACCACCGAACCCTTTGAAGTCGAGAAAGGTTTGAGACAAGGCGACGCGCTATCATGCAACCTGTTTAACATCGTTCTTGAAGCAATTGTACGCAACTCGCAAGTCAACAACAGAGGTACAGTTTTTCAAAAGTCTGTTCAACTACTTGCTTACGCAGATGATATTGACATCATTGGAAGAACGAAGCGAGCTGTTACCGGCGCGTTTGCAAGTATTGAATCAAAGGCGGCAAAAATGGGTTTGGCTGTTAATGAGGACAAGACGAAGTATATGCTATCATCGAGAAAGGAATCTCAACATCGTCGACTCGGGCAAAACGTCACGATGGATAGGTACAACTTCGATGTCTTCAAGGACTTTGTCTACCTGGGATCCACTATTCCAACGCATAATGACATCAGTGCAGAGATCAAATGAAGAATTACTCTTGCCAATCGCTGTTTCTTTGGGCTAAGAAGGTATTTGTGTAGTAAAGCCCTCTCTCAAAGAACCAAGGAGACCTTATATAAGACCCTAATCATCCCGGTCCTGCTATATGGGGCAGAAGCATGGACCCTGTCAAAAACGGATGAGAATCTGCTTGGGTGCTTTGAGAGGAAGGTTCTTCGAGTGATTTTCGGTCCAGTCTGTATCGATGGAGTATGGAGGAGAAGATTCAACAACGAGCTTTACGGGCTTTACAGCGACGTCGACCTGGTCAAAAAGCTGAAAATACAGCGGCTGAGATGGCTGGGACACGTGGAGCGTATGGACACCAACGCACCAGCCCGACGAGTCTTCGAATCTACCCCTGACGGTCTGCGCAGCAGAGGAAGACCCCACCTTAGGTGGCGCACACAAGTGGAGAACGATCTCAACCAACTTGGAGTGCGTAACTGGAGGCAGCTAGCTAGGGACCGAGCTGGCTGGAGAGGCTTGTTGGTTGAGGCCGTAGTCCATCCTGGACTGTGAGCGCCATCTAAAGTAAAGTAAGTTGTTATACAGCCACTACCAGGAAAGAGAGGAGAGGTCCCTCGAAAAGGTATATATAAGCTTTTAATGATGAAACCTGTAAGTTTAGTACATATATTTAAACCGTCAAAAACGCACCTGATATTGGATTTTGTACAGCGGTTTTTAAACACTCAAACTTAAAAATTATTAAAATTCTAAATTTTAAGAACTAGACCAATATCTACATACTTTTCTATGCGCAAAATAATAAGTATCGACTGCAGATCACAAATCAATCATTTGTAATGGTATCGGGGTTATTAATACTTTTTAATTAGACTACCATAAAATCTTAAGTTTCTCTTTCGAACTCCAATATTAACTTTATAAATTTTATAATTAATATTTTCTTTTATAATCATCCCTTAAGGCTTTTAGGCAAATTTTAGCTTTTATGTTTTATGTACAAAATTCTCTTTTAGCTACGCATTTAAACGAAGTAGTATGCAGCTCCAGCTTGAAATCAATTTTTTGTTTCTTCTTTCACGCGGAAAATACAATATATTCTGCAATTCTTGAACTTCGCCTGAACTTTGTTTTGTGAAAACAAAAATCCAAATGGAGGATTATTTGAAATAATGAAAGCAAATAATTAGTCAGTTCACGTTTCTGAACCCTCACTGACCAAACTTCTGTCAGCTTCACTGAGGAAAAAGAGAAACCTGAACAAGATTTTTCCGCTAGAAGTCCAAAGCACTCTCCATCTCTTTTTTGTAAATTTATCAACAGCCTAAGAACCCTGAACTGGTTAAATAAAATTGCCTCCCATAGACCTATGGTCTGTGACAACGCTCTTATTTCAAAATTAAGGTAAAAAATTATATTACCTGGAAGCTTGGGGAGAAAAGAGGGCGCTAAAACTTATCGCCATTTGCAAACTATGCTTTAAACTGTAAATCAAATTAAATCAACTTCTATCATGAGATTTCGCTAACCTTTATGATGGATTTACATTCAATTTCATCTGCAGATTTGAAGAAAAGTAGAGCAGGACTGATTTATGCCAAAACAGGAATGCGTGAAAGAAAGATGAACATGTTCGTCTTTATAACTGCATTATGGCGCTTCCTATAATCTCCCTTTAATGAAGATCTCCGCATTTTGGTTTTCTCTCTCTATTCAACAAATGTGAATTTTATATCTTACATTTACAGAACTCACATGAAGAAGAATGTAAATCCACTATTCAAAGACCTCATAGGTTTTCCAAAAGTTTTTTTTTTTTATTTTTCAAATTTAAATTTTTTAAGAATCATTTTTTTTTTTCAATTTTCAATTTGATCTTTAAAAAATGATTTTAAATTAAAAATCAATTAATATTTAATTATTTTAGAATATCTTAATTACCTACTAATTTTTTTTAAACTAAACAAAAGTTTTTATAGCGCCTTCTGCATAATTAAAGTATTCTACAAAATTTGCATATTGCATGAATGTTAAAACAAAACTTCCTTCTAAAATTAGATTAAAGTGCAATTATGTCAGACTTATTTCAAGACAACAAACCTGTTCTATTAAAACTAAAATCTAGACATGGAAGCTGTGACGCCCGTAAGACGTGTTCATATATACTAAATAAGGAGCCTTTCGTATTGTATACTGTATAACTATATCCAAAATAATTATCAAGCCAAAAATTTTAGACACACACCTACAGCTTTCAGATATCATATCACTATATAAAATCTTATAAATAACGACAATTATTAGACAAAATCCACCTAAGTTGACAAAAGTCAAGAATCCAATAGTTTAACTACCGCGGGAGCCAAAGTTCTACATTTATAAATTGTTAAAGTGGAAGTGGCAATAGCGTTAAAGTAACGGAAACAGGGGAAAAATAACGGTGCTTAGATATGTAAATATGTATTTTGCATTTAAAATTTTAATAACGATCGAGAGTTGAATCTTTTGCATTCATGGTGATTTTGGAACAACTTTTCCTATATGCTGCATATATGCATTGACACACTTGCATCCAATTTATTCTGCAAAAACCAAAACACCACCAGCATACAATCACACAATCACTATAGCAAGACAAGACACAAACTGTTATGTTATTAGTTTTATTTTATTTTTTTTTTTTAATTTAAAATCTATGACAATGTCATTGACAGTAGTCAAACTGGTATTTTACTTTAAGCATTTAAAAAAAAAAAAAAAAACCGAAGAATTTTCGCGGATAAGGTCACCGACTTTTTGCTTGTTATTTATATATGTATGTATGTACCTAAATTGTATAGCAAAGAGTGGTGAGATTATATGAAAGCTTGACGTAGTCCAAAGATTTGCACCCAGCCAATAAAGCAATGTTAAGAAGTTTTCGCATTTAGATTTGGAATCTATATACGTATATTGTTTATTGGTTTTTAAATTTCGAAGACATTTTTATTAAGATCAAAAATGTATATTTCATTTCATTTTCATTTCTTTCTACATTTATAAATTGTTGAAGTTAATTGGGGATCGAATCCCACTCCTTTCACCTCAAAACAAAATTAGTGACAAATCTTCTAAGATCTATCTCTTGTCATAAAAAAATGCTTATGGAACAGGTAGACATACTTACTGAAAAAATCCGATTGAAAGTTACCATTTTATGTGCAAAGCAATATAAGAAGCATGTCATAAAAGTGAATTTGTAAATGTTAAGATTTTACACTAAAAATGTATTTGACGTTTTTTTTTTACTTAATTTTTTTTTCTTTTGACAAGGTCCTCACTGACTCACTGGTGAGCCCAAGTTAAATCGCCGGAACGAAACTCCAATTTTTAGGGCCATTAAAAGGTGTTTTGATTAAGACAAGGTAAAAACAATAAACAAATTCTTCCACTGAATGGCCTCATGTTGGGCGCCAATTTTAACACTTTTTCGTACGACAGTAGTGAGTAAATATAATTATTAATATAATAATAATTAATATAATGATTTAAGAAGAATATGTAAAGTTTGAAAACACAAATGATTTGATAGAATTTAACAAAACAAAAAAGGCAACAGTAGCTCGTTAATAAAAGTTACCACCACCACCGACGTGACGCTTATATGGCTGGGTTTAGTGGAAAGGAAAATTTGTTATTGATTAATCAATTGATCATATGGAAAGAAATGTTTTATTTTAAGTAGGTACAGTGGAGTAAATACTTGAACAAAAAGTAGAAACCAGAAATTTTAAATACGAAATAAATTTGTAAAATTCCCAGATATAATATTTTAATAAAGAAATAATAAACCGACAAAAATTTCTTTATAGCTATAGCTATAAGGCAACGATAAACAAGGTTTTTGAACACATTTTCCAAAGTTGGACAGTTGTCTAAAGTTAGACAACGTTTATAAATAAGACCAACTGTGTTTAATTATTTTCTATGGATTTCTTACTAATAGGGCGTTCACATTCAACGACATGTTCATCAACATGCGTCGTGTCTTTAGATTTTTGTAATGTGAATACCAGTGGAACTAGCTCTGTAGTTCAATTTTTTTAATAATTTGCTCTGTTGAACAACCGCTGCTGTAGTAAATGTGAACAGCAGTCGGATGATTGCAAATTTAAATTTTACGTCTTATTTCAATTTTTTTCATAATATTCAAAGAGAATGGGTTAAAATGTAAGCAAAATAATAAAACGAGAGAGAGAGAGAGAGAGAGAGAGAAATAATGCGCTAGTAGGTATTGGTGCAAATAATGAGCCACGCAGCGCAGCATATTCTTTGAAAATGTAATTCATGTTGGTATGATAGTCGTTGAATATGAACGACGCCACGTCGTTGAATGTGAATTCCCCTAATATCAGCCATTCAATTTTTTTTAGTGAAACTTTCAAATTTTGTACATTAAAAATTGTTTTGGTATAACAAGCGTGTTCAGAAAAAGGGGATGTCAGAGATTTTTTTCCTCAGAGTTTTGACAGCAAAACTGAGAAATTTTGCTGAGGAGTCTTGTTCATTTAACTGAGATTGCTGAGATCTCATGTTGGTACGACAGTACCATTTTCCTGGACATGCGTAGTATTTATTATATTGACATGAGGATTTTAGTAAGGTCCTGGTAGGACATGGCCAAAAAAGGTTGAAAAACGCTGATCTAGAAGATATGTAGATATTACACAGTAACTTGGAACAAATTCACCCTACTTTCATATATTTTTTTCTTGAATTTTCTCCTTCTATGTTTTCTTCTCCTTATATCCTCATATTTTCTACAACGTCTTGTTACTATTGCTTTGCTACTCAATTCACTTTTCTTCATTTTACATTTTTTTTTTTATTTTCCCTAAAAACACTTTCTCGACATTTTTTCAATATTTTTTTTGTAGCAATTTTTTCAAACCTCTCGCAGTGAAAGCTCTCCCAGAAGTTGCATTTCCTGATTAAACCCAGTACCTCCCTCCACCATTCTTATCATTCACATTCATCATACATTTAGCCATTCGTTTTCGTGATCATCGTTGCTTCCTGAAAAGCAACGTGCTCTCTTAGAAAACCTCCGTTAGGTAAAATCGAAAAAAAATGTTTCGTTTTCTATGTAAGTACTCGCGACTCTTTAAACTTTCTAAATTGTGATTTTGACATCTTCATAAGGCATTATTCGATTTTACGGTTATTTTTAGCGCATTTAATTCAATGAGCCTCCTTGTCGTGGAAAACGAAAAGGTCTGGTTCTGTATTTTGTCACTGGAAGCACATAATTCAATACAGGCCCGGAACCAAAGCTATAGGAGTAATGTCTGGCATATTTTTTGTGGTTTCATCCAACCACATTATTGTTTTCTTATCTGAAACATTGCAAATAAAATTATTTTTAAGTGTCGCGTCGCGACATTTAAAAGTCTACTCTGTAGTTTTAAAAAAGAGAAAAAAACATTTAAAATGAATAAAATTTAATTTAAACCAAAGCATTAAGAACATTTTCTTTTACTTCGTCTATAAGGCACGTATTTGTTTCGTGTAAACAACATTCCGAGGTTGTATGCAAAACAAACACATAGAGTATACAATGGTGGAGGAGTCTGAAAAAAAGTCGGTTTCATTATACCTACCGTAAGTGTGCCTTATGGAAATAGGATTTCAACCTTTTTTTGACAATATTGCCTTATTTTTTAGTTATTCACATATAGCCTTTTAATAATTGTAATTTTGCAACCGAATTGTATTTAAATTTTTTTTTAAATTAGCAAACAACTTCGTTCGATCCAGCAGTGTACATCTTTTTTATGTAAGCGTAGCTGTTAGCCCTATTCTACCATACGAACTTTTGATTTTTCTTTAATTATTTTCTTAAATAATAATTTTTTCTTAAATTATTTGTCTTTCAAGTTCAAATATTAACCGATTTGGTTTTAAATTCTCAAGAAAATCTAATACTTTCCCTCCGATGCCGGATAGCAAAATTTGTATGTCTGAAAAGTTTATCAATTGTTTAGGGTGCAGTAGCCCCCTGTTACCTTCCTCCCGTCGGCGTTCAGATTCAAAGTAGTGGTGAATAAATGTTGTGATGTAAATTTAAAATTGAATTTATTTATTTATTTTTTTTTTTTTTAAAGTCTTGAATCCTGCAGAAAATTCAGAACTGCTCTTTAAATTTTATGTGCTCAATAAAGACAAAAGCATGCTTTTCATTCACTATCATGTCTAATTCACAATGCGACAAGACAACGAGACGTTGACGTGATGAGATCTCTTTGCAAATGTTCTCTCTGCTCGTCTAATTGTCACAAATTCGAAAAATTGAAAAAAAAAACGCGGCGTTATGACAAGAAATGCCTAATTATGTATTATTTCATTGTTTTAAGTTCGTCATTAAGAGAGGAACATTGTGGAGAGATCTCGTCAGGTCGACAGCTCGCTTTCTCGCCGCATTGTAAAAGAATTTTCCGACAAGAGGTTTCATATTAATATTTAAAAAAAAAAAGAGTAAGGTATGCCATTAACAATGGAAAACTATATCAGCCAAATGGCCGCCACGGCTAAGGTTGCAGTACCATATCCTTTTCACACTTTTCATAAAATTTTCAATGACCAATTCGCTTATTTGCGGCTGTATGTCCTCGATAACTTCACTAATTCCATCTTTAAGGTCTTAAATCGATTGTGGAGCATTGGCATAGACATATCTTTTATTTATCTTTATCTTTCACGTGACCCCAAAGAATAAAGTGTTAGGGTGTTAAATCACAATATCTTGGTGGCCAATTGTGATCACCTCTTCGAGAAATAATAGGGTCAGGAAACTTTTCTTGCAAAATTGCGATTGTTTCGTTATTTTTGTTGCACGTAGCGCCATTTTCTGTAGTGGTTTTCAACAATTTCAATGCATTGTTGAAGCGTGTATCGCTTCATTTTTAATAATGGCGTAGTTTTTTCTTGTCAAATGTCAAAAGATGACAGCTGCCCAAATAGCGGGCTATTCAAAATAAAACCTTTCAATTTCAATTTAATTCAATTTATATAAGTATACAAGGGAAAGTAGTCTTTTATAGTACCTTTATACATGTTTTTGGTAGATTATACATGGCAATAACCTCTTATTGGAAAACTATTTATATTTCAGTAAAAAAGGACCAAAAATGCGGAATAAACATAAGAGTAGGAAAAATATTCCAAGAAAATTGCAACGTTTAAATATTCGTGCTTGTGCTATTTCTTATACATGATTGCTCAATTAAGGGTACCTATCTTAAAATAAAGGGTTTTCTAATAAGGACTTGACAACTTTTTTTTTTAAATAAAATGCAGGTGTGCTGTGTGGCTTATGGCACCATCCTAGTGAAACCACATGTCGTCCAAGTCCATATCTTCCAATTCGAGCCAAAAATAATTGATAATCATGGCGCGATAACACTGGCCATTCACAATAACGTGACGATCGTTATCGTTGACGAAAAAATATGGCCTATAACGCCGCCGCGCCGGCATGCAAACCGCACCAAACAGTTATTTTTTTGTGGATGAAGTGGTGCATCATGAAGCAAATATGGATTTTCACCCGACCAATAACGCATATTTTGCTTATTGACAAATCCATTGAGCCGAAAATGAGCTTCGTCACTGAAGATAATTTTCCGTTGAAATTCATCATCTTGGCGCATCTTCTCCAGAGCCCAATCGGAGAACGTACGTCGCCGTCGCTTTAAATGGTCCATGATGAAAATGTTGAGAATAAATTGACAATGACAGTTCTATGATTAGTGAAAGGGTGCGTTCACAAATTAAATTCAAAGTTGTCAAGTCCCTATTCGAAAACCCGATAAATTCATTATATTTAGGAAAAAAAATCTAAAAGAATTTTATTATATTGTTGTATGTCTTGATATTGATATAAGAATATAAAAAATAAAATACAATAGACAGTCAAAATAACAGAATAATAAAAACAGAAATGTTGAACAATTTAAAAATTATATCGCATTAATTAAATTTGTCACGCTTTCTTATATGAATGTTTGGCAACATAATTATGTTATATAATTTACAACGCTGCTGTAGCTGCCCTTTGTTTTTCATTAAATTTTCCCTAATCTTATACTTTTTAATGCTTAATAAACATCACAATGATGATGAAATTATATTCAAGCCTAAATAGTTTCAAAGACATTGTATATGTATATAATTTAAATCCCTTTCTCCTCAAATTACATATTTGATAATTCCTCTTGAAATAAAATCCAATAAATTAATATGAGTAAACAAAGTTTTACGAAATTTCCGTTACGATTTATAACAAAACTTAAGTAGTTTAAATAAATTAATGATTCAATTAAATTCAAGATGATTAAACTTTAATTAGTTTTCCACCTTCTTCAATAAAGTATCTGTACCTAGATAAAATAACAAGACATACAATTTTTAAAATTAACTATGCATTATTTTTTTCTTACGCGCAGCGCACTGGCGGCGGCGGCGGCGGCGGCGCTTGTGTAAATTGTGTAAATTGTGTAAATTGTGTTGATTGATTTATATCTTCAAAATTAACGCTTAAATGATTTGCAATGTTTCAACTCGTCCCTCAAGATGCAATTAAAAATAATTTGATTCCATTCCGCAATATGTATATATGTACCTATTATAAATAAAATCCTTCTTCCATCATCGCCTTCAAAAAGAAAACATCACAACACGTATGTAAACTTTTATATCGCGTAATCAAACTACATCTATGTATCTGCAATAATCATTAATGTATCTCTAATCTAATCATATTCCAATCTACATACATATACTCGTAGTATATATCATGATGTAATATGCACAATATTTTTATTCGAGTTATAAAATAGAAATCGCAGATTGCAAAAAAAATAATAATCAAAAATAATTTAATGAAAATATATTTCTTACTAAAAGCATATAATATAGTGAGAAAGTAATACCAATTTAATGACGCGACGTCGAGACGATCGTTCCGTGAGTTTACATAACAGGTTCATTAAAACAAACTAATCTTAACAACGAAATAAACTTCGAATAAATAGAAATCTACGCGTCGTCGCTCGATAAGAAAATCCGTGTTCAAAACAAAATAAAAAAAAAAATCAACAAAAACATGCAGCATCCCACGTTGCTTAGCGGTAGGTCGGTGGCAGAGTCTCGTATATAACATTCATCGACAACAAAAGCAACCTGCCTCAACTTCAACATCGTATAAATAGTCTGCCTATCGCGCACATTGACATAACCACATTTGTTTATAACTCTCACTCTCATCTTAAAATCACTTAAACCTGAAGCCC
The DNA here is from genome assembly GCA_951394125.1 of Epistrophe eligans. Taxonomy (NCBI): domain Eukaryota; kingdom Metazoa; phylum Arthropoda; class Insecta; order Diptera; family Syrphidae; genus Epistrophe; species Epistrophe eligans. Next base: position 90,839,243 of record OX596029.1, read on the forward strand.
CCTTATCTATAAAGGCTTTTTTTCCACACTGAAGTGCCTTGCCTTTCCGTCATTTCGCACACCGCGTGCCGCCCGCAGCCGGAACAGAGTGCTATTAGTCCCCTGCTGTTTGTATACATATATGTAGTTGCTGTCGACCAACAGTTATCACTTTCACTGAACCATACCAATCCATTAGCAGTTTTTTTTTTTTTCTGTAGATACAGATACTTTAAGATCTACTCGGAACCAAGCTTTAATAGTCTTATCAACAGTTTTGTTTTTAGTCCGATATTAATAAATATTATATTTATTCTCTCTCCGGTTGGTGTGATCATAGATTTTTTTTTTAATGAATTGTTTAATAAATTAACAGAGTTACTAATCGATGGTTATTATGTTTCACTTGTTAACGGTAAGCAAGTCATTAGACGCTTTATGAATCTATATAAGATATAGGCGTAGGAAGTTATGCAATTCTTGCAGCGCAGTGCGACGCAGCGTATACACTGCAGCAATTTACGCAAACAATTGGACAAAAATAGTTATTTCCATCATTACTACATTGTTGGTATCTCAGAAACCATGTTTTCGAGAAAATGAAAATTTGAAGAAAGATTTTTCGGGATAAGAAATTTCTTAGGTCCAACTTTCTGTTGTTATTGTCATCAAAAAAAAAAAAAAAAATGTGAGTGCCGAGGCTCAAGATTAAAATGTGTAAACATCAAATTAAATATATAGGTGCTGGTTTTACTTCACAGAATGCGACGAGTTCTAACTGTCAACCAAATTTCAACCCAAACTCAACTCGATTTTCCGATTTAGTTTGAGTTACGAAGGAACGTATCCAATATACATCAACGTGGAACAGCACAACGTATTGTGCTACAGAAATTACCACATTTTTAGTTTACCCTACTGCCGGCATAGATGTTGAAACATCAAAAACTTGTATTCACTTAATTTCTCATATCTTCAACTTTAATTTCAAAACGAAGCAAGTTATTCAAAATCGCCGAGAAACTATCTGGAAAAAAGTGAAACGTCAAAAATGTATTGCCACAGCGATTGAAATCAATAATTGCCTTTCATATTCTGCTGAGCAATATTGCCATTGCCAATGTGTCTCTATAGGCAATATTCAGGGCTATGGCAATGAGACAAGCAATTTACTTCCTCAAATATTTCCAATGGAGCCGCAGCCTTAGTTCGGTCGGTGCGGTCTTACCTTAATCGTTGAATTTTTGTTATTGAACGAACAACGTAACGTAAGTGCACAGCACAACGTAATGTGCAAAGAAATTTCCACGTTTTTAGTTTACCCTACCACCGCGCCGCCGGCATAGGGACTTTTTCTTTTTTAGTTCAGAGCAGAGGTTAAACTGTCAAAAAAAAAATCGTGTTTCTTTTTTAGCTCAGAGTATTCAGAGCTCCAATTTTATGTTTTTTTTTTCGCTCTGAGCATGTTCAGAGCGCGCTCTATGAGCTCAGAATAAATTAATAGAGCAGACGGAGTTGAATAGCTGAACACAAATTTGACAAGTGGAAAAAAAACATCAAAACAGTAAAAATGGCGGACGAAAATAGCCGACTTGCAAAAGAAGGTAAAATAATTTAATAAATTTACTAATAATAATAAAATTATTGTTTTCACGCTGGTGAATCGTGTTTTTTTAAACAAATCTGAACTCACAGAGCAGAGCACGCTCAGTTCAGAGATCGCTAAGAGTATGTATGTTCGGAGTGTTCAGTGTTCGCGCTACTCTAAACTAATAAAGAAAAACGCAAATAAATGTTTACACATCAAAAGAGAGAGAGCGACATAGTTTCCAAAATTAAATTTATTCCTCTTTTGAGCTAGGTGATTCTTGGAAACGTTTAGACCTAACACAGCAAATGTTCAAAATTTGTAAGCTATGAGTATTTTTTGCCTAAACATCTTCTAGTGATTTAAAACAAAGAGTGGTAAAATGGCAATACGCCGAATTTGAATTTTACTATACAAATTTAAGACATTAAATAATTCAAATTCCAGTGTTTCCCAAAATATTGCCATGTACCTTTCAATAAGATCACTTAGCATAATTGACGAAACTGGAAAAGAATGCTTGGTCTCTGTTAAAATTTAGCTTCAAAATTTATGTTACGATCCATTAAATTAATTTGTCCGCTTAATTTTGACATATAATTTGTGTACAGTAAGAAACAAGTCTTTGGTTTGTATGGCTAAAATGCTCTGCTTAACTTTCATTTAGCTAGATTTTGAAGAGAATTTTGTATGGGAACTAAAATTTGGAGCGATCTACCGAATATCTTAAAAACATGACGTGGTGGAAGTTTTTAATCTGCGGATTTAAATTCGGAAAAATGTATTTTCAATTCTATTATAAAATAACTCATTGCAATTAGGATATAATTGATCCCAGGTTTGTTCCAAACATATTTCCGAAACGTCAAACATGTGTGGTAAATTTTAATTCATCTACATATTTAAAAATAAATACCTTTTTCCCTTGATCACACCATAACGAACCAAGTTACCAATTTCATTCATCTATTTTTTCTAATAGAATAGAAAGAAAAATTTTAAAAATTGCTTAGAAAATTGAATAATTCAAGAAAACTTAACGACTGAAAACTAGATCAACATTCCGATTGAATCGACTGTGCAGTGTGCACTAACAAACGATTAAATGAATTTTTTGATTGATAGTTTCCGGATTTGGGGAAATAATTTTATAAAATACCTAATATTTTTTTCAAACTTCTGGAATTTTTGGCATTTGAAAAATAAAAAAATAGTCTCTAAGTCATAGTCGTTAAGTTTTTTGAAATTATTCAATTTTTTACGCAATTTTCAATAGATTTTCAGAATGCCACAATTTATACACGTACCAACTTAGGTCGCAGAACTCGGTTGAATGTCATCCGATTTGCATGTGGATTATTTTAAGTGATTTGTATTAAAATAGGTAAATACACAACTGAAAATTGTAAATTTTTACCAAGCTCTCAGACTGCTACATTTATGTTTAAAAATTGTTGCAAAAAACTTCATTGTAAATGTTGTTTTAAGGCCCTATTTAATTTTTATTTTCCTTTATTTTTAAAATTATAAAATTGATGAAATTCTTTGGGAAACCGGGTGGTCTTATTACTACATATTTTCTAACTATTACTTTTTTCATGAAAACACAATGAAAACCACTATTCCAGAAATGTTAATCCTCATAATGTGGATTTGAACCTGAAAATTTTTATTGACACGAAATTAATAGTTCCTCTATAGACTAAGTAAAAAATGAATAGTTAGGGAAAGCCCTGACAAGGAGAAATATGCCAATTTTGTAGATTATGCCTTATACCTACTTTAAGGAAGAAAATAATAGTCAAGCCTGCTACAAATTGATGTAATATAATTAGATTTTATGAGCTTGGCCCCAAAAGGGGTGTTCGAAAAAAAATTTTAAAAGTTGTCAAACTGGTCATATTTAACAAAAAATTAAAAGAATATTGTACACATTTTATGGCCGAATTAATACAGTTGATTTTATGTAATATTATCTGGTTTGACTATAGAGAAATAACCAAAATTGTTTCCAATTTTGTACAAAAAGTTCCACTGTGTAATGGATGGCGCTGCGGTATGTCTTTTGAAAATCTTAATTATGCTCAATGATATGGTATTTTTTTTTTTTTGTAATTAATTGCTTGTATCTAGGTCGTATAATAACCACACTAATGATAATAAAAGGCGTAAAAAAGAAGATTATCCACGCAATTAAGTTTCTTTTTTTTTATTTCTATAATGGTGTATATTTTAACTTTAAAAAGTTTTATTCTGAAGAAAATGATGCATACGATTTCGATTTTTGGTTGAAATCTAATAATCACTTATATAAATAAAGAGATGACGTAGACAAAATAAATAATGTGCGTGGAAATTATTTCTTCTTTCTCTGTTGAAATCTGTGAAATTTACTTATGGCCTCGCAGAACAATACACAGGGTGATTCGCATACGGCGACGACGACGTGACAAAATTTAGGAGCGTGTGGGTTGGGTTGAGAAAAGAAAAAAAAATCGTATGGAAGGGAGGTTCTATTCCCTCCTTTTAGCCAGGAGATGTAATTTTATAAAAATAAAATGGACGACTGGGTCACGAACTTGCTCTTATGTGCGATCACACTGTGGTTTTAACGTAAGTATATATGGTACTTACACTTTTGACTGAAAACTTGTTAAACATAATAAAAAATAAATTAATTATAAACAACTTCTGAAACTATTTTGACACCAACGCAATGTACAATACCTGATTTCTTACACAAATCTCAATTTATGAGAACAAAATTTTAAAAATCGTTGGAGCAAAACCGCTCCAACGATTTTACATATACAATTTTTAAAACGTTAAAAAAAAAATTGGTACGCCATTTTTTTAGTGTTTATTAATGCGAAGTTTAAAAATTAATTTAGAAAAAATCATCTACCCATTTTTGAAATATCCAATTTCCAAAAAACAATTTTGAATTTTATTTAAAATCTAAAATTAGTTAAAATTAAATTAAAAGCTCTTTTTTTTTTATTAAAATCGGTTCAATAAATAATGAGATAGTCGAAAACCAATAAAATGGTTTTATGAGAGATGTCATTGCTAATCAATATATTTATAATTTTTTTTTCAAATGATATAGTAGGGTAGGGGGTGGCCCCGGCGCAGTGGAAGTAGTGCTTGACTGCTAACTTGGATATGTGGGTTCGATCCCCAGTATAAAAACAAAAACATGAAAATTTTGGTATGCAATACTTTTTAAACTTTTTGAAAAATTCTTTATAAAAAAAATTGATCAAATTCAGTTGAACCATTTTTGATAAAATTTAAAATAAAAAAAAATGGTTCTATGGGAGGTACCATTTATAACCATTTTTCGGAATTTTTTTTTTAATGGTAACCTTTTTACAAAAAAAATACTCTCAATAACATCAGTGTGCGTATTATTGGCAGGAATGAAAGGGACCTACAATTTTCTGCCGAATCCGAATGGCTATAAAGAGAGGCACTTTTTCATGATTACAGATATTCTTGGAGGAGGATTTGCCAAACCCTTGCAACAGGCAATACCCGTACAAAACATTTAATTTTTTTTAGGTGCTATATGCTGGGAATTAAATCCAATACCAGCGACGTATTATCCCAACGAAATAACCATAATGTCACGGGCTACTATGTTATGTTGTGTTGAAAGAGAAAAATTCGTTTTGTTTAAATTGTTTCATAAAATTTTACTGTACATTAATGTATAGTTTTAATAAATAATAATAATAATAATAATAATAATAATAATAATAATAATAATAATAATAATAATAATAATAATAATAATAATAATAATAATAATAATAATAATAATAATAATAATAATAATAATAATAATAATAATAATAATAATATTTTTAATCAAATTGTAACCATACTTGTCTCTTTAAAAAGTCAAATAAAACAAAGTATATATTTCATATTGTTTAAGATCCATAAATTCTTTGATTTGTTGTTGTTTTATTTTTGATATACCCAAAAGATTTAAACCTCAATGGAAATCAATTTTCCTGACGTATGTAAGATTTATTATACTTATTTTAAATGTCACGGTTCTGAGATATTACCTTGTTTAGCTTCTTTGATTTTATATTTTTTTTTTTAATTTTTGTTCCATTTTAAATCAATAAAGTCCAATAAAGACAGTCTTATTATTTATGTAGGTATTCAAGAACTAAAAAGCTATCACGAATATTAGAATAACAACAAACATTTTTTATTTTTATTTAAAATTATGTTCAACAACATTATGAATGAATAAATACTAGATGATAGACCTTGACTTGATATTATGAGTAATAAAGCCCCGATGATACATCACGTCAAAGCTATGAATAAGATTGCACCGCAAACCACTGCCTGCCTACTACTCGCATATGTATCCATTTATGTTATTGTTAAGAAAAGTTAAATAAAAAAAAAACATTGCAACACATTGCAATGCAGTACATCAAGAGAAGATCACATTACTGTTTAGAATAATTACATCTGCAAAAGACACGTGACTTTACGGAGGTTGTGTCTATAGAGTTTGTGCTTTTGAACATAATTTTTTAAGAATGTTATATTATATGGATATACATATGACTGCTGACATTAACTATTATAAGCCTGCCTGCAAGATAACTTTGGTTCATTATTCACTACAAAAGTCACGAACAAAACTTAATACCCATATAGTCTTTCAAGGTTTTTCTGTATGGATCAATTTTAGAAACTATACATAATAACTCAAAAATTCAACCTTACGAAAGGATTGTTTTCAAATCAATAAATAATATTATCTCTCAGGTTAAGAAAAAATGTTCATTGGATGAATAAGTAGATACCTACAACTTAATTGTAAGAAATTTTTATTCATAGTGCTCCTATACCTACATTTTATATTTACTTTTAAAATGTTTAAATTCCTTTCGTTCGAAGAACTATCAGATAGGATATCCACCTATCCCAAAAATTTTCAGATAGGTTGGGTTGTTGTTGCATCAGCTGTTTTGTCATAAGAGATTACAACAACACAAACCTATCCGGATAGCTTTGGATTGATCCCTGAACGCGACCATTGACAGAAACAGTTATGAATAAAAATCTCTTACAATTAAGTTTTACCTATTTCAAACAACACTTTACAATGAATTTTTGGCACCCTATAATAATTTTTTTTACTAACCTGAGATTGTAACGCCATCTGTTGGCGATGCAATTTTTGCGAGGGATAAAAATTAGACGATGTTCAATGCCGTAGTGTTTGTCATTCCTTAGAATCATTCTTCACAATCAATCAATAGGGGTATATTCATGCAATGGTGTAAACGTTGCAGCGTTTAAAAGCAATTTTTCTATTTTATGCGTTTTTTTTTCTCTTTAGAAAGAAAATTTGAAAAATGAGAGAATTGCGCTGACTGCGCATGCGCCTTAGGGTAAATGATAATGTGGTTCGGGATCAATAGCATATAGTTCATCGGAGAGTTTCATTCACTGAACCAAATCAAGTAAGGAACTTTGAAGAGACTTACTTTGTTTGTTGCTGTGTGAACATCTATGTCGACGGTAGGGTAAACTAAAAATGTGGAAATTTCTTTAGCAAATTACGTTGTGCTGTTACCCGTTACGTTGGATACGTTCAATATTGGGTACGTTCCTTCGTACCTCAAACTAAATCGGAAGATCGAGTTGAGTTTGGGTTGAAATTTTGGTTGACAGTTCGAACTCGTCGCGTTCTGTGACGTAAAACCAGCACTTGATTATTTAATTTGATGTTTAAACATCTTACCCGTGAGTCCCAGCACTCACACTTTTTTTCAGAAGTTGCTTGCTTAAGTGGCTTGATTCCTTGTGGTAATGATTTACTAAGTGAGAAAAATTCACGGGCACTTGTTCTCTTTTCCTAAAAAACAAAAAAAGAATATGGAACAGTCTTGCTTGACAGTTGAAGTTTTCTTTTTTTTTTTGTTCTTTGAAGCAGTTTAGTAAAAACATTTATAGGGAGCACCCACATCCAACAAGAATTTCTAATTGATGGTCAATTATAATAATTTTTTTCGAAAACAGGTTTTAGATCAAACAAAGGTAATGCACTTACAAGCCTTATGGTTTTGTAAAACTTAATCACGTGTGTGGAAATTCACAGAAACAATTCATTCGTCCATTAAAGCTATTTCTTAACAATGCGGAAGACATTTAAAATTCTGAGACTTAATATGCTGGTGCAGCACACCAAGTTACTAACTGAATTATTGAATAGATACTTCAATCCAATGTCACAATGATCAATAGATTTGTGAAGCAAGTCCCCATCGGAGCTTGTGAGATTCATAGACCTACATAATAAGAACAAAGTCAAACAAAACTTCTCTTTTTTTTTTTGTTTTGCTAACAAAGCACCTGAATTCACGCCTTCTTAAAGCCAACTACTACCTATCTGGCAAAATCTAAATCTATATCATTGATGCAAGTGCAATAATGAAGTCGACTCAATTAGTCATGAATTGCAATTCGTTTGTTAACTTCTCTTAAATGATTCGTGCCATATGATGGTGGAGTTACAAGGGGCTAAAGAGATACACAGGGAATGTACAATAATTGTATATGGATCAACACTCTAGGTATATATGAATGGTAACACTTTTATTAGCCATAAAGTTATTGCATATTAAGATGCCAGGTTAACGTTTTTATGGTTCTTTAATCGATTTATGAAGTAAGACACTTGATGATGCTTGAACATCGAATGTGAACAAGAACTGCTTACTGCTGCGGCAGGTGATCATTAGAATCAAACAAAGATCTTCCGCGTTTTATAGAATTGATCGAGAAAAACGAATAACGAGTAACGAGATGTTGTGTTGTTCGGTGATTTATTTGATTTATGATCTAGTTTAAGAAACGATAACTTGTAAACATTACCTAACAACTTGCAGCTTATAATGATTGTTAGAATATATACATGTATGTAGGTATATTTGGAGGTGCTAAGAAATAGTGTTTCGGATTACCCTATACATGACTTACAGGTGTCTCACTAGAACGTATGTATTTAGCACAGTCAAATTTATAATATTGTTCGATTTTAAGAGGTTTTCAGTCGATAGAAGTTCATACCTATACTATATCTATACTGATCGGTTCAAAAATCAAGGTAATTTTAAGTGGAAAATCTATAACACAAACTGGTGCTAGTAAGAACCTACAGATGCCAGCCAAAAAAAAAAAAAAAAAACAGATCAAAAAACAGAATTTTAGTCATAACATCCAAATACTTACATAAAAAGAATTTTCAACTTTTGAAATAATACCACCAGATTTTCCCCAGACATGTCCTCCCATTAGATTTTACTCCAACGGAAAGAAAAAATCCTATCGATATGGGGGGTAACCCATAAATTGGCAACCCTGTTTTGATAAACTATTATTACTTGAATTCTTTGGAAATCGATTAAGTTTCTTTTTTTAGACATATACAATTTTTTATATATAAAATTTTGAAAACATTTTTAAGAAAAAAAATTAATATGTCATTAATCAATCAATATGCCCTAGCCGGGGATCGAACCTGGACCAAGCTCACTCAGAGCCAATGTACTACGCATTGCGCTACCGAGGCCACCTGATCAAGTTCGTCCCAATTAAGGTTTTGTTGTTTGTTCGATCCCCAGCTGGAACAAAAAGTTTTTCAAATAAAATTGAACAATGACCAAGCACCACTAAAGGAGTCTGATGATCGGCCTGGCAGTCGTGAAATAGCTATAACTCCAGCCTATAAAATCTTGGTGGTAGCTCACCCAATTGTTGTTGTTTCATTCAAAACCTTCAATATTAATATGATGGTGCGAAAGCTTGGCAGCCTAACTGCAAGTGTGTTATCACACAAAAACCCCTTATGAATTTATTTATTGTAAGTGACTGAGACCTGTCATCAGTGTGACAAAATATACCCGAAAATTAATCACTGTCACACTTGAAGCCGAAGATACCCATTATTAGTGTGACACTGTCTGCATGTCTGGACTCAAGACTCGTACTTAATTTATAATATCAGCTCTCAACAAAAATTTAATTTGAAAGAATCCAAGAATTACAAACAGTCAGAATTTAAGCATTCAAGTATTTATTTCCATTGTTAAAAAACACTTCAAATGGTTGAAAACACATCAAGCTGTTTATAAACAATAAAAAAACTGCAATACATATAAATAATGACATTAAAAGTTATTCAAATATAAGATACAAAATTTAAGACTACAAAATGCATTTGGACTTAAGGTCACAAAACTGTCGAAACATTTAATAGTTTTTTTTTTTTCAATCTAGTCCACGAAAACAATAAAAAAAAAAGTACATTTTCTATTGTTTTCGATCTTTTTCTTGGTTAAATTAGTTAAATTATATAGTATAACCTTTTTGCTTTTTTTCATATTTTTCGATAACTTAAGCTGAAACGCAGAACGAAACAAAAATTTCTATACAAAAATGACATAACGAAATTATAAACTGCTTTAGGTTTTTGAGTACGTTGTTCAATGAGCGGAATTGATAATTATAGCAGAGTTTTTTTGCAAGCCCGGAGGGAATTGGTCGAAAAAACGACCACAGGGATTAGCAACAGCATCACAGAAACAAAATGGAGTTTTCATACAAACAATCGATAACAAGTATAATATAATTAATGCCGGTAACACAGTTTTTCTGTGTGCTTAAGGGGCCAGTTCTAGCTTTCATTGAAACTCATTGAACATTTTAATTTTTTATTTTAAGACACCTTTAAAGGCAAAATCACTGATTATTTTGATGTCATTATAAAGCTGATGACTAATTTATTATTTCTAATCAAAAAAATATTTCATTTTGGCCCAAACTTACACGTAAAACGACTTCTGAGTTTTCATTGATCTATGGTAAGGTAGTTCAATCATTGAAATAATGGAATTCATTTAATATCTTTATATTGGCATCAACATAATAACTAATTTAGCTTTTTAAGTGCCAAAAAACTTAAAAACAAAAATTGTAATGATGGTTTTCAAGGAAAGCTATAACTGGCCCCTAAGTTCGGAGAATTCTCTGGGTTTAGCTTAGCCCGTAGGGGATTAGTTTTTGTTGTATTTAACATGGTGATTGTTTAGCACCAACGTCGTTTTTTTTTCGTCCAATTCCCTTCGGGCTTACAAAAACAAAACCGCCTCATATTGTGTGTGGAAAAGTGAAGTCACAAAAAAAACTCTCCATTAATATTTGTCCGTAGTCTTTTCGTTTATACGTTTTCGCTGTTGATTTGGAGACCACAGAAATTTTTTGTTCACTTCATGTGCTTACTAGGCTTTAAAAGGACAGTTTTTGGAGACTATCGAATTTTTAAATAGACTGTCACTGTATTCCTGAATTATTTACAATTTTGATTTCAAGGAAAGTACAATCAGAATGCAGCATAGGAAGTCACTTCCAGAAGACCATTACAAGCAGCAAAGTACTTGCCATAACATTAATACTCAAAAGAAGTACAAGCACGTTATTTTCAGTTTGTAATGTACTTCAAATGACTTCCTTAAACAAATATATTTAATAACTGTGTGTAACTAGAATCCAAAAAGTCAGAATTTTCAGTGTTTTCTAAACCCAACAATCTAACGCATGTTTTTTCATATTAATTCAACAAATTATCTTTTAAAATCTATTCTGCTAACTGCGTTAGCTATTTTGCAATAATTTACTGTTTTCAAATATTTCTACAGTATAATAGTATCAATATCGTAAAATTTACATTTTTTTCTCACAATAAATATCATTTAGGTATTTATATTTGTACTAAATTTAATTTAATTTGTTTTGCTTCAACAAGTCTTTCGTCTGATATTTATTTAACACTGGTACAATCAAATTACTGTCAAGATCAACAATGCATGAGTATGTATTTATATGATCGCTATCACAACCGGTCCAAAATAGGTATCTACATTCAAAAAAAAAAAAAAAAATCCAGTTTTTTTTTTATAAAATTTCGCTCAAAACTGCACTGAACTTTCTCGGTGTGATCTAGACTGGTTCAGATAAAACAAAATTGAAAAAAAAATATATATCCAAAGAAGTTCACATTAATCCAAATAAAGTAAATATATTTACGTGGGTATTTAAACCTACATACGAGCACTTATAATAGAGATATACTTCTTAACATGGAAACTGGGAGAAAGTGGTTGTTAATTCTGGGTAATGATCAATGGCCTTTCAGGAATCTTTTAATATCTTATCTTCGATATGGATGCAGTTACTGACTTTTAGGGCAAGTTAAGCATTCATGGAAACAATCAAGATCACGACTTTACTCAATTAAGACATTAAAGTTTACTGTCAATTTTTACTTTTTATGCATTTTCAAATTCAGCCCAACAAGCTACATAGATTGATAAGCATGAAATTTGGTTTGATACGTTCCTTGAGAAAAGTTCAAGTTTCTTCGTATGGGGGGAGGAAAAACTTTCTATAACAATCGCATTTTACTCGAAAACGAACCGATTGATTCTATACGAAAATTACTTTTAGGGTTCTGTCAGACTCATGTCAGATATTTGGAACTGATAATTCGATTTTATCAGAAATAATATAAATACACGGAAGACAAATAATACATTGCTGTCAAAAACTGACAGTATGAAAGTAATAAATGCATATATAGACAGTTATATTGTTATTCAAGAGCAAGTACGTACAAATAAGACTCGTTCTTGCATTTCCTTTAAGTGGTTTTTGGAACCATAGAAAATGCACAAAAAACCTTTCTTTGGAAGTACGAGCGATGTACATAATATGTACATACATTTTACCTTATCTGCATGACAGACAAATTGCTTTTATGGTGTCTCAGCCACAGACTTACTTAACAAACGGACGGACGACGCAGCGCTATATTGCAACAGTATTTATATATTGAAGTTGTATGACATCTGTCAAGATGACTTATTTGGATGAACTGCAAATACAACATCGATCCGTCAAATTGGATGAATGACATTTAGATTTATGGTGTGTGAGTAAATATCTGCGTGCAGCATTGCATTTTTGATTAATTATTTAACTATTTATGAAGTTTTTGTTTATTTCAAATGAATACACATGAACAGTTAAAAAAAAATATTTTGAAGTGAAAAATTGTTAGAGTGATTGATATTCTTCGAGAAGTTTGTGGTCTTTGAACTAATTTGTTATGTAGATGATTTTTAATTTCGAAATTTTTACATAAAAAAATATATGAGTGAATTATCCCTAATTGGCTTTAAATAAAGTTACTACTAACAGCCTTAAAATTGATAAATAAAGAAGACAGTTCATGCATTAAATACTTTTATGGCGAAATAAATAAACGGCACACTTGCAAAACAAAATAATGCAAGTGAATTGCGTTACAAATTTTAATATTTGGCAAATGGCTTAGCTTTTTGGCTTTTGCACAAAAAAGAATTTACTTAATTTTGGGACAGACAGTCTGCTTATTTTCATATATTTGCAGACTGAAAGTTTTCAGTTTTCGGATTAGCCACGATGTTAAAAACGCTGATCGGAAATATGTGTTACCAACCGTGAAAACCATAAAAGTAATATTCATAGAATATCCCAAAATAATGTAATGTAAATGTAGGCACGTACTTTTTAACGACTTGCTTCGCCCTTACCTTTATCATTTGGAGTTTAGGTTTTGTGGAATAGTTTAAAATCATTACGGTCAATGAATTCACAAAAAATATTGCCATGATTTCGAGAATTCAAGATTAAAGAATATTTTATTCTTTTACCATCAAATATCTTGACAGCTTCGGAAGACTATTTTATTAAAGGCTTCAAAATAAACTGAAAGTTTTTATATTTTATGTGTTTTATTATTTAAAGTTTAAACTTCATAAATTAAGAAAGAAAAATCAAGACTGTGTGCCAAAAAGCTAAATAAAAATTGACAAACGGACGATGATCATAATATTGGAGTGCCCAAGCGGATCACTCAATCTAAATGCCTACTTATTTCGATATCACCTTAATTATTAGTTTTGCTCATCGTTGCCACAAATATTTGGTTTTCTTTATGTTTTAAATATTTTCTTTTTCTCATTTTGTTAATTAAGAAAAAACGTTCTTAAATTAATTCCAAAATTCATTAACTCCATACAAATATTTTTATTTTCATTTCAGATAAGTTCCCAGAAGAAGACTCAGATATGTTGATGGAACCAAATGATTTTTCGCCCGTTTCGGTGATACGTTCCCAAGGCCGTCAATATTTTCCCTCTACAACAGATTTCTATCATGAAGAACCACCGAACACTGAAATCGATCCACCACATGCAGCACAAAATTTCTATCCATCTTTCTTCAGAGATTCCCCACCACTGGGACACTCTCGTCCTTACTTTCCACCACCACATCCTCTTGATGGACCAATTCCAACACCACAAAAATTCGTAGCCCCAATTCCAACAAGAGGTTTTGATCCAGCAATTTTGGGCTCCGGTGATTTTGGTGTTATCCGTGGTGGTACATTTTATCCAGAAGACGAGATGCCATATCATCCAGAAGAAAACAGTGAATTCAATCAATTTTACGGTGAGAATGCAAACAATGGTCATGGCCGACCCCAGGGCGATGAATTGGTACAAAAATTCACCTACCCTGAGGAACAATTTGCAAATTTCCGAGATTTTGCTGACATCAATACCCCAGCTGACTCTGCCTTTTCGCAATTTGTTGTTGTCTATGCAGCCAAGAATGCCACCACACCTACTGCTCAACATATCAGGCCGAAGAATATCTTCGAGCAATTGGAATTATTGGATAAAGAAAAGGCGCTCGAAGAGAAAAAGAATCGCACTAGTAAGTCAAAAGTCAAACTCACCAGTACAAAGCTCGAAAAGAAGTACAAAAAGAAAACAGCTCCAAAGGACCTAGACTATGAACCCCTTTTAGCGCTGAGTTAAACGCTATATTAGCCATCGAGCTATCCATCGAGGACTTTCACATACTAAATTATATAAGTTAAGTGGTGAGATATTGATTAAATATCCAACCACAGCCACATTTAATGAAATATTTTTTTTTCGTTTTTAAATTATACACTATATAAAACAAATACATAATAACATGTAACTATTTTAATAATTTTATTTACCATTGATGCAATATTATATGGCAGCACGACGACGACGCATTTTGTTCATCAATAAATCAATCACCTTATTTTATTTGTATTTTAATTAATTATTTCATCAACACCCCGTGAGACATTTAAATTCATCAAAACAAAATATATATATATTATGAATAATATATTTACATAAATTTATTTACATACTTAAATTAAGTTATGAATTGTCATAAAATAAAAGAAAAGAAAATGAAATGAAATCAACAAAATATTATTCCACTATGTGTAAATTAAATTAAAACTAAAATGCTGATTTATAAAGAGAAGTTAGGCTTAATATTTTTAGATCTAAAGTCTATTTTTGTAAGGCATTTAGAAATACTTTATTGTGTAATGTTTATCTTAATAAACGGATTTTAATTTTTTTAATGTGCTGTTATTTTATTTCTGCGGAAGCTACAAAAAAGGTATATGAACACAGAAAAAGGTTTGTCATTAAATTTAGTCTTACTCATTCTTATTTTGTTTTTAATTTGGTAGGTACTCTGAAAAGAAGTGTTCGTTTGGATTCCGTTTTTTGACGCCTTATTGAGTTAACTCTGAATTGATTACCTATAAATTAAGATTTACACTTCGTAAAAATTATAAAGAATTAAGATTCAAAAGTAGGACTTTGTTCTTCATAAAATTAGTCCGAAATGAACCAACTCCAAGTGAGTGTACAGCATTTCATAAACAAATCTCAATTTTTTAGAAGAAAATTTAAAAAATCGTTGGAGTGGTTTTTTAAAAAATTTATTAAAATCGGTTAAACAGATAATGAGATAGTTGAAAATCAAAAAAAATTGTTTAATGTAAATAATGGTTTTATTTAAAATTGGTTCCTAATATATGCTAGACCGTACTTATACTACCACAAAGAAAAATTTTAATCAAAATGGTAGGAGTTGTTTTCATTTTTTATATATTTTTATATATTTTATATAACAGGTATTAAATGGCCTCTGCGGCTCTGGTGACAGGCCACTATTTTTTTTTTCGATGACTTTTTGACAAAAATGTGGCTCCGATTACGCGTGGGATCTCAGTCTTGAGCTCACAAATCGTTTTTGGTTTATTCGCAGATTTCACAAAACCCTAAAGAAAAAATCACACCTGTTGATACCACATGTCAGTCGTCTGGACTTTTGTTCCTGAACCGAATGCCGTTATCAGTCACTGCGATCTCAGAGTAACTTTCCCCATTTTTGTAATGATAACGCGTTCTTCTCTTGCGTAGATCTTCATTTTTATTAATTGGGACAATCATAAATGGGATGGGATCTGTCAAATTTCAGAGCTGCCTCTTGTACGAAAAAAAATGACAGGAAATTTAAATAGTGCACTCTTAATAGACGGGTTCAGAAAAATGAGATCTCGGAGATCTCCTCAATCTAAGTTACATGGAAAGGATTCCTCATCAAAATTTCTCAGTTTTGCTAACAAAACTCTGAGGAAAAAAAAATCTTGGATTTGATTGCTCACTTTTTGAGTGACAAAAATCTCTCAGATCTCATTTTTCGCGCCAAATGAGATCCCCTTCATAATTTTTAAAATATTCTAAATACAAAAATTTTCCATTAAATCGTTTTTAAGAAAAGCGAAGAACAAAAGAAAAGAACAAGGTTCTAGGATATGTGCTATTAATTACCATTTTTCATAAATTTAGTTTTTCTCCAAAATTCTGTGCAGCTATTTTTGAGAAGATTCTCCAAAAACGTAATAAAAATTGTTTTTCAATACAAAGAAAATCTACTACATAAAGGGTCAATCATTTCGTGGTTTCAAGTTGGTAGCGCTGGCATTTGACACCTGTCAAACTCAACTGTCATTTGAAGTGCCATAATATTAGCTAAATGTTTGCCATTTACGATAATGGATCGCTTAACAATCGAACAACGCGTTAAAATTATTAAAATTTACTAAAAAAGTGGTGATTCAAACGTAGCCACTTTTCGCGATGATTATGGTCGTCATAATCAACCGACTACGCAAGCAATTGGTAAAATTGTGAAGACATTTGAAGAGAGTGGAAGCGTTACTGATGTTGTAAGGCCTGTGCATCATTCTAATGCAGTCGAAATTATTGCTGCTGCAAGTGCAAGTGTTACTGATGATCAGAATTTATCGATTTCCCGGCGTTTACCGTTTTTTTTTTTTGGCCGGCGGCGATTGAAGAATATGACTTACACAATATGTGGTTCCAACAAAACGGGGCAACGAGCCACACAACACGACCAATTATGGATTTACTGCGTGAGAAGTTTCCTGGTCGCATAATTTCACGTTTTGACGACGTCAATTGGCTACCAAGATCATTCGATTTGACACCGTTAGATTTTTTTCTGTACGGCTACGCAAAAGACCGTGTTTACGCAAATATTCCCCGAACTCTAGACGCATTAAAAACCAACATTACTCAAGTTATGGCCGAGATACCGCCCGAGATGTCCGAAAAAGTGGTTAAAAATTACCGCAAAACAATCGCATTTTGCAAATTGGCCATTTGAATTATATGGTTTTTTACACTTAATGGCAAAGTCCAAACTTTATAATGAATAATAAAATTTTCATCAAAAATATTTCGCTGTGTGTGTTTTATTTAGCTTTACTTTCGATACCAAAAAATTAATGACCCCTGATTTTGCAAAAAATAGTACACACAAAATATTGCAAAAGGGTATTATTTTTTTTTAAAGGCGGAGAACTTAAAATTGGCAACACTGTTTTCTATGACAGTCAGTCTGACAGTTCTCGGTTGTTTTGTGATTAGTTTGGTTTGGCAATTTATACCTAATGAATATATTGACGCTGGAGTAACTTTTGCAAATTGTTCAAATTTATTTTGAAAAACATTGCTCAGTTCAGATTGCATTACGTGCAATTACTTTTGTTAAAATATGGATATCAATAAAATTAAATGCCGCAATTGGAATGATGAGCAATTATTGTCGAATTCAGATTTTAAAAAAGCCACTGTTTGGGCCGGTGAATTCATTTGTCCATAATTGTCTTCAAAATTATCGTATTCATCAGAACGTTAAAGTCAACGGTGAGTGGTATAGAGCCATGATTAATACATTTTTTGTGGCTCAATTAGATGGCATCATTTTTGCAGGCATGTGTTTTCAAAAGGATGATGTCACAAACCACAAAGCACGCGATACAATTAATTTACTAAGAAAAACATTGAAAAACGATTAATTTCACAAAAAAACTGACCGATTAATTTCATAAAATACTGACCTATCACGTCATTCTTGAATTTGATTATATTAGATTATTTTCTCTAGAGATATTATCATCCTATGTCGAAACAATTGAGTACATGAAAGCATTATAATTCCCAAAACACATTCCGAATAGCTGCGAAGGGCATGAATTAATGTGTTTCACGGAGATTAAATTTAGTAAAATGACAAAAACAATGTATTATTTTTTATTTAAGCTTTATTAATTCTACGAAGAACTTAAATGCTATTCTTAATTTTACAATATCTGAGGAGCACTTTCGGTCATCTTTCAATTGAATATTAGTCTTGAGTCCGGTATTTATACCCTGAATATCTTGTCTTCCTTCTTTTGTACCGATTTGATTACTTGATGCTTATCTATTTTATAATTCTTCATAATAATTCTATAGTGTCGGGATCATCTGTTTGGGTTTCCTATGTATCAATGTGTTTTTGGTAATGAATGATTATTTAATTGGTTTATGATCCTGAATAGAGATTCCTTGTTCTTTGGATCGTCTAGCTTAGGTGTGACATGTATGCTGTTGTTAACTCGTGTGAAAATCAAATCTTCTCTACGCTTGCCGCTGGAGTTGCATGCTTTTTATCATATTCAAACATTAATGCCAGAAAATTATCTGTCTCATCATCAACTTAAAGTTTTCTGGCTGTCAAAAAAAACACCCTTTATTTTAATTACGTTATGACTGTGAGGTTAGAAAACCGATAAACTCCGAATTTGACGTTTCATGTTTTCTGTGATGTTAAATATAATTATTACATAAAAACTATTTCTCATTCTATTTCAAATTACAAAAAAATAAAAGACGAACAAATAATTTTAAAATGAACGGACCTAATTAATTAAACAGACCTTATGTCTTATGCCAAAATATTGCCAATTGGAAAGTGGGAGAGTCCATTTTAGAGTTTATTATTAATTGAAATAATATTTAACAAACAATAATACGGTTTTTGAACAAATTATTACCATTTAAAAAAATTCTTCAAATCAGCAAGTAATTCCGCTTGGTTTGACGCCTCATTTGTCAAAATCAGTGTAGTCGTAAATATGAAGGAGATTTACATGGAATTTTGTCTTGCACTGTAAATACCATTTTTCATTTATAAATTTTTCCAAATTTAAAATTCATTGGAAAACAAAAAGATTAAGTTTTTAAATGACAACCTGTTACGTGTGTGACACAACCTTTTTAACTTTATAATTTTGTCTGACAATACATCCACGTTTGCTTTGCTATTTTGTATTGCCTTTCTTACTCGCAAAAGTGACTGTCGTACCTTACTTTTCTCTAGTGGAACATCTCTATGGATGAACATGCCGGAGCCTTTAAGTTTGGTGGAATTATGTAGCATTTCATCAACGTAAAATCCTTAGAGTTTGTTTCAACCAGAATATTGCAAGTTTCATAATTTGAAGCTAGCAAACGAATCGAGTTAATCGGTGCTGGTTCATCTGGAACAAGCGAAGCAAATAGTTTTTTCACTTCTTCACGGTGATTGATGTTTGGTTGTTTGGCAAATCGTACAATGAGATTTTTTTCGCAAGATTTCTTGGCTAAAAACCCAATGTATAGCTCTCAAAAAATTACTACTGGAAGGATTAACTACAAAGTGGTTTAGTCTGAGAAATACATGGTTATGGGTAAAATAAATTAAATCAATATTTTATTTGGCTTCAGAATGGGTTTATGGCAATAATCAGATTTTCAAAATAAAAAGGTCCTACAATTTTTCTTTACGATTTAACCATATCTCTTCCTACTTATTACAATCACCCGCCATGGATCTTATACATTATAAGTTGTAGTTGTAAATTAAAGAAAAGTTGATTTGTACATCTAAATAATTTTTTTTTATTTATAATTCGTTAAGTCAAAGGTGTATGAACATTAAACCTAATTAACCAAGCCTAAGGTGATTAAATAAAAATTTGTCTGTAACAACAATTGTTTGAGTAGGAACCACACCTTAGAATCTGGATCAAAATAATTCAGCTGTTAAGTTTCTATTGTTTATGTTGTAGGTATTGGTATGCAGCGACTTGCATACTTTTACTTGGATGCAAATTATATGTATAAATATTTTATTTTAATTTCTTCTTTTTTTTGTTGTTGTAAGAGGTTAACAGAGTGCAGATTTCCGCATATCAGCTGTAGGCTAAATGTTAGTGCAGTCCACAATGCATCGATATCTGATTTGAATATGAATTGCATATTCACGCCTTGAGACAAAAGAACAACAAATTAATTACCGCGGATACCTATCTACTGTGTGTTCTAATTTATTGGTCAACTCGCGCCAAATCTTAGCAAACTTCAAACTTCAAGCCGTAGGCTGAAGTCGACCGGGCAATGACCATGAAGCAGCACTCGCCGACGACAACAAGACGTATGTACTATAAAACTGTACATACGTACATATAACTGCTACCACATTTTCACCTAACTTGGAACAAGTATATGGGTACGGTTCTCTGTTGGATTGGAGGACAAACCATACGTAAAGATTGTAAATTTAGGTACTGGGCGTCTACCGAAGTCTCCATAGCGAAGTGGTCATGACTCAAGCTTCCAATATATATTGGAGAGGAAAAGTTGACGCGCCAAGTATTCCATTCCCGTATACATACCTCCGCCGTCTTACTGAGACATTATTATAGAATGCTTGAGGCTATTAGCCCGTCTGTCGACGTTGTTGTCGTTGTCACCCAGTGTTGCAGATTTCATCTATTTGTGGTCATAAATAAAACCGCTATATACCTAGCAATGTTCTTTTTGTCTTATAGCGATAATAGGGTGAGTGTTGGAATTTAGATAGTCCTAGCATATAATTGATTTTATTTTAATGGGAGAATATATAGCTAGTTCGCTGATTTGGGTAAGTTGAATATTAATGGGGTGTAATAGGGAACACACCTACTTCGTTCGTTGGTTGAAAAAAATGTCAAACTTTATGATAACTACTTCATGTTTTCCAATTCAAACATATTAGGGGTTGCGGAAATTCTTTATGTGAAATTACATATAGGTACATATAATAATGAATTATATTTATGCACATATTTATTATTAATTAACCTGTCAGAATAAATCAAACATGAAAGACAAGTTGAGCGCACTGATTTGTTGACAGATCATTTTTTCAGAGTGGAATATAAAAACCTAATTAAGTCAAACAGATTGTTATTGGCTATATCAACTTAAAAATCAAATTTAAATTCATTTAAAGTTCTAATTTAAAGTTATAAATACACTTCAAAAATGTTGTTTAAGGTTTTAAGTCGAAATTCAAAATGCCTTAAACTTCTAAAAGCTGCAGCCTAAACGAATGAGTCGATTTTCTTTAAACTTGGTACCTAGCGATTTTTGGGCATTCCCCGAAAGGTTTTTTTAAAAAAAATTTAAGGCAAAAAATTACAAATTTATAAAAAACCCACAAGTTTTTTTAAAAGAAATTCAGTCATTTTTTGTAAAAAAAAAAACCGAAAAATTATTAGAAATGGCAGCTCCCATAGAACCATAGAAAAAAATATACTTATGTAAATATTATTCAAAAATTCACCTAGCCAAGAATTTGCTTATATCTAAAATTTTGAAAACACGGATATTTTAATCTCTTATCTGCTTCTCGAAACTATAAAATTTATTTTTAGAGAATATCATCCTGATTTAAGGTGATTTTTTTCTTCAACGTCTATTTTTTAACTTCGCATTGGAAGTTATTGTTCGTTTCGAATTGAAAATTTTGACATTTATCGACGTTTCGAGGTCCCAGGAATCTGAATTCCATTTTTAGAGAGATGTCTGTATGTGTGTGTGTATGTACGTTCGTGAGCATTTCTATCGTTCACTGTATCTCGAGAACGAATAGAGATATCGACCTAGAGCAGAATTTATTTTACAGATAATAACATCACAAAGTGCAGAAAGGGTTCTCAAAAAAATTCAATTAGCGTTTTTTTTACTACAGCAATTTAAAAAAAAAAGTTGTAAAAAATGTTTCGTCTTGAATATTTCGAGAACAAAAAATGCCATCGACTACAGGTTAATTTTATTCTACACATAATGACGTAATAATGAATTGAAAAGAATTTTTAAAAAATCAACTGGCAGTTAAAAGCCGGGCCAATTTTATTCTATACATATACATATATACTATAGTGATGTAGTCAATAACTAATAAGATTTGTAGAATTATTCAATTGACAGTTTTTTTTTTAAATCAACAAATTTTCAAACTCAAACCACTAAAAAAAAAATTATAAAATATTCTTCGACTCGAATATCTCGAAAACAAACAAAGCTATCGACTCCGGAATAATTTTATTTTACATACAATGCTGGTGGGGTTTGTAAAAAAAATAAATTTATATATTTTTTTTTTAAGCAAAAACATCTGCCAAAAATACAACTTAAATAGTTGAAAAATATAATACACCCCAACTTTGGTTTTCACTTGATCGCATATTGAACATTTGATAAGGTCTTTTAAGATTTTGAACTAGGAATTTCCTTATAATAAAATAATATCGGGTATCCAATTTCCAAGGGCACCAGTGTGGGTCGCACCCAGCCTCTTTTTTTTACTTTCAAGTTTAAGATTTTTTAGAACTTTTTTTATATAGTAGCTCCTCTCTCTGAAATATACCAAAATTAAATAAATTCGGCATCATATTTTGAAAGACTGAAAAAGACACATGCAAATAAGGAGCAGTAGATTTTTCCCATCATAATTTCAATCTTAAAATAAATTAAAAACAAAATTTTATTTGTGAATTTATAAAAAATTAAATTACCGGTATTGTAAAATAGTAAACAATTAGAAAATCAATTTGTAAAATCTAATACATATAATTATTATTAATTGTTTAACGGTAAATTACTGGTTTTTTTGTCAAATGATCTTAAATACGAAAGGTCTTTAATAGTCGAATGTTTTATATTTTCTTAAACTTGGATATGTGTCAGGGTTTCTTTTCTATGCAACTTAATTTAAATGCTTTTTTTTTTGTTATTGGTTCTTATGCTTTATCTACCATCATATACCGTATACTCTCTTGGTCCTTATAGATTGTCTTTTGATTAATGGCTCTGTTAAATGATATATTTTATTCCCATCTGTAATTTACAACGCGTGTTACGATAAATGTCTGTGACGTGAAACTAATTTAGTATCTGTAGAAATTTATATACATTATATAGCCTGCCAATGGTAGTTGCCATAAATTCTCGGTCGTATAAAATCTAGTTAAGTGAATTGCTTCCAAACTACATTTATTTTACTTTAATGCCTTCATAGAGAGCATGTAATAAAGAAGATCCCCATAGTCAGTCTCAATGGATTTAAGATTGTTGAATTACTTTACAAAGATCGTGAGTTCCACTGTATTGAGAGTGTTAAATAAAATCTACCATCATCAAGCCTTAGATATATAGAGAGAGAGACCTGATGTTCCTCCTCTGCCAATACAATTTACAGATTGCACTTTTATTAAGCTTATGCTCAGTTACACCAAATTCTTGTGATTTTTGTTTTTTTGCGAAAAAGGCCAGTAAATTGAAAAATATTAACTGTAGTCATCTTAGTTAGTCTCATTTTAAAAATTGCAAGCATTGCACAATGCACAGTGCGAAATTTCTGGAAATAAAAATTTTCAATCAATTTTCAGATTTTTCACATTAAAAAAAAAATAAATAAATAAAGAGATTGTTTTTGAGGTTTTAAATGTTTGTGAAGTTTTAAGAAAAAATTTCATAATGCGGAATTTTTTTGCGAAATGCTAATATTGCTTAAAAAATGCGAAATTTTATATCTAACTGCGAAATTTTACGATATGCGATTTTTTCGACATGGTTTCGAAATGTATTACAAAATTTCATATTGCGAAATTTTGTTGCGAAATGTTAATATTACGAGATTTTATAATGCGAAATTTTGTAACTGTGAATGAGAAGGAGTAGACTTTAATCTGTTGAGCTTATGTGCATGGTCATGCAACCAGGTATGAAGCTTAACCGTTTTTATTGGACTTGGGATGAGAAAGATCACTATAGCACACGTAATCAATGCAACAAAAACAAAAGGAAATATAAAACTATCGTCTTAATGTATTTTGTTTTTCTACTAAGGATGAGTCGACAGGCTGAAATTGTTTTAGCATTAATACAACTTTCGCTTTTTGATGTCTTTTTTTTTTTGCCAGGAACTCGATACAATATATTATATAGTGTTTTTCTTTTTATTATATTCCACATGTTCCATTAGTGTCTGGACTATCCATTATAGTTTCTTCAAACAGAGTTTATAATTGTTTAAGTTTTTATTTTGTTTATTTTTATTTTTTGTGTCCTGTAAAAATAGTGAATATAAATTGCTTGCGACAGGCAACAGAACAGATTGATTTATTAATTTATGTACATATGTATATATTTTGTAGTTTAGATAGTATTAAAATCATTGAAAACAGAGCTTTTTTTGAAATTATGAGTTGATATTAGTTTGGCTAGCGAAAAGACCCTTTCATTACATCGGAATTTATGTGAACCATTTATTATAATTTACCACTAATGGAATTAAAAGTCTTTCAGTTTATAGACTGACATTGATGAACCGGTTAATGAATAAAATTTTAAAATTTTATGTGCACGTGAAAATTCTCTTTAAGCTAAGAGCTTAGAGGCAAAAGCAAGGTTCGAAGAACGATAAAATATGATTCGTTCTCTCGGAAAAAATTCGTAAGGGAATTTTATTTTTGATTCGATCGCGAATCTTATTTTTTGGTTCTTTTAAAATAAAATTCGTTTTCGCGAACGAATAATTCCTGTTGCGACCTGTAAAATATGGTTCGTTCGCGAATTTATCACGTGGGAACTATTGAAGATCCATTCGCGAACCGTTCGAATAAAAAAAAAAGTCATTTTAGATTTTATATAAATATTATATATTACAGTAAATAGGGTAAATAGGGATATTTTTTATCGTAACTAATCCCACACAACATTTAAAAATCACTCTTCTTCATGTAAATTAAGACCGATTTACTTTTTCCTTCTCGAACTGACACACTTCCAGTCCCTGATGGTTGTTCATTAAACCCCGAATCATTAGTATTAACAATAGTATTGTTGTATAGTGACTTTCTATGTTTCCTGGCACTTTTTCTTTCAATTTTTTTTTTTTTTCATAAATTAAACAAGTTGATTCGTCACCTACTTCTTCATTACAAGAAACATATTTAACTAACTCAATGTTTTTACTTTCCCCATTTCAACAAAAATCATTTAAAAAATAAATCACTTCACATCCGCACTGAATGGATACTTGATGACGAATGATTCTTTTTACGGATCTTTTCGGATCCTTATCGCGAGCGAAAGCGAACCATATTCTACCTGAATTTTATTTTTCCGATCTCTCACG
This sequence comes from Epistrophe eligans, assembly GCA_951394125.1. Classification (NCBI taxonomy): domain Eukaryota; kingdom Metazoa; phylum Arthropoda; class Insecta; order Diptera; family Syrphidae; genus Epistrophe; species Epistrophe eligans. The sequence continues at coordinate 90,864,660 of OX596029.1, forward strand.
AACGAGAGATACAGAAAAAAAATGGATATAGTTCGTTCGTGAGAGAACTATAATTTTTTATAGATCGAACATTTTATCGTTCGCAAACTATATTTTTTATGGTTCGTGAGAAGATCGGTAAAGAATGATAAAGATCCATATTTTATGATTCGCGAGCGATATTTTACGAACCCTGGGCAGAAGCTTAAAGATGTATATTTTCATTTTGTCATCCAATAATTAAATCACTCGTTAGTTAGAAGGAAGGAGCGATTAGTCCACAAAAAAAGAAAAAAAAAAAGATAACAATCTGAAATGAAATGAAGGATTTTAGATGCAATTTTCTTCTCAAAACTTCAAAAACTTCATTGCTAAATTCCATAAATAATTATTCAAGGTGATATCTCAAAAATATCGTTTTTTTTTTCACTAAACCTTTAAAACAGTAAACACTGGAGGGAAATAGTTTATGAAATTCTTGAAGATTGTGCAATTTTCTACAAAATAGGTTTTTGAACTTTTCTCCCTGTGTTTTATCGTTTAGAAGATATAACCATTCCACAAAAATAAATAATGTCCGTGTTTCACATATTGTATGTAGCTCCTAAATGATAAGTATTTTCCAAAAAAAAAATGTATATACCAAATTTGTACATTACACATAAAGCTTTTTCCTTACCAACATCGATCAATTAAAAGATATCATTGCTTTAAGAAATTGTCAAAAGTCAAAAATACTGGTTTTCCGTACTGAACTTTTAAGTGACGAAATCTTCGAAAAAAAAATTAAGGTTCATTTTATAGATTATAATATTTTCTAAAAAAAAAACTATCAAGCTACTTTTTTCCATAAAAAAAAATGATCAAAAATACTGTTTTTTTTTCATCTTTTATCTTAAAAGGTGAAGTATTCAAAAAAAATTGTATACTCACTTTGTAGATCATAATGAATACTACAAGAAATATTATGTTCCTTTTTTCCAATATTTGACATCAATGCGACCCCAAAAAATGGTCAAGTTATATGAAAAAAACAGTATTTTCGATATTTGACCTTGAATTACTTTTTATGCAACACATAGATTTGGCAATAGATTGTTATAGATAGTTTTTCTTATGCCAAAGCAAAGGTTAATCGGTTTAAAAATCTTCTCTTAATTTTTTTTCCGCCGATAGAGTAAATTTTCTGGGTTAATTTTTCGAAATTTGACCATTTTTTTAAATCGCCTATCTTATAATATAATCTAAGCCTCGTATATGAAAAAAAGTGTCCTAAGAATTCTTGTTGAAAATATTATAGTATTGATTATTTTTCGAAAAATCGGCATTTGAGAGTTAAAATTTAAAAAACCGGTATTTTTGACTTATGACCAATTTTTTGATGTTGCTGTTTTCTTGTAGAAGCAAATATAATCTAGAAATTCAACAACAACAAAAAAAGAATAGATATAATTTAAAGTTAAAGATTTATATGCGAAAAACCTTTATTTTTGATACTTGGCTCATTTCATAGCAATGTCTTTGTAATTGATCGCTCGTATGGAAAAAAAAAACCATTTGTTTGTCTACAAAATGACCACAGATTTCATTTTTTTTTTCGATAACTTCGCCATTAAGAGTATAAACTGAAAAACCAGTATTTTTTAATTTGTACAAATATTTTAAAACAAAGATATCTCTTTTATAAAATATGTTAGATATAATTTTTTTTCCTTTAGAAGGACACATTAGATACATATACATGGAAATATTTTCAAAAATTCTCACCGTTAAAGAGTTATATGCGAAAAACCAACATTTTCTTCATTTTACGTTTTGTTTGAAATGGCCATATCTTAGGCAAAGTAAGAGAAACCTGAAAACTTTTAGTAAATATTTATTTCCTTAGCCGTATTAGTATTTATAATAAATTTGTCTTTGATTTGGAAGTCTAAATTTTTTGCATTCAGGTTAAATAAAAATATTGACCTTGCATAGATCAAAATTTCTTTAGTTATTTTTTTTTTTTTGCAAATAATTAAGCAAGTCAGTAAGTAATCATGACCCACTATCAAATACCATTTTCATGTCTTTTAAAAGCTTAAATCAATCACCAGAAATGAAATAACTACTACGCCTATTGTTATGGCTATGGCGCTGCCAGAGGCACTAAGTGTTTTCTAAAGATTTATAAATTGTTTGCGCAGGCGTGATATGATTTGATTTGATTGAAAAAATGTTTATAAACACTAAGTAGACAGTGCATAGCTAATTGAGATACATACATATTATTTTACAAATTATAAACAAAGTTAAAAATTATTGATCTGTTTGCATAGTCTAAATTAAAAATAATTGGAGCAGAATAATCTCAGAAATTTGATTTCTGATAGACAGACAATACTTATTTAATTTATACTTCACAATAAATGTCAATCAACTTTAAATAAAAACAAAAATTAAGAACCTAACTCGCTGCGTGTGAGCGTGTGTTATAAATAAATGCCTACTTTTTTTTGTTAGACTCTATAAAGTGTCAAACTTCTATTTTATTTTTCAAAAGAATAAAGAACCTATTTATCTCCCAAGAGATTTTCAAAATGGCTATAGGTATGACAGTGATTGGATTAGAATCAGTTGATTACTTACTATTCATGCGAATAAAATGTATAACAGCTAACAAATCATTTTACGCAATTTAATTGGAAAGCTGACAGCGACTGTCGTGAATTGGGAGTGTCTTATGTGTTGACGAGATTGAAAAATTGAAATACATATGTAGGTATACATAGTAAAAATAGTAAAATCGAAAAATATATTTAGAAATGTAATTTAATTTGATTCATGTCACTTAAATTCCATTCAACAACATTGATGTGTTACAATAATATATGTAACTATTCAATTATTGAAAAGACCCACAAGGCTTATTTATTTTAAAGGAAATGATTTATAAAAATTATAAATCATATTTTTGTACATTTCTAAGACAAAATTCGATCTGTCAAAGAAAATGTATTTTAATTTTGGTTCCTTGCGAAAGTACAGAATTTATATTTTGGAAATTTGTTTTTTTTTTACGATTTCATCAATTCTCTTATATATTATAAATTTCCCTGCTGAGAAATTCTATTTACAGTAATTTTGTGTGAGATCACTTTGTTAATGATCTATATCCATTCACAAAGTCATCAAACTTGTTTAAATTAATTAAATTTAATTAATAAAATGATAAGAAAAAAGACACTCCTATACTTCAACTTAACTTCCTATATAGAACGTTTTTGACATAAAATTTAAGGAAAATCTATCTTATTTGCTTACTCAGAGATCATGAAACGAGCACTTAGTTAAATAATCCAAGCTACATTCGTAGATTTTTTTTTTCATTTTTCCAAATAATTTTCCTTAATTGATAAAAACTTAAATATATTATGTGAATACAATTTTATATTTGTAAACATTGAAAATAATTTGGTGAACAAGATTAGTCGTTATTTATTATTAGAATTGATTCATATATAAATCATCAAAAAACATGCATTACCACAGCAAATTGAGATCAACGAGATAATGTTTTATAATTCAAGAAATTAGTTCTTACTTTGGTGGGTAGATGGCTTTTTAATTTTTAGAAATTTAAGTGAAAGAGACAACATAATGCATGAAAAATAAATAAACAAACGGAAAAATGAAATGAATCTACATAACGCGTTTGTCACTCTGATATGTATTGTTTTATTTCATGAGATGATCTATATGAATCGTGAGTGATAATACGGCTACAGACATTTTTTTTTCCATTTTTAAAGTGGAAAATCCACACGATGCCCACCACTTTGTCGCCGAAAGTTGAAAACAGTCAATCAAAATTTTGGAAAAATTGATTTTTATCTCTTAAAGTACAAATATAGATAATAGGTCTGGTTACAAACGTAATACAAAAATTTCAGCCGAAATGGTAGACTATTCCAGAAAAATAAGACTTTCACTCCGAAAATATATCGACAAATCTTGTAAAGCATTTTGTGTTGTGAAAAGTCCAAGGCACAAATTGCTCTAAAACTTAGTTTCTTGAAAAAAAAACCGAGCCAAAAATTATAGATCATAAAACTCTACACGAAAACCAAATGACATTTTTCAATTTTTTTTTTAAATCCGAAATTATTTTTTTTTGAAAATTTTGATATGCAATATTATTCAAACTTATTTTATTTAAATCCGTTCAACAGATAATGAGATTTTTAGAAAAAAAAAAATTGTTCTATGAAAGATACCATTTTTAATCGATAGATTAAATTTTTTCCAATAATTGATAAAAAATTTAATCGAAATCGTAGGACCCGTTTTTGAGAAAAATGAGATTTTCCTCACTGGTTTTTAAACAATTGTATTGAAGGTATCGTTATTTTTGGTCATAGTAATAATTTTTATTTAAAATCTGTTAGATAATGTTTAAAAACTGATAAATGTTAATTTTAATAAACTCAACCAAGTCGTTTTCGAATAATTAAGTTCTCAACAAAATTTTTTAAACTTTTTCAAAATCCAAAATAAAATTGAATTTTTTAGTATACAATACTTTTAGAACTTTTTGAAACACTCTCTATAAAAAATTGGTCAAAATTAGTTTAGCCGTTTTTAAGAAAATCGAAAACGAAAAAAAAAAGGTTCTATTGGAGGTACCATTTATAACCATTTCCCCGAGTTTTATTTTATAAAATGACGGCTTTGTAAAAAAATTACTAAATACAAAAAAATGTTGTGGGCACGTTTTTGAGAAAAATAAGATTTTCATTAATTGTTACAATGAAATTGTGAGGCAGGTTATTTTTGATCCTAAAAATTTTTTTAAAAAGTATTGGTGGAATGTCCAAAAAACGCTATTTGATACCAAGTTTAAATAAAATTGACCCACCCACTTCGGCTGCAGCTGAATGGATAGACAGATGGACTACAGAATTGCGAGACCTTTTTTTATCGACTTCGCTTTCATCGTATAATGTCAAGTTTGATTTAAATCAGGAGTTCAATTTTTTTACGAATCCATAATCAAATAGTACTAATACAATATTCATACATAGGTAAATGTTTACCGCAAACAAAAAGACACACATTTTTTTGTATTGCAAAAATTTTCTTATTTTTGCAATATTTCCGCATTTTTCGTTAATGATGACCCTCTGCCAATTATGTTTTAATTTTGTAAGCAAGTATTTCTAAGCAGATATAATATAGTTAAAGTAATATCGCATTACAAAATTTTGTAAAAGTCTTTATTTTAATAAATTATTTTTTAGCACCTAGTTATGTTTTTTTTTCTCCTTAAATAAGTCGTTAAAATATTAATAAACCAACACCTTGCATCTTCAATGCTAAAGTAGCCTTGAATCTTAAGACCATAAGTACGTGCGAATCACTCGTGCATTTTCTTATTATACACATTAGTTTAATAGATGTTCGTTATCTACGCCATTAGATCAATTTAAACCAACACCGGATGGAAATACAAATCTTTGTTTATCTGCTGATTGATATAAGCTATGATGGTCTTATACCAACATGCATATATCTAGTTATATTATTCTAATGATATTTGTTTTGAACATAAAACTTTTCTTTAATTCAGATAAATCGTCTTTGTATATTTTAATGAAGCAAATTTTTCATTAACATTTTCCAAAAAAAAAAAAACCTTTGTAATGTATAAACCTTGACGCATCGCGTGTTGCAAGACACTTTTATGTTTAAGTATCTCAAATGTCTAAATCTTTTTGTTTTTACATCTCAGAGCTTTAATGTCTTAATTTTTGAGGTAATCATTCAAAGTACCAACTTTTGCGCTGCAAAACAAACATTAGATACGTACGTCGCGTCGTTGTACATGCGTATAGTTAGACCAGGTAATTTGAATGTCTATATTATGTATATATATTCCACAATCTGCAGACACTTCCGCAAGTCGTGATTATGGAATATAAAACTAAGCTCAACCTTTAAAATAATGAATATTTTTTTTTTATATATTTTTTGTCTATAAAATTCTTAAGGCTAAAAAAATAGATTTTATTTTTGAAGTATAATGCGTGATTCTGTTTAACTTAAGCCAACAATACTTTGAGGGGCTAACAATACTCCAGAGAACTATACAACGACGATGTCGGACGGACGCAACCTAGACCACGACGACGCATAGTTACTTGATATGAACGTGTATCAACGCCCACATAGTTAGCTACCTTCTAAAAAATAAAATTAAAAAAGACAAAAAAGAATTCCATGGCCCACGTTCCATTATCATGTCAAAGTGAATTCATGTGCTTGTCAAAGGCACGCACAAAAATGCAGGAGCAATCTATTAAAGTCTTCACATCAAGAGAGAGAGAGAGAGAAAGAATGGCCATTGTTTTAGACAATCATGTCGCACTTTGGAAAAAATAAAATATTACCGCCCTATTCCCCCAAAGCGTCTTAACACTTTGACGTATCCGCCACATGCCAATATTTTATAATATTTTTTTTTTTTGTCAATTCTTTTTTTAAAAAATGTAAGCCACTCAAGTGTCCCGACAGCTGAAGGTACTTTGATCATGGTCATTGGTCAGTATAATTATTATTTTCGAACCAGACAAAAAAGCTATATATTATGTAAAAAATATCTGGGTAAGAATTTTTGTTGGTGGGCTTGAGAGAGATAGATTTTTGCGTTGGAGGATTATAAAGCCTATAAGATACACATTAATTTTTTTTTTCATTGTTTGAAGAACAAGGAAATATTAAACAAATGTTACACATCAACCAAAGGCTAAAACAACATATGTGAAACAAATAAACTCGTGAGATCATTTAATAAGACTTACTTTAAACGAGGCACTCCTCTAATTCTTTGATTCCAGGGGCGGATGCAAAAAGGGGCAATTGCTACCCGATGAATTTGGTTTGATGCTTTTCAATGTATACATTTTGATAGATAAATGGAATTGTACATACCTAACCGCCCTAAAAAAAAAAAACATACTAACTGGTGTATGTTTTTTATAAATTATAAAAGTATTGAAAAAAGTCAGAGTTGTTATACGGAAATAAAAAATATACACGGTGAGTGAATCGCACAAAGTTGCAAAGTTATATTTTGATAAAAAAATGTTAAAAAGGTCAGAAATACTAAGTTATAAAAAATGGATATTTTGTTTTATTTTTTTTTTTTAATTATTTTCAAAATTTTGTAGGTCAAAAATTATAATAAAATCGGTTCAGCTATTAAGAAAATGTAGGTTAGCTAGCCTAACCGTGCGAGAATTCTCACAATTACATAAAAATAAAAGACCCACAAATTATTTAAATTATTAAAAATTAATGGACCTAATAAATTGAACCGGCAAAATGGCAAAATATTACCCATTGGAAAGTGGAAGTGTTCATTTTAGAGTTTATTTTTTATTATTGGAATAATATTCAACAAACAAATGCAGTTTTTTAACAAATTATTAAAATTTTTAAAATATTATGATTTGTCAAATCAGTAGGTAATTCCGTTTCATTTGACACCTTAAATCGGTGAAGTATGAGAGTCGGAAAGGGGATCCAGAATCTATAATAAATAATTTATATGATAAATCGAATATACGTAAGTCAATTCTGTCAAAAAAAAACCAAATAAAACTATTTTGGTAATTAGAATTCAGAAGTTTAAAAAAAATCATTAAATCCGTTTTGAAAAAAACCAAAATCGTTGTATGGCAGCTACCAGTTTAATATGGCTTGAAAGGAAAATTCGAATTTTTTCTTCTAGGAAATTACATAAAAATCCTCTGTACCAAATTTGAAGGAAATTGGTTCTCTCGTTTAGGCTCTAGCTCATATTCCATCATTGGATGCATTGACACACTGACGTACTAATGCACTGACGCATTAAAACACTGACGCACAGGCCAACGCCAATGGACGACGGTTCCAATGATGAAAACCGCACTTTTTGGAACTTCCCCATTACTTTAGTGTTAATTTTCGAAAAAAAAAACAAATTAACCGCCCCCTCCCAATAAAAAAATCTCTATCCTTACCTGACTTTACTAGCAAAAATTCATAACTCCCCCTGATCGCATTTGGCATCCTTGATATACTTCCGTCAATCCATAAATTCAAGCGAGGTAATTAATTAGCATATCTGTTTTTATTAAATAGACGACGATGTTGATGCTGTCAGTACTCGATATCGTGTACATCGGTTACAAGCGGCTCATTTGCAAATTTAATTTACAACCAACGAACAGCATCAGCATGCGGTTTGTGTATGGGTTAACTATACTTGACTTGTATTAAAGCTATCTGAAGAGATATAGGATAGCGAGATTGGCTTCGATCAGATGGTAGCTTAGCTATATCTAGCTGCCAAGAATTTAAGAATATTTTAAGATAGAGCATTATAATATTAAAGAATCTCAGTATATCTTATATATAGAATTGTTTAAACGTTTTTAAATTAATTTGGTATGCGCTGATGGAGAGATTGTAATGTAATCTATTTTAGTATTGTTTGCGTAATTGGCTATAATGTTACGGTAATGCAGAAACAACCACGAATTATTCTAAAATCTGTACACTTTGGTTACACGCAGCGGCGGATTGATGGGCCCAAATGTTGATCTTATTTAAACAAAAAAAAATACAGATGGTTAGGGGAAGTTGTACAAACGTGATTTAACCTCTTTTAACTCAACAGTTTTGGTGGTTTAAATGAGGTTCAACGCTGGTTCAAGATTTTAATTGGCTATTAGGTATCACATATTTAAAACCTCAACCGCCGTTAAACCTCAATTAATTCACCGAAATCGATGGGTTTATTAAAATGGCTAAACCACGTTTAAAATATTCGAACAACTAGCCCCCAAACTTTGATATTTGTATTCAATGCATTTTTGGTTTACTGAAGTTTGTAGAGATACTTTAAGCTAAGTTCACAAGTGTAATGCCAGCTCTTACTTTCATCATGAGTTGAAAAAGAGTGGCTTACTTCACACTCGTTATTTTTGATTTCAAGGAACTAAGAAAGAATGAAACTTATGAAGAGTTTCTTATTTTAACAGTTTATCAATAATTTCATATATGTATTTTTGAAGAAGTGAAAAACATTAAGCAAAATGGAAAGAGGGTTAGTTCCAAAACAAGAGTTTATTAATAAATTTTTTGTAAATCCGCTACTGTGTACATTATGGACATCAGAAGCTTAGTTTTTTAATGAATATTAATTGATTTTATGATATTTGGTTAGATTGTCTATTTTAAATTGATATATTTTATATGTTCAACACGAGTTTTGTTCATTGATTTTGCAATGACAGCTTTGTCCTTGTAAATTAAAAAAAAAAACTTTTTATAGCTAATTTGTTCTGTGGTGCATTACAAAAGATATCCTATGGCTATTTTTATTTATTATTAAATTTCATTTAAATTCAATGTGCGTTATCTTTCTATTGAAATCTATCAAAGACCAAAGTATGTGAGAAGCAACTTTAATTCTGAGAGAACAAAAATTCTCACAAAAATCGCGTGATATATTTCAGATATTCTATTTGGCGTATTATTATTTAAATCCAAGATTTCCAATATCTGAGTTTACCCGCATGTGAGTACCTACTGAGTTATTCCATCGACTTTTATTTGTTTAATATTCATACTTTTTGTGATATCTAATAAATATTTTTTACACCACCCCGGTGCGGTGCCTAACAACTTATGTCTTAAAATGTTAAAAAATGTTAAAATGTTAAGTTCTTTTAACTTAACTTCACTGTGAAGTAGCAGTACATACTATTTTTTCAACAACCAAGCAAGCGAGAGTTACACAGAACGTAGGCATAGTTTCGTAAGCCAAGTTGGGTTGGTGAATATTTTTAAAGGCAGGTACTCCTTTATAGCTGAGTAGACAAAGTCGAAAAGAATTTATTAAGTCTAAGTGCGCCCAGCTTTAAACATCAATTAAAAAAAAAATGGGTGAATTGTTCCTCAAAGTAAATGGAAAAAGACAAAATTCAAAACTTATCTATTTAGTAAACGAAAAATAAATACATGAAAGAAAATCGTTTTATAAACCAAAATTTAGGAGCATAAACACTAAGGTATGTATGGGGGGCATGCTGCCCGCCGCGGTTATAATTGAAAATGAATAACATTTATTTTATTATTATTTTTGTTATTGATTATTGAATAATTGAATTATTTATTTATTTCTTTTTTGAATTTTTATTTATTTATTTATTATTATTATTTATATATTTTTATTTTATTAAAGTGAAATTAAGTTGATTTGATTTAAAACAAAGTTGTTTCAGTACAATTATTTACAAGATTTTGATTTGGGCATTTTTTCCCAGCATTTGGGCTTTATTTCCTAAGATTTGGGCGTTATTTCCTTTTTCTGGAATTTTTTTGGGCGATATTTCCAAATTTAGGCGTTATTTCCCATTTGACTTTTAAAATTTTTATTTTGGGTGTTCTTTCCTTTAAAAGACAATTTAAAAATTGGAAATAATGCCTAAATCGAGAAAAAAAAATAACTACAATTGTTCAGAATTTTTTGGGCGATATTTCCAAATCGATTTGGGCGTTATTGCCATACGCACAATTTTTTGTTATTCCAAAGATTATGGTACTTTAAATTCGATTATGAAACAACGTAAAACAAATGTCAAACCTTTCCTGTTATTGGAAATCTGAGTAAAAATACAATATTGCATCATCGCGTTGGTTTTGGAGAGCTTTTATAAACAATGAGAATTATAGTCGATATATTATTCTGTTTGTTCTGCACCGTTAAATCTTTATTTTTCCAACACATCCCCAAACACACCTAACACCATTTGTGTGGTGAAAAAAATCGTCGGGCTGTCAAAACAAAAGAAACTCACCCCGTTAAGTTATTTTTGCAATTCACATCTATTCATCGAACAAAAATAACAATCATAACAAATGAAAGTGGAAGAGATATACGTGGAATAATAAGGTATGAAATTAATGTTCCGGATTATCTTATGAATCGATAAAGCCATGAATAAAAAACCCTGTTGTTTATCTAATTCTACAAAATATTTAAGTTTCCTTCACTTTTGCAACAGCAAAAAACACATCCGTTTCATCATTTTCATCAATAGTTAATTAACATCCATTAAATCATTTCCCTTTATGTATAGTTACAATCTTTTTAAGCATCTATAACCCATAACCGATTATGCCCGCAGTAATTAACTTATAAATCACATTCGTGCAGTTCACCAAGTACAACTGTTAAAGCAACCTATACGTATAGACTGCACATAACTTACGTTCACACTCTTTCAGCTTTTTTCAATATTTTAGAAAAAAAAAAAAACTCTTTAAGTTTCCAACCTAATGACTTCTTGACATCAAATATTGAGAGATTTGTAACGACTGAGCTTCCATCAGCGTCAACAACACTAAGGTAATTGTCATCATTACCTGCCGAGTGCTAAACATGGCTTCCACTAGTATTCAATTCATGCACCTTCCTTAAGTTGAGGATTTGCGTCGCCACTGCCGCCGCGTCGCCGCGCAGCAACGAACAACTTGTTATGTGCACTGAATCTTTGATTTGTGACACCTACAATCTGCAATAGAGCAATACAACTATAGATCACCAAGCGAATCACTTAACTCCAAAGAATCACGTACGTCAGTACAGTACAGCAGCGGGCGGCTGTGGTGCAGACTGCAGCGGCACACAGCGGCGTAATTGCTAATTGTGATCGACATCATGAGTGTTAAAATACTACTCAGTTGAACTAATCCCAAAGGTAGAGTGGTTCTCAAATTTGTCTATACACTAAATTAAGTTATAGAAATTTGATGCGGTGTCAGAGGATTTGCGAGTCTTCGTCGACTGACCAAGCTATCCGTGCTGTGTGCGTGGAATTGTACACAATATTTAGTAATCCTATACCTACAAATTACCGATTGGTGCCACAGGCTGCTTAATGTAGCATATCTAAGCTAAGGTTGACTTAATTTCCCAAAGTTTTATCTAAGCACATCCAACGAATAATTTGAGACAACTATATATAGTGAAGTGCCTATATGACCATAATAATTTTAATCTTAATCGCAACGATACTTATCTATTGGATTCGTCGGAGCGCGCAAATGTGTAAGGTACTTGGAGCTGAAAGATAATCTTTGAATCAACAAAACTTGGTTTCGATTTTGATATATGAAAATCCAGATACGGATGATTGAACTTAACTTAGCCGTTCCCCTCATACTCTCCTTTTTCTAAAAACTACGTTGGTTCTTCCTTTTTGATGCTGTATGTGTTCAGTTCGTATAAAAGCATATTCATGTGTATGTATGTGGTTTGAATAATTGCTAAGGTCAATTTTTGCATATATTTGAGGTTTTATCTCTGGAAGAAAAATTTCATTTTTGCTGTAAGTCGACTGTCCAAAAATGGGAGCCTCAAATTTGCACGAGGAAACAAGTGCTGGAGATTTTTTGACGTTTTCTTTTCATTTCTATTAATCGTAGACCATATACATTCCCACTCAATTTCCTCGCGTGAATGGAAACAAACTACATACATCCAAAAGATTTCCTATAAGTTGCTGTTCACACAGTCGTTTTACTGAAAGGCGCATCCAGTGAGGCAGGTAGATTTATGTGTGCGTAGAAAAGAGAAAAGTAGATTCCATCCCAAAATCCTTTTCATTTCTACGCAAACATAAATCTAGCTGTCTCACTGTATTCGCCTTCTAGTAAATCGACTATTGAAACATAAAAGCTTAATTTTTAACAAAAATTAAATTGCCAGGGTTACCCTAGACGCAAACTGTCAAAGTCAACCCAAAATGAGATTTTTATGCAAAAGCATTATTTTTGATAATGCAACAGTTTTTTAAAGTCATACATTCGATACAATCATTTGCGGCGCAACTCTGCAGTACAAAAAAATTGAAAAGGCAGTTAGCGTATTTGTAAACGTCAAACTAAAATGCGTTTGCAAGAAAATTGTCAAATTTAGTACAAGCAGGACGGATACCTACTTATTCGATGATATCTACATCTGCGTCAAAAAATTACGATCATTTCACGTTCACATTGACGTTTTTGAAAACATTCACAAATTCCAATGTGTGTGTGGTGTAGGTAATTAATTTTTTTAATCTGTCTTCTTCGGCTTACAGTTTCTTTTTTGTTTAATATAAAAATGCTTGAAAGAGAAAGTTCTATTTATCGCGAAGCAAAAATACCATTCTCTGGGAACTGTCAAAATCTACTAATTTTAGTACAAAGTTCTGTCAACTTTCATTTAAAATTGAACTAAAAAAATTGGTAGTTTTAGGAAATGAACGAAAAACCTAGTGAAAGTGATTTTGTTTTGCGCGCAAAAAAACAGTTGTGAGCAAAGACGCTCACTTAAAAATAAATTTATGTAGGTAGTTTTGTTTTCATTCAGAAACTGTATACTTAGCCTAAACCATTATTTTACCGTTTATTTGATTTCAGCTTTAATTACAAAGCTGATGAAATTCTGAAATTCAAGATGGTGACCACCTCTTGTGGATACTGAGGTATACAAAGTAAATTTGTAGTTAGGGGCTGAAAACCTTACGTCAATGTACCATTTAACTGGACTTCTATAATATATACAAATTAAAAAAAAATGTTAAAGTAAATCAGAAATAACATTCAGAAAATGAAGAAAAAAACAATTAAATAGAAACTTTTTGCATAAATTATTAAATATACCTCTGTACCTACTTACAATATAAACACCTTCAAATAATTCCATACAAGGAATGCAAACTTGAAAGTTGTTCCAAAGACACAAAACAAAAAAAAAACATCTAACGGCATCATTCAAAGGTGAGCAGAGCATCAAAAACTCTACATCTCTCACAATAGAACGTGTAACGTACACCAATATAAGTTGCAGACCTTATTGGTGTCACTTTGCAACATCTTTTTTTATTTTTCCTAAATAACCCCATTCATAGATATTATATTGTGAACGTTTCTAAAAAAGTGATCTCAATCCATTTGACTGCCTTGAAGTACATCATTTAAGCAATTTTGCACTGAACTTTTCCAACTAAGCTCATATGCAATTAGGCTGTCGATCATTAGGTTGTTAACGATCATTTTTTTGTGGACATCTTCTTTGAGCTAAATTTAGTCGTGAGTTAATTAAAAACTATAAGTTCAACTCCTCGAGGTAATATGCAACTTCACTTATACATAGATACATACACATTTGAACAATGTACCTACATATATAAAAACGGAAGCCACAAGCAGTTAAACTTTCAATATTTATTACCAATAAAGACAAGATTTAGGACTGAAAAGTCTGAATAAATCATAAAAACATATTAGCGGGAAAAAATGGATTTGTTTCATGTTGCACTGCGAGAAAAAATATTTAAACTTTTACTTTAATAAATAATTATGGCACCATCCATTGACCGATAAAGATTTGATTGATTTGCAACCGATAAATAACACATTGTGTTAAGAATGAGTTATTTAAAATCGTATTCTAAACTTGGAGAAAGATTGGTTAATTTGTAACCAATAAATAACGAAAATATTTAAAAAACTTAAATAATTGGTTAGCCTTATGTTATTTTTAAATAATAAAATTAATCAAGTAGTTATTAAATGGTAAAAAAATATCAAATATTTTATCACACTCGTAAGATTAAAAACGTAAGTTTTAAAACCAATATTTAAAATAAGGAGGTAGACATAGAATTTTACCTCCAGTCCTTTTATAGTTATATTAGGTTTATTTCTGCTTTAAAGTAATTAAGAGTAAAGAAATAACTCATTTCTAACCATATTATAACCAAAGTTAAGTTAAGGTTTTTTTGTAACTTAGGTTAAAAATTGTTCTTTGATACCTACATTTTTATTTTTATAAATTTTACTTTTCTTTCATTTGATTTTTAACATTTAATACAAATATCTATCTACTACTAGCAATTTTGTAAGTACTTATATACATATGTATTATGTCATACTTACCGTTAAAGTTTTTTAGATGATTATTATGTACGGTTAAACATTAAAATTTAACCATAGCTAGTTTAAATCAAAGTTCACAATATTAGGAATCTATTTTCTCACTTTATATATTTGCGGATGACGAGGTAATTTAATCATAAAATTGATCAAGTGGTTATTAAAAAAAATATCTTACTCGAAAGTTCTAAAATAGAATTTTTCAAACCAATATTTAAAATAAAGGCATAAGAGATAGAATTTTACCCCAAGTCAAGTTTATCATAATATTAGGTTTATTTCTACCGTAGAGTAACTGAGAGTTTGAAAATAACTTATTTCTAACTTGATTATAACCAAAGTTATTTTGTGTTTTTTTTGTAACTCACATTAAATATTATTGCTTTTTAAAAAAATTGACTTTTTCAGTTTTCCTTCATTTGTAACAATGGTTTTTGATTTAATACAAACTTACTTCAAAATCATGTACGGTTAAACATTAAGCTAAGCTTAATTGAATCAAAGTTCGCAAAAGTATCTATCTATTTTCTCACTGTATATATATTTGCCGGATGACGAGGTAATCTAATAAATATATCGGGGTCTAATTAACTTTCTTTTGTGTTCCGGCTATGCTTTCCTGAATGAATGGACTTTAACAGTTACAAAAGTTTCATATCAACAAAGTTGTGACTTTACGCAATGCATCAGAGTTAGTTGGTTTTAATTCTACTATACCTACTACATTTAACGGTTGACAACAGATGATGATTGTATCTATCGCAAAGATGCGGTGCTACAAATTGCTGTGTTTTTTTTTTTTATACACTGCTTCCAATGGGGAAAATAAAATAAAAGTAAGTTAGTAAAAAAATAAGAAATAAAACAAAAGGCAATTGCAACAGTTTTTGTGTTTGTTCATTTTCTACAATTATAGCTTCCTTCTACGTTGAATGTTGCATAATGAAAATATATAGCTATTGATTGAGAGGGAATTTCCAATTTATTTCCGATTTCTAAGTTAAGATATTTTTTTTCACGCACTTTCACTTACAAAAAAAAGAAAAATAAACTTAGTACACATTTAATTATAATCAGTTAAATCTTAAACGCGGTTCCGTTAAATTTTTTGAGGCATGTGGCCTTCCTCCCGGATATTCGATAAGAGTTTTTGGCGGGTAAGCTTATAGGTTTTAATATAACCTACAGCATTCTAATATATTGTAATTAGATAATGTAAATTTATCTTTTTTCTAATCTCTTACACTTTGAAAAGTTTTATTTGATCATTAATAACTCTTATAGCTAAGAGTCCAAATATCTTCCAGAATCACAAATCGAAATTCATAAAAATCGTAAAAAACAGAAGCCCAATCATCATGGTACACATAATTTTTATTTCAACAGAATCGATTAGATAAATTGTATCCGATTCTTGAAAACTGCTACGCACCAATACAACTCATCAGTCATCATTCTCAGCTTAGGTATATAATACCGGCTACCTTTTGATCATATTCTGCCGTTTTGCACTAAACCGTTAACGTCTATCCGTCATAACTTCGCTTCATTTTTCTATTGCCAACAACTATACTCATGATGGCTTACAAATAATAATCGTCATCATCATCATCATCGTTATACGGGAACCTCTTGTGAAATGGTTAATAGCCTGCAACCATAAATATTGCTTCTCAAGCTCATCTCAGCTGGATTAAAAAAAAGTCATTGGTATCTTGGTATTTTAAGTCCAACGCTGCAGAACCTATAATTGGCCAAAATACAGACGAAGTAAGAAGATAGGCACGAACGGCGGCGGCGGCGCGGCTGTGCGGAGTTCTGATTTAGACGGAATACAGTGCAGAGCTATTTAACGGTAAAAGAAAACAGTTCGCCCTTTCACGTTTTTGTTTTTTTTTTTTTAATTCCAACGATAGTGAAATAAGGCATGCAACAGTGTTGTTTTCAGAAAGCTCTCATTAAAATGTTAGGTGTATTTCTTCGGTTGCGCATCGTTATCGCTTTTTGTAGAATTAATCTTCAAATTGTAGCCAAATCACCGCGCCTGAACCCCGTCATTTGTAGATACATACTAATAAACCCCACACCACACGTTCACACAGAAACACACGCTTCGTGATGATTTTCTTATAAATTAATAAGAGCCAAACAAATGCGAAAACAATAGAGCTATATTAAAAGAGTTATTGATCTTTGCTTTGGATGGATCGATGGGGATTTTGCAAGATTGGAATGCAGATGGTTGGCAACTGTTTTTTTTTTTGTTATTATTTTTGTTGAACAGCAGAGGAGTTTTCAGGGTGTGACGGACGGTGTAAAAGAACGTGAATTTGCATTGCATTGTAATATTATGAAGATCATCAGGGAGTGTGGGTGGAAGGCGTCAAGCAGTGAACTTTAATCAAAATGACACAATGACTAAACAATGGTTGAGGAGTATATTTAGGAATGTATGAATTTTCATATTTTAACGTTTAAAAAAAAAAATAAAAAAAGGTATCATTTATTTTTTTGAAATATAAATTAAATTAATTAAGTGAAACAATGTTCAAAAAGTTTGTTTGAAATCTGAATCCAGGACGAGGACAGAAATGTGCTAAGAAATTCTGTATTATCTTAAGCTTGAGATGCCTAAATCAAAATCAATGGTGAAAATATTGCTTTAAAATGATGTCTTTGTAAAAAGTCTATAGATATAAAAGTTACATGTCATACAACTACTCTGCTTGAAACAAGATAGGACGATAAATTTTAAATGCAGAAATATACCATTTATATACATATATCGGGTTTTTCAATAAGAACGCTACAAAAGTTTTTTTTAAATAAAACAAAAACGGTTTTGGATATCAATGAAATTCTTTATTCCTGTAAAAGTACGTTTGATGCCATTATGTATGGAACTCGATTTCTTTTGCATGGCCACCATCGGCACGCTTGCAGAAGTCCAGACGCTGAACCCAATTTTCGACGGTTTTCAAACATAAATCGGCCGATACTGCTGCAATTTCACGTTCGATATTCGTACGAAGTTCATCAATCTTCGCTGGCTTGTTGGCATAGACCATAGACTTGACGTAGCCACACAGGAAATAGTCTAACGGCGTCAAATCGTACGACCGAGGTGGCCAAGCGACTGGACCATTTCGTCAGATAACACGTTCTCCAAACTTGGTTTCCAATAAATTGATTGTGACATTCGCTGTGTGGCTTGTGGCGCCGCGCCGTCCTGTTGGAACCACATGTCCTCCAAGTCCATATCATCCAATTGGGGCCAAAAATATTCGGTTATCATTGAACGGTAGCGATCCCCATTCACAGTAACGTGCCGGTCTTGATCATCACGGAAGAAGTACGGCTCAATGACGCCGCCGGCCCATAAACCACACCAAACCGTAATTTTTTCGGGATGCAATGATGACTCATGGAGTACGTGTGGATTGCTGCCTGACCAATACCGCATATTTTGTTTATTGACGAAGCCATTCAGCCAGAAATGAGCCTCATCGCTGAAGATGATTTTTCGATGAAAATCCGCTCTTAACGTTGAGGCCACTGGCTCCGAATTTCGGTAGTAAATTTTCATAATTTCGACTCGTTGTTGGCTCGTATATCTTTCCATCATGAAATGGCAAATGTTAAATGTTAAAAGAGCGGCAAGAAATATGGCGTCGTTTGCTGTCCCTGTTGCTCTACTTTTGTAGCGTCCCTTTTGAAAAACCCAGTTTTCCTTTGTCACGCCATCTTTTTTTTAAATGTCTTCTAATACTTTGTAGATATGTAGTTCTTACGGAAAGAACAAAAAACTTGTTTATTCCTTTTTTTAAATTGACAGTTTTCTGCTACATTGAGACTCATCACGTTTGACAATTCGCGCGCAGAATATGTCATTTAAAAGCTGCATTGGTCGGCTTCTATCAATCAAAAAATTAATTTATTTATGCATCTCTATGATTCCGAACGCTATGCCAATACTATACAATTCGAAATTAAACGGATACAATTTTTAGTGCGACTTGCATTTTCAATGTTGTTAAATAAATCGTAAGGGCAGTCGTTAAGTGTTTGTGGCATCAATCTTGTTTTTCATCAACATTATTATTTATTAGGCACTAACAAACAAAAATTACCAATGTATTGTTTCATAATTTGACGTTAGTTACAATTTGTAGTAAATTAAGGTACATAACATAGAAAACATTGAACGACGAAACCTAACTATAGGTACCACTTTTTCGTATTAAGAAATTGTTATAATTTTTATTGCTTTTCAAAAGAAGTTTCCAAGACTTTACGAATGGTAAATTTTAAGAAAGGATGTTTATTAGCTGGGATAAGATTTACTCAAAAAAAAAAAAAAAAAACTAAAGTGAAACTATATTTCGTATGTAGTTTTTATTCCTTGATTCCTGTTCTTTTTCTAAAAGTTCTACTTGGGTTATAGCTGATTTTGATTCTGGATTTTTGAAAAATATTTCATAATATTTGTATTCTAGAAGTGATTTCAATTGACTGCCTGAACACAATAAAATGCTGCAACTGGGAGTGGAGCTGGGGCTGCAACAGCTGTGAAAAAGTTTCGTACGTGCTAGTTTTTATGTGCCCACAATGCAGCTATACAGATTTTTGTATATTTAAAAAGAAAAAAAAACCAAGAGCTTATTCATCTTTTGTACTCTTGCAGTACCGACTACAGCTCCATTTACAGCTGCACAAAATTTTAAACGATCTAATACGACGTTAAATCATTTTTCTCATAGTAAAATTGTGTGTTTTAAATATTTTGACAGCTATTCCAGCTGCAGCTTCAGTTACAGCTCCACCTCCATTGTGTTCAAACAGTAATTCTGCGCGACCTGTTATACTCTTCAGGTTTTTAAAAACTAATTTTATTATAAATTGAAATTATATATTATATATTAAGTATAAAAAATTAAAAAAAAAGTAATCTATGGATTTTTGAAAGAATTTCTTTTGTGGCGGACTCATCAGCGGACAGCGGACAGACGGACGTGTGCAACGGCAACACTATTTGTTTGTCACAGCCTAACTTGCTTGTCATCGGCAATGTGCTCTCTGCCATTTTCAGTTTACTTATTTCCGTCTTCAACGAAACCAGCCACCAATATATCGCCTTCAGCGCAACACATAAAAAACTTTTATTATATTTTAATTTAGTTAATAAATTTGTTTAATAATTAGAGGAATATTTTTCTTTTATTTAGACGAGAAAAATGGAGATCATTCTCTTATATTGTATATTATATACTCTTTTTTTATATTCTTTTTGTAATTCTTTTTTTTTCTTCAAAAGGCTCTATGGGGACCGAAAACTCGTGCTCATAGGAGTGTGAGATTCTTACTTCACTAGAACCACCTCCTCCTCCCGATTGCAACTAATTTGAAACTTATCTAGCAATTTATTTTTAACGAAGTTATACAACGTATTGCAGGTAACTTTCCGGTGATAGTTCCTGCGTATGCCGCGATTTTTAAAGCGGTTCTAAATTTGTCTCGTCAAGAATTTCGATAATCGTTCTATAAGCGTGTTCTAAAAGCCGTATTCTATGCTTTCCCGCAAAAGAATTTATTTCATTTCGCACCGTGGGGATTCCAAGATCCCTGTGTAGATCTTCGTTTCTAATATACCACGGCGGCGCATTAACAAATGATCTTAGCAATTTACTTTCAAACGTTTGTAATATATTTAAATTTACAACCCCAGCGAGTTGAATACCATAGGTCCAGAAATTTTTTGTAAATTGATTTTTAAGTATTGATAAGGGTGGTCCACGATTTCCTTTTATTTATTTTGGCTTCTCTGGGAATTAGGTTACCCTAGTCCCAAAATAATTTATTTGATCAAAATTATAGCCCAATTTTTTTTTCAGATTTTTAAATGATATTTTAGGGGCATCAATGTTTTACAAAAAATATTTTTATTTTTTTTTCTAAATTTACTGTACAAAAATAAGACTGTATTCTTAACTATTTAATTTCCAAAATGAATCAATGGCTTAAACCACAGAACACAAAGCTAAGGTTGTCGCAGGTTGTCAAAGTTGAAAGTGTCAAAAACTTAAAAATGGCTATTTGAGTGCCCACAGGAACTCAACACGCATCTTAAAAACAACAACAAAATATTAAATACGACAGGTAAAGTGGCACTGAATCCATCATTTTCCCATTATAATACCTCGACTTGGACAGAGTTAGAAGAGATCTAATCGCAGAACTGAACAAAAATGAAAACGCTAAACGCTACCTTTAATATGTGTACTGTTGGCTTAAACCATCAATATATTATAAGGATGGCTTAAACAACAGTTCATTCAACCAATAGTCCTGCATAATTATTTATTATTGTTATCAAAATCTATCAAAAGCCACATCTGCTTTCCAAAATAAATCCCTTCATTATGTCAATATTTTTAATTTATTTCTAAAAATTTAAACAAGCAAAAACAAAACTTAATTCATATTATAAAGCCACTTAATACATTAAGTTAAATTATACTCAATAAATCTTTTCCTTTGCTTACAAAAAAAACTAACACCTCACAAATCAAAGTCAGGTGTAGCAAAACGGTACACCTGTATATTTATATATTTTTTTTTTATTTCAACCAATAAATTTTCTTATACATATTGAATAACTATTAAGACGCGACATACTACAAAAGTCAGCATTAGCTTAAGTGATGATTTTAAATGTCCTCTTCGAATCTTAAATATTCTGCGCAAGGTGTTTTTTATCTTAGTTAATAAAAACGCCTATATAACTTCTCCACTCATACTTATATACACTCATACATTTTTCAATAGTATCCGATTACGGATGCTTTCAAAGAGTTGGACAAAAAACTGCATAAATCAATTAAACGCTAACTTTTCCGACGTTTTCTGTCTGTCTGCCACTTTGCTAATTTTTTTTCTATTGATAATTGTTGGATTTAACTATTATTTTTTTTTTTTAATTTAATTTTTAATTTATTTTTTTTTTTTAATTAGTTTTTCATTTCCCTCTGAATTGGTTGTCGTCTGTTCGACCATCCATTGCGTTTCGCTTAAGCACCACATAATTGTGAATATAGTAATCAGGTAACACAGTGGCGGACAACAAAACAAGGCTTATTGCAATTTATTCGACAATTTTTTCTATGTCACAACAGAAGAAGCAATAGTTAAAATCAATACTGGCAAGCTATAACCTGAACAGAGATTATTCTGTATAGTACCCTATATTGGTCACCAAATTCAATACACAGGTTTCTTATAATAATAGTTGAGTTTTGCGGTCACCTAATTAAAATAAAAGAAGGAATGGTTTGATTGAGTTATCAGCACCAGGAATGAAAGACTCCTGTAGTTTTCTGCCAAATCCGAACTATAAAATGGGAGTTTTGTGGAAATTTATCTTGAAAAATGTCTTCTTTTTTTTTGTATCTTCAGTTCGATTTCCGCTAAAGATCGTCTTTCAAACTATATGACAAAAATATATTGTCATTAAAAAAGAACACAATTTTCATCAACCTAATTGAGATGCCTAGCTCATGTTGCTCTTTGTCATAATCGTCCATCTGCTGTTTATTTACCCTAAACCAAATAGGATATTGAATGTTCGAATCGTATAAAGTTATAATGCTTACTCAGCCAGTTTACGATCTTCGGACAACCAAATGGACTTTACACCAACCAAACAAACTAACCACGGTGACGTTGTCAACATCATGGCCTGGCCCGGCCCAGAGTTACTTGCAGCATCATTGATGGCAGTTATGTAGATACATATGTATGTTTATTTATGCAGACAAACTTATGGAGAATCAGAGATTATTGAACCATTGAAGATGTTCGAACAAATTTTAAAGTGAAAGTTTGATTTTCTGGTTTTTGATTATATGTACTTCTTTTTTTGTACATGCGGAATTTCTGAACCTGCTGCTACTACTATTTTATGTATGTACGTACTATTGAGAAAATTGTACGTAGCTTTAGTTGGGCTTAAGTTAAATTTACATTTAAAAGTCGCCAATTTTCTTTGAACAGGAAATAATGTGAACACAAAAATGAGAATGATTCAGCTATATCGGACGAGAAATTTGAATTTGATGAACATTTTTATATTTCCTAGTGATTTTCCCGATTCATTTAACGAGTTTCCTAAGTTATTTCTTGATATCAAAATGTAACTAAAGAAATAAGCTTCAAGTCAGTCGAAATAAAAAAAAAAAAAAAAAAGAAACATAAAATTGCGTGTGGGAAAATAATGGAGTTTATATTATTACCCATTGATGGAGTGATTCAATGATCTTGATGCTGGTATTAAGACGATTGGACATTTATGAGGCAGAAAATAAAAATACATTATGCTGCGTGCGGATATTCATCTTAGCTAATTAACAAACTTTAATCGTGTAGAATTGTCTTACGAATTTGGTAAGAATTGTGTGATATTATACAGAGCGTCTTTATGTATAGAATTTAAATTTTTATGATTTGGAAATACAGCGATCTAGTTTTAGTGAAAAAAGTAAAACAATGAACGGGTTTACCCTAAGGGTTGACATTTGCTGCAATTTTATACTTTTTTTGAAAAGAACGATAACCATTTTCTAAAGTCAAATGACAATTTTTCTAAGATTTGACTTATGATTGACCTAACATTAAATATGTAAAAATGTCGTAATTTTATTTTCACTAAACATCAGTGGTCCACTCTGGCATCTAAGTACTTTTTTTTTATTTTTATTTATCTAATGTTTAACAAATTTTCCTTAATTTTTGTTTGTTCACGTTATGTTACTAGAACTTATGAACTAGAACCTAAACGGGTTAACCAAATAGGTTCAAATTTGATACAGAGAATTTTTATGTTTCTCGAGCGGAGGAGAGGAAGAAACGCATAGCTGCTTTTCAAGTTTTTGCCAAATAATTCGCATTATCTAAAGGATTTTGGTGTTCTTAGAAAAAACTGACTAATTTTTTTTTGCTTATTCACGTATAGTTTTTTAATGGATTGACCGATTTTATTATAATTTTATAATCAGCTTCTTTTTCATAATTTAAACAATATTGCATTGTTAACAAAAACAAATCATTTCGGGACCACTTGTTTAATCGTTTGTTTAAGATTCGATGTCACTAAAAACCTTTAATTTTATTCCCCCGGAAATAAAATTATTCAAAAAAACAACAAAATTTAAAAAGTGGTTTAAATGAAATGGCACGGTCACTTTTATTTAAATATTCTCCTTGGTGATTCTCATAAAGCAAATAAAACTTTTCTGTGATATTATATAATTTATTTCAAACCTTGTAAATATTTTCAAAACAAGTTTATTTTAATTTAAATATAGAACGATATGACGACCAAGTGGCACTTGTTGCGTTTGCTAAAAGTCACGTAACTGAACGCAACAGTAGAACGTATTTCCTTCCCAATAGACATATTATCCAGATGTGTGCCTTTCTATTGATTCATACATATATGCGCCATCCACATTGTTATAGCGTCTGTTTACGCAATGCTTGATATTTTTTTTATTTTTTTTTTTATTTCGTTTTTGAAAAGAAAAAATATCGTTGATGGTTTTTACGTTGACCAAAGAAATACTTGACTCAACGAAAAGTTAGCTTTCTTAATATACATATGAACGACTTTCAACTGAGCCAACAAAATCGACATCGATTCCATTTTAATTAAATAATATCTAATAATCAAACGGAATATTTCGGTTCAGTGACAATCAAAATTAATTCTTAGGCAATAAGTTTTAGGTTGCAATTTTTTTAACAGGGCTTAATTTTTTGTATTTTAACAACAACAGATTTTTTTATTAAAACCACTTCTTTTTCATGAAAAGTAGGATTTTACTGAAACAGCCATTCATTTTTTTTTTCGTTTTATAAAAATCCAGTGTCTAATTTTTTTACTTATACTATTTAAAAAAAAAAAAAAAATAAGTGATAATGCTTTTGATAAAATAATGAAAAAATCGCTATTGTTACCCCCCACATCCATAAGAGGCGTAGAAAAATTCCTGCCAGACACTTGTGTTCGATATCCTTGGTGCATGGACCTATAAACTCTCATACTCATATTTTCAAAATCATTATATGTACATACATCTACTTCCAAAATACGCTGTGGACTCTTGGCCTCTTAAAAATCTTAAGGTAATCAGTCCTTTTTGCCCTGACATAAAATTTACCCGGAAAAAAAAGGTAAACAACCAAGAAATATTTTTTTCCCACGAAGCAAGTTATATACCTACTAACTTTAAAGTATTTAAAAACACTTGTAAAGTTATTATGACAGCAATAAATTGAACTTAATGATTTCGATTTTTTTTTTAATTATTTTTTTTTATCATTCCTAATCTAACTTACCTTTGAAATTTAACTAATTTTGTATTTATTTATGTTGTTAGGTATATAATATGTACCTGTAAAATAATTTGTTTGGATAAATATTTAAGTTTTTAAGTTTAGTAAACAAATCCTAGTATTTGTATGAATATCAAACAATCGAAAATCAAAAAGTGGATAGTTGGACAATTTGCCTTTAATTGTAGTCGTTAATAAGTTGTTCTGATGTATATTTTGTCGTTCAATGTTTTCTATGTTTTCTTTTTTTTTACAAATTTGATTAGTTGATATCAAGTTTAACGAACCACCCCCTGGAAAAGGTGTTAAAACTTGTTATATTTAAATTAAAAATTTGCGTTAGTTAATCATTAATAATTTAGGATAGTTTCAATTTTATCGTGCAATGATTTCTATGTTTTTTTTTTGCTGTTTTTCTAAATTGATATCTAGTACTACGTCTAACTAACATCAATTTTTCAAATAATAAATATTTTAATGCCAGCACCTAATAAAAAAAAAATAACAATCGAAGAGCTACAACATATTAAAATTATTTGGGTTTATTAATGGGTTTTTGGAGACTTGTTTTACTTATATAATTGAGGGGTTATTTAAATCATTTAGATGTGCTTAGAGAAATTATAAAATTAATAGTTAATTGCATTACCTTCAAATGATCATCAAGCCTAAGTTCTTCATAAAATTATAAAATATCGAATTCATATAATGAAGAAGACCACGCAGGAATCTAAATAATAGTTTTAAATAATTTTAACTGTTATCATACTTAATCCATTTTCTTAATAAACTCTAGCTGAACACGGCTAAAAAAGTGACAGTTAGTGCAAAAAACAAAGCAAACATACCCTTTTTGACATTATTTTGTGAATCCGAACGTTCAATGCATGACAGTTTGCATCTGAAAATTCAGATTTCTGAATTTTTTATGCTACTGATTGGTCAGCTGTCAGACGACTTTAAAAGTCATCTAACTTTTTATGACTGCTGCCCAATCATAAGCTAGAAAAATTCAGAAATTTGAATTTTCAGATGTAAAATGTCATGTATTGAACGCGCGGAATGTCAAAGTGATACTTAAATGATATTTAAAAGATAAATAGACGTCCGAAGCCCTCTGACGGTTTTTATATGCATACATTTTTTGCATGAGTAGAAAATTTATGGTAGTAGGTACTAGATTATAGGGTGCTTTCATAAATGCATGGTTGCGAAAGTCTGACGAATGCATAACTTTTATAAATGCAAATGATGAATGTCAAATTTTCATAAAAGCAAAACGCAAATATTTGCATCGCAAATGTGCAACTACAAAAACTCACATGCAATCTGAATTTCTTTTTTAAAGATAGAGACAGGTATAGTATAAACGATTTCCTTTTCTTGTTGTTTGTTTGTTTTTGACATATGACGTAAATCAGAAAAATTGTTCATAAATGCTTCGTAAAACACATGCACAGCACCCATAGTTTTCATCTACTCGTGAGTACTTTACCACCCCAAAGGAACACTCTAATATAATGTCAAGAACTTAAGGATTTCTGGATGATAAAATGTTTTTAAACAGTGACATTTGTATAGCGATGGCAGAAATGAATCAACAAAAAGAATCTTAAAAACTTCAATTTGATTAATATATTCTTATTGGTCTTCTCTTATTTTATATTGGTAGCTATTAAACTTTGTAGTCCCATAAGTAATACACATACATAAGTATGTACAGGGTGGGCAAAATACAAGTTTATTTTTAAAAATGCAATAAAATTGACAAAATTAAATTTTTTCCGTGTATTATGGCTTTATTAGTAAGAGCAAAGATTCCCATTAATTATGAAACGAAACGTCGCACGTTCAAGTGGTTGCCTCGGCTGGCCTAGACCTTTTTGATGTTTTCGGGCTGTAACTCACGGATTGCGTAGATGATATTGGCCGCAAGTGCTTGAATCTTTTCCTTATTATTGGCATAACATCGGTCCTTCACTGTTCCCCACAAATAAAAAAGTCCAAAGAGATCAATTCGCAGCTCAGAGGCGGCCAATTGACATCGCCAAGGCGGCTGATAACACGATTTTGGAATTTGGTGTGCAAAAGATCGATTGTGGCATGGGCTGTGTGGCATGGCGCGCCATCCTGCATGAACCAGAGGTCGTCCAAATCCATTTCTTCAATTTCAGTAAAAACAAAAAATCGGTTACCATGGCTCTGTAATGCCCACCGTTGAGCGAAACGTTTTCGAAGGAAAATAATCCAATGATACCACCACTCCACAATCCGCACCAAACTGTCACTCTCTGTAGATACATTGGCTTCTCGACAATACCGTGAGGGTTTTCCGAGCCCCCTATGCGGCAGTTTTGTTTGTTAACGTAGCCGCCGAGATGAAAATGTGCCTCTTTTCAAAAAACGCACTGTTTGGGCTACATAGCACTCACTTTGGAAATAAGTTTTCAATTTCAATATTTCCCAACGTTGTTCAAGCGTAAAGCAACTCATTTCGTTCCGCGGAGGTATGATACTGACTTTCTGTCAAAATTTCAAGCGGCAAACAGCTGTCAGTGTCAAAATAACTTCTGATTTAAAAAGAAACCAATAGATGGCCCACCCGTTATAAATACTTATTCAAAGATTTGTGTGCCTCTTCAAAAAAAAACCAGCTCCATCTACAAACCATTGTGTATGTCCATTGGCCTGGAATCCATCATCATACCTCGCATCATACATGCTCGTATACACACAGCTATAATAGCGATTCATCATCAAAGAACTGAAGTCCTGGTATCGACTTTCAAGATCTATTTATTTTCTGAATAAATAATCACTAACAGTTTATTTGTGTTGTCACTGGGATTTGTCATCGCCTGTGGCAAGTATAGTAGCGGTCTTTTCCTGCATTTACCTATATAGAGAGTAGTAGGTACCCACCGACAACTTTATCTATTATCGCAGATATTCCAACAGAATAATGTGGTGCTTTTGAGAAGCATGGCAAAAATTGTTAATGAAATGTTGGTATAGGTTGCAAATTATCTGTGTGTCGCAAGCTCTAGGAAAAAAAATAAAAGAGACAAACTATTTAGTGACTTCAACCGGTCTGACATGCACCATTGCACCATTGATCTTTGTTGTATGTACAATGTATGTACATACATTATTAAGAGAATCGCCCCCGGCTAGCCGGCAGCAGCTCTATGGATGAACAGAAGGTACATAACATACATACGTCCTTGGCACTGTGATCTTTTGTATGTGGCATTGCATATATGTACATACCTATGGAAAAATAGTGGAATCATTTATTTATTCATATGTATGTATGTCTTGACTTAGATTTGGTCCACATGAATATCAGATAAGATTTTAAGGATTGGTAGGTCGGTAATACCTACTCGGTATATGCGTTAAAATGAATGTATTTAGATACGAGAGTATTTTGACAAAGAAAAATGATCATCTTCTTTACAAAAATAAAATAAATGGCTCATGAAATGTTTGTATTTCAAATGAAATGCGCAAAAATAAAAATTTAACTTTCTGAGTTAACGCACCTACAAATGTCAAGGACATTATTTTTGTGCACACACAGGCAAAACCCGATATTAAAAATATAATGTTTTTCCTTTTTGCTCCCATATTTATATAAGGAATTAAGAACTTTGCAAAATTATTCCTTTTGACGTATTGACACTGTAATAAGTTTTTTTTTTTTTTAAATGCCTATTCCCGATGTAAATTTGTAAACATAAGATATTTCTTAAATATTTTTGTGCGAAGTGCGATTTGGGAAGTACGTAAGAAGGTAAGAAGTGCAGAGTCCGAAGTGTGGAGTGCGAAGTGTGGAGTGCGAAGTGTGGAGTGCGAAGTTTGGAGTGTGAAGTGTGGAGTGCGAAGTGTGGAGTGCGAAGTGTGGAGTGCGAAGTGTGGAGTGCGAAGTGTGGACTGTGTTAATTATATAATACATTAATAGAAAATAATAACGTTTGAAGTGTAAAGTATGAAGTGAAAAGTATGAAGTGCAAGACGCGGAATGCGAAGTACGGAGTGTTGAATGCGAAGTTTCAAGTGTGAAGTCCCATGCCACTTGAATGTTTTAATTTTGATTTTGGAAAAAAACAGCGAAGTTTGAAACCTTCTGCAATTTTGTAAAAATAAAACAATCTTTCTTCTTTTAAAATATTTATTTTTTTTATTTAATTTTATTTACACGCCTTTATTTAACTTAATGCTTATTAAAGAACTCGTAAACTTCGACTTTGTAATTTTGAACGAATCTTTAGAAAATTTGTTGTTTTTAAATTCAACAATCAATTGAAGTTTTAAATGAATATTTAATGGTCAAATAAATATTATTCCAGAGATAAATTTTTCATTTAAAAGCCTTCACCAAATTCAAAAAGAACGCAATAAAACAGTTTGATACGTATACGTATGTAGGTTTAAAAAGTGAGTGAGAACCAATTCTTATTCAAGTTTTCTAAATGAACAAAAAAAATAATAATAATAAAAACATATAAACAGTCAAAACGAATTGTTTTTGTCAAATATGTGCAATAATTTGGCCATAATTAACCTGTTCTATAAGCTCGTATTAGGAATTCAGACGAGAAATTAAATTAATATTATTATTTTACCAAATAGACATTTTAGGTATTTCGTTTTTTTTTTTTAATTTAATTTCGATTAAGCATTAAGTTCATTAATTGAGTGCCAGTTTATTTATAAGGTGCCATTGTCCTTCTATCAAATATTTCAACAACAATAAAAATAAAATTAAATTAAATTAAGACAAAGAAAATAACTCCTTGTCTTACGATAAGTCCCGTCCTAATATTTTAACATATCATTTCTAAATAATCGCACTGACAACAAAAAACAACTGGTTTATAAGCAATTTCAATGATGTTTTCATTTATTCTGCGCATTATTAATTAACAATTTAATTAGTTTATTTAGCAAAATGCCGATCGAAGTAATTAATTTGGTAAATTTATTGCAAAGTCTGAAAAACTTCCATTAGTATCACAACTAAGAGTTGTGAGGTATGTTAACTTAGTTTCATGTGTATTTACAGTCGTCTCTGCTTAAATGCATTAACAAGATGATAATACATTCAGTGTTGTCACTTCTCCAGAATTTTTAGATATACATGAATTTATTCACGGTAATCGAAAAATCAAAGCTTTACAAAAAATGTCAATGTTTACACTGAAGTTATTTTAAAATTGACATTTATTGGACTCTCTTATTTTTGACATTTTGTATTTATATTTAAATATAATGTGCGTTCCTTTACTTTGAAACTCTGCGATTTTTGGTCCAAAACTACAAAATTTATTATTTTTTATTAACTATTCCTGACTTTTGTGTTGTTTTGGGCAGAAAATTACAGAGTTTCAAAGTAAGGGAACGTTTCTATTTCTATTTATATTTTAACGTAAAATGGGATGTTTATTGAATTATGAGGTGCGTTCCTTTCCTTTTAATTTAAAATTCTGAGATTTTCTGCCCAAAACAAAACAGAAGTCTGTCAAAGTTCATATAAAAAAAATAAAATGAGTAGTTTTAAACGGAAAATCACAGAGTTTAAAAGTAAAGGAACGCACATATGGATTGAGCAATGAACATATAGGAACTTTCGTAACCCCTGACAATGGCAGTTCTTCTTCTGAAAAAATAAAATATCGTTTCAAAATTAATCTCAGAAGCAAAAAGACATAACATGATCCTTTCGAAAATAGAAGTAGTTCGAAATGTCACCGTAAAGTATTAAAATTGTTTTTTTTTTTTTTTTTTTTTTTGGGAACGAACAAAAAAATAGCTTCATATATTTTTTTTATAATTTCTAATCCATTGACTTCTAAGCCATCCTTTGGTGATAGTTTTGACAGTTTATGGCATGACAGACACAAAAGACTTAAAGTTGCCACTTTCCGTAGCAGTTACTATTACCTACAAATCTTCAGTTTTTTTTAAAGGATTCCTTATTTACGACATCGTAAGCATCTTTCGATGAAATTTTACAGTTAACGATATGATAGATAACAGGTTTTTTGTTCCAAATGTTATTTGAAAGCCCTAAAATGCCTTTTTCAGAGCAATAAGCAAGATCTCTATTTTTGTGAATTGTGTAGAAGTTTATTATTCCACAAACATCGTAGCCATCTTTCTATAGAATTTAAAATTGACAGAAGATAAAGAAAGAACTTCATTTTGTCATATACCTATAAATACATTTACAGAAAAATGAGATCTCAGCAATCTCAGTTACATGAACAGGAAAAAAATTTTGATTCCCTTGCTTACTTTTTGACCCAGCGAATTCTCTGAGATTTCATTTTTCTGAACGCGTCTATTGTGTCATAGAATTAAGTTCCAAATGTCACCGTAAAGAATTCAAATTTTGTTGATGCAAAAAAAAAAAATATATCAATTTTCCATAAATTTACTGACTTCAAATCTGCTGACTTCGCATTCACATCCTTCGATGAAATTTGAAACTTTTGTAACTTTATAGAGTTCTACTGATGATTAACCAATTGCAAACTCTATGCAATCGCTTATTTTCCCAGCGAAAAAACGTCAACTTGTTCAAGTCGTTTGATATTCAACATTTAACGTATAAACACGCTGACAATGAAGTGTAAAAATTGTATTGACTCATTATTATATACATACATCAACGTATTTTAGGATGGTATTTAATGGGTAGTGTTATTAGGGTTATTGTCAATGTTTTATGCATTAACACGCTCAATGTTTACGATGTGTTGATTTTTTTTTCAGAGTCAACATGTTGACTGTTTTGTTTCCATTAAAGCAAATTAGGTAATTTCGCTGAAAATTTTCAAATTCGGTTCCAAATCACCTTTTTTGAGGTAATGCGGTAGGAATTTAAGTTCAAACCATACGAACACACCCAAATGAATCCATTCAAAGTGAAATCGATTAAAAATGTCGAATATCAAATTGAGTGCTTTCACAAATGCATGGTTGCAAAAGTCTAACGAATGCATAACTTTCATAAATGCAAATGATAAATGCAAGATTTTCATAAAAGCAAAACGAAAATTTTTGCAGCGCAAATATGCAACTATAATTCACATGCAATCTGAATTTCTTTCTTAAAGAAAGTGACAGGTATAATATAAACGATTTACTTTCCTTTATTGTTTCTTTATTGGGCGCATTCACTAATGTAGTCACTACGTAGTCAAGTCATTCTGATTGGCTACATACAACTACAAAATGAGTTGAAATTTCCCCTCCGACGTAGTGTAAAAATTTCGGCTTCAAAGTTAGTGGAGAATGATTTTGACGTTTCACAATCAGCTGTTCGGTTAAAATACAAAAGATTCAAACTATTCAAAATGAAACCTGACCACAATTAAATTATTTTGCATAGTTATGACTTTATCTTTTCCGAATCACTCATATTATATCTTATATTTGATATTATTTAATTTATAAAGAAAAGATTACTTAAAGTTATCAAAACACAAATGTTTATTATTTTGTATGTGTTTAAATCTGTCATTAATATGACAGTTCAGAATTGACTATCTTTGTAGTGCAATTTTGCATTCACAAAGCTAGTTGAATTTCGACTACGTAGTCACTACATTAGTGAATGCGCCCATTGTTTTTGACTTATGACGCAAATCAGAAAAAGTGTTCATAAATTCAACGTAAAACACATACGCAAATATTTTGTATGACGTTAATATGATTGCAATTGATCGAATGTAAACAAAGCAACCATGCATTTATGAAAGCACCCATTCTTAACCGGGTACAACTGTAGGTATTTACAAAAGAAAACCACATTCAATGACAATTTGAAAAGAGTTTGACTTTTGGCCAATTGTCTTTTGTCACTCACCATCAGCAGTTAAATAAAAAATGTGCAAAACTTACCAAATGTATTCAGATTCAGAGCAAGGTCTCAATTCCGAAAGTTGATCCGTTTCACTTCAGCTTCACCAGACATTAGTAACATATATGTACATATGTGATGTGTCCGGACCACAGGTTTCCACATCGGAAGAGGCATCTTTCCCAATCTCACTCAAATATAACATGTCAGAGTTAACAATAAAACTGCTGCACAGCATTCATTCACTCTATCCTAACTTTGCTTTATTCATACATATGGTTGTTCCTTCGCAATTCACTTCGATAATAAATTGCTGATTAAATTTTATATTTCGTCTTCAACAGATCCCTGCTCCCATATAATCATCATCTTCAATAGATAAATTGATGAATCAAAAGTCTATGGAGATTTTGATTTATGTATAGGCACGTCTTGGGACTTAAAGGTTGCTCTAGCACCTTGAACTCGCGGTTGTTGGTTGACAATAATTGACAATCAATCTAAACGTTCAGTGAATTCCAATTGGTTTTGAATTTTATTTTTTTTTATGGTCATTGCGCAACATTGCCTATTCGGAATTCATTCGGTGTCCCCAGAGTCTATACCATTATAGGCGATAGTCGCGTATGCAAAATACCTATTCGAATTGGATATAACGATATAACTGACATGGTTGTGGACGAAGACAGTTTGTTGGTCATGTATATCGTTTGGCACTCATGAGTCTTATGGTTGCCCTGAATAAAGAACGCGATTTTATTGATTATGGCGAACACGTTGCTGAGTAATAAATCCATGGAATTCTTTATAGGTATCCATATCATACAAGCGGATCACTCTGTTGAATTTCCCTTAGAATACAAATGTCATGTTTTGTCAAAGAGAACACTTTGGTCATCATGCGCTACGAATATTATACTTAGTTCATGTTGTGGCTATTTGGTTTTGATACCTATACGTATGGGTATGGGTGGGTAAACATTTGGGGAAAAATCATATTTTTGTGAGAATTAGCTCCAAAACAGTTCAGTGGCTTAAATAGCTGCCAAACTATCTGAATAATAACCAGAAAATAGAAGACAAAAATCATTTATTGTTTGACGGCTCGGTCACGCATTCAACGATAATTCTGTGAAAATAAATAGATCTGTATTTTTTGGACACCCTATATTACAACTATAATTAAATATTTTATTTGGACAAACTCTCTAGGTTGTATTATTATGTTTAAATATCAAAACAATTGTGGATTTATAACCCACCCTTATGAGCCAGAAGTCCACAAAAAAGTGGGTCAATATTTCATAATTTTAGAAAGGAAGTGTGTTTAAAACTACACAAATATTTTCTGGATTTTTTTAAAATTATACTCAAGATACTGTTTATTAAGAAAACTGTTGACATTGGCGCCTGCCTGGAGACTTAACATACCCCAAGCGGAGCAACAGAGTTGCGTTAGCGACATAGAGCCCCCCGAAAAGAGAGTTAAAATCCTTTTAACCCGCGAAACGGCCACCAGATCTACTAGTTTTCCAAGAAAATGCGCCGGGCACATCAACCTTGATCTGTTTTCTAGGATTAAAGAAAACAAATATTATTTCCTATTGAACTCTTAAGACGCATCTTAAGCTTAAAAAAGGTAAATAAATGGTTTTTAATAATACAAAAATTAATATTTTTAATATCACCAAAGTGAGTCCGAAATTTTCCTGCGGATTTCTGGCCCACCAAGATGGGTGGACTTTTAGCTTACCCGAGTGGGTCAAAACTACATTATGGACTTTTGGCCTCTAGACTTAAGACCATGCGCCTATTTCCTATTTTCCTTCTTTAACAAACCGTCATCATATTGTTCACCGAAGAGAAGGAAATTTCATGAGTTTTTATATTTAATCTTATTCCATTTAAATAGCAATAAGCTGACCAATTTATGGCCTATACTATTTAACACTCTTCGTGCCTAGAAGCACTTTATAAAATCCCAATGGGCTTATTACAAATCAAAGACAAAATCCCAATTATTATAGCCAATGCTAAAGGTGATTTTACTACCTGTGTACACTTGAAGCTGTTTTGAGGTAAACTTTGACTTAACATGTGAGATCAACCTAACACTACCACAGCTTGACCACATCAGTAAAGTCGATTGATTTATAGACATTGGCACGCTTCGGGCACCAAATAATCCATATCCGACACTGACAAATGAGTCAACTCCATGGCATCAAGGAAGCAGAATATTGCCCCATAAATTGGACAGAATCTGGTGTTTACGACCAAAAATGCAACTGAAAGGTTATGCTCTAAACAATCTGTTAGCTTATGGCATGGCATTCATATAAGGGAATGCTGCTGGTTGACTGCGCGAATATGAACACGTTTGGGACAATTGATTTTATCCATTGTAGAGTATTTGTGGATCAACTTGAGTGTAAATTGGACATTTAAATGCAAAAATGCAAGACACATAAGCTGTGTCAACCAATAACTGAAGTGAACTGAATCTAAAAACTAAGTGACTGTATCCATACAAATGTTGAAACAACACAACAACAGCACAATGTTTTGGTTCTGAATAAAATATGAGAATTGCATTCAGTCACGGATCCTTTATGTTCTGTGAAACTGTTTAAAGAGGTTTTAGCTTGTTGATTAGCCCGCGTTATGTGTATTCTGAAAGCCAAGTATACTTTGGGTACCTTTATATACAAAAATAAAATTCACGACTGGTCCGGAGTCCGTACATGCTTGCTCAAGAGGCTTAGATTTCTTATTCAATTTATACAAAAAGGAATATTAGCAATACCTACTTAAAACAAATAGGACAGCTATGTAAGTCGAATTCAAAACATACAAAAAAGATAGACCATAGTAACAGTAGAACACTATTAAAAGTAAGGTTGTTATATACCTACTATTTTTTTAATTCTTTAAAATTTATTTAAAAAAATAAAAAAAATATTTGTATAAATTTAATTAAATATTAAATTTTATAACAATCAAAGCACCGACAATTAAATCACACCAAAAACATAAATTTCACTTTTTTTGTCAGGTGAAAATTGGATCTCAATTTTTTTAGTTTTTTTAATGCACTAATAGCTCTAGTGCTCTACCAAATTTCAAGACAAATCTCAAAATTTCAATTGTCACCTTTCTATATGCTATAACGAAGCGTTACAACTCATACAGTGACCCTAGTTATTATAAGATATATGGTATGATATTAATATAAATAATAATTTTCTTAAAATAATTATTCGTAAGTTTGAGCAAAAGCGTACGACACCTATACGCACTCTTTTCATTACATGGTATATAGTATATTGTCCACGCCCACGGCACAACAGTTTATAGGCATTTAGTCAATAGAATCCAAATACTTAAAAATCCCATATGATTTTACACTTCCTCTTTTTGTAGTTCACACTGTCTTTTATCCATGAAATTAACAAGACAGAGTGAAGGAAATGAATTGTCTTTTAATCTTGTCCAGTGGTAAATACCAATCAAGAGTATAGAGAATTCAAGATCGGGCCGTGACGTAAATCCACTCAGGTGTCTCGGTGGCAGATAAGCATTATTTAGCGGAGTTCAGTCTGCAATCTATTTTTTTTATAAAAATTGTTAAGTGTAGGGCGACGGCGAACTGTTTGAGTAGTATTATCTATTTACGCTTATCATTATGAGTATTATATTATTATTATTAGTTATAATAATAACTCCACCGAGAGTTCCGAGCGTTTAGTTCCCCAGGTTGCGTGCTAGGGACATTTAGAGCTTACGATAAGGATCCTCGAACTCGATTCGTTCCTTCGTGGTCCTATTCAAGGTTCCCGCTGGACAAGGTACTCTAAGAGTGTCTGACCGTTTTGTTCCCCAGGTTTTATGCTGAGGACATTTTATATGAAATACCGTATTAGTTATTTAAGTTGCCTAACATTGTAGTATATGAAGTACCGTATTAGTTATTTCAAGATGAAACCGGATTGTTGTATATGAAGTACCGTGTTAATTTATATTAAGGATATCGCTATTGTAAAAGAACATTAGAAACAAAATGTCAAATAATGTCGGCAAAAAATTACGTTTCGAGATTTTGTCAAGACCGTATACTTTCAAAAATATAATCGATTATAAAAAAAATGTTTCCTTTTCCTAACGGTTATATCTATGGGATGTACCGTCATTTTCAAAATGTATAAAATGTTTGCATATTCCTTAATCATTTTTCATGAAACACGAGCACAAGTATACCAATATATCTATTATGATTCCTGACTATTCTACCATCCTGACTTTGACTAACATTCACTTAATTGCTCTTGATATTGAGTTGACCATAGTTGCGGTGATTGATTTATGAATATTGTGGTTGATTCTCCATTAATCTTTTTATTTTGCCTCTATCATCAGATGCAGATCTCGTAGTATGCCAATTGACAGTATATTGAGTATGTTGACAGCGCGGCTACAATGCTCAACATTGAGTAAACAAATTGTCCGCAAACCACATAGTTTGGTATCTCGTTTCATATATGTTGCAAATTGGAGTTGCAACTGCATAATTTCATTTTTTCATCGATAAATTCTACGGAAACAACATTCGAAAAACCACCCTGCTGGACATGGACATTGGACATGACTTCGATCGGATAAATAGTTGAAATTGTTTCCCTGGTGGTAAAAAAAAAAAAAATAGATAACTCATAATTACGAACGCTTAAACAAAGGAACTACTCCTGCTGACTTTACGTGCACAATTATGTGTATTTCTAGCAACCTATAACACGCACACATTGCATTGCTACTGTATCTAGATACCTGTAGCAAAAAAAAAGATATAATTAATTTGGCTGAACAAATAATTAATTTAGCTATAGTTTAAATTTTCAGCTGGCTTCAATAAGATC
The DNA here is from genome assembly GCA_951394125.1 of Epistrophe eligans. Taxonomy (NCBI): domain Eukaryota; kingdom Metazoa; phylum Arthropoda; class Insecta; order Diptera; family Syrphidae; genus Epistrophe; species Epistrophe eligans. Next base: position 90,902,823 of record OX596029.1, read on the forward strand.
TGATCCTTTTTGGCCAAATGCAGTAAAGTTGCATGTTCAGCAGCACTTTTACACTGCAGAGCATCTTGATCTTATTTTTGGCTTGAAAGTGATCCAGTTATGCTGGTTGTTTATAACATAACGGAGGCGTTAACAATGATCATCAGTTTTTATGATAGGCTTTTTTTTTAAAAAAAGCACGCAATGCACTTTTAATGTTTTTGGTTTTTAGCTTCCGTCTAATAACCGTGGTAGCAGTAATTGATTTTTATGAAGTAAAATCAATGATTTTTTATTCCGATCATTTCAATAATGGCATTTTTTGTATTACCCTTCTCGAAAGACTTTTATTATTTCTCGGAGCCTTGTATAGAGTAGTGCTTTTAGCCCGTTGAGATTTTTCGAAATCTATAGGTGGGCATAAAAAAAATGTTAATGGATGGTCAAACGCTATATTTTTTTTATTGTGCTTGCACTAAGGGGATCTTGATTACCTTTCCAGAGCACGAGCGTTCGAAAAAAAACATTGATTTTGAAATTTTGAATTTGAAAATGCGAAAAAATATAGAACTAGGTTAGGAAGAGCATTGTGTTTAATACAAATAATGAAATAATCTAGGAACTTGACAGTCCTTCCGAAATTAAACTCAATGGTAAACTGATGTACAATAAAATTCTTAAAGTGCGAGTATTCATTGAAATTGTTTAACGGCAGTAATGCAAGTGGTTATTTGAACTGAAGCAATTGTTTCCCTCATATTTCTATTGCATATCGCATCCAAAGGACTCCAGTTAATAGAAGCACCTGTCTAATTATGAGAATTGTACTTTGAACAACACTTTGAACACCAGTTTCAGTTTGGACTATTGATTATGGCACACCCTGTGCATACGAAGGTCATTTTAATTTGAATTTTTTAATTTCTCGCAGCTCTTTCTCTACATGAGAAGCTCTCCCTCTTCCGAGGAAGCATAAAGTGGTTAGTGAATGAATTTAAAATTCTGAAGAAATCGTTGAGACCGTTTCATTTAGTTTTTTGTCAAACGGTCTTCTAAGGGTTTTTTGCTTTCCGAAGGGACTTTTCCAAACGTGTGTGGTCAAGCTAACACAGCTCCATAATTTAATTTAATTTATAGCGATGTTAGGTACATTATTAATGCTTCAAATAAATCTTTACACGAAACTTCTGTTTGATCAATAGAATGGAGTATAAATAAAATTAAAATACATTACCTATATGTATATATGCATAGCTCCATAAATTATAATCAAATATTGAATGTTAGCATTGAAAATTGACAAAAAAAAATTCCCTAGATAGGGGATTTATACTATTATTTTCCAATTTTAAAATACATTTCAGTATAATTGGTAGATATCTTTAATTTGAAACCTTTGATTCCCGCCGGAGTTTTCCCCTCGTTAACTAAGTAAAATTTAATGCTGCATGCTGCATATGCATCATGCCCAAATACATAAATTTATAGCATCTATTGAGTGTTGTTCATTTAATGAAGTTTTATTTATATTTTAAACGTCATTTTATTTGAACTTGCAACAATCAACATATAAAAACATCTAAACATCTAAACATCACAATCACAACCAATGTTATTTTCTGCCATCTCCTTTGATGCAACTACTTCTCACTTTTAAATTAATAGTCTGAGATGTAGATTTGTCATATTATATTTTTATAAAGGGTCATTCATTTCGTGGTTTCAAGTTGGTAGCGCTGGCATTTGACACCTGTCAAACTTAGCTGTCATTTGAAGTGTCATAATATTAGTTGAATGTTTGCCATTTAAGATAATGAATTGCTTAACAATCAAACAATGCGTTAAAATTAAAATTAAAATTATTTAATACAAAAGTGGTGATTCAAACGAAGGCACTCTTCGCGTTTATGGCTTTATTGCGTGAGAAGTTTCCTGGTCGCGTAATTTCACGTTTTGGCGACGTCAATTGGCCACCAAGATCATGCGATTTGACACCGTTAGATTTTTTTCTGTAGGGCAACGCAAAAGACCGTGTTTACGCAAATAACCCCCGAACTCTAGACGCATTAAAACTAATATTAATCAATTTATAGCCGAGATACCGCCCGAAATGTGCGAAAAAGTGGTTAAAAATTACCTCAAAAGAATCGCATGCTACAAATCTTCCCGAAGCGGCCATTTAAATGATTGTTTTTCACAAACTTTATAATGAAATAAAATTTTCATCAAAAATGTATCGCTGTGTGTTTTTTGTTTAGCTTTACTTTCAAAACCGAAAAATGAATGACCCTAAGCCTAAACGTATGTATTGCCAAACTAAGATCTTAGATCACAATAATTTGTAAGAAACCTTCATTTTTATTTTATTGATGTTCATCAATGTTTATGGCACCAACAAAAATATGGTGTAGCACCTCCAACACTTCACCACCATTTTATCTCTTTTTGTTATCTCACGGTTAAGATGTGTAGGTACACATAAAAAAAAAAAAAAAATAAACTATCCAAAATCAACGCTCTCTCCCAGACTATAACGATATATTATGACATAACAAATTCAGGATTCAACTATAAAAGTATATGCTAGAGCTACCAATGACTCTTTTTCCGAAGATTCATTTAGAAAACATGCTCGTCTGCTTTTTGTTTTTTATTTGCACGGAAGCAAAATCTTATGTGTGCTCAGCCGTCACCGATGTTTCGATTGAAAATGTAAAGATGATAGTAAGCAAGAAGCCTATAAACTAAGATCCGAGTGCTTGTATCAACAAGGAATCTGTAAAATTTCATTTTAAATAAATCGCACTTTGCTTTTCCTTTAAGTTTCAACTGACTACATATATGTCAACATATAATTACATAGCTACCTTTACCAAAAGAGAAAGGCACTCGTTCTTCTCCTATAAATAACCGACGAATTTTGTCCATTTCCATTCACTATATGGGAATGGGATGACATCGATGCAATACAATAGTGTGCAATATAGTACCTACTACCAAACAGCCAGATGTCGTTGACACTGTGTCTTCTTCTTATTAGTTTCTTAATAATAACCTAACGGTTTTCGTGGTATACTATTTTCAAGTGAATGCACTATCGAGTTGAGACAGAGCACATCAAAGATCATAGATGCACAAGGGATTCATCGTTAAAAAGAATGAACTTTTCAATTTTACTTAAGTAATAGGACGTTTGGCAAAAAAAAACTGTAATTTGTTCTAATGTGGATTCTAATGTAGACTTTATGACCCTGTGCCATTTTTTATGTGTCGAGTTACTAATTGTGCGAAACAGTACCTTAATATTTTTATCTTCTTGCAAGATTGGTTTACATTTAACACCTGACATTTTAAGAGATGATGAATTCATATTTTTATGTATTATCTAAATTTGGATTCAAAAAGTACCGTTGAACGCCATTTAATTCATTAAAATGATTTTAGGTGTAAGCATTTAAATCTTGAGTGCGATGCATGTATATTTATTTGTGTTTTCAAAAAACTATAAAGTAAGTAACAATTATTTTAATGTACCTAGTCACGTAATTGCAATTTTTAAGGAATAAACATTCCTATCGGTATTAATGTAGGTATCTAATATTGAAATTCATTAGATATGAACATTGTTTGTTGCCATCATTTGCATACTATAATTTAAATTTTCGACCACTAACCTCTTCCAGGGTTGTCGCTATGTTAAATTTAACACCTAGAACGAAAAAGGTGATATAATATTTTTTCATATTCGAATATTGAATTCGAGTTTTAACCAATTAATAAAAAAAGAATAGGATTTATATTTTTCGCTAGAATTTTTTTTTACTTTGAGCAATTTTGCAAAATTGTTATTAGTTATTACATATTTATTAAACACGTGAAATATAAAAAAAATATCACACATACAAATTTGCAGAACTAATTATTCTTATCAAAAATTCTGACGTTATACGCTGAAATCGAACTTAACTTTAACTCGAATTCTGGCAACCCTGAAAGAGGTAGATGGTAGAAAAGTAGAATGTAAAAAATGTCTTCCCCGTGTAAATTATTCAACAAAAAAAAAACTTAATATACTGAAGAAGGCCCATTTGCTGAAATGCAACTTAAATATTTAAGTTCAACTTAAATATTTAAGTTCAACTTAAACACTTATGTTATTTTTTTTTTCCTGAGCGTGAAATGTCACATAAGCTCTTATGTATGTAGAACATAAATATTTAAATTTTGTTTAAATCCAGATGTAAATTATTTTAAATTCAATTGATTTACAACCGGAGTTAAGTTCGAGTGAATAATATTGCAGTAAGAGTGATCTATAGTTATCAATTTAGGCATGAAATAAATAAAAATGTTCGTCTACTTAGTACTTAGACACTGTCTAACTATTTTCAAATTGGGGAAATATGCTTTATTTAATACAAATAAATATCACATTAATTGCACGCTTAAGACAATCTACCCTTGTGTCTAAGTTGGGCAGCTATAAGACAACAATAAACAAGTTTCCAAAGTTGGACAGTTCTCTAAAGTTAGACAACGTTTATAAATAAGATTATTAATGTCCACAATTGAACATTGATGCTGAATAAAGTTTGACAATCACGTATAAACTCTCAACTCAATCAATCCTTTGTTCCTTAAAGTCTCTAAGCGGTCATTTATTCGTGGGCTATACAGTACCTAACCTTTTTTTTGCAATTTACTCGTGTAGGTAAACCACAATGGTGTGGCTGCCGATTATCTAAGCATTTCTGCAAAACTCATATGAAATCGCCAATTTATGGTTGGTTAACTATGCGACTCACATGCGCAACGCAATTACTGTTGGGATGCGCATGCACACCGCATTTGTTTACACAAATTCCTGATTAGTTAGCCTGTATATAATGTCCATCTAAAGACGAGTCAAGCTATATAATACATTTTATCGTTGCCATAACTGCTTAACTTGTTAAATTTTTCCAGTTAAAAACTAAAAGTACATATACTATCCCAAACAAAATGTTAGGTTTGAACATCCCAAGTATAAATATTATTATTAAAAAAAAAAACCAAGCACCATTAAATTAAAACATTGGTTAAGGTTTCAATTAAAAATTTTTGTATTGCAACATAAATTTATTATAGGTATACTTTTAAGGTTTTTCCATAGAAGTTTCAATTGAGAGTGTTGATCTCCTCTAAGGTGTGTTTGAAGTTTAAGGTGCGTTTACAACATACATATATTTTTTTGATTATGGGAACAAAAATTAAATGGGTGCGCTTTGTAGCAATGAACTTGTGAACCTTCAATGACGCAGTTGATTCATCAAATCGAGTGCAACCACATCTTACGAGAGCTGTCAAATCAATAATGAAGCCTTAATATAAAATAAAATCAAAAAATTTAATAGCAAAAGGTGTACCTTAACGCGTTCCTATCTAAATTATATATGTTGGTAAGGTATGATTGAAGCTTAATTAATATACTTTGGTGTTTGGTAACAATTTGAATAGCCCTAAGTAGACAATTAATCAGTCAAGTGTAATTTATTTTTTGCTCTCAAATTGAATTTTAATGCCAAGCTGTCAAAAAACTCTCTGTGTAACTTTGAATGCAATGAAGTCATTAGCGTGATGGTTTATTCATATACAGTGCCTTTCTTCTAGATGCCTAAAGTATTTGACATTCAAATTTTTAAGGGCTTATTTTAACTCGAATAAAAACTTAATAATAATTTTGTACATATACATAAATGTATGTACATACATGTACATAAATAAGTTTGTGTGGCTTTTTTTAATTACCTTCAAATGTACATATATCTAAAGCCTGTAATTTACTTTAGCTTTTTTCAAGATTCACCCGTACAAGTTATTAATATTTTTAAAATAAAACTCTGATTCGTCAAATCCGTAATTCTGCTTCGTTTAACACCTCATTGTCCAAATCATGTCCTATAATAATATAGGACTTTCGTTTTAAAACGAGAAATAAGTGACTTTGCCCAAAAGTTGAATATTGTAATAAAAGCGCCCGTTCTGACGAGCGGTCTGCGGTTGCAAGAATTAAAATTAATTGTTTCTTAAAGTAAGTTTTTTTAAAAAGATATGGAAAATTTTGCTTGTTTAGTATTTAAAGGTTTTGTAAATAAAAATTTTAAGTTTTAATATCGAAAACATTGAATTAAGTGGTATTTTGTTAAATTTTAGTTTTCTAAAATATTCGTGTTTAAACATGTCGAAATCACTTTTTAAAAGTTTGTCCTATTGGGACACAGAGGATTGATGTGTTCATCTGTGTCTATAGAATACGAATCTGATCAATTTTGGATTTTTGATGTGTAAACATCTACATATGTCGGTGATAGGGTAAACTAAAAACGTGGAAATTTCTGTAGCACATTACATTGTGCTGTTACACGTTACGATACGTTGATGTATGTTGGATACGTTCAATATTGGGTACGTTCCTTCGTTCCTCAAACTAAATCGAACGATCGAGTTGAGTTTGGGTTGAAATTTAGTTGCCAGTTCCAACTCGTCGCGTTCTGTGATGTTTAACCAGCACTTGAATATTTAATTTGATGTTTACACATCTTAACCGTGAGTCCCGGCACTTAAACTTTTTTTATTGTGCGGAATGGTGCGGAACTACATCAAGAAAAAGCCAGAGTCAATGGAAAATGATATATCAAAAGAAGTATCCATCAATAGAACAGCTACCATCTAGGTCCTACATATGTACCCCAACGATGGGGCACAGAGGACCAAAAACACTTTTTATGCACTTTTAATAAAAAATAAAAAAGTTTTACAGTTTCGAGAGCCTATTTGATGTTTAACATGTTTAGGTATGTGGAGAGCAAATTTTAGCATTTTTCCTTTATTCAATATATTTTTAAAAATCGGCAAACGTTAAGTGGTCCTCTGTGCCCCGTCCTCCCCTAAATATGAACATATAATATGATGATTAAAACGTTATGCTTATTGATAAATTAAATTGTTTTATGCCTGAGATGTGGCAAGAATGAAGCTGTTCACGACATTCTAAAAAGGTTTTAAAAAATTTAGGTTTACCTACTTATTAATTTGTTAAAAAAAAATCAAAAAATATTTGGAATTGATACATGGGGCTTCATACTTGATTTTCGCAACAAAAAAAAAAGAAATACCATGTCTACCTACATACCTATAGCCATTGCAGAAAAATTATAATTTTGTCTTTTGTCAAATCAAATTAGAAACAGTGTCAATTTGAATCCAAAAATGGCACTTGATATTCGTTCCAAATGATGTGACCGCAATTATTTGGGTCCAAGGAGTGGTTGTATTGCAAGACCTACGGTATATGGAAGCTATATGTATAGCTTAATAATCATACCATAGATCCGATCAGTCATCGGATTTTACAAAGTTTTTTTTTCTTTATGATTTTCATAAATACGACTAAATGACATTTTGATGCAATGAATTGAGTGCATGCAATATAGGAGTTTAGGACCTCTATTCTGCAACCACTTCGACCTCCATGGTTAAGGAAGATAAACTTTTATGGTAATGAGTTTTTGGATAAAACTCATTTAATCTGCACGCGAACAATGCCTGAACCTACCTATATGTATATGTCTATGATGTTATTGCATGATGCTGGATGTTGCGGTCGTGAAATATGATTCTGCGGTTACGGTTAGAGCTACCTTATAACTTTCGAGCACACTGTGGGTGGGATTGGTTCTTGATTGTTTTGTAAGTAGGTATTCCTATTTTGTACGAGTATAAGCAACATGATGATATATATTTTTTTTCAACTACCCTATATTGTGACACCAAAAAAAAAAAAAAGCAGTTTTATGTCGTTGACAAATTGTTTAAGATATTTGTTTGGATTTTACAGCTGAAATGTCTCAACGTCTATCTTGAAATTAGAAAGAGCATTTACCTACTCGAGATGAGTAAACATTCTGGCATAAAATATAGAAAGTAAATTAACTTAATAGCATTGCCTTTGTAGACCAAAATTGTCTGTAATGTTTCCTTAATTATATTTTGGAATAAATTTTAAGAATGAAATCTTAAACATAATTAAAAACTAATGGTCTTATTAATAAACGTTGTCTAACTTTAGACAACTGTCTAACTTTTGAAAATGTGTTAAAAAATGTTGTTTATTCTTGTCTTATAGCTGCATTATTTAGACACAAGAATAGATTGTCTTAACCATGAATAATGTGATATCTATTTTTATTAAATAAAGCATATTTCCACTAATTTTAAAATACTTAGACAGTGTCTAAGTAGACAAAAATCTAATAAATACGACTGTAGGTTTCTAGTTGTTTTTTATAATTTTGTTGGAGAAAAAATATATATATACAGCCCTATTCTGCTATCCGATCCGATCCGATCGAATTTTTTGATTTACGTGAATTGTTCACTTAATTTTGCACAAATTATTCTGTAAACCCTTCAATCTTTCGAGTTTAAAGCTATATCAATAACAATTTTTGAAGTTCTTGAGAATCTAATTTGTTAAAATTTTATTTTTATCGCAATTTATAAGCTTTTTGGAACATTCGTTTTTTCTCCGACGGATAGCAGAATACGAAAATTCACGTGAACGTTTAGCAGAATAGGGCTGATAGTTACGGTACCGTAGAAAACCATCAAGCGCTTACATGGTTAGGTTCGTTTTTAGCGAATAACATTCGCATTTTTAATTTTTTTTCGAGAAAAAAATGGCATTTTGACAAGAAGATTTAGTTATAAACTCTATAGAGTGGTAGTTTTTTCATTTTTACGTATTCCACGTATTACAATTTTACGAAAGTGCTAAATAAAAAAAAAATTAACCAAAAAATAAATATCAGTTCTATTTTTGTAATTATATTGGTAATTCTTTCAATTATAGTTTTTAAATTTAACTGAAGTACGGATTTTATTCGAATAAGACTTTTTAACTTTAAAAGCTGATACCTTCCAGGGCTGGACCAACCATATGTGCAACCACCTGTGCAAATGCACAGGACGCAAAATTCTAGGAGCGTATTACCAGGAACAAGAAAATGTAATCTGATCTTGCGCAAACAAATATGTACTGCCATTTGCATTTTAACCACAAATCTTGTTCAAATAATCCCAAAATAACATCCATCACAACTGTGGTAAGTTATTTCTTTCACACTAACTGACAACACCTACCGCGAATACCTCAATAAAAAAACGATTTGAAAGTCTACCTCCTTGGTAATGTGGAAAAGTCTTATGCATGTGTATCAGTACCTATGTATGTGCGCAAATATAAAATAGGGGGGCTTTTTACAAATCTTGTACAGGGTGCAAGTTTGGCTGAGGCCGGCCCTGATACCTTCAAACACTTCAATATATGGATTTTCTACGCTCAACGGAACGTTTTGAAGACTAATAATTTCCACATAGAAGTGCGGATGTTGAATTCATAAACAAAATTATCTGAAAGGATTCAGAAACTCACGAATAGTTCATTGAAATGTTACATTGACCTTGCATTTTGTACAAGGTAATATTTTTTTTATGTACCGTGTGAGTATAATAAATGTTTGAAAGTCGCCATTTTTGAGAGAGGATGTAAAGCTTTCGCCAGCTTTCGAGAATCATAACACTCACAAACAAAATTCCACCACAGTTTCTGTAGAAAATTGAATTCACTACAATTTGGGTAACTTTAAATAAAAAAAAATGTAAGAAATCAATATACATAATAAGAAATTGAATTTTTTAAACAACAAAAATTTTGACATAACCGATTTTTAAAAACGAAAATTTTGACATATATTCACGTTTTAAGGTCCCAAGAATCCGAATTCATCGTTTTTTAGAAATATGTCTGTATTTGTGAGTGTACATACATACGTCCGTGATAAATTATTTCGGTAACCATATGTCGAGAACGAATAAAGATATCGACTTCGAATATTTCGAGAACAAAAAATGATATCGACTTTAGCTTAATTTAAATTCAACATACCTAAAAATGAGGTAATAAAAAATTGGTAAGAATTAAAAAAAAATCAACAAGCTTTTTTTTCTTTTAAATCAGTAAACAAGCTAATTTTATTATATGCACCTTTTTATATTTAATAACTTATGATTTTCAAAAAAAAAATATTTGCCAGGTTTTTTAAGCAAAAAAACAGCTTACTATAAATAGTTGAAAAACGTTTTTCGGCTCGAATGTATCGAAAACAAACAATGCTGTCGACTCTGTAATTATTTTATTTTACTCACTATGTTGTATCTAAGAACTGATGATGTTTGTAAAAATATTCAGTTGACAGTGTTGTTTTTTTAAAGCAACAAAATTTGCCAAAAATACTACTTAAATGTGTAGCTGAAAAATATAATACGCTCCAAACTTTGGTTTTCACTTGATCGCCAATTGAACACCTGTAACCTGATAAGGTCTTTTAAGATTTTAAATTAGGAATTTTCTCATAATGTCCAATTTCCAAGGGCACCAATGGGAAGTTACCAGTATGGGTTACACCCAGTCTCTTATTTTGAATTTCTTTTTTAATCCAAAACTTGGTATACAAGTTAAACTTAATAGAAGCTTCACCAAAATTCACATTTGTCGGAATTTTTTCGAATTCAAAATCTAATTTTCATATGTTTGAAGTTTGAAACAATTTTGGTATTTTTGAAGGTTTTCAAAATCTTCAAATTCTTCCACGGAAATAAAAAATTTCACCACTAAAACAAATCGGTTTCTCTTGAATTATTTCAGCAGAGTAGACAGGTACTAACCCGCTTTAAATATTTAAATATTATAAGATTAGGCAAAATTCAGCAATGACGAAAACCTTTCTCTTTTGAACGGGGCTTCAACAGACAGAAATCACCACTGGTTTCTGAAAATTAATTTCCCGTGATATTGTTAAAGGTTATTTAGATTTCATTTGCACTGAAGTATTTAAAAATCTTCTTCATTGATTGTGCAATTTAAGTGCTTCGTCGCACAGAAGAATGTTTTTCCTTTAAAGCTGCTCTCAAAAGATTTTGATTCCATTTCGTAAGTAATGGGTGATTTTTTAAGAGGTTTAGAACTTTTAAAAAAAAAAAACACAAAAAATTCGAAAAAATGAATGAAATATTTATTTGAATCGATAGTTTGAACCTTGCAATTTAATGTTTAAAGATAATTTCATGCAAATGTTGACCGCGGCTGCGTCTCAGGTAGCCCATCCGCTGAGTCCAATTTTGGCATACTCTTTCACACATATCGGCCGGTATCTCACGAATGAATGCATGGATGTTGGCTTCCAGTGCGTCAATCGAAGCGGGCTTGTCCCTATAGACATTAGCCTTGACATACCCCCACAAAAAATAATCTAATGGTGTCAAATCGCACGATCTAGGCGGCCAATTGACCGGCCCGAAACGTGAAATTAACTGTTCACCAAACTCGCCTCGCAATTGCGCCATTGTTTCGCGTGCTGTGTGGCATGTGGCACCGTCTTGTTGAAACCACATATCATGCAAGTCAAGAACTTCCATTTCGGGCAAAAAAAAGTTTGTTATCATCGCTCGGTAGCGTTCACCATTGACAGTTACGCTGCGATTCGCATCATCTTTGAAGAAATATGGCCCAATAATGCCGCCGGCCCATAAACCGCACCAAACAGTGGCTTTTTCGGGATGCATTGGTAGCTGTTGCAATGCTTCTGGCTGATCTTCACTCCAAATGCGGCAATTTTGCTTATTTACGTACCCATTCAACCAAAAATGAGCCTCATCGCTGAACACCATAAAATGGAAGCAGCGCGCGATGAACATTTCGAACCGAGCACGAATTTTGATAGTAAAATTCAATAATTTGCAAGCGTTGTTCATTTGTAAGACGATCCATGGTTAAATTGCAAACCAAACTGAAGCTGTTTGACAGTGACACAAGGTACTAAACACACGTCAGCTGTCAAAACCAGTGTTGCCAAAACCAAACCAGCTAAAAAATCACCCGTTATATGTAAATATAAAAAGGAATATAAATATGTATATGTGAATAAATTTAGCCCTTATTTTATTCTTTTGTCAGTCAAAGAACTAACCAATCACAAAAGTGGAGGTTATTAGTTTGCAACAAACTTTTTAAAGTACATATGTATATGCACCTGCTTATAACAGTCACCAAACTTCACCCAGCATAGTCAATGATTTATCAAGGTAGGTAGGTACCTAAAGATTTTATAGATGCATCTGCATAAATTCACTTAGGAACGTCATGAAATGCATGCGACAAAACGTGACTTTAACAAGCTTAAGCAATAACAAATCGGCAGAATGTCTATTTTATAAAATGTGTGCTTATATTATTTTCATTGAACCCTCCTGCCATGCAGCTTCATCTTGATATATACATTCAAATTTGATAAGTGGATTACAAAATGACAATTACTCTAATCGTAAGAGAATGGCTGATGAAGAACGCCCACAGCTGCAAGCTATGAAAACCTTCAGGCTTCAGTACATCAAAACCATTAAGAGAAAGGCTGGGATTCTCATTCCTCTCACCTACCAACATATACAAAATGATCTACAGCCCAGCCATGTTAGCTCATTAGCTAACGTTATAGGCTAAGCACATACGAGATACATTACATATTATAGGTAGGTATATATAGATAGTTTTGAAATGTTAACTATCCTTTAAACCTCCTTAAGGCAATAGAAGACTCTACCCATCGAAAGTGCAATCAATCTAAGCTAACTCTCATTGACCAATATAACTTTAGATCTAAACAAATCCCGCAATGCATTACAGCCGTTTTATCACATTTGTATGGCATTTTCATGGTAAGTATGCATCCTGAATGCCAACTATCTAATATAAACCATCTATATGATGGGGAGATGGCTTAAAAAGAAATCACGCTTAACCTTTTAACACCACTAAATTTGCACAAAAACCTTCTCAGGCTGAAGTGGAGACTCTTTATACATATTCCTACAAGTACAAAAGACGATGAATCATATGAAATGGCGGAACCGAGTTCATGAAGAAGCACATCACAAATTTCGAAAAGGTTATAGCGTGCACTTTTAGAGTAGACATTAGGAGCGTCACGTCGCGTTGTTGTCATCGTCGTGTCGTCTTCGACGCTGGGCTAAGATTTCATTATTCATGGCTCAAAGGGTCAAACCTATGGAAATGTTTTAAGTATATAAAAATTAAGTTTTTTCCATCAACATTGAACAATAAGCTTAGGTTATTTTGGTTGCTTTTCACAATTTATTTTGAACAATGATTAAATGATCTAGCTGGACTATGAATCCACATTTAATTTTTGGGTAATGAATGTGAACAGTTGACAAATCAAAAACAGTTTGTATGTATTTATTTTTGGTCATAAAAATGATTACTATCTAAAAACTTCCTAGATAATGTTTAAAAACCAAGTTTAATAATAATCGATGAAGTCGTTTTCGAAATATAATAAGATTTCAAAAAAAAAATTAAACGTCTTTAAAAATCCAAGAAAAAATTGTTTGCAAATTTTTTACGCAGTACTTGCTATTTAATCTTTTTTAAAGATTCTCTATACAAAATGTTATCAAAATAAAAAAATGTTTCTATTAAAGGTGCCAATAACACCATTTCTTTTTGGAAACGGTAGCAGACATATCAATAAAAATTAACTGATTTTTTTAAATCTGTAGGCAGGTTTTGGAAAAAATAATATTTTCTTTAAGTGTTTAAAAGAATAATTTGTGTGGCGTGGCGGGTTGGTGATTCTCCGCCATATGTGATTTTAAATCCAAAATTTTGCTAAAATTATAACTCATTGAAAATTATTATAATTATATTTAAGGGGTTTTTGTGTGATAACACACTTGCAGTTAGGCTGCCAAGCTTTCACACCATCATATTAATATTAAAGGTTTAAATGAAACAACAACAATTGGGTGAGTTACCACCAAGATTTTATTAGGCTGGAGTTATAGCTATTTCACTACTGCCAGGCCGATCATCAGACTCCTTTAGTGGTGCTTCGTCATTGTTCAATTCAATAAGGTTAACCAGGTTAACCCTAAATCAAATTTCTCTTTGGCAGGATTTAAGAGACAAACTAATGAAAATATTCATAAGATTGTAAAATTGCAAAATTTTAAATTCGTTTTCTATCTCATTTATGAAATTCATTAAATTTTTTGAACATGAATGGTCTTATTTATAAACGTTGTCTAACTTTAAACAACTGTCCAACTTTGGAATATGTGTTCAAAAACCTTGTTTATTGTTGTCTCATTGCTCTGCCTAACTTAGACACAAGACTAGATTGTCTTAATCGTGAATAATATGATATTTATTTTTATTAAATAAAGCATATTTCTACCAATTTGAGAATATGTAGTTAGACAGTGTCTTAGTACACAAAAATCTAATAAACACGACTGGAAGTTTTTTAGTTCTATAATACCTAAGTTTGTATCTCAAAAAAAAAAACAGTGAACGGTCCTTGGGGTGTCAAAATGTGTCTTTATTCTAAAATAATAATTACCTGAAATGTTACCTCTTTTTTCCTTGACATTCTGTGTTTTAAAACAAATGGCAACTATTCAACTAAAATAATGTCAAGTAAAGCTTTTACCTACACTTATACAAATATTGGTTTTGTTTTCCTTGCAAAATCAATAGAAATAGCAAGTGCATCCCAATCATGTCGAAAAAGATTTACAACCAATGTATGTATGTATACCTACCTAGCGTTTATTATTGTGACTTGCGCTAGCTACTAATCCGATTGATTAATGTTCGAGGGGTTTTGAATTTTAAAGAGGTAAACCGACAATGAGGCTTCTAGGTTATGATGAGTTATAGTTGTGTGCAAACAGAAGGGACTCGTGGTAAAGATCATACATAACAATTTTATGTTGTCTATATGGTAAGTATTGGTTTCGACTGCCCAGGTGGATGCGAATGAGCACCTATTAAAGTAGAGTGAAACTAAACTCACACTGAACTATGTGGCTGTGTTTTCGTTGATTCTGTTTTAATAATTTTTTTAAGTTTGTTACGTGATATTTTAACCAAGAAAGGTGTTTATGTTTTTCGTTCAAAAAGACGCTTTGTTTCAAAAAGGTTGTTTTTTTGACGTTTTTATTAAATAAATTATTAACAAAAATATTTTTTTAGAAAGATATTGTCTTTTTCTTTATTTTAACACGCTTTATTTCAGCCAGAAATTTTGCTAGGTGAGCTTTTATTTGGGTCACCTATGTACCTTATATCGAGGTTTTTATAAAATCTTAAATTAAAATTACGAAGCAATATAAACAAAAATAGTTTTCGTTTAATTGGAATGCTAGAAGCCTACGATGTTAATACATGCATTTTTTTGCACTTTTGAGTGAACTTAAATAGGTTCAATTCCAGAAATCAAATAGAGAATTATTTTTGCTAACTTTTAGAGAAGAGCAAAGGGATGGTAATATTCCCGTGGTAGTTTTATGAAATATGAAATATGAAACATAAACTATCATCCTTATTGGAAGCTCAACTATCCACCTATTGACGGTTGATAGAATTTATCAATTCAATTAAAAACCGGTATTGTGAAAATGAATTGATAAAATATTGTGCTATTGTGAATGCCTTCAAAATACTTCTATTATTTTGAATGGGAATGTGCGTCTGACAGATGTTTGTGTTTTGTTTGAGGAACGTACAAAGAAAATCATTTATCAGAAAATCAATAGAATTAAAAACAAAATTATGTTGACAAAAAGGTCACGTAAAAGGAAATAAATTAAAAACAAAGTACAAAATTACTTCAACTGAACATTTTTTTTATGAAGATGAGTTGAATGATCCTGATTCCTGCTATCGTTGAAATGGCAAGAATGCGAAGAAGTTTGAGGGATGCATACAATCCTTTGGAATTGGAAAGCCAAATGTTTTGAAGACCTTTGGAAATAAATATCACTTATTTAATTCAAAACTCACATTTTTTTGGTTATTTTTCTAACCCAGCGTCCAGCACAAACTGGAACCTGGAACTCATCAACTGCAAATTTACAATTGAAAAAAAAAATTGACAGCTGACAAGACAATCGATGAAAATTTTTGATCACAATACCAATTTTTTTCATTCACAATATATTAGATATTTAAAAAGAAATCACAATTTACAATTTCTACCAGAATGTAATAAAAAATGTGTCATATGAAACAGTTTTAACATTTCTGTTTAATTTCTTACTCATTGAATCGATTAATAAATAATAAGCCTTGAATCTGTGATAAAAATTATCATTATTTATCACAGCATAACGCAAGGGGAATCGACCCCAGGGGTATTTTGATGCTGTATATTCCTAGATCTTCTTTTATTAAAAACTTTTGTTTGCCATATTTGAACATTTGGTTTCCACGGTCCAGTGTAACTGGTCTATTGAGAACCATATTACTATTTTTTTTAGAATGATGTTATATAAGAATTTTATAAATTCAGATAATTAAAAAAAATACTGTAACTTGTAAAACAGTTTCGTCTTCCGTGACTCGCTCCGGGAGGTAATGGACCATTATTTGTTTTTATTATCGCTCTAAGTAATTTATGACACCAATAAATTTTTAATAGTTTTTTTATATAAGATATACGTAAATTCTTTAAAGAAAAAGGTTTTTTGTTAATCATGATTGAGACGATTTTATTCTTGATTTTATGGCCGCCGTGATTATTGATATAGAAAAATATTGAATTTTGGCTCAAGGTCAATTAAATTATGCTAATTTTTAAACAAACCAGTGCAATGAACACTAAGTAAGTCTTTGCCTCAAATTCACTTTTGTACCTATACGTCTTAATCACTTAAGCTGTTTATCGTTTGTTTTTTGTTTATAATAATCCATAAAGGTAATTGCAGCTCAGGTTATAAAATTTTAATTTCATAAAATAATATTAAAGTTCCTATGTATGTAGATATATTGTATGTACAGTATTAACTTTTTCTTTTGTTAGATTTTATAGCAGTTCCAAATTGCACTGTGGCTCAGTGGTGATAAAACAAAAAATCAATTAAAAAGATTATGGGTGGGTGCACTTATTTACGTAATTTAAAAGTCGTTAATGCTCAGTTGCGGCCTCCCGAACTCCTCAATTTTTATTGAATCCAATTTCAATAGAATATTTCTCTGAGAGTCAAATAAACAAATTAAAGTCACACTGAAAAACAAAACAAATTTAAGGAATTGTTTCATAAATTCTGATCACATCAGTTATGAAATTTAAAAAAAATAGTTAATATGTTGATCGAAAATTCAGAAAAAAAACTTAATTTAATATTCAATAGAGAAAAAACTATATTTGTTATCAATAATTAAATTAGTACATTTTTTGTAGTTTTAAAAATGCTTAAAGATAGGTGTGTGTTTTATAAATGTAAATCATTTTACGAATAACATTTTATCATTTAGTACGAACTATATTTTACATTAACATAAATGTATGTAGTTTGTTTAAATTGGATTTCCTTTTCTATTTTATTTATTTTATTTTATTTTATTTTATTTTATTTTTTTGTAAATGTGAGAACGGTTCAAATGCTGTCCAGAAGACTACATTTTTATTTTCGTCTTCAACATGGCGAATCGATTGAAAAGATTACTATTATTATATTTATATATCAAACTATTATCTAAATAAAATCAACTCTACAAATCGTCAAAACGAGGAGGAAGTGCTTAATGATTAGCTTTTTATATATAATATATTTACACTAGTGGATAAAATTATGAATCTACAGGATCTGCATCGGTCAAATTATCATCGTCATCGTCGTCTTCATCTTCATCTTCTTCATTGTTATCGTCATCAACTTTCGAATGTATTTGAGCTGGTATTGATTTCTCTTTTGTGATTGTTGTTAGTGTAACTGAACCTGGCCCATTGAGGAAATGACTAGTGACATGTTTCTGAAGTTCGCCAGAGGATTCAAAGTCAACTTGACATAAATCGCAGGCGTATGTTTTTTTGATCTCTTCATGGAGCGATGTACCTTCTGCATCTTCTTCATCCGAAGAAGAACCATCTGATTCAGAGCTTGTCGTTGAATCGTTGCTATCATCATTGGATTCACGCTCCAATCGTTGTCTCAACTTTGAGTTATCATTTTGTCCGTCGTTTGCATTTTGGTCGTGATTTTCAGTTTCTACAGTTTCCTCAGCATCATCTTCA
This sequence comes from Epistrophe eligans, assembly GCA_951394125.1. Lineage (NCBI taxonomy): Eukaryota > Metazoa > Arthropoda > Insecta > Diptera > Syrphidae > Epistrophe > Epistrophe eligans. The sequence goes on from OX596029.1 coordinate 90,920,996, forward strand.
TCATTATCGAATTCCTCTTCTTCCTCTTCGTCCTCGGCTTCATCATCATCAGCTGGCGGTTGTTCTGGCGCCCCATGATGACTAGATGACTCCGAGTCTTGTGAATTACTCTCACCTGGATAGTTATCAGCCTCTGAACTCACTTGGCCATTTATTTCTTTGATGTGGGCCAACATATGATGTATAAGCTTTTCGCGTCTCGACAAATATATCCCGCAAATTTCGCAGCCCCACTGGAAAGGACCAAAAGGTTTGGCTACTTTCGCTTCATTAACTTTATGATCGATCCAGTCTTTTTTCGTTTCAAATTTCAGGTCACACTTGGTGCATTGTAGGTACTTTTCGGGTTCGATTTTAGGTGGTTCGGGCCAATTCGAAATTTCTGATTTATGCAGCTCAGCTATGTGACGTCGCAGATTATTTGAGCTAATGAAAGTTGACGGACAATAGTCGCATTTAAGTTCACGCTTGCGTTTCACCGTCTTTTTTGGTGCGTTTGAATCGACTGGGGTCTGCGAAAGAAACAAAAAAGGAATATTAATTTATGATATAGTTAAATTAAATTTTAAACACAAATATAAAGTATAGTCATATTAGTTCATGTCGCCAATTGTTTGTATTGTGCTGTTTTGTATTTAAATGCCACATTTTATAACAACATTTTTTTAAGTATTTTATTCTTAGTTGGCTATGATTTATTCACAGCTCCGATTCATGTCTTTTTAAATAAGATATATGCGACTTCTCTATCTCAAAATCTAAGTTCTGGTGAAGTATTTTGGTAGTTTTAAGTATAATAGTTTTGAAGTTTTGAAAGAAAAAAACGACAAGATTAAATCGATACGAATGTTTCACTAAAAAGTAACCTACAATATTATCAACTGAGTTTTAAAAAAAATCAGTGGAACAATCTTAAGGCAAAAAAAAAGATTTTCCAAAAATGTGAATATGGCAGGTATCTTTATTTTTGATCTTACAAAAAATTAAAAAAGTTCTGGGGAATACCCAAAAAACGCTAGGTACCAAGTTTAAAGAAATTCGACGCATCGATTAGGCTGTAGCCGAACAAACAAGGGCTATTCTTGTCAAATTTGATCAAATTCTCGATTTCGATTTTTTTTTACATTTACCCCTCAATTTACTAACACCAATACAAATTTAAGCTGTCAGCTTCACAAATGTGGTTTTTGATTTAAAATTTATTCGTTTTGCGAAAAGTTTGCTCATATTGTTAAATAAATACAATCCTATTGAAAAATGGAAGCAGTTTTATATGAATTATTAGATTCATCAACATCATCTTTTTCTGATTCAAGTTATGAAAAATTTTTTGAAATAATGAAAATTCTATTTAAAAAGGAAAAAAACACCGCGTAATAGATTTTGTAAAGGATGTAGTTTCACACGCAAGAAAGTACACCAATACAGTGGCAAAAAAAGAATCAAATTGAATTGTGTTCCATTCGCCAAGTAAAAAATCAATTTTTTCAATGAAATCTGAATTTACTAATGGAAAACCCCATTAATTTTTTGGATAGAAACTCTTAAATTTTTGAAGATTTATGAAGATTTAGGATATTTTTTTTTTCAAAAATTTTGAAAATACGGGAACATTCATAAATTCTCAGTTTGGTTTTCATTGTTTTACTCTCTGCACTTTGCTGAACTGTGAATTTCTGTCCACGAGATTTTTGGAATAGAAAATCACATACTTTCTCGTGAGCACCCTCTTCTATAGAGAGCTACGATTTTGTTGAGTACGGGAAGCTGTTTGAACTGATTTTCGTGAAACTGTTTCACATAAATTGAAAACATAGGAAAGAACCTGGTAACTTCAACAATGCTATCATCTACGTTTTAACAGAATAGGCTAGTTATCCCTAACTCATCACGATACCTTGTTTGTTTTTAATTTTTTTTTTTAAACCGAAATGACTATACTTGAAAAAACAACAAAAAAAAACAACACTTCTACCAAACTTAAGTAAAATTAACAAAATAAAAACAATGAAAACCACACTGGAGAAGCTTAAGCGTCGCATTTTTGATTTTTACCTTTTTTCCTCTAAGTGCTTAAGCTCACCTGTTTGCTATCACCTCGAAAATGCCACTTGCGATGCACCTTCAGTGCAGTCATTTGGGCGAACGCCTTAGAGCATATGTCACACACATATTGCCCATTGTCATTGACTCGATCTAGATAGAACTGATTTGGATCAGCTGGACCAGTGTCAAACATTGCTGCCAACGGATTATCGGTATACAACTCCATCTCGTGCATTTGGATGTGTTTGGTGAATAATTCTTGATCGGTAAATTTCTGGGCACAGATAGTACATGCTACTTCGGGAAGCTTAATTTTCAAATTTACCGCAGCGGTTGATTTCTCACCGACAACACCAGCTGTATCTGGCTTGTCACTGACTTCATCGTCATCACCTGTTTTATGTTGATAGTATGTAGATACGGCTTCAAAAGAACTCGCTGTCGCACGCTTTTGTGCACAAGATTGTGCATGGTTCTCAAGCATTTGTTTGTCGAAGAAGGTTTTCTTGCAAATCACACACTCTGAGGGATCGGCAACTGGAGGATGTTTCTTGTAGCGATGTACCCAAAGACTTTTGCGGCCGCTATATACATTTCCACAATCCTTACAGGAGTAGTCATTTGAATCAAATTCATAATGGGAATTTATATGAATAGCCAGTTTTTTGTTTGTGTTAAAGTTCGAAGGGCAATAACGGCATTGATACCAGTATACTGGAGCAGTGGGTGCTTCCATACTTTGATCTACTGAAGGCGGCAAGTCATCTTCAGCAGCTGCACTTTCATTTCCATGTACTGACTTCTTGTGTAGCAAAAGTTGCTCCTCCGTTCGGTAAACAATGGAACATATATCACATTCGTACTGCTTAACAATCATTTCGTCCTTGAGCAATGTGTTGTGAATTTTGAACATGTGTACTTTGAGACCCTTTTCATAAGCGAATTCTGCATCGCAAAGTTTGCATTTAATGAACTGAACGTTCCGAATTTGATGGTCAATCAACATGTGGCGACGATAGCTCTTCTTGGAGGAGAATCGTTTCTGGCAAATACGGCAACGCATTCGTCGAAATCTTCGATCTGCGGCCAATTCTAGACTTCTTTTGAAAAGTGGATCGATGGGCTTCTTTTCCGCTACATCGTCATCTTCGTCGTGAACATCATCTTCAATACCTCCACCACCTGCAGCGCCAGCAATAACAGCACCTGCACTACCAACTCCACTAACTCCGCCGCCATCTTCCGAAGAGTGGGTTCGCATATGATTGGACAGTCCAATGTTGTTATTGAAAACTGCACTGCAAATAGGACATTCTTTTAAACTTGCAGTGCCAACGGCCACAACTGCACCGCTGTCGAGCTTTATTTTTTTTGGAGTCGGTGAATCCGACTTATTATCTTCATCTTCGTTTTCGCCTGGGCCCTCGTTGCCCCCCGAACCACCGTTAGTTATGGACATTAGGTCTTTCATTACATAATCATAACGGCCAGTGTATGAATCAACAGAACCTTTTTCGGCTCCTCGTGGTATACTCCCCTGCACTGTGGGCGAGTCCACAATATAATCAAAACTATTGTTACGCACTTTATCGACCTTCATGCCGTGTACCTCGATCATGTGCTCACGTAGATTCATAAGCCGTGGATATCCAATCAAACAGCGAGTGCATTTGTATGTTTGTGGCAATTGATCCGGATGCTTTGATTCCATGTGACGTAAGACATTGTTGTAGTTGTTGTAGTGTTGACCGCAAATATTGCAGCTCTGAGGTAGTCGTGAAAAGAATTGCGGCTTTGCAGGAGTCTCGGATTTCTTCGAAGGCGAGCTCTCGGTTGAGGTAGTAGTTGGAGGAGGCGGGAGAAGTTCCTTCATAAGATTGCTCTTTTGAGTTTCGTTGTTGTTAGCCAAATGCTTCGAATAAACGTGATCCAAGAATTTCTGATGGTTATCGAATTTCTCCTCGCATGTAATACATCGCAGGATAACAATACAATCCATGTTATTATAGTGCCGCTTTCTTTCAAAGGGATCTTCAATTTCTAAGCCACAAAATCCGCAATGTCCCGGTGAAACGTCTTTCTTTTGGTAATCTGCGTGTTCCTCGTAGACGTGACTGCGAAACTCTAGTTTCAAACGGTAATGCTTAGAGCATATTTTGCACTCGTAGATTTTATTTACAAGAAGTTCTTTGGCTCTTAGCTTGTCCGGAGAACAACTAGATGCGTCTTTTTTCAACACTCCCGCATCAATCAAGCTGTGGTAGATTTTGTATAGATTAATGCAGTTTCGTTTTTTCAAATGCGATATAAAAAGCGCCTTCGAGTCATTCTGTTTTAGGCACTTGAAGCATAAATTACGTGGTAAAGAATCATACTTTTTACGCATGTGAGCCATAAAGTTTTTATAAGTGGCATGTGTTCGTAGGCAGCAGTTGCAAGTCATGTTTTGATATTGCTGCAGGAAATCTTCTTGACGTTGCATGAATAATATTTTATCATCACTAAGAAGATTTTGATATTTTTCCGGTTGATCATAATCAAAGAGACCAAGTTGTTCTGATTTCATAGAAGGTTGTATTGTTTGAACCATTGGGGCGCTGGCCGCAATAGCTTGTGTCATTGGTGAAATTATATTAAGTGCTTTTGCTGGCATGCTACTTGGCAATGCACCTAAAAATAGATGAGGGTGAAGATTTCGCTCATGACGTCGAGCATTTGCTCTGGTAGAAAATTTTAAATTGCAAGCACGGCATGATGCTTCTTTAACTTCATTAATTGATGTTGTTGCAGTTATAATTTCTGCAGGTTTATCAGCTGGTGGTTGTTGGGACTTTTCGCCTTCAAAACTGTAGTCAGCCTGAAAAGAAAAAAGTTCTGATTTTAATTAAACATATTATAAATATAACTAGCTGGCCCGCACCGGGTTGACAAACCCAAGTTTCGTAAGAAATTTTTAAAAGAAAATATAAATAACTAATATAACATTGTTTTTTGTTAGGCAATGTCAATCACCTCAATTACTGAAACCGCCAACTGAAAGTGAAAGAAACTGACAACTTGCTGATTTAGACACTTCATGATGCCCACAAAAAAGCAGATATTTAAAATTTTCCAATGCTAGCAAATTTTGTTCTCAACAATTTTGTTTATCTCTTACAAGCTGAACCCTGCCACGCTTCGCAGTAACTGTTTTAATTAATAGGTTATATATCTTAATAAACAACATGTACACCTAATTGCATTTTACCAGTTCCAATTTCTTCTATACAATTGATATTAATATTATGGTATACTTGATATACATTAAACTATTTAAGGAAAAAATTCAAAAAAATATATTGAGCATTGAGTCTTCATTTTTTTAATAAAAAAAACTGCGTATACGCCCGAGTGTATTAAAAAAAAGGAAATCATTTCATCCAAAACAGACAGTAGAAAGTATCTTTTTTTTATTTTATGTTTAATCAATTGTGCAGCAGGGGGATTCAAAACAACACTTTTCTCAAAATTCAACCAAACGATTAAGACCAAAAAATTCAAAATCGAACACCATTCATAATTTCGCCGGTCCCGGTTTAATTTCGAGAAAAAAGTATTTTTTTTTAGTCACCCTATTATGCAGTGTGCACTATCAATGTAAATGTTTTAATTTTTTGATTGAAATTGCGATTTTTGGGTAATAATTTTATAGAATAACGATTTTTTTTTTTAATTTATGAATTTTTTGTCATTCGAAAATATAAAAAAGTGGTCATATAGTTTTTAAGTTTTCTGAAATTATCCATTTTTCTTTTGGAAAATTTGAAAAAATAATGAACTAAATCGTAAAAGTCATTCTCAAATGATGGCGTGACCAAGGGAAATGGGGATACATTTTTATATAAATATAGGTATAAAAATATGTTTGTTCGGAAGTTGAGATTAGGAAGAAACGGACTTAATTACTTTTTTATTTATATAGATTTTGTCAAACAACAATGTCGATTCCAACAATAAACCCAGTTCGAACCTATTGCATATCGCTCCACCATATTTCATATAAAATAAGAAAAGTACGAATACGCCTGAACAAACTGTCTTTTTTTTTTAGTTAATGTCCACTTTTGGAAGATTGAGTGGAATAAACATACATCAGACAAACGCTCAGTGGTTTGTTTTACCTTAAACTAGATGGCCAATTAAAGGGTCTTCCAATAGAGACTTTCGAACAGCGTCGATAGCGGCCATATTGTTGAAGCTACATCTTGTTTATGAATTTTAGACAAACCATATACATAGTTTCGGAGGTTGAGGACAAGAAGTCATAACATTTGGGCTTTGTAAAACCATTTTATTTTGGGTAATTGCCAACATCAATCAAACGTCAGTCTAATAAATAAATATTTCTAATGCGGTAAGTTTCCGAAAAATCTATAAAATATTACAATGATCAATGTCCACGAAAAGAAAAGTTTAAAAATTCAATTTGTTTACATTGTTGTTTTTGTAATTACATCTTGTGTCGATGAATATTTATGTGAATTGCAACAACAATTTATGCGGTTGTGAATAACGGTGGATATAACGTTCAACAACACGTGCAAATCACAAAAATGGCCTAGTGACTAACAACTCTCAACCATTCCTGTGTGCGTGTTATTGGCAGGAATAGAGGGGAATCCAAACGACGAAAATATACTCTTAAGAGGATTAGTCAATTCCTCACAAGAAGCAGTAACCCGTGAAAAATAATTCAGTTTTTAGGTGGCATAGGCTGGGAATTTAAACCCAAGACCTTCGGATTAACAGTCCTACGCACCAACCATTACGCCATGGGCTGCTACGAAATGCTAATTATGAAATAAAAATAACTACCCATATTATGTACATACATTATGTTCTCAAATAATAATGGCGCAAAATTTTAAACGATTTAGTATGATGTTAAAGCATAAAAATTCCTTAACATCTTACTAAATCCTTTAAAATTTTGCGCTAATAATTTTAATCAATCAAAATAATTATGAATTCAATGTATAGATAACGGTGTCATAGCATTTCCTAAGCCACCATATTAAAGATACATTATAATGGTATGAAAAAGCAGTTGACAATCTTCTTCTTTTTAAGTATATAAAATCGAAAGTGTATAATGCTCAATTGATTGGATCGATTTGGGTATATTCGGAAAGTTGATGTCTAAAGTCTCAATAACTATAGACCAGTTGGTCAAATCACATAATCGGGTCAAAGGTTTTTTAAAAATTGTATGAAGCTACTGAATATTGTAATAAATAAAATGTAAGAAAAAACTTATCATTATTATTTTTGATTTCCTTTAAATAAATAATTAAATAGATTTGCCTAGTGAAGTACGCAGTGTATCGTCTAGTCATCAATAAAATATTTTATTTAATATAAAATTATTTTGGTCTTTAATGCGAGTGTTGTTTAACGTCGATGAGATAAAATTCTGACGTATAAACAACTCCAAAGCTATTTGATTGGATTTATGTTGTTGCTGTCGCTTGTAAAAAAACACAGCTGATGCAATAACAACTTAAGATATCTTAAATTTTCTGTGATCGACTCTCGACTTAAGTAGATTATTGATGAACAAACGATACTCGCATTTACTAAATGGCTTACCAAATAACTCAAGGGATGAACAGTTCCCGCTGATTGTTTCAATCCCAACGAGGCCAAATGTTGTTCCTTTTGTGACAAATTATCTGAGCCATCTTCTTCGGTGCGTTCCAGAAATAGTGTCGGATCGATATCAGATTCATCGTGTTTGTTATCGTAATCTTCTTCATCAATTGGTTCATCTTTGATGTGCACAGGAATTGGCTAAAATAAAAAATACCATTTAACGTGTTATCAATTTTTTGTTTGGTAATTTTATTTCACTCACATATACTGTTAGGGAACGTCTTTTCTTGAGCGAAGAAATACCCTCCAGAATCGAAGAGGCAAGTTTAATATTTTCTTGCTCGTCACCACCTTCTCCGGGGCCACCGCCTCCTCCTCCTCCGCCTGATGCACTTCCATCATCATGGCAAGCACTAAGCGCTGCTAATCCAATAGCAGTATTGGATAGTGAACCTGCAGCACTAAGCTGTTTCTTTTCAAACTTTTTCGATATATCCAACCAGCTGCGTTGTTTGTTTTGCGAAGCCACACAGCGATTTTTAAAACTTTGCCATGAATTCAAGTAACTGATACAAGCGTGGCATATCCGCAAGGATAGCCTATCAATTGGTGATACCTGGCGATATTGTAAGAAAAATGTATTAAATTTAAATTTAAACTTAAAGCTTTAAATATTCAAATAGGGATTTAAAATTAAATTGCGTTGTTGAATTGAGAAGGAGGTAAGGAACTTGGGGGTTCGGGTCAAAGACTAGAGAATAGGAAGCCTCCACCTTATTAATTAATAAGGTGGTGGCTGGTGGTGTTAATTCAAATTGTCAGAATGAGGGATTTAATCCTCAACCCTTTCCCCTTGTCATTACATAACAAATAATATGTGAAGTGGCTGACAAGTGGTAGTGATGGTGGTGGTGGATATGGATATGGTGGAGCTCGTGGTGTTTGGCATCAGGTATTCGCAAAATGTGCACATAACCAATGCCTTACTTGTGTATGTAGATCGAATTGCAATTATTTCCTCCCTGCGGGTTATATTTGTATATGGAATTGTTAAGGAATGTGAGTAAGGTGGACAATCAAAACATCGCGCTATATTATCATAAGGAGCACACATATACTTTCGTTGTGTTCCTTTGTTTAATTAAGCACAACTGATTGCAATGGCATCATAATCATGATGATGCCCATGTTAACAACCAATAATTCAAGCAGTATGAGGTGAGGCATTCTTGAAATGTTAAAACGAAACCCTTAGGTTATTGATCCCTGCAAAATCAAAGAACAAAAAAAAATAAATGCTTTCCCCAGGGCGCTCAAAGATAAAGCGGGTAGGTCGGTTCCATTTATCAGAGCCACTCCCTGAAAATTGATTTCTTACTGACCCTTTCCTCTTTGTCGGTTCGTTATTTGATGATTCACTAATTTTGCTTCAAGAAAATCGCATCCAAGATCAGGTTACCACTATCTCTACCCCATCAAAAAATTAACCCAAGTTTTTTTTTTCAAGGAACTGACTCTTCTTCTCTGTGAACATTCTATGGTAATTTGATATGCATGTGCAGTTACTGTCTGTAGGACTTCGCTAGAGATCCAAGTAGCAGGCCCAATCTTGGACGGAAAAAATGTAGGTATATTCAACACACAAAATGGTTGTCACATCGATTTTGCTTCCACGGCAAGACAAATGCCATTTCCTGTGCCTGTTATTCGCTGTCAGAGCTTTTCAATTCACTCACAACCACCACGTCAATTGCGTCCTAACCTAAAAACAAAACAAAAAAATCAAGAAACGTCGCATACTCCAAAGAGTATACAAAGCAACCCTCGAGTTTTTTTTTTCCTCCCCTATTCATTCAATTCAAACTAGTGACTAAGGGTTTGCCACTCCAAGCGCTTCATATCGCGCTTGGACAAAGATTATACACAGGAAATGCCAAGTCAACGTCTTCGTCTACACCACATGGCTATTCCGAGTTCGATGTGTGTATTCATTACTTCTACCCCAAAGATTCGACTTGACAACGACGATTGGAAATGATGACAACAAATATAACAACGACATAGGCACAAACGATACTCGAGAACAAGCCAACTGCTGCTGCTGCTGCTGCTGTTTCCATAATTTTTATGTGGGTCTAGCGAGTCGAAGGAATGTTCCACCAGTTCGTATAGTTGTTGTTGCCACCACGACTCACTGAGAGAGAGTTCCATCGAGATAACAACTGCTCGTCGGTTTGATGGAGACACAATGAGAAGCAGACCAGCTGGAATTGAGAATTCAGTGGAAAAACCACAGCACTTCAGTGGATACTGCGCCATTAATGATCCATTGCACTCCACCCAGTTTCTGTAGCCAAGAGCTCGAAATTGGATTTCGAAACCTCACGTAACACTTTGTGTAGAAAGAGTCATCGCCATCGTCATCATCTCTCAAGCGCTGAAACAGTGTAGTGCGTCGTGGGCACATGACACGATAGATACGAGCAGAGCATGAGCAGGAAAGAGATAGAAACACCCAGGACTCATCATCTCATCACCGTCGTCGGCGGCACAACCAGCGTTAGCATCGACATGGCAATCGCCATCATCGCCTATTAACCCGAGTTCACACACATTTTTAGCAGCAGCATCCGATGGCCGTTTTCTTATTCTCAGTCTTCACACTTTTTCGGTGGTTTTCACCTGGTTTGGCATCTGCAGCGTCCTTCGAGACGACGGTTGGAACGAAGAATAGACAAAATAAGAAAAGAGAATCGTGAGGGCATCAGCAGAGGTCGAGGAAGGGAATGGGAGGACACGCAAGCTAATACTTTGGTACTTTTTTCTTCGCACTGACCTTAATATTGACACATGATTGAATTTTGTTGGCTAGGGGCTCCTTATCAGCCGCATAGCTGTTAAAAATCGAAATACATTCACTGTCCGGAGCCAAGCACAAACGACAGCAATTCTGACGTGCTCGTAGTATCGATTCTTCCGTCATGAGTACACCTTGGATTGCCTTGGTCACACTTCACTTTTTCCACCCAAGCAATTGATTATAAAATTTTCAAACTTAAAATTGCGTTGGAGTTTTAATTTAGAAAATCGGCATTATTATTTCGGTTTATTATTGAGGTTGTTATTTGGAATTGTTTTGATTTGTTTCTTTTACTTTTTTTTCAATAATTCTTTGATACGCGGAGAACGCGAAAGAAACAACCAAACCGCACGGGAAATAAACTGACACTGAGCAAAAGGAATCGGTGGAAAAATGTGATACAGTGGAAAACTGGAAAGGTTCATTAAAACGAAAAAAAAAATTGTTGTTGGATAAGGTTTTAGTATGTGATATTTTGGATTGTCAATCTTAATTCGACGATTGATTATTTTAAAAGAACTTTAATTTTTCTTTCAAGAGCATTTTATATGTTCATATTATATTGATGAACATAAAATTCCAATAAAATGTAATTCCGTATAATTAAGAAAATAACAACACTTGACTTTTAGCATATGCAAAAACCAGACATACGGAATTGGAAATAAAAAAATGTTGATGGTGCAAAACAGCGCACCTGGGGATATCGTTAGGAAAATGTAAGGCTATGTTCATATCGAGTTTATCTTGGCCTTAATCCTGTTACTCCACTTGAAATTCAAAATATGATCTCATTATAGCCTTGTTTTTTGCAAGACCGGGGGGAATTGCACAAAAAAAAACGACGGGACGGGACGGTCAGAATACGCCGCTGCCCTCCACGTTCTGATATGATAAACAGAAAGTGGTCAGATTTCGGCGTTCTATTGACCCAGAGTGATTTTCCTCCGTCCGAGCATAATAATATAAATTAAATCAAAGCAACTATTTTTTTTTTCTTTGGTTTTGTAATTTACTGCAACAAAAAATAATTCAGCAAGCAAATCCAAAAAATGCCACAGTCGTATTTATAAATCCATTCCAAAGTATATCTAACTTTGGAGAGCTGTCCAAGTCCAAAACCTTATTTATAATCATGTTCCATCGAGTGTCTAACTAAGACTGCTCTTAGACCACTGCAATTTCTATCCGCAATTCTCTTTTGAGTTTCTTTCCGATTGCAGCATCCATTTAAACGCTTCAATTTTTGTTAAATGAGAAGGAAATATAATATCTCCTCACTCTTTACTCCGCTTATGCCTCAAACAATAAGAAAAAGCACAAAGAAGAAAGAAGAAAGAGCGATAACTCTGCAATTATTTCAACCTCTGCAACTTTGTCTACCCCGGAGGCCGGACACCGCATACGTCCCCCGCCTACATGCTTAAAAATTGCAGGGGTTATTGCAGCATATTTGCAGCGTTTAAAAGCAGTCTTAGACACTGAAATTGGTTGTCCAAACCTACTCTTAAGTGGGTTCGTTCAATGAACAAAAAATCGAAAAATAATCTTCAAAAGAACGAAATGTTCATTGCCAACGTTCAATGAACATTTCGTTGTTTTGAAGATTGTTTTTCGATTTTTTGTTCATTGAACGTACCCACTTAAGAGTGGGTTTGAATTTTGTTGGCTAGGGGCTCCTTATCAGCCGCAGAGCTGTTAAAAATCGAATGTTTATAAATAAGGAGATGTCCAACTATTAAGACAATGGCTAGCTGGACAACTGTCCAAGATGTTCTAAGGAAATCTCATAAATACGACTGTGAAATACTGCTTTTAGACGACTGCAAATTTTAATGAAGATTTTATTCATTTAAAGATAATTTAACAATTCTTTGCTTATTGAACATACAATGGGCCTTACTAATAATCAAATTTAGTGTTAAGATTAAACGAAAATCTTGAGATTTTAGAAAATCCGCATACCAATAACGAAATTAACCTCCAGTTTAGTCTTTAGCAATATGTCAAAATTTAGTAAATGGAAATCCATGTTTAAAGTCGAACACTTAATAAAGAGTGTTGCCTTTGTGCTGTCTCATGGTACTAAAATTTGTATTTAATACTTTAATCTATTTCCAATTTATAAGGTTGATTTCAATAGGGTTAGTTTCTTTCTTCAGATTTTTTGTGAAAAGAATTACTTTATTTAGAAGTAGGTACTTTATTTATTGTTTGTATGTTTATGTAGTGCAACAGAAAAAAATTATTTAATTTGTTGATAAATATTTAGTACGTTTGGACTTTACTTTAAATACGTGCGTGGTTAATTTCTTGATTCCGTTTTATATATATTTACATAATTACGTATATTTAAAAAGTTTTTTTTTTGTGCTGAACGGGAATCAATTAAAGATTTTTTTTAATATTGTATTGGTTAATTTGTTTATACAAGCATACAGAAATATAAGTGTCGAATACAATTTTGAAATCCAATACCAATCAACCAAATTGAAATTACATTTGTGTAACAGGTAGCCGAAAATTTTATTTATATTTAGATTTCCAATATTGGTTTGAACAAAATTATCATTTTTGTGGACCAATTATAGAATATGAACTTGACGAAATCGGAGTTTCGATTAATTTCGAATAATCTAAATTGCAAAATATAAAAGCATACAAGTCGTCGTAAACGTTCGTAAGCCGTAAGCTTAATAGTCTTAAACAGGTACCTATATATATGTAAGTTGCAATTGAAAAATATTAAAATAAAATATAAGGAATATGTTTCCTTTTTAAGAAATGGTGCCATAATTAAAAAACAATTCAAAAGTCAAGTCACTTCGATACTTCAAATCAATTAAAGTACTATAAATACTAAAATGCTTGCTGTTAAAAGAGAATACGGCAACACTTAACTTTGAAGGCATAGAGCAAATTATGACAGTTTCTGATTTGTTTTATTTTTTTATTTATGTTGTGTCTGTGGTCTTTCTGTGCAGTGAACACGTAATTTGTTTTTATTTAAGAAAAAACTAATAATACTTAATGGATTCAAAAATAAAAAAAAAAAAGAGCCAGCAACTGGACACCTGAAATGATCCAGTTATTAGTTTCATCAATAAAACCCCTCGGTCATATAATCGATAGTAAATTTGACTTCCTGCCTATGATTAAACAAAAAAGTGAGGCTTGGGAAAAAATTAAAGAAGCCTTCGAAGCAAATGGGCACCAGACTTCCACCAAACAGTTGAGGGATCAGTGGAACCGCCGTAAACAAGTATCCCGCAACAAAATATCATCGTTTAAAAGGGCGCAAAGAGAAACTGGTGGTGGATCTCCTCCCAAAGAGCCGAGTGAAATTGATTACGAAGTAGAGGAGATCGCAAAGGATGACTTCGTAGAAGATTTTTCAGCGTACGACTCTGATGTCAATTATGCTTATGAACAGGAGGAAAGGTATGTATAAAATTTATTAGGTAACTACTCATAAAATATTAAAACTACTTCAATTACTTCCAGAGAAAACGAATCACCTAATAATGTTAAACTGTTGGACAGATTGGTGATTGAGAAAGTGTAAGTACATGTTTCCCATTTAGTTTACATCGTCCCAGGTATTTCAGGAATTGTTTATACCTTAATAGAATTTTATTAGTATTTATTACAAACCTGCATCAACATTTTTGTATTCAAAATACGAAGTATTCTATCAAAAAGATGAAAACCTTAATTTTGAAACGTATTTTGGCTCGTCCTTAGAAGCTTTTGTGCTTTGGATAAGAAATTAATGATGCTGTCGGAATTGGACAATTCAAGGATTCAAAGATATCGTCCTTGCTATCCTATTGCACTTATAAAAATGGTTTAAGACTTTTTGAAATCGTTTAAGATAGCATCATTCATTTCTTATCCAAAGGATGAAAGCTTCTCAGGACGAGCTAAAATACTTCAAAATACTTTGGTTCTGATTCATTTTGATACAATACTTTGAACTCTGAATTCAAAAATGTTGACGCAGGTTTGTAATAAACACTAATAATATTCTAGGAAGGTATACACGATTGCTGTAATGCGAAATCCGTCACTTACTTTATTTGATTTTAGTAATGCTCTTTCTCTTTATTGCTTTAGTGAACTGGAAACACCAACAAAATCTGACCAAGACATGAAATATAAAGTTACGGCACCGAAAAGACCAGCCGTCAACAAAAAAAGTGCCTTCCCAACCGTTGCTTCATCAGAAGAATTGCTCCAGAAGAGAATACTTCAAGTTGAAGATGAATCAAAATCGAAAAAAATTATCTTCCAACTTAAGGAAAAAAAAGAACGTATAAAAATACAAGTTCAAAAAAGGAAACTATGCCTCCTGAACATGCAGATAAGAAATTTTAAAGACAGTTTTTAAATAACTTGTTTGCATAAAATTTTATTAAGCTTTCTTATTTTTCATTTTTTCTCGATGATTGTTTGAAGTCTGATTTATTAAGTTCGTTTTGTTTGTTAATCTTATTCTTAGTTATGTATGCCATTTTCCATTCGTTTTTAAATCTGTATTACTTTCTGTTTATTCGAATGGAAATCGTGTTCCATTATTTTTCTATTCCATACGAATAAACAGGAAGTAAAACAGAATGAAAATCCAATCCAAAAGCTTGAAGTCTGATTTTATGTTTACTTATATTATTATTTATTGTTATGTTATTTATTTTTTTTTACCAAAAATAAAATTGAATGAATACAATACTTATGAAAAATATTTTCTTATAAATTGGGTTCTATACCCAGTCCCACGTACAGTTGTTGTTGAGGGAATTGTTTCTCGCTCTTCAAGTTCGGAACTATCTGGTTCTGATGAACTCGCAATAAATGAGGCATCGTTCAAGAAGTGTTAAAGTAAGTTAAAAAATACATATTTTGTTTTTAATAAAAAAGAAATAAAGTACCATTTGAACCATTTTTTGAAATGTTGTGCAATATTGCAATTGCAACAATTGTTGCTTTGGCTGTGTCATAGTTGATGTTGATGCCATTAAAACACGCACGAAATTTGTTTTTGAGTTGCCCAAACAGTTGTTCTACCGTAATTCTTGTTCGAATATGCGCTTTGTTGTAGCGCTGTTCTGCTGGACTTAGTTCAGCCGAAATTCGGAACGGTGTCACCAGTATTTTCGAACAAGCGTATCCGCCGTCGCCCAAAATAACTCCTCCCCTTAAATCTAAGTTTTGCAACCGGTTTGCAATAACAGATTCACGCCATATTCTGGAATCATGGGCCGACCCTCTCCATCTAGCAACTATGTCTAAAATTTTGCCATGCGCGTCAGAAACAACCTATAAAAATCTGTTTTTGAAACTTGGACTTTTTCAAAAAAGTGAACACCCCTACCTGAAAATTAATCGAATAAAAGTTCTTTCGGCATCTATGGCGAGAACCGAACTCGCCACCTGGGTTTTTAATTTTAACGTGTGTGCAGTCTACCGCTGCAATACACTGAGGGAACAT
The DNA here is from genome assembly GCA_951394125.1 of Epistrophe eligans. NCBI lineage: Eukaryota > Metazoa > Arthropoda > Insecta > Diptera > Syrphidae > Epistrophe > Epistrophe eligans. Next base: position 90,937,021 of record OX596029.1, read on the forward strand.
GGCAATTCTAAAAAAATCTTGCTTCATTCTTTGAAGGCTTCGAGTATCTGTTGAAAACTTGATGAATGTTCCTTTTTTTGAAGCTAGTGCTCTAACGAACTTTCTCACACAATTGCTGACAGATTGTTGAGAAATGTTATGAAGATCACCTTAAAAAGAAATAAAGTTGGATTGAAAAAAAAAAAACAGATACGAAATAACTACCGGTATCACTTTGGTACGATCCTTTGGCCAGGTATCGCAACGAAATCAGAACAATGAGCTCAGGTGAAAGTGCTCCGCCTCGATTTGTACGAGGTGCTACATCGTTCTTAACAGTTTCGATGATGAATCTTGCATTTTGCTTAGTGAATCTATACGATAAAGACTTAAATCAATTTCAAATCATAAGAAACAAACTTAAACCGACCTGTAGTGACCAAAGAATTCATTTTCATCGTATTTTGTAAATGGATCTATCCTTTCTTTATAAATTTTCGTTTTACGAGATGAATAAGTTTCTGCGATTAAATCAAAATCTAAAAACAGACTTTCGTCACTTGAACTCATTTTTTTAAATTTAAATATTTTTGCTTTTGCACGAAAACGAAACATTAAACTTTGGTGGAAATTCTGACAGTTCATTCAATTATGTTTCTTATTTTTAGTAGATTTTGTAATAGATTCAACGAAAGTCTGGAGACTAGTTAGTGAAAGGGTTAAATTGTTTATTGGTAGCATTTTGTTAAAGCTCAGCACTTTGTTTTAACCTTACAGTTAACTAATAGTCGACATAAGCGTTTGATTATTAGTAAGGCCCAATGGGTATATTAGGATAGGTTTGAACAACCATTTTTGCACAACCGATGGAATAGTTTATAAATAATATGGTTTTGGAGTTTGAAAGCTGTCAAAAGTTAGACATACTTTGGAATGGGTTTATAAATAAGACTTCAGTTTCGTCGTGCCAAAAGTACTTTCAAATTAAATTTATTTACTTCATCCAGTCTCAAATGAATGCAATTTAACTCGTGTAAATTTAAGATTGATAAAAAAAAGAATGAAAGGCCCCTTTCACCCGAGGAAACTAATTAGACAACTGTCCAACTTTGGAAAACCATAATGGTCTTATTTATAAACGTTGTCTAACTTTAGACAACTGTCCAACTTTGGAAAATGCGTTCAAAAACCTTCTTTATTGTTGTCTTATAGCTGCCTTACTTAGACACAAGAGTAGATTGTCTTAGCCATGAATAATGTGATATTAATTTTTATTAAATAAAGCATATTTCCACCAATTTGAAAATAGTTAGACAGTGTCTAAGTAGACAAAAATCTAATAAATACGACTGTTGTTTTTAGGTGAGAAGGACACAAAGTAAGGGGAATGCACTGTCTACAATTGATGTAAATTGGAAATTAAAAGAAAACGTAAAAAAAACTCAAGAAACTTGTTTCCTCGTGTGAATGGGGACAAAACTAAAGTTTATGTGCTGAACAAATCCATTCTGAATCAGTTCAATGATCAACACCATCATAATTTTCAACGTTTCGTTCATTAATGTACTAAATCCAGATTACTAAAGTGTCAAAAAAAAGTTGTAAAGTTTCACAAAAGAACAACACTTCCAAATCCAAATTGCAATTTTGTTAACTTTTTTTGTTAATATTGGTCCCAACTTTAAAATGGAAACTCAAAATACGAAAGTAGAAAAATCTGCAGCAGAAAAACTTAAAGAACGCAAAGATCGCTTAAGAAACCTTCACAATCTCCGCCAACAAGCTAGAACTGAAAATCACCAAGAAGTCATTGCAGAAGACGCAAGAAATAAGCTTCCCAAAAACTGGGAATCCAGGAAACGACAAGCTGACTGGATCGTCAGCGACGCCCATGCACGAGAAGCAGCTGAAGCAGAAGGTAAAGATTATGATCGTATGAAAATGTTAGAAGTTTCAGCAATCGATGCAACCAGAATCGAGAAGAAAAAACAAAAAAAGAACCCCGACGGTGGGTTCTCGACATTCGAAGCACAAACTGCGCGTCAATATAATCGTTTGGTAAAGAACATGACACCCCGAGATATGGAAAAATATGAAAAACAAAAGCAAGAATTGGGCGACGATGCATTCTACTGTGTCCCAAATACTCTTATACACAACATGCCTCAGGATGACCCAGAAGCTATAAATAAAATGGTCAAAGATCTGGAAACACAAATCGAACGCAGGAAAAAATACTCAAGGAGGAGGATTTATAATGACGATGCGGATGTTGACTTCATCAACGAACGCAATTCCAAATTCAACAAAAAATTGGATCGTTTCTATGGGGAATATACTTCTGAAATTAAACAAAATTTGGAAAGAGGAACAGCTATTTAAATTTCTTAAATATTTTGTTAATTTACTTTTAGATTTAAGATTGTGTTTAATTTTAAATATTTTTTTTTAAATAAAATTGAGAATAAATTTTTGATGTACTAATACATGTACATAATTATGATTCTATAGTTTTATTCGAATTTTTGTTCTTTCCGCAATATTATTCATTTGATTAATCCGGTTTAAACATAAATCTGGATGTAATTATTTTTTTTATAAAGATACGTAAGCATTTAAACAAATTGGTCACTTTTCGTCAATTTTGTCACAAATAATTAGATATTTTTCAAAGGTCGAGGTTTTTTACCGTGTTGAATGAATATATGTGGCAAAACGTGAAGGTTTTCAAATCCCGCATAATCGAGAGTCGGCTGTATTTTTATTTGAAAAATTAAAGGTTCATAGTTAATATTTTAAATAATTCATATTCTTAGTTTAGCTTACATAAATACGTCTTGGAAAGACTGTTTCTGGACCTTTGGTAAGAGGAGGTATTGTCGGTTGTTGCCATGTACATACATTTATGTTATTTACCGAAGAAATTACAGCTATAAAAGTCTAGAGAATAACATTCCATCTATTTAATTATGAAGTTATTACTTCCAACGTTTCAAATAAGTATGTACATTAGTACAAACATTTATGAATTGAATTAAAATTCGTTATTCAATCAGCTTCAAATTTCAACCAATGTTTTTAGACAAATTGTGAGTTTCACCGAAAGATGTTTCGTCTTAAAACTTTTTGTTTGCCCGGAATATTCACCTTTATTCCGTAAGGCGTTTTACGAAAACGCCAGTAAAATGACACGACTTTAGTAGCGGCAATTGGAGTCTAAGTAGGCCGAATTTCGTCTTAATGGTTAGAAGGGTGGAGAAAGAAGAGACGATAGTTTTAGTTTAACGCAAATCAATGCGTATCCTTGTCGTTTTCGTAAAACGCCTTACGGAATAAGGGTGATTAATAGTTATTGTGAATTTCGCCCATATGAAATTTCGTCCAAGATTAGCGTAAGTGCAATCCATTTACCTACAAAACTAAAGTAAAACTAGGCTTTCAGAAATAATTCATGTGCAGTGCATCTGTAAGCCGTTGAACACTGAACATGAACAAAACAAACTATACAAATTCAAACCCAGAATCCAAATTAAGAGCAATCAATTAAAATAAGAATTATCAGTTTACTAAGAAATGCTTTTATTTCAATGTAAAAATTGTTTGGAAACAAGATCAACAGTTTCGACGTGTTTAGAAGTTTCCATCACCACCCCAGGATGTCTTGACATTATCGTCAGCCCAGTCCTCGACACCGACAGCGGTTGAAGTGGCAATAGCTGTCTCAGCAGCAACAACCTCATCGGCCCAGTTATTGGTTTCCTCAACTGGAATGTCGATAACTTCATCAATCTTGACTGGAGCTGGCAACAATTCCTTGGCTGCAGCCTCTTCCTTCTCAGTTTCCTCTGGATCGCGGTAGAAGAACAGATCCACAACAACACCCCATTCAGATTGACGCGAGATGGTTCCACGCAGACGAAGGACCTCACGAGCCAGGAACCACCACATCAGACCAATGGAATGTGGAGACTTGGTGTTGCATGGGATGGCGATATCAACATAACGCAATGGGCTGTCGGTGTTGGTGAAAGCAATGACCGGAATGTTGACATAGGAAGCCTCAATGATTGGCTGGTGGTCAGTTGATGGATCGGTGACAACCAACAAACGGGGCTCGCGGAAAGCGGCCTGGATTTGATTGGTGAATGCACCGGGCGTGAAACGTCCAGCAATTGGTACGGTGTCGGTGTACTTGGCGAACTTGAGGACAGCACGCTGACCCAAGGGACGAGAAGAGATAACATAAACCTGGAACAAGATAATTGAGAGATTTGTTACCAAGATGCTCAAAGAACTTAGAACTATTTAAGCAAAATTTTCGAAGAATCAGTACAAAGGTTGTAATCATTAAATTTCAGACCCGAAAGATTAGTAGATAAATCATCATTTAGAAGTTTTAGTTTTAGCTTCAGTGCAAGGAAATTTTAACTTACGTCTTGTGGGTACTCGATGGCGGCGATAGCGCGAGCAGCCAACATCAGCTTCTCCCAGGTCTTGCCCAAGTTGATGATGTTAACACCATCGGGACGACGCTTGAAGACGTATTGCTCCATTTGGTAGTTGACATTCTCACTACCTAAATGAGTTGTTGCGGCCAACATCTTGGTGACATCTTCCTCTTTAAGGGATAAAATATCCAAACCTCCCGACATTGTAACGTTTATTAAGAGTTACGAGAACCTGGAAAAAGAAAATTTGTATATCAAATAATCTTTAACCTATGCCAGCAAGATAGCACGTGGCACACATTTTGCGTTTCAATTTTAACCACATTCTAAGTATTAATTCTATTCGTTTATGATGAAATGCAAATTGTTACTTATTCTAGTCTTAAAACTATTTTTTATGAACAAATTAAACTTAATTATTTGAAATTTGAGGTTTGTAAAATTTGTTGAAAAACTTACGTTGTGTATGCCACTGGGAGCTAGATCAAAATGGCAGAGCGGCAAATTTGTCACATCCATGTTAGTTCATTTTTCGTTCAGTTCGATGAAAAGGAAAAAAATGTAGCAGATTAGTCGGTGTATATTTCTTAAGGTGGAACTTGAATGAATGTAGTAAACCTTAGGGTAGGAACTAAATGGTGGAGTTAAATGCTAGATGCCACAAAAAGTGATATTGGCCGCGTTCGAGTGATAGGCCGATAGGGTATCTAAAATCGTTTTGCATCGGATATGTTTTCGAATGACCAAAACCGGATAGGATATGTTTGCTGTCAAAAGTCAAAACAGCTAACAAAACAAACAAAAAAAAATTACGGGGCCAACAAGAAACAAGTGATTTTGTAATTTAAAAAAAAAAAATTGTATTTTGTAAAACACAAACTAGAAATCCAACGTGTTTTTTAATCCATTGCCACAAAAAGTGAGAGACCACAGACAGCTGAAAATCAGCTGACAGGTATTTCAGATCTCTCTAAATAATATACGTACCTGCCCAAGCAGGGGGTTGCAGGTACGCCCCCGCATACATACCTCACTGTTTATGCATCGTAATGCTGGGTGCTGGCACTGTATTTATGTAAGCGGCGATTTTTGTTCATGCGTTTGACTGATGCATTGTTATCTGGATATTTTCATATATTTTTTTTTAAAACAATGACTAAACATTGAAAAATTATTATTCGTTTTTATTTATTTACACTTACATGTTGTAATTACACACGATTTATTGGATTTTACACTAAAAAAATAAAATTTTATCAAAAAAAGTGAGGTTAAACACGAAAACTTAAAACATTTTTAATTCAGCTTTCCGGGGTTTCCTCACTTTAATATTTGAAATTTTTTCTATTGATATTACCCCTAAGCTGTAAAAAAAAAATCAAGTTTCAACGCGGGTTACCGTTTTGGAAAGTCGCCCCGAAACAAAATTTGAAATTTCATTCCACACGACTTGACAGTACAACTCTCACAATTTGACGTAATCCTGATTTTAACCCTGGATCTATTTCAATTATTCAAAAACTAAAACTTTTCTGGTGGGTAGATGGCTTTTTAATTACTATTATAGTAAGGTAGTGTAAACTGCAGGGCAAAGAAAAAAGACAACAAATGCATGAAAAGTATACATCAAAAACAATGAAAAAGGAAATTTTTGTATGCCACTGGCTGTCATTGTGATAACGATAAGTAACCTTTATATCGACTGAAAGGCACACACATGCAACTTTTAGCTTCGAAACAGTTTGGTTTCGAGGTCCTGCACTTTAAACGCCAATATCAATTTTTTTTTTTTATTTCTCTTGTTTATTAGTATCGCGCGGCTAGATATTAGCCGTGTTTTTTGGGATTGTATAAGGTACACCAAAAAGCTAGAGCGAGTGGGTTGGGCTAAGACAAGAAAAAAGAAGGAGAGAGGGGTCTATTTCCCCCGTTTAGGCGGAAGGGGTAGTTTTTTTAAAAAATTGACTTAAACAAAAAAAAAAAAACGACACTCAAACTTTCAATGCCATGCTATGCCTTTTAAGACAGCCAGAAAAACCCTTCCGCAGTAGCCTAGTTATTATATTTCACATTTGGTACTACTACCGAATAACAGTTCAACCATAATTAATTTTAGTTTCATAAAATGGACATCTCCATTCGATACTCGAATAAACGTGACGAACCCATCCGCAGTAGGATTCTACTTCTTGCTTCTATTGACAGTAATTCTACTGTGGATGTTGTATTTGTAACTCGTGTAAAAATCTACTGTACTGTGAATAGCTTTCGCAAATACACGAATATTGAAGGGGTATGAAGGTGTACAACAATTTCTATTGTTTTGGTTTTTCCTCTTGGTGTATGGTAATGGTATAACAGTAATGTTATGCGTTTATTCACTAGAATATGTGAAAAAAAGTAAAATGAACTAAGAAAGTGCAATTTTTTTTATATCATTTGTTTCTTATAAGAAAATGATTTTAATTGTTTGAAGTTCTTTTGATATATGTACTTAGCTAAATTATTTTCTGCCAAGTTATTAATATTAGACATACGCAGAAATAATCCAATAATAAGTACTTTTTCTCAAGGAACATTGAAAGCCTGCTTCTATTAATCGAATATTTTTAAAAAACCATCACAGTATTATTACAACTGCCTTAGACATTATACGATAATGTCCTAAATCCTTAGAATTGCTTTTTTTTAGAAAATTTGTGAAAATCAAAATGGATGCATGATAGCCCCCTTTTAGGATGAGCTAAACCAAAAATGGAATCTTTTCTCTAGGGAACTACATACAATTACAAATGCTCTGATTGAAGCAAATTCAATGATTTGTTTACAGTACTAGATTGATGTACATATAACTGTATACTTAAACGCACAGGCACCTTTTTTTAAATTCTTTATTATCTTCATTAATCTAACATAAAAACTTTTTTGTACGGAAAACCAATACATGCTATAAATTATGTAAATATGTATAGTTTATGTAGGTATATTTAAAATATAATATATCGATATTATAATATATCTCCTGCTTGTTATTGACAAGTACTCTCTCAAGTGCAGTCGAACTATATTATGAATATTCACAAATGAGTAGGTACTCATTCTTTGTGAGTGCACTAGAATTAAATTACGAATATTCACAAATTAATGTGTATTCATTCCATGTGAATGTAATGAACTGGTTGTTTCTTTGAAAATGAATATTCAACTAATTGTTTTCAATTATCACGTATACATATTAGGGTGGTTGTTATATGTTTTATAAATCGAGAAAAAAATTTCAAATTTTTTGCAAAAACTATTAATCAAAATAACTTTATTTAAAGAGAAAATGTTAGAATAGATTTTTGGTTTTTAAAAAAGCTACAGCTTTTTTTAATAATTTTTTTTAAATAAATTACTGCCCATTTTAATGTTTTTAAAAAACTGCCCCTCAACAGGTGAAAATAGTAAAATTTTCTTAGTGATACTCATGCGACTTTCAAGCAGTGAGTTCACGTATCAAAACTAATTTTTAAGATATCGATGCAAACTTCTAAAAGGTATAATTTTACTATACATTATTGTATACACTAAGTAATTATGCTCGATATTTTTATCAAACCTGAAATAAAGGTAGAATTTTATTTCAACTTGATATACATATTTCGTTTATGGTTTTTTGGTATTTATTTTAATCATTGTAGAACTATCTATTTATTTAGAATACATTTAAAAAAATATTGTTCTTATAGAACTCAAAATTATAGTACCTATAAGAAAACCGTTTACGAAAATTTTATTTGCATTGAAAACGGGTCTTAAAATGTTAATTTAACATATTAATATCGACTTTTTTAATTTCAATTCATTTTGTATGTAGGAGCATCTTATATAGATAAAATAGATATAAAGATAGAAATAATGATATATTGCATTTAAAAATTTGCAAAAAAATATACATTTTCTTAAAATTTGATAAATATGAAATATTTGAAATAAACGAGTTTTTTTGTTTATTGTTTTATTTTTAATTGCTAAAAATTGTATCTAAAACATCTTTCAAAAATGTTATATTATGTACTCATAAATATCTGTAGATATAGATATACATATGTATGAACAATTAATTCTTTGAAAACCTCTCCAAAAATATGAACTCTGAAACAACAAAACACATCCAGTTGAGAAAAAGTCACTTATTTTTTTCATAATTTGAAAAATTGTAGTAAAATAAAAGATATGGTAATTTTTAATTTCTATTTTTGAAGTTTTTAAGCTTTTTAAGAAGGCGACAACAATCAAAACACGGAAGTGGCTAAAGAAAAACAATTTTTTAAAAGCAATTTTTCATATTTTCTTCAGAAGTATTATTTATTTAATCAGAAAAAATTCTACAAAAAAGTCGCTTTAAAATTATGAAGCCTTTGAACTTACATAGGTAAAGCTCCAGAACATGATTTCATCTTTTCTGTTAAATTCACTAAAGCGATAATATTACTGAAAAAAAAAATTGAGAAAATCGCAATTTTAGAGCCCCCATTTCTCCCCAAACTCTGAGAAAAAATCTACTAGACTTTGGTAAACAATATCACGACGCATATTTAATATATATGCCTATAAGCTCTCATATTTATATTTTGGTTATACATAATATATACTCCCAAAATTTGCTATCGGCTCTAGTAATTAAATTTCAATCCATTTAAATTTATTATAGCAAAATACAAACAAAAAATGTATGCTAATTTACATTAAATGTTTCAACAATGTGAAGAGTGAAATAACTAAGGTGAATATTTTCAGAATAAAAGATTTCTTCTCATTCAATTATTACGAGAAAATAGTGATACACTCGGGCGTATACGCACTTTTCATTTCTTATTTTATTTCAAGTTTATGTTGATTCTCTCAATGAACGATGAATATGACAGAGTTATGGAGCATTTACGAGGTGAGAATGGTGTATTGAAAATGTATCCAGTATAATTATTAGGGATGAATGAACCAAATGGCTCATAAAAGGTTTTCTAAAGACATTTTGAAGAAAATTAAACTGTCAACCAAAATGCGTATAAGGGAAATATTGTTCCAACTTAACTTTCTGTCAACTCCAGTTATCAAACGAAGATTTTAAAAAGAAGGTTTTATCGAATATCGCAACAACTTCAGGAATCACGATTTGCTATTCGAGTGAGTTACTACTTCCAAAGTACGATGACGTCAATCGAATTACAAATAAGATTCAATTGAAAATTTATGTTGCGGTTACGAAATATACAGATCCATTCATACAGTTACAGAAGAAAATCAAGCTGTTAATTATTCAGTGGAATTTCTCAATTCAATAATTCATTGGAGCCTTCTGGAATGCCACCGCGCATTTTGAAAGTAAAAGTTGGATCACCAATACTGATCATTTGAAATCTCTTAAACACTCCAATTGTGTAAATATAGAAAATCCTTTTTTTTCGCATGGTAAATTTTATATTGCTTGCTCGAGAGTATGAACTCTAAAAACTCTGTACATCCGTACACCAAATCAGAAAATTAATATCCTTGATTATTCACTTGCATTACTTAATTAAAAGTAAATTTAGATTTTTTTTTTTTTTTGAATTTTTAAAATTTTGTTTTTGAAAACGATTCAATCGATTGTTACTAAAGTTTATTCCAAGCCATTTTTATTTAGCAGATCTTAAACAAAAATGATTCTTATTGCCTAAATAATTAAGTTTAACTCATATTACATATTAAAATTTTCAAAAAGCTAATTTTGATAAAAAAAAATTTAAACATAATTTTTTTTCAAATTTTATATGTTAAAAATGGTTTAATATTTTTTTTTTGAATTAGTTTTTTAAAACCAAGGAAATTATTTCTTTTAAGGGAACTGACTTTTGGAAGGTATTGAAAAATCCTCTTAGAGTCATGACAAATTCCTCTTAGCTTAGCCGTTCGTATTCGGTAGAAAATTGTCGGAACCCACAATTGAATTCCATTCCTGCCAATGACACGCACACAAAAATGGTTATGAGTTGTATAAGTTGTTTCTCCAAGAGCTGTTGCACCATACATTTGTTCTTTATTTATATAGTGGTGGTGGCACATCTATTTTAAGCGGTTAATATCCTTTACAAGAAAACTACCTTATATTAAAGAACTATCATAATAAAAATAATCAAAAAAAAAAATATATTAAAGCAAAAACAAACTGTACCTACCAAGCTTTAATATCCTTATTAAAAAGTCTGTCCCAAATTTATAAAATCCAATACAAGACAATTTTCACTCCATTGCACGTTCATTAACTCAACGTTCCATCAATGATTATAAGTAATTGATAATAGCTAAGAACTACTAACTGTTTGAAAGTTTGCCTTCTTAAAAAAAAAATGTACATTTATAATATCTAAATGTACATATATAAGGAAGTAACTTCAACAACAAAACCTTTCCTCGCCCTAGTTATCACATCGAAGAGCAAGTGGAAATTTCAATTAAGATTTTTGCCGCATTACGAACCTAATCCTACCAAATCTTTTCTATCAGTGAATAAATAATAAATTAGTTTACTAACACCCATCCCCTCCCATCGGGACTCCCCGTTGTGAGCCATATAGCCGTCAAGCTACTTCTCTACTATTATCCCCTAGATGAGATTTTATACAATAATAGTCCACAGTGTCCGGCCCAAATAAAGTTTAATTTCCATCGTTCCCTTTATACTTTTTTGTTTCTTTCTATATTGTCAAAATTAAGTTAAGTCATGAAGAACATAGATATAAATATAGAAAGGTCCTTGAAATCTAATCAGAAACCTAACCATGAAACAAAAAAAAAAAGAATAAAAAAAAAAAAATACTCAACCGAATTACCTACCAAAAAAAACGAGATTTCATCTTAGGCCCAACAAGCAGGAGTACCACAAAAATCTTTGAGAGAGTATCACAAAATAATCCCATTTATAACGTCAAGCACGGTGTTGACAAATGTCCAAAAAAGTATTAAATCACCATCCGCACTCAACAACAATAATAAAATACACTACTATAAGTTGAATCCTCTCTATGCTTATTCCAAAGCGTGATGAAACTTTATGAGTTTCACTCTCCTTTTTTTTATAGGTATACCCATCAACCCACGATTTATCCCCGCATTCTCACGTAAATATAAATATCCCCTTCCGGCGCACACACCCCGTTGACTCTTTTAATACTTTGGGCATAACTTCTATTTACTTGATTGAAGAATCACGATATTGTTAACAAGCTTTAACCATCATCATCAGGATCAGCATCGAAGCCAACCCTCTAAGTGTCTAACTATTTTTTCCAACTTCCACCTACCGTTCACCCCGTCCGTACATCCACCAGCATTGTTGCCGAACTCCTTAAAAAAACTAAGGAATCACTCGCTTTTCTAATCAAAACAGAAGTAGAAAATTCTCCTCCTTTACTAAATAGTCCAACGAAAAATATTATCACATAGAGATGTCGCTTGTCTACCCTTTGTTTCATCCATTCTAGGTCACACGTGCAAAAACTCAAATGTTTTTGTTTTCACAAACAACAATGACAACACCTACTAACACACAACCACAACATAGCAAGAAAAAACTCTAGCATCAGCAGCTGATTCGCTTGTCCCACCCAGAGAGAAGAAGGTAATAAAAACAACACTAAACAAAAAAGGATACACAACAGAATAGACAGAGTATTCGAAGAACTATTTACGTCACACACGACTAAACGTTAATTTAAAAATTCCATCCCTCTATACCCCTTAGGAGACCTTTCTTTCCATCGACAATGCATATTGGCATTGTGTCAGAATGAAAAGTTACTAAAAATCCTTCCCCATGCTGTCATTGCGCACAATCAAAACAATACGCAACACGTGGTCTCCCTACGGGTTACACCATGCGTACAAGTAATTACTTACTATTAACCTTACCCTACTTCACTTCTCGCCCTTAACTTTCACTGTCAACTGTCAAAATGGGTTTGGTTTTTGGTCCATTTCGAAAAGAAGGGGAAACGATGCCGGAGTGTGTGTATATGTGTCCGTGGAATATTTAGTACACAATACATTTGTGTACTAAAGAAAATTTTCTATCCCCAACTTCAGGACAATGATGATGCTTTACTGAGCTGCTCTGTACTCCATCCATGGCTTCTTAGCTCCGTGTGTGTAACAAGATACTATATTTTGGGTGTGGACCTGTTTCGCTGCTGTGAAAATGTGAAAAATTTCAGGGAAATTTGTGATAAAAATATAGAATAAAAAAACAAGTATTCTAAAGTGTAGATGAAGTGTGCTTTTGTTAATACCTTTCCAAATATTATTTCTTGCAATGAAATCAAAGTGATACCTGAAAAAGTTCTATCCAAAATCGAAAAGAAGAAACCTCGCAATGAAAAGCAGTGCACACCCAGAAAATTATGCAAAGCATTCGCGAGTTTTATAAAAAAAAAAATGTCTATAGGTGGCAAACGGTTTCGAACGTAGACGGTGGGAGGGGTTTTTGGTTCGTTTTTTTTTTTTAATTCCTATTTTCTAAACCTTTCCAACAAAGTGTTTTCAACTAAGCGATTAGAATTCAACACGGATATATTGCATTTGGAGATAAAAATAATGAAAAAGAAAAAAAAATAGTATTGTCCTTTCCAACACTCTATAACCACTTACTCTATATAAACTGCGATACATAATGTACTAAAAAACTAACACTTTTAGAACCAAAAAAAAAAAAAATCTCTATACAACATTTATTATAACTTTATGCCATAACCAACGACGACACTATAGCAATAAATAAAATACAAGTACCAAAACAACAACAACAAACCCAATTATTACCTACCACGAAGTAGCTTAAGCATCAGCATCAGCAGAAGCCAGAAGCAGAGGCATCAACACCAGCGATTAAAGGGATACAACCAAGATACAGCACAGCAGAGCAAAGCACACACTTTTTTTTTGTATTAAAATAGGGAAAAGTAAAAAGACACGCAAGAGGAAGGATTTTCATCAATTCACACCCGAAGAAGTTCGAAGTAGAAGATGGTGACGACAATGGTGGTTAGGATGTGGAAGCTGATATTTCCAATAACATTGGTACTTGTTGTAAGTTTGTGTGTACCACACCCAGCTCAGGGTTTGAGGCTTACCAACGGGGTTGGCAAACCTACGGGCGTTAGTAAGGAGCAACTAAATATTGGTCTTATAGCACCGCATACGAATTTCGGTAAACGCGAGTATTTAAGGGCTATTAATACTGCGGTGCAAGGTTTGACGAAGACACGTGGTGCAAAGTTAACATTTCTCAGGGACTATATGTTCGAGCAGAGGAATATCCACTTTGATATGATGTCATTGACCCCAAGTCCAACAGGTGAGTTAAACTCTTTACACCACACCATACCACATACCCTAATCCCCACTCTAATGCATCTTCCTTACCACATGTGGGGCTCTATAAAGCATGGTTACCACCTGAAAGAAAAGAATTTACATATTTTATTTTACATAGGGGGCATTCGAGTCAAAGTGCCTGTCTAGATACTGTATTTTCACTTCGCGACGCCATCCATGACATTCGGTGAGGTCCGATCCGACAAATCCATCCGCAAAAGTCTCAAGCTCCCTAGCGGTAAGAAAATAAAAGCTTCTCACCGATTCGACCCAAAAAAACCATCATCATCATGGCGGCAGTGAAAAGTCAAAGTTCAAGTCGTCTTTTTTATTGGTTTGGCTCTATTTTTATTTTATTTTTTTTTATTTTTTTATTATGATATGTAGCTAACAGTTAGAAAAAAACCAATTACAAGATACAAACGTTGATCAGAAATTACTGCACCGATCAAAATAACAATGATCAATAATTAACTGCCAGTTAATGTTAACTAGCAAATCGTATCGAAAAACTACTACATTCAACAAGAACACTGTTTACTTTCTCGCAAAGTGTGAGCTTTCTCATTTAAGCTTATGAATAACATAATAATGTAACTAGCATTTGATTTCTTTTTAAAACATTTAGGTATTTTTAATTTAATTACTAGTTACTACTATCTACTTCGGTGAATTATCTAATAAACATGAATTAACTTAAAGATAATTCATATTTTATTTATGTTTTTTAATAGGAGTGTAGTTTTTACTTTACCAATTCTAGCTAAGAAAACATTAAACAAAAATCATGTACAAAACACACAAAAAACCTGCAAAATTGGTAGCAAATTCCAAAGTGGCAACATTACTCATAAGTTTACACCACTTACATTTCAAGTGTCAGAATCAGAGTAGTGCATTTTAAGCAGTTTTTTAAAATTTATTTTTTTACTCTCTATTACCTTCTCTTAAACGTTTCGGTTTACATTATTTGGAGTGAGCTACTCCATGCTGCTTAAGTCCGAAATTCAAATAAGTACCACTACGTGAGGCCTAACCATGAGAGGGGGGGGGGGGGTAAGGCCACCCCATCCAACCAGCTGAATAAACTTAAAATCCAATATTATACCGTCCCGTATAATGTTTCATGTGGTGGTGGGTTTTGGGTGGTGGCAATTTGTTGTACATTGTGTATTTAAATAAAGTTCATGGATGAGAAACTTTTTTTTTAAATTTTTTATTCTATAATTTATCACATTTTCATGGCGTTAATGAACGACATCCGGTTATTATGGCTTAAGTTTTAAAAATACATCCTGTTGATTGAAAAGTGAGATTCCCTGTGGTGAATTGTTTCTTAGCATCAATTAATGGCTATATGTATCTGCATTAGATATAAAATATAATGCATGAGCTGATTAGGTGAGAATCACATAAGAGGGCTATTTAACTAAAAGTGTCACAATATTTTCTAGACTCCTCTTCGAATTGACACATCGAGTATAGGTTATATAGTAGCATGGGGATGAGAGTGTTCAATTGCGAACGAACAAGAAAAATGTGAAATGTGCGACATTGTTATGGAAAATAGCGGTGTAGGAAGGGGGAGGGAGAGGGGAAGCGGAAGTGATGACGATAATGGTTAGTTAAAGTGGAAATTGTTTGCGTTTGAAATTATATTTCAATGAGTAGCGGGAAACGGCGACGAAGCGGCAAATTATTGATTGAGTAATTTTTTTTTTCCAAAATTAATTTCGAAAATGAAGGGCGTCAAATGGTTTGAATTGTATAGAAGGTCGATGGTATAAAACACGTCCCCAAAGGGAAAGATGAAGAGAATTGCATTTAGTGCTTAATGTCCTTATTAATGAGATAATTTGAAAAGTGCTCTTGGTAGAAGGAAGGTTTTAAATTGAAAGTCTTTTATACGCACAAAGATGTTGTATCATAACAGGAGAGAAGTCTCTTATTCTAATACAAATGTATATATGTACATAGTGTCGTTTAGGGAGTGTCCTTGTAGCTCCTCTCAAATTTAATAAATCGAGTAATTGAGTTTTCAATTTAACGAATTCCGACTCCTGGATGAAACATTTTGATTGAGTGATGATGCCCGCACTAAAATGTGCGGCGATGACGGCGCGGCGGTGGCAAGAGTTTCTTTTACAGAGGTTTTCGTATTTTGTTTGAATTGATTTTAGGATTATTTTGTTTTGGAGGTTTTATATTGAATTGAGAGCTTTTAACATTTGCACTTCATTCAGCTAATTACAAATTGAGTGGTGGCATTGATAAGGATATATTGTTTGCTCAATTGAAGTGGAACTGATTTTGAAATGACTTTGAGTATTCTTTCCCAACGATGATGGCGGTTTTATTTCTTTAAAAATATAATATTTAGAGTGCGTTTGCTTTAATGAGAAGCGCAGGATGTTTGGATGATATTGTTTCTTTTTAGAGATACAGTGCTAAGGTGATTATTTTAAAAAATATCTCGTTCAGCGGAACAATGAGGGGAATGATAATTAAAAAAAAAATAAAAAAAACCTTTAAATTAATTTCAATTAGGGAACTTATAGGCTTTGGCACAGACTTTTGTTTATCAGTATACTTTGATGCTTAGGAAAAAAAAATATTAAAAACAAAAACTAAGTATGTATATATGTCAAGAAGATTTTTTAGGGAAAATTATTACAAAGATAATTATAAAACAAGTTTAAAAAACTTCCCTAATTTTGATCAACATTTGTCGAAAAAATGTTATTTTTAAATGTAGTAGGTGCGTCAGAAGTGATGCTTATTTGAACTGATAATTTATTGTAGACTATAAAGCCATTTATTATGTCTGATTATAATTTCATCAAATTTGATCAAGGGCAATTTAGTAAAGAGCATTTTCAGGTAAGTAATAGGTCCTCTAGAAAAGAAATTCTAATTTCTGTTTAATATTAATATTATTTAACAATTAAATTATTATATAAAATGATTTTATTAATTTAAAATTTCTTTGAAACCAAAAAAAAAAACATAATCTGAAAAAAAAAATCAGAACGAATTTTTAGTTTTCAAAAGTATGCGTTTGAAAATATTCAAAGAATATAAACTATTCATGGTTATGAATTAAAATTTAAAAAGTTGTCTTAAGAAAAGGCTACAGCATAACAATTATGGATGTTACCGCTGTTGTTTATTATTTGTTTTTACATTTTAAGTAATTGCCCCCTTCTATCTAAACGATTGTGAAAAAGACCCTTCCACTTACGATTTTTTGAACTTATCCAACCGACCTACACGCTCAAGCTTTTTATCGCATCTCCGCCTTAAATGACTATAATGATGGTACAAAAATTACCCCATTTATTGTATTACTGGTTTTAGAATTCTTAGTGTTTGAAGAGCATTAGTTTAAGACACTTCTTCAATGCATCCGAAACATGGCATACCTTAGGAAAAAATAGGCCAGATTTTAACGTAGGGAGCTGAAGTAAAGTAGATATCCGCTTGATGTAAAAATTGAAAATGAAGGAACGACGAAGTGATATAAAAAACTATTTCCAATTCAAGGCTCTCTGTAGAAAAATCAATTCTGAAATTATAGTTACCATAGAACCTGAATGTGTTTATTTTAATTATTAAAAATTTCTCAATTATTTATCCTACTGTCGAAACTAATTTCGTTAAAATTTGAAAATACATTAAACCAATTTAACGATGAATTCCCAACGAACGCACGGTATCTTTGCTATTTTTCCGATAAAATGTTGGTCAACCCTTTCTCTTCATCTCTCTTAAATTTTTACTATTTCTACCTTAAGGAGAATTGTATGAGATATGGAAATTCTCTCTTATAATCCAAATACAAAATAATATCGGATACGCACCCTGCAACACGATGATTAACAGTTTTCGTCCAATTATACTAAATTCTCACATATTTACAAATTCTTCGAAAGTATATTGTATATGAAATTTTAAGTCTCTTATCTCCCTAGACAACATGGTTTTCTCAATTGTAAATCAACATCCACTAACTTTGTGTCCTTCACTTTCTCAGACTTAGAGAATCACAAGGAATTTAGCTCTCGGCTTCGTTAAGCGATTGTTCAAGAAATTCTTCAACCCCTGATGAGCCGATCCCCGTATATTTGTATATTTGCTTTAATTGCATCCTGCTTGAAAATCCCTTAATGTGGTATCCTTACAAACCCATATTTTTCTAGAATGGATAACCTCCAACGTCAATTCTTTAATTTGATTTGCTCTTCAAGGTTTTTTTGGAGAAATCTTAGAACTTACCTTAATTCACTAAAAGAACGAAAAATATGATATACTCTATGTAAAGGGTTTTTCAACAGGGACGCTACAAAAGTAGAGCAACAGGGACAGCAAACGATGCCATATTTCTTGTCGCTCTTTTGACATTTCTCTTCAGTAAGGTAAGATATACGAGCCAACAACGAGTCGAAATTATTAAAATTTACTACCGAAATTCGGAGTCAGTGGCCTCAACGTTAAGAGCGCTACGTCCAATTTATGGTCATCATAATCGTCCGCAGATCAACAGTTGAGCGTCTAGTGGAAAAATTTGAATCCACAGGCACAGTACAAAATGTTTCCGTGCCAGTGATATATAGAAGTAACCGTAGTGTCGAGAATATTGCTGCCGCTGAGGCTTCAGTTGCAGAAAGCCCAAATGTGTCTCTCACACGTCGTTCTCAAGCGTTGGGCATCTCTGTGACGTCGTTGTGGCGAATTTTGCGAAAAGATCTTGGCCTACATCCTCGCAAGAACTGAAGCCGCTTGATCACCAGAAGCGTCGTATGTTCGTGAATTGGGCTGAGCAACAACTTGAAAATGATTCGGATTTTCATCGAAAAATCATCTTCAGCGATGAGGCTCAATTCTGGCTGAATGGCTTCGTTAATAAACAAAATATGCGGTATTGGTCAGGCAGCAATCCACACGTAGTCCATGAGTCATCATTGCATCCCGAAAAAATTACGGTTTGGTGTGGTTTATGGGCCGGCGGCGTCATTGGGCCGTACTTCTTCCGTGATGATCAAGACCGGCACGTTACTGTGAATGGGGATCGCTACCGTTCAATGATAACCGAATATTTTTGGCCGCAATTGGATGATATGGACTTGGAGGACATGTGGTTCCAACAGAAAGGCGCCACAAGCCACAAACCGAATGTCACAATCAATTTATTGGAAACCAAGTTTGGAGAACGTGTTATCTCACGAAATGGTCCAGTCGCTTGGCCGCCTCGGTCGTGCGATTTGACGCCGTAAGACTATTTCCTGTGGGGCTACGTTAAGTCTATGGTCTATGCCAATAAGCCAGCGACGATTGATGAACTTCGTACGAATATCGAACGTGAAATTGCAGCAGTATCGGCCGATTTATGCTTGAAAACCGTCGAAAATTGGGTTCAACGTCTGGACTTCTGCAAGCGTGCCCGTGGTGGCCATGCAAAAGAAATCGAGTTCCATACATAATGGCATCGAACGTACTTTCACAGGAATAAAGAATTTCATTGATATCCAAAACCGTTTTTGTTTTATTTAAAAAAACTTTTGTAGCGCTCTTATTGAAAAACCCGATACATTCATTTATTTCATTCGTTGACTGAATACATCTATACTTCTACAATTACAAATCTATATTTTTTAATACCTCAAATTAATGGCGCAAAATTTTAAATGATTTAGTAAGATGTTGAAGCATTTTTATCATATTAATAATGCTTTAACATCGTACTAAATCGTTTAAAATTTTGCGCCAATGTCTTTTCTATCTAACAACCTGGCCAACGTTACTCTTATGGATTCAAAAAACCGATTTTTCGTATGCGGCGGATTGTTGCTTCGAACATTAACTTTTTCGATTTTAACCTTAGCACTTCTTGCCTAAAACTCCGTCTTATGAATCATCTTTTTCATTAAGCCTCTTTTAACAAAGATTAAGAATTGGATAGGAGTAAGCTAAATAAATGGAGGTTTTCCCTCATTCAAAATAAAAATTAAAAATTTAATTACCGCATGACACAAAAAGTCCTCTCTAATCAGCATAAAAAAATTAAGATGAAGTCACCAATGAATGGAGTGTTTATGTTTATTTTAAGATCTCACAAAATCCGATTTCAAAAGAAAGTCAATTCAATGGAGACTTGACAATTTGCACTTTTACTTTCACAAGCAATGCTATTGACTTTATTCATTGACAGACGTACATACATATTTTATTAAATAAAAATGGGAGAGTTCCTAAACGGCTGACATAGTTTTATGTATATTTGAGATATCTATATTTATGTTCATCTAATTTCGAAAGTACTATTCGCATTATAATGAGTGGGATTTTTTTTTTTAATCTTGTGCTTTTCATGACCCGAAATAGTTCAGACATGTTCTTGCGCACATATATATATGTAATGTTCACTCTTCATTTGTTATTTTCTTATACACAAGGCGCATCTACCATTTATTTTCCTACCTACCATTTTTTCTATGGAATGAAAGCATTTCCATTCACGTAAAAATTATCATCAAAATCAGCATTTTTTCTTTGAAAAGAATGCTTTCAAAAAAAATTAGACATTTCTATGAAATACATTGTTGTTCTTATATTTATAAGCCCCAAACCGAAGAAAAAAAATATTTCAATTGTAGAAACATACAATATCAAGCAAAATAGTCTAGTGTTATTTTTTTTCTGAAAGGGGAAAGGAAAAGGGAGAGTTGGCCACCCAAGTAATTCTATGTTTTACATTTTCATAAAAGCTTTAGTTGTTGAAACACATTTTCGGCAGGCTTTAATTTAATTTCAAAGAAGTATAGACCATGAGTTCGGTTTGTTCCTCTTTAAGTGCATGACATATGTAATATGCATATTTTGTTGATATATGTATAAGGAATAGAAATGACATTTTTCTTAAGGTTGGTCAACCACTTGGAAATTGCTTTTAAACTAAAAGTAAATGCTAGTATGAACAAGAAATATTATTATTATTTTATTTTAAAACAAAGATGTGATATTTTCTTTTAAATAATATGTGATTTAATACTACGTGTTTGTATAACCTAAAAACACAGGTTGTTTTTGAGCCTGAAAACAAAATAATAATAATTAACAAATCAACTAAAACGTTGATCAACATTTAAATCACGAATTCAAATATTTATTTATATGAACAATTAAGTGTTAATTCACGTTTAGTTGTATATCTTAAAGAAGATCTATTACATTCAATAAGAACTCTGCTGTCACTTTCTCATAAAGTGTGGAATTTAGAATTTGTAATTTATATAAGGTTTAGAACTTTAAAAAAAAAAAAACACAAAAAATTCGAAAAAATGAATGAAATATTTATTTGAATCGATAGTTTGAACCTTGGAATTTAATGTTTAAAGATAATTTCATGCAAATGTTGACCGCGGCTGCGTCTCAGGTAGCCCATCCGCTGAGTCCAATTTTGGCATACTCTTTCACACATATCGGCCGGTATCTCACGAATGAATGCATGGATGTTGGCTTCCAGTGCGTCAATCGAAGCGGGCTTGTCCCTATAGACATTAGCCTTGACATACCCCTACAAAAAATAATCTAATGGTGTCAAATCGCACGATCTAGGCGGCCAATTGACCGGCCCGAAACGTGAAATTAACTGTTCACCAAACTCGCCTCGCAATTGCGCCATTGTTTCGCGTGCTGTGTGGCATGTGGCACCGTCTTGTTGAAACCACATATCATGCAAGTCAAGAACTTCCATTTCGGGCAAAAAAAAGTTTGTTATCATCGCTCGGTAGCGTTCACCATTGACAGTAACGCTGCGATTCGCATCATCTTTGAAGAAATATGGCCCAATAATGCCGCCGGCCCATAAACCGCACCAAACAGTGGCTTTTTCGGGATGCATTGGTAGCTGTTGCAATGCTTCTGGCTGATCTTCACTCCAAATGCGGCAATTTTGCTTATTTACGTACCCATTCAACCAAAAATGAGCCTCACCGCTGAACACAATTTTTCGATAAACAACATTTTGAACCGAGCACGAATTTTGATAGTAAAATTCAATAATTTGCAAGCGTTGTTCATTTGTAAGACGATCCATGGTTAAATTGCAAACCAAACTGAAGCTGTTTGACAGTGACACAAGGTACTAAACACACGTCAGCTGTCAAAACCAGTGTTGCCAAAACCAAACCAGCTTAAAAATCACCCGTTAAAAGTACATAAAGATGTAGGTATAACATGAACATTTGGCAATTTCAACTCTTAAAGAATTTTTTTTTTACGGAGTGTGTTTCATTAAAATCTCGTTTTTGCATTTTTATAACTTAGAGTAACCATTTTTCAATTAGTCTTTAAGTAAAGTAAAGGAAATAAGAAAGCCTGACATCCACAAAAATACAAAAACCCGAGATGCCATAATCTAGCGAAAGCAGTAATGTAAGTTCAACTGATTGATAACAAGTTTTTATTTTCTAGGCTTGTTAACATGTACATTGCATACATATATAATTTATACCTAGACGAGTACATCCCTAAAATATAGTAATAAAATTAGATATTTATGAAAATTTAATTTGTTTTCAAAATCCACACTTATAACAGAAGGGATAGTTTTTTTTAATGCGAGCTCATCCCAGATTGGGTTACCAACCCAAATTAACTTCTGAAATATTAAGGATTTCCGAGATAACTTTAAAAATTTGGTGAGTTGACTCTGATTTAACTGAATAGATACTTCTGACCGATGGGTATGGATGCTCCTGCTACAAAATAGTATCGCTCTTTCCATAGAGTTAGCCCTCTCTGCTTGGATAGTGAAAGTTCATTAATTTTCATAGTGTCGCACTTTGAATTCGATAGATTTTTGACAGTTGAAAGTTTAAGTTAAGGTTTGAATGAAACAACAACAATTGGGTGAACTACCACCAAGATTTTTATAGGCTACAGTTATAGCTATTTCACGACTGCCAGGCCGATCATCAGACTCCTTTTAGTGGTGCTTGGTCATTGTTCAATTTTGTTTGAAAAACTTTTTGCCCCAGCTGGGGATCGAACCTAGACCAAGCTCCTTCAGAGCCAATGCACTACGCATTGCGCTACCGAGGCCACCTGATCAGTCCGTCCCAATTAAGGTTTTGTTGTTTGACAATTGCATTTGAAACCAGCATTTTTACTAGAGCTATAACTCCAGCCTATAAATATCTTGGTGGTAGCTCACCCAATTGTTGTTGTTTCATTCAAACCTTCAATATTAATATGATGGTGCGAAAGCTTGACAGCCTAACTGCAAGTGTGTTATCACACAAAAACCCCTTATTCTCATTTTATTCGTTTGGATTCAGTAAAAACTGGTAGGTCCCCTCCATTTCTGCCGATCTACAGGAATGTTTGAGAGTTGTATACATTAGTAGCTAGTCTTTGACTCTTATTCACGTGCTGTCACGCCAATAAATTTATTTATTTATTTATTTATGTTGCTATAAAATCTAGAAAACAAGCATAGAATTTTCTTCCCTGATAAATTAATGTTCCCGCTTAACTATGCGATGCAATGTACTAAATCCTTTTTTATATTTTTTTATTTTTACATAGTTTTTCAAAGTTTTTGTGAATGTCGGTGCTTTGCAAAAGACGTATTAAAAGTTCTAAGATAATTGAATCTTGCCGCTCAAGTGTTCTTTGCCTTTTCACACTCACAATCATCCACCATTGTTGTTGGCTATAAACAATTTTTTTTTTCTTGAAACTTGTTTGATGTATGTACATCCCAGATGATTCCCACCAAAAAGACTTTATTGTTCACGGATACATTACGAATGTGAGCTGCTCGCTTAGATATATGAGGTATGTTGTTCTGCTTTATTTTGGTTTCTATAATATGCTTAGGAAGAAGCATATGGTTCTTTATATTTGTTGGTTAATACCACCTAGTCCTATATTAAAACGACGAGAGGCATATGATGATCTGAAAATTAAGGAGGCTTCACACAAAAGTCCATAATTAAATTTTGCGATAAGACAGTATAGTCTATTACTTAACATTCATTACATTCTAAAAATGTGTTTTCACCTCGAGAATCTTTCTTACTCCTACCATTCAAAATGTAAATTTTAAGCTATAGCTTAAGAGAATGGGATTATAGGTGTAATTTACAAAGAAACTTAAGGAACAGAACAGAGTTTATAGATTCAAAATATAAAAAGAGAAAAAAAAGAAGCTTTAGAAGAGAGACTTTTATTCTTTACATTTTAGATTATAGGAGAAAACGAAAGAGGTCAAGTTTCAAGGTCAAGGTTCAAGCATTTTTAACTCAACTCAATTTTAATCTACCTGTTATTAAGTTGAGAAATAGTTAAAGCCCAATTGAACTAACTAGACGATGAAAAACTCTTTACGTTGTATTATTTAATTTTTTGAAACTTTGTTTTTAGTAAAACACCAACCAGAAAGAGATCTCTTTTGACGTTTCCGTATTGGAAAACAGGTTTAAATTACTATAGTATAACACCCAATTAACTCAAATCAAACATGCATTTTTTTTAAACATTGAAGTGCTTAAGTGCGAAATCTTATCAATAAAATGAAAGGATAATTCATGTTAATTAGATAATCAACCCAAGTAGGAGGATTAACGAGAAATTAAGTTAAAAATAACTAAGTAATGTTTCCCAAAATTAAAACAAACACTACCAACATATAACGGGTGATTTTTTAGCTGGTTTGGTTTTGGCAACACTGGTTTTGACAGCTGACGTGTGTTTAGTACCTTGTGTCACTGTCAAACAGCTTCAGTTTGGTTTGCAATTTAACCATGGATCGTCTTACAAATGAACAACGCTTGCAAATTATTGAATTTTACTATCAAAATTCGTGCTCGGTTCAAAATGTTGTTTATCGAAAAATTGTGTTCAGCGATGAGGCTCATTTTTGGTTGAATGGGTACGTAAATAAACAAAATTGCCGCATTTGGAGTGAAGATCAGCCAGAAGCATTGCAACAGCTACCAATGCATCCCGAAAAAGCCACTGTTTGGTGCGGTTTATGGGCCGGCGGCATTATTGGGCCATATTTCTTCAAAGATGATGCGAATCGCAGCGTTACTGTCAATGGTGAACGCTACCGAGCGATGATAACAAACTTTTTTTTGCCCGAAATGGAAGTTCTTGACTTGCATGATATGTGGTTTCAACAAGACGGTGCCACATGCCACACAGCACGCGAAACAATGGCGCAATTGCGAGGCGAGTTTGGTGAACAGTTAATTTCACGTTTCGGGCCGGTCAATTGGCCGCCTAGATCGTGTGATTTGTCACCATTAGATTATTTTTTGTGGGGGTATGTCAAGGCTAATGTCTATAGGGACAAGCCCGCTTCGATTGACGCACTGGAAGCCAAAATTGGACTCAGCGGATGGGCTACCTGAGACGCAGCCGCGGTCAACATTTGCATGAAATTATCTTTAAACATTAAATTCCAAGGTTCAAACTATCGATTCAAATAAATATTTCATTCATTTTTTCGAATTTTTTGTGTTTTTTTTTTTTTAAAGTTCTAAACCTCTTAAAAAATCACCCATTATGAATCGTACTAAAGCCTTTGTAAATAATCTATTTTTTGAAACATCCAAAGTCACTAAAGTACTAAGGTAAAGTACTAAATTAATTTTTTTGAAGCATCTTTTTTAAGATTTTCAAAAAGTTGATGTAGCATTCATTTTAAAATTGGATCATTTTACCCATCAGATTCTATGCAAATAATATAACCGAAATCATACTCAAACATTAATGACAAGCAATTATCTTTACCATGATTTTAATGTGTTTTATTTCATTTTAAAAGTCTACCACCCTATTACATTCGTTATTCATTAGAGGTTCAATTGTTATAAATAATATAATGAAGAAAGTGTTCAAATCTTGACTTATTAAAATTCCAATTTGTGTCCTTATTTCTGCTGAAATCAAATTTTTACAACAAAGCAATTCTGACAGCTGGCTTCCTCGCGAAAAACGTTTAAACGTTTAAATGCCTTCCTATAGATATAAGTCTATTATCAACATAGGACACACGTCAAAGTCTTTTTAAATTCCTGTCAATTTATCAAACTCAGCTGACATTATACAAGCAAAGAACAATTTATTCAAATCAAGGATTTTCATAAAAGACCAATGAATACCTATTCTTGTGAATAAACTTAAATACAATAGATACAAAAATAATGTATATTTCCCAATCTGGCACTGCTTCCGGCAAGCCGCCTTATCCTCCTTTGTTGCCTTATATATACATGTATACGCTTACAGCAATTCTTTTCTTTAAAGAGAATTCATCACTCGGAGCTGTTCAAAAACTTTTACCAAAGTGCCATTTTCAAATGGATGAATTTTTATTCATAGGCATGGCGTTGAGGAATCCATAGTCATCAAAAAACTTGTTGCAAGGTCCTTAGGCAATTCGCCGGTAATCGAGTGCAACATCTGTAAAAAGTTATTTTAACTTTCAGCTCAGTAACAAATCATTCCTGATGGGATATTGTAGTTTGATGAAGCCTGCAAAGGTAGGAAGGAAGCATTATTTATACAACATCTGAATGAGGATAAACAAATGTGAAAAGAGAAATTTCTTTGAAACATCAACCGTTTTACATTGTTAGCTCTCAAACCATTGTCGAAAAATTAAAAAAAAAATTAGGAAAACAAATATTTTTTTTTTAAATTAATTTGTTTCTTAATTATTATTTTGCAAAGAAGTTATGGAAAATGAAAAATGAATGAAAAGCTGAGAGATAAGCACAGTTTATGTACAACACTATAGTCATTAAAAGCCGAAGGGTTTTGTTAGTACCTAACTTTCATAAGCAAAACTGTACTGATTTTATCAGAGAAAAAAAATCACCTCGTTCCTCTTGTTTGGTTTATTTTTATAAGTAGGTATGTACCTACTTCCTTACTTCCTTTTTCTTTTGAAAAATTTATTTGAAAATTCTTTTATTTTTTTGCTTTGTTCGCAATATCGTTATATCGCTTTTTCTTTATCATCCCGTGGGAGGAAATTGTTGTGTTTGGTTTGAGAATCACTCGGGTGTAGAAGAGGATATATGAATATTTTATACTTGCATGTGGGACAAAAAAATTAAACTTGTTGACATTATAAAAATATAATGGAGGATAATGATGAGGGTTTCTCGTTTAATTGCTCTAAAGGGTAAATATCAGTTTGGAATTAAAAAAAAAATCAAAAATTCAAGGAGCAGTCGAAAAAAGTCTTTCTTAAGAATAAGCTAATACAGGATTTAATCAATTAGGTATACTTCAGACAAAAGAAGTGAAGCTTTTATAAAGAACTTTTTTTTTGAATTTATCAAAAGAAGCATGTCAAGTGGTATTGCCCCATCTAGCGTTTCTCCACATTTTTCCATCTTTTACTTGCGACATACATATATTACAAAATTATATACTGCCGGCAAGTTAGGCCAGCCAGCAATTCCATCTGTCTGTAATTCTGTAAAACTTTATGTCTGAAATATTCAACAAATCCACTAGGTAAATGGCTTGATCGTGTATGGCCGGCTTGTGATATCTTTTACCGAAGTAAACTTTTTTTATCCAAAAATAGGATTTTATAGGAAAGAAAGTGTAGAAAGCAAAAGGAGTAAAAAAAATCACCCCACTTAACGAATTGAAGAAATTAGTTCGTCATTCCTTTTCACACTTTATGAAGTGACAGCAAATTCGAGAGGTTTTTATATACTCGTGTGAAAGGTTCAAGATATTTTAATACATAGCTTCAAAAAAATTAAAATAAAACATCAAAAAATCCCCATCAGCAAACTCTTTCCTCGTTTGAATGGGAACTGACTCGATTTTGTTTCATTTGACGACTCCTCAGAATATTAGGTCTGTTTGTTAACATTTTTTTCTTCCAATTTTAGTTCAATTTTTATTTTTGATTTGTGACAGAGCTTTGGACTAAAAATGATAGAAATTGACAATTTCTTGCCAAATCCGAACGTTTAAGATGGTAGTCACTTTATCATGACATGAGAAACTTTTGGAGAATTTATCATTACATCGCCAAAAGGCCCCTGAAAAGAATTTTTGGTTAGGCGGTAGGCTGATGGGATTCGATCCTCGATTTCCTGCACGACAGTCCAACGCATTAATTATACCAACAAAACTTTAATTTCATGAATCTTTAATTTATATAAATGATCTTTTGATCATTTATAAATTTTTTAAATTATATAAAACTTTATAGATGCTAATCGGTCCCTTAAGGTGTAGCTATTACTTTGTCATCTGTCAATTCCCATTTCAAAAAAATTATTTAAATACAGTAGGCTCAATAAGTGCGACAAATCTTGTTAAATAAATTGAATTTAAAGTGTTTTTTAAGAAAACTAAAAATTTATATATGTAATTACGTATATACTGATAATATCTTCTGAAGTATTGATTTTCTCAAAAACAAGACCTTAAAGCAAATTACACTATACCCATACAATTTTATTTTATTTGAGTTTGTTTTTCTCTAAAAAGAAAAAAACATTCTAGAAGAGGTATAAGAGAATACCTTCAATAGTATTGAAGAAGTTTGTATAAACCTTAAATCAAAATGCTATGTATATTTATCAGAATATATGTATATCTTATATCCACTTATAAATACATACATATATAGAATATAAACTTTGAATGGATGGATATAAAAGGCATATCCTAGTTTGTTGAATGTTAAATTTATTTAATTTCACTTTCCCATTCCTATACCCATTGAATATTGAATGAAGTCATGTGTTTTATTTGAAAGTTAAATTGCATACATTTTCAAATAAAAAGAAATCGAACAAGAAACCTTATATAAATGATGCTATGTATGTATCTAAACATATAAATAAAAGAAGATTCTTTAATATAAAAATAAAGATAATTCGAGTGGATTCTTTTTTGAATAATTTTATTGAAATTTTGGTAACCTTTTTGTTTAAATTAAATAATAATAATAATGTATAATAATCTTTTAGGGCCACTTTTTCACTGCCTAAATCAACTCTATGATAAACCCAGTGTTTGTTGATTTTCAGTGAAGTATTAAGTAACTTTAACTTTCAGCTGTCAAAAACAGAGCCAATCGAAAAAGTGATTTAAAAAATGTCGCCCAAACTCGATTAAATCAAATTTTAATTGAATAATAAGCATTTTTCAGGAATTTACTCAGTCTTAGGTCCGAAACTGGGATGATCTCGCACTGAAAAACTTAGCCTTAAAGTTCATAATTACCATAATATAAGACAAAATGCTAGGGCGTATTTATTTTGCTGTTATATCTTAAAGAAATAACCTCTATTTGATAAAGATGCCTGAAAAATATACAAAGAATTTTTATATTTTTTGCAATTTTGGAATTTTAGTAGGTTGTGAATGTACTTTTTGTATTTCATGGAACACTGCAGAAAATTCACAAACGAATAACGGCTGACAACAAGAGTGACGTTTGATGTACTATAAAATACACGAGTTCACATTTTACTCTGTTGCATTATGGTTACGGTGACCATTTTTTCAGATGCAAAAAAGAGGACAATTTTTAATTAACTTACAACAAGTTTAGAAACAAACGATATTAATCATAATATTTGTACTTCAGATTACATACATCAATGAGTTCAGTTTTTTTAAAACAAAAAATTAAAAATACTTATTTAAAAAACAAAACAAAATAATAAATACTTAAGTAGATACTTAATTTAAAAGTTTAACTTAAAGGAACTGTTAGTTTTTGTATTTTTGTTCGTAGTGTATTTTTTTTTAAGATGTCATCGCGACTTCTTAAAAAAGCCTTAAAATCTCAACAGTCATAGTCATAATTGCACTTTATTAACAACATTGCCTCCAGTGTATCAACTTTTAATTGCGATTTCTCAATGTCCAAATGTTATTAGAAATTGAAAACACTCTTTCCGTAGGGGCATCATTCACAATAGCAAAAACCAGATGACAGAACTGAATTATTCAAACCAGTGCCGTCTACATTAAATTACTGTCCTCTTTAAGAAAAATAAAAAAAAAGGGCACGATACCGAAAAAGAGGACTGTCCTCTAAAAACGAGGACGGATGGTCACCGTAATTATGGTGGACTTACATTCATCTTCATCTGCAGATTTAATGAAAAGTAGAGCGGGAAAGATTCATGCAAAAATACGAATGTGTGAAAGAGAGAAGAACATGTTCGTCTTTATATCTGCATGATGACACATTTTATAAATCTTCCTATAATGAAGATCTCTGCATTTTGTTCTTCTCTCTCTATTCAACAAATGTAAATTTTATATCTTACATCCCGTTTTTTTTGAAGAACTCGAATGAAGATGAATGAAGATCTACCATTAATGCTTATTATTTCATTGTTTGAAACTGGTTTTTAAGAGCGGACAACATTTGGAGGGATCTCATCATAGTTATGTTAAGGTCTTATTTTCTCGAATTCAACCATTAATATTATTTTTTATACTCACATCGACCTTCCTGCACATCAAACAAAATTAATAAGAGTTCAGCTTCAGCCAAACTGTTTGCGAAATACATTTAAAAAAATAAAAGCAAATAAGATACGTCTGTTGCTTATTCCTTCGCTAAACCACCTTCTTTAGTGAGTTAGGTTACACGCATTTAATAAAGGACAAAGGTTAATTTATCAGAAATGTTGTTTTATTTATTTATTAATAAGTATGTGTGTCTTTATTTTTTATGAATAAAATTTAAAAATAAATCAATATCCTTAGACCATTCGTCTTTTCCACAATTTCTTCCAAACTATGTTATGTTACCACATTTACAAACCAATTTAAAAAATCCATCCTCACTGCCCACCAGACATACATACATAAACCTATGTATGCTTGAAGCTGGAACGTGCGACACAGTCGATAATTTTTTATTTAATTTCCAACTACATTATTTTTATTGAAATTCATAGGTACAATTTCATTTTGTTTTCATTTTTGCAATAAAAACAGTATTTTTAAATCGATAAAGCAATTTGTCCTTAAAAACAATCCTGAATCCTAAAAATATTATACCAATATTTTTTACCCACGTCCTTAATAGCCTCTTGCTTTTCATATATTTTTTTGTTGAATTTAATAGTTCGTAAAAAAAAAAAATAATAGATAAACCCACACATTCAATATATCTTATAACATATATCCCTTTCTTGCCTTTTTCCTTAATTTAAGAATAAGTTTTTCGAATAGCCTAAATGGTTTGAAAAGAAAGTCATTTGCTTTGCCTCAATAAAAAATATAAAAGCTATATAGTGTGTTGTGTGTTTTGTGCAGAAGAAAAAAAAATAAACTGTGAAAAAACTTTTACCATATACAGCTACACCGAAACTGTCTGCCACAAAAACCATCAAAAATCACATAACATTTCAATCTACAAGCAATTCCATTGAAATGCTGTTCATGCCATGCTACCACGAACGAAAAAGGTCCTTTTAAAACTCCAATTCCTCTCTTACAAAGGATTTAAATTTACTTATGCCTTATGCTATTTTTTTTGTATTTCTCTTGTAATTTTGTTCTCCATTTTTTATCTTTTTTTCCTGCTTCATTCGATAAATATAGCAATTCTCAGTACCCTCTGCAAGGAATTTTTACACGTGAACGTCTCTGCCATTCTTTATATGATGAACAATGAACAATTCGGTCATAGTACCGCATCTGCTCAATATTTCCTGCAATTGGCCGGGTACTTAGGTATTCCAGTTATATCATGGAATGCCGATAACTCTGGCCTTGAGCGACGTGCCTCCCAATCAACACTTCAACTTCAGCTAGCTCCAAGCATAGAACACCAAAGTGCGGCCATGTTGAGCATTCTCGAACGTTATAAGTGGCATCAATTCTCGGTGGTCACTTCTCAGATAGCCGGACATGATGATTTTGTCCAAGCTGTGCGAGAACGTGTCGCCGAGATGCAGGAACATTTTAAATTCACAATTCTAAATTCAATTGTTGTTACACGCACCAGTGACCTTGTGGAGTTGGTCAATAGCGAAGCCAGAGTAATGCTCCTCTATGCCACTCAAGGTGAAGCCATCAATATCCTTAGACAGGCTGAAGAGTTGAAGTTAACGGGAGAGAATTACGTATGGGTGGTGAGTCAGTCTGTAATTGAAAAGAAGGATGCACATCCCCAATTTCCGGTGGGCATGTTGGGAGTGCATTTTGACACAAGCAGTGGAGCCTTGATGAATGAGATTTCTAATGCGATTAAGATCTATGGCTATGGAGTGGAAGCATACTTGACAGATCCGGCAAACGCTGGAAGAAAGTTGACAACACAATCACTTTCGTGTGACGATGAGGGTCGTGGACGCTGGGACAATGGAGAGATGTAAGTATATACAAACAAACACATACATACCTACATAATAATATGAAATGACGATAATGATAAATATCATCAACATGAAAATGATTATTATGATTATGACAATAATGTGGGATGGCATTGATGTTAAGGGGGTAACTTTTAATTTTTTTTTTTGCTTATTTCTGTACATTACAGATTTTTTAGGTATCTACGGAATGTATCGATTGAGGGTGACCTAAATAAGCCAAACGTTGAGTTCACTGCCGATGGTGATCTGAAATCTGCCGAATTGAAAATTATGAACCTCCGTCCAAGTGCGAATAATAAGAATTTAGTTTGGGAAGAGGTAAGTGAATATATTTTGTTCAGTTGTTATGGCTATCGACAAATAATTTTATAATAGAATTGATTTTGACAACACATATATTTCGGTTGGAAGAACTTTGCTAAAAGTTTTTGAAAAATGTAACAAAAGTTTGTTTTCGTTTTTGTTGTTGCAAATGGAGAAAATGTTTATCTAATATCCCTTTCAGTAAAATAAGAAAATATTGACAACATTCAGAATAGGAAAAGTTTCTCCAAGAGACCAAGAGAAGCAAATACAAATTGTGTATTGAACATTTATTATTGTGAAATAAATCTAAACAAATCTTGTCCTCCCCCCCCTTTAAAAATGTGTGCAGTTTTATTTTTTGCCTAATGATGTGTTTAGATACCTCAGAGTAGACGCTACCCTCAGTATGGTATTTTCAGGAATTGTTCAAAATCAAGAAAAGTTTGAAAAATAAAAAAGAAAATTGGGTGTGTCTGTAGCATGTAGATGTAAACTGTATACAGTCATATGACGCTAATGCAAATGGCTTACGTTCTATTTATAGATTTTTTTTTTTATTTTGCTTGATTACATAAAAGTATATTTTAAACTTTTTTGAGATATGAATTTAAAACGTCAAATCAATTAATATGAACAGCCTGTCTAGTACCCATTCTACATATATATGTATTTACATGGTTATTCGCATAAGGCGTGACAAAAAGCTAGAGCATGTATAGGTTCGTTTAAGAGAAAAAAATCGTATGGTGGGGGAGGAGTTTAAATATTAAAAAAGGTATAGCATGGCATTGTAAGTATTCCTGTTCTTGGTACCTCTTTGAAAACGGGTCGAATCAAAGAGTAACAAAGACCTTACTATATCATGCAGAGCTCTGGTATGGTGGAACAACCCTTCTTTAGGGACCAAAACAACTAAAACAAAGAAACAATAAACACCACAAAAAATTCCACACTCCGCAGCATGTCACCGCAAGTGAATATGAGGATCGCATGGAGAGAGACCTCCGTGGTGATGATCCCAGAGCGGCATGTAGCCAATTCCCTAAGAAGATGGCTCAAAGAAAACGAACATACAAAACCGGGCAGACAAAAATGGAGCATTGTTAACTTGTCAGGGGAGAATACCCCCCGGGGCAAGGGGATGATGTTTCCAATAGTAAAACGTCTACTAGTCAGGGGAGAATACCTCCCAAAAAACACCACTATCTGATGTAACTTCACAAATACCAAAAAGACCACCAAACAACCGCAACAGGAGAAATACCATACTCCCAAAGCTGGGCGAACCAGGTGGTATGGATGCAGAACCGGCCCCAGCCAGATTTGCGCCCTGTGTAAGATTTGTAGAAAGAGCCCCTTTTTTAATATTTGTACACATATATACACACATACATACATACATACACTGATACACATGCATAAGTTTTTCCAAATTACCCAGGAGGTAGACTTTCAATGATTTTTTTTTAATTGAGGTATCCCTGGTAGGTGATTTTAGTTAGTGTGCAAAAAATAACTTAGCACAGTTGTGATGGATGTTATTTTGGGATTATTTGAACAAGTTTTGTGGTTAAAATGCAAATGGCAGTACATATCTGTTTGCGCAAGATCAGATAACATTTTCTCGCTCCTGGTAATGCGCCCCCAGAATTTTGCATTTGCACATCTTGCACATATGGTTGGTCCGGCCCTGACTGGATGACCCGTGTGGAAAGGGATTAAGTTGAGCGGGCACAAAGTAGTATCTTCGCCAGGAGGAAAAGCCTCCTTAGGCAAGAGGTAAAACGACCAAGGGTAGCGGCCCCCAGCAGCAGCGGGATCAAGCACCATAGATGCAAAAGCTGGCGTATACAGGAGACCAATATCTTATGCTAATGCAACGAAAAGCAACTCTAAGATGCTCTAAGTGCTGACGAGCTCACATTACTGGAAGAGGCAATTATTGAAGAATCTTAAATTTAATAATCTCCACTTTAAAGCCAGACTTTTGGTTGTTGATTGTGTTGGTTAACAAAGAACAGATTGGCTGAAGGAACATCCTCTTACAATGTTCCTTCCGAGAAGTACCGGTCAGAAGGACAACAAATCTTTAGCAAATGATTCAGGCGCAAAATGAAGGGCTGACTGTTCAAGACTGGAAGATCCTTAAAAGCAAAGCCTAGGGCAAAGGTCAACCGTTAGCTGAGGCCCGGCCCACAGATGCAATAGTGAAGGCAAACCACATACTTCATTACAAATTTGGGACCATCCAAGCATCAGGCTTGAGGAAAAACGCGGTGTTGAAAATCCCAAATCCCAAAACCCACTACCCAAACCTCCTTCACAACCATCTTACCTGCGGTCACCACCCCCCCTCATCCTATTCACTACTACCATTCCACCACCTGCCATCCCATAAATATCTTAGCACCACCTAAAACCCAAGCAACAATCCCATCCTTCGTAACCCCCCCCCCCCAATTTCCTTCCCCATCTAGAAAATCTCATAAAAATGCTCCATACCAAATTTAAAGTTCTAGCTGCAAGAGCAAATTCGTGAGATTCGGTTGTACATATTTTTTCCTTAGCAAATGTTTAGAAAATTCCTCTCCTATCAAAGGAGGTTCATATCATGCAATACCTTCAATTATGTTAACGTTCTAGAAATATTTTATTTTAACATTTTTTTTCTTAATTTAATAAACCAAAAAACATACATATGTACATACAATACACACAAACACATTTCAATTTTGTTCTTCAATTTCAAAAGTACACGCATCTATCACTGTCTACTTTACCATAATCAGTGTTTTGATTTACCACTTCGTCACATTTAATAAAGGATTCTCCCTTACATTTGCCTATTTGTTATGCACTTAAGCCTTGTAGAAATTTTGAGTGAAAATGATAAAGTTAAAGAAAATGTCAGGGTGAAATTTATAACTCTATAATAATTCATGTTTTATATAGAAGGTACATGTACATTTGTTTGTATACACTATATGTATGTATTTTCAAACAAAATTAATTGACAGGATAAATGTCAGATTTTTCCACTCTTCTTGAATGTCTCCATTTGTGGTCAGAAGTGTCGGAGAGTGATTTTCTGATTTTTTACTTTTTTAAACAAATTCTAAGAATCAGAGCAACTATATCTAGCTAATTGACAACCAAATTTGTCTACGCTTATTTTTTTTTTAAATAAGTCGAAGATAGAACATAATGTACACGTAAATATGTACAAACATTCAATAACGATGTTTTCGATAAATGCACATTATTTATATAGAAAACTGATAAAGGCATCAAATTCATGTTCCGAGTGGGTAAATTTAACGACTCGGGAACATTAAATATATTACGTGTGGGCAGTTGCCAATTGCGATCAATATCGAAATAATATGAACCAATAAAAATAAATAAATGGATATGAGAAGCAGACAGAATATGAAGGTATAAAGACCGAGCCAACCGGGTACAAGACATATTCGCTCACCTATATTATATTCCTGTGAGGCTGCAACATTTTGCTGAATAAGAAATGCTAAATTACGTGTAATTCTTCTTGGAAAAGAAAATAATAATAGTCTTCGAGAATTTATTACTTTTTTGAACTTAAATATCTAAGAAAAACACTGTGTATATTTCTAATCTTCAACACAAACAACTTTTAGGTTCATTCGTCTTTCACCAGGACTAATATTTTTTTTTTTTTTATAAAATTGGCTGTGTCTATTGCTTTCAGCCATTAGTATATGCTGTGAAACCAAATTCTTATCTGATGGTTTATGGACTGTTAGTCGACATTTTGGCCAAAGACAATTTATCAATGCCACATTAAAGCAAAAATAACATCACCT
Source organism: Epistrophe eligans (assembly GCA_951394125.1). NCBI lineage: Eukaryota > Metazoa > Arthropoda > Insecta > Diptera > Syrphidae > Epistrophe > Epistrophe eligans. The sequence goes on from OX596029.1 coordinate 90,973,390, forward strand.
ATAGCCTTTTTTTAACTTTTATTTAAAGAAGCTTTATAATAAAAGAAAACTGAAAGCACCACTGCAAGGGACTCGTGCCTATTATACGAGTAAACAGTGATTATATTTTGAAAATAATTACGAGTTCTTGTTAAACAAATTAGTTTTAATGATTTTGTTTTGTCAAAAAGTCATAAAATCAACTGCAGGTAGGTACTATTCAACTGTAACTACTTTCAACATGGGATATATACAAATACAAAAGTGAGTTCATGGTTAGTTAAACGTTTGAGATATTTTTAGAATGAGAAAATTTAAGAAACATAAAGGAGAAGTTTAGAAAAAGTTAAACAACAACAAGGTATTACTTTACTTTTATTTTAAAAAGACAATTACACTTCATGAAAGGTACACGATATTGTTTGTAGAAAGGACTTGAATTGTACATATTTCTCTTTTCAGGAAAAAAGTTAGATTTAATTCTTTGATGAAAAATGATATTTTTTGGAAGTGATTTTTATGTGATAATACACTCGCAGTAAAGACTGCAAAACTTTTTCATATTAATATTGATCTTTTGAAAGATATACCAGCAGAAACAACTTGTGCGACCTACCACCAAATTTTTTTTATAGGCTGGAGTTATAGCTATTTCGCTTATGCTCACTTTAATTTGAAAAATGATTTGATCCTTCAACAATCGGAGACTTAGCTGTGGTCAGTGTTGCTTACGAATTATCGACAATCGTAGACAAAAATGTGAATTAGTTAAAATGTCGGTTTAGATATCGATTTGTTTGCAATCTCAAATAAAGACATTTTTTGACCGGACTATAGATTAACAGGTTCTCCGAAGAAAGTTAATGATAATCAGTTCACGGACTGTTATATAGAGGTTTTAAGCTTAGGATTTTCAGATTAAACAATTATTGCAGTAAACTAATTGCAGTGTACAAATTTATTTAATATATTGATTTTCTTCTTCATTTTTAACTTACAAAATATAAATATATAGAAGCATAATTTCTTTTTCAAACGTCTTCATAAAGTGTTCATAAATTTCAATTTATATAATCCATGGTTTTATAAAAATTCAAATGGCTGTCAAAGAAATGTCCAATTTTTAAATGAAAAACATGTATTTCTTTTATTTTTTCTTTACACTACTGAAACGATTTGGAAAACTTAAAATATCCATCCATCAGCCAAAGTAAAAACGTATTATTCGATCTTTGAAATATATGCAGATAGTAAAGAAATCATTTAAATTGATTTTGTTACAAGTTTTTGTTTTATTAATATTTTTATTTTGCATTTATAAAAAAAAAATTACATAAATATTCTTGTGTAAAAGCTACTTACAGATTGCTTTAAAAATTGGCACAATATTGAAATTAAAGATTTCATATTTCTTTTTTTCGATAGTAGAATACGAAATTAACCTCTACCTCATTTTTATATTAACTAAGCAAAATTATTCAGTTAAAAAATTAAACTTAAATACATTGTTGTTCAAAAAATTTCTTCAAATAGGTGTTATTTAAGAGGTGAAGCGTTTTAAATTGGCAACATTGTTTTCTTTGACAGACGATTTGACAGTTTTTGCCAGCGTTGTCGATGTAATACGATCGTGCTTTTTTGACACGACCGACATGATCATTTCTTCTTGGAACTTTTTTTATTTCATTATTTTATAAATAATGCGAAATTTGACAAACTATGACGAAAATTGCTAAAAAAATTTATTATAATTAAATTATTTATTATTAAATTTATTTAAACAAATATAATTCAACACTATTAGGGGTGTCACCTAATAGTGTTGAATTATTATTTTCTGGACTGTGGGTCCATATATCTTCAAAAATGAATATGGTCAGAACGTTAGAGTCTACGGTGACCAGTACAGAGACAATCATTATTAACAACTTTTTCGTGTCTCGATTGGAAGGCATCAATGTTGGAGATATTTGGCTTTAGCAGGACGGCGCGGCGGCGGCTTATCATGCGCGATACAATTTATTTACTAAAAGAAACATTTAACGAACGATTACGACCTGTTATCTTGCCACCTCGGTTCTGCGATTGGAATGAGTTAAAAAAAAAACAAAAGGAAAACTAAACAACGATGATCTTACGTCTCTTACTACAAACCACATAAGTTTTGTACAAGCACGAACTTCTAACAAATCAAATTATGCATTTTCGCGGGCATTGGATTTGATTTAATAATAAATTATGAAACCAAGATTTCACCAGGTGAACTAAAAAATAGGTGCACGGAAAAGACCAATTCACTTAATCTTCAGATCGAACCTTCTTTAGTTATTTTCCTTAATAATTTTCTTTTTAATTTCATTTATACATATGTACATACATTCGTATGCATCTCGATTTTTAGATTTTTGATAATTTTTTTATCATTTAAAAGTGTTTCTTTTATTTTTAAATTCTATTCATTTCGAAAAAACAATTCCATATCATTTCCCGTTAAGTGAATAGATTTTCGACCAGTTAGGTTCGCATTTACCATTGTTTATTTAGTAATTATTATGTATTTAAATTTGAATTTTCAAAATATTTAGTTACAGTCTTAAAAGTAGTTTGCATAAAATTCATATCAGAAAAATACTCTCCTGTGTACCATGAATACTGAACTGTTTAGAACGCTGATTCAAATCATAAAAAAAAAACAAACTATTCCAGTAATGCAACGTTTTATAAGATATTGTTTTTAGTGCATCATCACAGCGTATAAAGAAGTTCTATTTTAAATATAATATAAATACATTTGACAATACATTATGTTATTTTTTCCCAAAAATGTATTTTTTCAGATTTTATGAGTTTCCCTGCAGGTATCTAAAATTTTTAAAACTTAAAAAAAAAATTCTGACCTCACACAAACGAATCGCAGTGTTTATGTTTGTACGTATTTTTTCTGTTCTTAGATTGGTGTATGGAAATCGTGGGAAACACAAAAGCTAGACATCCGAGATATAGCTTGGCCTGGCAACTCGCACGCCCCACCACAGGGTGTTCCGGAGAAATTTCATCTAAAAATAACATTCTTAGAAGAAGCGCCTTACATAAATCTCTCGCCGGCTGACCCGGTGAGTGGTAAATGCTTAATGGACAGAGGTGTCCTTTGTCGTGTAGCGGCAGATCATGAAATGGCTGCTGACGTTGATATCGGTCAAGCCCATCGCAATGAATCCTTCTTCCAATGTTGCAGTGGTTTTTGTATTGATTTACTGGAGAAATTTGCCGAAGAATTAGGTTTCACGTATGAATTAGTGCGCGTAGAAGATGGAAAATGGGGGACTTTAGAGAATGGTAAATGGAATGGACTGATTGCAGAGCTTGTAAATCGAAAGACGGATATGGTTCTTACTTCATTGATGATTAATACCGAACGAGAGGCTGTCGTAGATTTCAGTGAGCCCTTTATGGAGACAGGGATTGCAATTGTGGTGGCGAAGAGGACAGGAATTATATCACCGACAGCATTCTTGGAGCCTTTCGATACTGCTTCGTGGATGTTGGTAAAGTTTTTTTTTATTGCTTTAATTATGTTTGTATAAACATTTCGAGCAAAAGAAAAGAAGAAGAAACTCATTTGAATAATTGATTTGGTTGAATTTCTATATACATAGGTTGGAATAGTCGCTATACATGCGGCAACTTTTATGATATTTCTATTCGAATGGCTTTCACCAAGTGGATTCGATATGAAATTGTCTCTACAAACGGGTTCAGTAATTCCCTATAGATTCTCCCTTTTTCGAACGTATTGGTTAGTTTGGGCTGTCTTGTTTCAAGCTGCTGTGCACGTGGATTCCCCGAGAGGATTTACTTCTCGATTCATGACCAATGTCTGGGCCTTATTTGCTGTAGTGTTTTTGGCTATCTATACTGCCAACTTGGCTGCTTTTATGATAACCAGGTAAGAAAATTCCCATAAGTGATTTATGCAGAACTTTTGAGAATGCTTTTTTTTTAATATATTTTAGAGAGGAATTTCACGAATTTAGTGGATTGAATGACACAAGATTGACCCATCCATATTCGCATAAGCCTTCATTTAAATTTGGTACTATTCCATATAGTCATACCGACTCAACCATCCATAAGTACTTTAAGGATATGCATCATTATTTAAAAGAGTAGGATTTTTTTAAATAGTTCTTATAAGTTTCTGTTCATAAACACAAACTTGTTTTTTGCTTTGAAGTTTCAACAAAACAAGTGTTGCTGAAGGAGTTGCATCAGTGTTAAATGGTGGCTTGGACTGCTTTGTTTATGATGGAACTGTGCTGGATTACTTAGTGGCTCAAGATGAAGACTGTCGATTGCTGACAGTCGGAAGTTGGTATGCTATGACAGGTAAAGTTTTCAGATTAACTCTATGGAGTATTAATTCTAAAGATTAAATATTTTCCCTTCCTTAAGGTTATGGTCTTGCATTTAGTCGGAATTCAAAATACGTTCAAATGTTCAATAAACGACTTCTGGAATTCCGGGCTAATGGTGATTTAGAACGTTTGCGACGCTATTGGATGACCGGAAGCTGTAGACCGGGCAAACAAGAACACAAATCATCAGATCCACTAGCTCTGGAGCAGTTCTTGTCAGCTTTTCTCCTTCTAATGGCTGGTATATTACTGGCCGCCTTACTATTGCTCCTAGAGCATATGTACTTTAAGTATTTCCGCAAGCGTTTAGCGAAGTCCGATAGAGGTGGTTGTTGCGCCTTAATATCATTGTCAATGGGTAAATCATTGACTTTCCGTGGTGCGGTGTATGAAGCAACGGAAATAATCAAAAAACATCGCTGTAACGATCCTATTTGTGATACACATTTGTGGAAAGTTAAACACGAATTAGATATGGCCCGGTTACGAATCCGGCAATTGGAGAAAGCCATGGATAAACATGGCATTAAACCACCACAATTAAAGTACATATATTTATATAATTAAAAGACAATATGAAGTTGGAATTTTTCTTATTAAATGTTTTCTTTTTTTTTTTTCTCTAGATTGGCGTCTTCGTCAGATTTACTTAACCATCATCATATGAAAGAACGTCCGCCACTGTTGGGAAATTTAAGCTTAGGAGGCAGTGCACAAGATTTATACAGGTGGTAAGTTTTTTCATATTGGTGTTGTTGCTTGCAATGGAATGTGCATGTTCCTATATATTTTATTATTTGATTGAATGAAGATCGAAAAGGCCACTAACATTTTCCAAAATTCTGTATTTTAAAACTCTGTCATTCGTATTTACTAAATTTCATTAGATCATTCTCAGACAGTTGTGGAAGGAGCCAATCGTCTAAATAATTAGACATATCCTTATTTATAAACGCATTACAACACTTGTCTAAATCTGTCCTCTCCTCATATATTTGCTAACATCCCTTTAATATTTCAATCTCATGAACTTTTGGGTACGTTCAGTGAACATTTCATTAACTTCGAGATAACTTCTCATTTCGTAACTAAAAACTAACCTTACTTTTTTCTAATAAACGTACCCACTTTAATATCATTCGTGTTTTCATTTTTGTTCAGTTCTAGGCATCTGTCAAAATCAAAGACAATAGCTACCTTCGTTGAACTTTAACCAGGGTTGGCCTCGGTTTTATTGACAACCCCAATAATTGTTAAAAAAAATGGGTTTTATGGTTTCAAAAAAACAACCGAGGGTGCAAATTGTGTTGTTAACATTCAAAGCAAGAAACAAGAAGTTCTGTGTAAAATAATGAAAACATAAAATTTTCATTAAATCCATAATGACCTTATTTATATTTTGCAAAAAAACAGTGTTTTAAAACAGTCCCTAACTCTATCGGTTTATTAAAGTAAGAAGCATTTTAAATCAAATAGAAGCACGAAAATGGGTGAATTCCAAAAGTTTTAAAATATTCATTGAGATCACCAAAATTGCTTTTGCTATAATCATAACTCTGTTGGATTTTGACGTAAGAGGCATTTACTCAAAAAGGGCTTGGAAGTGTGCGGAGTTTTTAAAACAATCTGAGGAGGTTACACAACTTTTGGTTTAAGTACAAAATTTAAAAATCCAAAGTAATAATAAAGTTAAAAGAAACAAAATTGCGTTTAATGTTTTGGAAAGGAACCGAACAGATCTAATAATTCACCAAGTAACGACGGTTTTCAGAGGCGGGGAGTTTAAAAAAACACCCTTTATTGTTTTATTATGTACTTGCATCAAATCTGTTTCAGATTGCCGAGCTCGTTGCAACTTAAGATTTAGTTTCAACATACTCATAAGTTGCAGTTAAAGATGTTGTGTTGACAGCGAACAGTAACGACACATCTAAACTGATGTACCAACTCATAGGTTCCAAAAACATATTCGCTAACTATAACATGGGCTCTGTGATTTTAAATGGCACTCTTTTAGTTTATAGTTTTTTTAAATCAATTTTCTTTAAAAGTTTAAGGCCCATCATAGGCACTTAGTCCCAAATTTTAATTAAAAAAAATTTACCTATAAAATGAAAAAATCTACTAATCTACTATATAATTTTCTTGCTATTGAATATGCTTCATCCAGTGTATTTTTTCTTTTCTAGATAAGCCTGTAGAATAGATGTTTATAGTTGTACCTAGTCAAATTATAGTATTTATCAGCTTAATCCTTTTGATCTTTTATATAAAACTTACAAAATCACAATCAAATATATTTGACTATTCTACTTTTTCTTATAAATAAATAAACCATACTAGAAAACCTTTGAATGTTCCAATTAAATCCCTCTAATCTTATTATCCAAAACTTTTTTGTAATGATATACATACATAGATTAGATAGCTTAGAATTCTAAAGAACCAAAATAACCAAAGAAAATAAAAAAAAAAAATAAGTACGTTATCGATAATGCTAATATTTTTAAACACTATATAATATTTTTAAACACTATATTATACAAAGCAAAAATACGCTCGATTAATAAAAAGTAAGAACCCAAAAAAATATTATTACACACAACCATACAAGCCTATATCTAAGCGTATTTAAAGTACTAGCAAAATTGAGCACGTACTTATTTGTTATTGATGTAAGTCATAAGCCGTAAGTATACCAAACTTTAAATTTAATTAAAAAAACCTTTTTATCAAACAAAATATTTATATATCTTATTTTCTAGGTCTTATAAAACGGAAATTGCTGAAATGGAAACAGTCCTTTAAAATATTAGCATCCGGATCCTAGTTCAATTTTCAAAAAAAAAAACATTTGTTAACATGTAAGTAAAAAAAAAGAGAAACATATATACATATATTTAAATAGCAATAAGTTAACAAATTAACAAAAGAAAAACAAAGCAACATTTATATTACTAAAAAATAAAAACAAAACATAAAAAAACAAAAATGAAATGAAATGTAAAGCATTATAAAAATAACGAAATCAAAATATTTTGAAAGCAAAATTTAAAAAAAACAAAATAAAGTTGCGCAACATAGAGACACAAACGGAATTTATTTTTAATAGTTTTCAAAAAAAAAAAAATAAAGTGTAAAAAAACATAGCAAACAAAAGAAAACACTACACAAAACAAAACGAACACAAAAATATTTTATTTATACGTAAACAAAAGAAAGCATTGTTTTCACTTCAATATTCTAAAATAAATATTTATATATAAAAAAATCCAAATAATAAAATAAAGAACTTTAAAAATTTCCTGATATAAAAATTTATCAAAAAAAAAAAGAAAGAAAAATAGTACTTATACAAACATTTAAATAAATTAAACCAAATTAAAATAAAATAAAAACAAAATAAACAACAATGCAAACTATATTTGTTAGGAAAAATGTAAAATTTTTATAAAACAAAAATCGAAACTAACTAAAACAAAAATTGAATTTAATACCACCAATAATTTCCCACAAGTCTCTTAAGGAACAATTAATTATACCAACTAAAACTTATTTATATTCATATATTATTATGTAGATTTTATTTAAGGGTTTGATGGTCTTAATAATTTAAGAATTGCTAAAGAACATTAATTTGGTTTTAAACTTTGTTTAGATGACCAAAAAATGTCTTTTATTTGCCAAAAAACGTCTTAATAAAGGTTTCGATTGTGTTTGTGTTGTTAATTGGATTTTAGGGATTCACTGATAAATATATTATCTTAAATAACTTTATTGCAGTATGTCTATACCAACATAATATGTAGGTCATTTTAATACCTGCCGTTCAAGATTCAACCTAAACAATTGGTTCTAATTTCATTCAACTTTTTCCACCTAGGATTGTTAATTTTTTAGTTGGTCAAAAACTTAACCTTTTGTTGTTTGCTCAAGCAATTTTTGGTTTTCTCCAGATTCAATTACACAGTGGCAACTTAGTTGTTCGGTGTTGCTCCGGGAGCTAAGTTGCCGTCAAAATGGAGCAACTTTAATTTTTTCGTTCTCGGCCAATATAGGCAACTTTTCAGAATACGAGCTTTTGGTGCATTGAAATAATATTACAGTCAAGATTTTGTTTGCTGTGTAGGCGTGGTCAGTAAAAAGCTCCCATTTGGCCGCCATCTTAGAAAAAAGTGTGTACAAAGTTTTTTTGCGATTTCTTGAAAACCATAAATCACAAAAACAAATGTTTAGCACATTTTTGTAGAAAATTGAATTCTCTACAATTTTAAGAACTTTTTATCGATAAACTGAAAAATAAAAATTCTCAAAAGTTGTTTGAGAGTTTTCTTGTGGGGGAAGATGAACAACTTTAGTTGCGTTGCCGGCGATTATCAAAAAGTTTCCAGCCACTCAGTTGTCCAATGGGAGTCAAGCCTTAAGAAAAAAACTTATTTACTTGAAAAAGGCTATAACGATTTTGGGAAAACAAAATTATTTTGTGTATCTTTTTATGAAAACAATTTTAACAAAAACCTTTTTTTCAGCACAATTTTATTCAGTTTAGATTTTATCATCATGGTCTTTATGATTTATCTAAATTTTTGATTTCATAATTGAAACAACCGCACAAGGTAAAAACTAGGTGCATTTAGGTATTGGCCAGTTAAACGTCACTAAAATTATCAGAGTTTGGCATTTTATTTAAATTCATAAATAACTTTCGCCTAACATTTTGTAAATTAAATCATTGCATTTAGATATACATATATGTATATACATCATATACATTATACATAGGAGGGGTTCTTAAAATTTCTTAAAATTGTCACTTTTTTTTAAATTTTAATTGATTTACCCATTAATTTCTTTCAAAAAAAATCAACATTTATGTAGTTATAGACTTACTTTTAGTAGACAGTGGGAAAAAATGTCTAGAAGTAAGAATATCATTATTCAATAATTTTAAATTTTAATATCATTTCTGCTAAATTTTAAAAATTTTTTCATTAACTATTACTAAAGTTATTAAAATAGGTTGCGTATCGATCAAAATTAAAAAAATGACCTTTCCTAAGTAAAATTCTTTGGTATACATAAATATTTTATTTATGCAAAATAAGTTTCTTACATAAAAGCGATTCTCTGAAATTATAAGACCATTTAATTTTTAATTCTTGAACCTTCTTATAAGTCGAATCTTGCCAAATAAGAAAAAAAAAACTATTATTTTATTTTTTGCTTTCGCAACATAAAAGCAACAAATTAAGCAAAGCCAACATAAATATAAATATTTAAAACAAATATACTAATTATGTGTGTAGAGTTAAATATATATAAATCTAAATCCCACGAGTATAAGAAAAAAAAAAAACAAAAAAATAACACGATAATATTGTTCTCGATGAGAGAACAATAAAGTCAAATAATAATTAGAATACAATTAAATACAAGAAATAATTAATATAAAGAAAATAAACAAAAAAATATTAAATGTTAAATGTTACGTTGGTATTTGTGTCCTCTCTATCTCCCCTATTATATATCGATTGTAAACTTAGTTTTCAAAAAAAAAAATTAGATACAAAACTTACAAAAAAAACTAAAACTTATAACTTAGTTGCTGTGTTGTTTTTAATTTTTTTATTTAATTCAAATTTAAACAAAATAAAAAAACATGAAATGAAAAGAAAAAGTTAAACATTTATAAATTTCAATTATAAACAAAGTTAAGAAAGAAGATAAAACGCTTATTTTTAGTGCAAATGACACACTAATTTGTTATACAAATTAAAAACATTTTTTATTAACATGAGTATATTTTTATGCGAACTAGTTCATTAATGTTTTTTAGTTTTTGTTACAAAAAAAAAAAAATATGTGTAGTTAAAAGAAATTATTTTCAAATTTACTGTAGGTAAAATTTTATTTTTATCAAAGGAGATATAGATTATATATATATATATTTATTATAAATGTGAAATTTTAAACAAAACATTTTAGATTATTTAAAATAAAGATATAACAAAAAAAAAAAACAAACAATAAAAAGAAAATGCTTTAAACGGAATTTAGTTTTGGAAAACAAAATTCAAAATTTAAATTTAAAAACATAAATATAAAAAATAAACAAAAAAAGAAAAACACTGCCCAAAGAAAAATAAAACCAAAAGAACAACATCAACCAAAAGTGAACAAAAAGCAAGAAAAAAAAAAACAATTAAAAAATTAATAATTAAAAGAGTATAAAAAATAAAACCAAAACAAAAATCAACAAAATTAAGCACAAACACAAATGAAGCGTGAAGTGGAATTGTTTGAGTATAAAAGTTAACATGTAGAAATTTATGTTGTTTTTGTTAATAATTCAGCATAAGTTTTTATAAATGTGTAAATAGTTTGTTAAAGAAGAAAATAAAAAAAAATATATAAGAGTTTATATATATACATAACCTAATGTATAATGAGAGTACTTAAAATTGAAAATATAAATGGATAACATATAATATATAAAAACTTAAATTAATAAACTTTAAAACGATTAAACAAAATATTTAAAAAGCCCAAATAAAATAAATGGAAACATATTAATATATATACTATGTAGTAGTAACTTGAAACAAACATTAAGTTTGATTAAAATTTTATTTTTATGCTTTTTTCATAAAGTATATACAATATAAGAAGTAATATAAAAAAAAAGAAATAGGGAAAGATGGAAAATGGTGTTTGTTAAACTATTGTGTAAGCACAGAAGGCAGAAACAATGCAATAAATGTATACTTAAACAATGATATGATGTGTTTTAATAATTTTACGTTTAAATGGTGCTCGAAGAGGAAATATCTTTTGATTGCTTTCCTCTCTGAAACATACAAACATATAAATTATACATGGGAAAAATTTGCAACATAAGCTAGTGAAGGTGTTTTTGATGTGTAAACATCTATGCCGGCGGGGCGGTAGGGTAAACTAAAAACGTGGAAACTTCTGTAGCACATTACGTTGTGCTGTTTCACGTTACGATACGTTGATGTATATTGGGTAAGTTCAATATTAGGTACGTTCTTTCGTAGCTCAAACTAAATCAAAAGGTGGAGTTAAGTTTGGGTTCAAATTTGATTGATAGTTCGAGCTCGCCATCTGTCATGTCATGCCATCTGTGATGTAAAACCAGCACTTTTTAATTTAATGTTTACACATCTTAACCATAAGTCCCGGCACTCACTTTGAACTAATCAGGAACTAATTCTCAATAATCTGAAAACCTCCAAAATTGGATTTAAAAATAAAGAAACACGAAAAAATATATAGCTTCACAATATTTAAATATAAAGGATCTCCTTTCCCAAACCAACGCGAAACATTCGAACGACGAGAAAACTTTTGACTGTCAATATATTTTACATTAGATTCACTGGTTCGCATTGTCACTTTGGTATGAGTACTCTCATTTATCGCCCTGCAAATATATTTTAACAGGCAAAAGTTTGGTCATCGTTTCAAATTTTTCGCGTTGGTTTTGGAGAACTTAAGTGCTCGTTTCGCGGTCTCTGAGTAAGCAAATCAGAACTTTAATTGATAGATTTTCCTACAATTTTACGTCAAAAAAGTTCTAATTAACTTACTTAGAACTTTACTCAGAGATTGTGAAACAGACCCTAAACCTTTTTTCTTAATAAATTCCAGCTTAATACGCCTTAAACAATAAGTCCCCTTTCACACGAGGAAAAAAGTTACTTTTTTTTATTTATTTAGCTTAATACAAGTCCACTTTCACACAAACAAACAATTTACTGGAGATTTTTTGACGTTTTCTTTTAATTTCCAATCTCTACCAATCGTAGACTTTCTCTTACTTGTTGCCCTTCTCACCTAAAACCTGAAAGTTTCCTCGTGTGAAAGGGGACTAATTATTTATGCAAAATAGTAAGTAAACATAAATACTATTTTCACATTTGTGATTGTCAAAGTGACATTTAGAGTTAGTATGGTACTAAAACGATAAAGTATAGGCACTATACATGGTTTTAACTTTAATAAAATGTTAAAAAGATAGTACCTACGGTTCTTACCAGCTTAAAATTACAAAAAAACTTTTAATAAAAATGCTTTAACATCGTACTTAATGGTCTAAAATTAAAATTGATAAAACAATAGGTACCGCACCACAATGAGTCTGAAATTTTAGTTGTTATCTATGAAAGGCCACCGTGAAGCCTTCTTTATGATCATTTGCTTTGAAAATGACCATACTTATTGCAAAAGCGATCAAATTCTATACCTTCAGATTCCATTAAACATTTTAACCAACTTAGGTTTAATGAGTTACTCTAAGCCCACTCAAAGTCATATTTTATTTCACAAATAGAAAAATATTTCAATCTAACAGTTGTTGTTATGATCAAGTTTTCCAGTCTGAAGGTTGTCGAAGGCGAAACTAGAAAACCGGGAAATTGTTCCATTTCGTTGCTCAAATGAAACTGAAAGTTTCGCTTGTACCGCAAATCAACTCCGCCACGCAACCAGCTGCTGTGCTGCAGCATTGTTGTGATCTAATCTGGTTCTGGTAAGGTGAGGCGTGAGGTGGATATATGTTATTGTTCCATGCTGAGTTGAATATATTTGCGCGCAATAAGCACGTCACGATTAGCTACTTTTTATATGCGAGATAATTTTGTGCAATCAATGATTGCAAAAGATGGAGGACGCTGGACCGGCTGATGCGGTGATGGAGTGGCGGCTGTAGAGGGTGTGTGAGTTTGTTGAAATTGTGGAATGTGGATTAAGTTAGTGGCTGAATCGTTGATATATGATCATGCAAAAATTTCCAAACAAAAAGTTTCTCATATTTTGCACTCAAATACGATGCGAATACTTTTGACTGCCTTTTTGTGTATTATTTGGAAACAGTTTCATTTTACAGAGAGAATGGTACATATTTAATATATAATGCGAATGCCAGTGCATATCTGATAATTTTTTTCTCATGGGGCTTTAATTATTTTATGATCTGCAGCTTTTAAATAAAAGTATGTCATGAATGAATGAATTTGTTATTGATTCTGGTTTTATAAAGTTCGATTTTTGAAAACACAGAAGGCCTATTCCAAAGATATAGCGGGTCGCTCTTAATAGCGGATGTACATATATTATGCTATTCTCAGTACCTTCCAAATTTCATTTTGTGTTTGAAAACGGTGTCTCTATACGAAACGGATTATTAAATTTGTTAAATAAATTAAATTTGGTTGTGCGTCAGCTCGTGAAGAAACATCAGAGCCTACTGGGTAGTGACTTACTACTCAAAACCATTTCTGTGTACGTGTTCAAGAGGAATGTTTCCATCCTATTTTCCTTAGACAAACTGTCAGATTTCGCAAATCATATTTGAATCACATTTCAGAAAAACATCAATGCTTATGTGGTTGTTGCATTCCCCATCAATTAAAAATATAGATTTAAATAACAAAACAAAAAAAAAACAATGTAAGCAAACGGATTGTCGGGTCATAGATGTTATGCATCTACACATCAACTTATAATATAATAATATACATATAATGTATTCAAATCGAATATGATACATACTTTATTTACAAGCTTAATAATGATAAAGTGGGTATACAAAAGTTCCTTTGTAAGAAAGAGTGAGTGATGTGCAGAATAAATAAAAGTCTTTGGCGAATTGATTATTGAATGTAGTAGATTTTCATTAAGATTTGTTACTTAACATTAAATACCAGTTAATTGTTTATAAATAAAATATGTGAATTAATTTTGTATCGATCTTTTAGTTTATTTGTTACTTAGAAGAGAATTAAGCATTCTTTATTAATAGGGTTATTAGTTAATATGTATCTTCTTATCTATAGACGTAAATTAATTTCCAAACTGTGTTTTCTTTTTACATTTTAAATGAAACTAAATTAATTCCATATAATATATTAACTTTCCAATTCCTTGGTCTCCTAACTTATTGCTAAATTCTGAAGTTTCAATTGATACCAAATGTTACAAAAAGTTCAATTTAAATAAATTTAAAATTTAAATTTAAAATAATTTGCACCTTAGATATTTGTACGGACTCTTTTAGTTCTTCTTTCTTGTGGTTTTTAAATATTTAACATTTTTACTACAAGCAAAATGACATAATTGAGTGTAGCTCATTCATAAGATTTTGTAATTGAGGTGATTATATCTTCAAGCTGACCAACATTTTTTGATCAGCAACACGAACACTTTTTCGTCTCTACTTGGTTTTTAAAATTTATTCTTGACGTATCCTAATTTCTTAACGTTTATATACATACATACGCAATAATAACAAAATCTCACGAAAACATGATATAATAACAAATCTCTTTAGGGCATTTGTATAATGTCAAAATAAAACACACCAATTATATTGCGCATACGCCCCGTAGCCTGCATTCTTGCAAAATTAATTCACATTGAAAAATCTTGGATATAAATCTGTCGAAAAAGCTGACTCGAATAAGCTTTCATGTCGCTTTCATTTTCGATTGGTGTAAATGAAAAGAAAAGGTCCAAAAGATAAATAAAACTAAGCAAAAAAAACTAATGTTTTACAGTTTTTTACAAGAAAATAAATATCATTGATAGCTTTGTCAATTGCATTTTTGTCTTCATGAATTACAGATTCATCAATTCATTCAATTTTACTCTAACTCAAACTTGGACCAAGAGGAATATTGTGTATCTGTTTGTGTATATTTCACATTGGCACGCTGCTTAAAGCTTAACTTTACCACTCTCATTTGTTGGATTTCTTCAACTTGATCAACAAAACTAAAAGTTAACTGCTATGCTATTCACTCCATGGAATGGCAGTGTAATCCGCCAAGGTAACAAAACGCCTCTAGACCTGGTTTTCATTCAGTTTGCAGTTTTGAGTCGTTACGTGAATACAAGTTTTTATTATTCGTGATCGCGCTGCGGAATAAATGATTTAAATTTTTTTTTTATTCGATTTGGATATTATTTTTTTGTTGTTTAAAATAAAAATGAATAATCCCTGTGCATTTTTCGTCCTTGTGATTTTGGTGGGATCAGCTTTGGCTACTCCAATGCTTTACAAAAAAAATGAACAAGACAAATACGAGCCAGGTGTGTGTGTGTGTGTGGTCAAAAATTGTCATTTTTAGAGTGCAATATAAATATTATATTTTCTTTTAGATCTCATAGCAGTTTCTTCGACTGTGATTCCTCTAACGGTTTATGAAGTAAGCTATGGCTTGGGTGGAAAACCCAGTGAGGAATATAAAATGGCTTATTTGAAAAAGCTACGAAAGAAGGTCAAGCACACAGATGAGGAGGAGGATCCAGATACTCTTATAACAAGTGAGTTATATTGTTACACATTTTATATGTTATCGAAATTACTTATTTGATTTTCTTTTGCCATTTCAGTTAAGAAGAAATATCAAGATCAAAATAAGGCTAAGGTTAAGGGCATTTAAACACGAAGAGCTAACGATGAGTGTAT
Organism: Epistrophe eligans; assembly: GCA_951394125.1. Lineage (NCBI taxonomy): Eukaryota > Metazoa > Arthropoda > Insecta > Diptera > Syrphidae > Epistrophe > Epistrophe eligans. Next base: position 90,989,275 of record OX596029.1, read on the forward strand.
GAACGTAGATATAAAATTTAATTTATTTACTGACGTTTATATAATTATGGAGCTATAATATACACGTTAAGTTGTTGTACTTTTTTAAATAAACTGTTGGACCTGATTGAATGTGAAAATATATTTTAGTTAACCGTGGGAGTTTTTTTTCGGTTTTTGCCAAAAAATTGATTGTTCACCAAAATGTTTTTTTTTCTGTATAAGGAGATGTAGTAATTTTGTGTGGGAAAAAATTATATTATGGAGAAGTGATGATCTAAGAGTTAAATTTCTTAGCTTTTTTGCATTATTTTGGATTTTCTATATAAGTGCCCATTTTGTCATTGTGCTAACCAACGCAATATTATAATTACAGGAAATTTGTCAAATTACTCATTTTGAAAGTGCACAGAAATTATTTAGTAATAATTGTGATAAAATACTCTTAAAAATAATATAGTGTTAAGTATTAACAATATTGAGTTTGGTCCTTCTTGTTTATGTTGCTTGCAAAACAATAATGGTCTTATTTATAAACGTTGTCTAACTTTAGACAACTGTCCAACTTTGGAAAATGTGTTCAAAAACCTTGTTTATTGTTATCTTATAGCTGCCTAACTTAGACACAAGAGTAGATTATCTTAACCGTGAATAATGTGGTATTTATTTTTATTAAATAAAGCATATTTCCACCAATTTTAAAATAGTTAGAAAGTGTCTAAGTAGACAAAAATCTAATAAATACGACGGTAACTGTATAATCTACACCCTATATATAATAAGTCAAACTGACACTCAGCATTTCTCTACCCTTTGTATTGTAGATGAAATTATTTCAATTCTTATTTGATTGGAGAGAAAAAGTAGGTACAAAATATGCAGCTTGAAATTTTGAAACTTCTAAGTATCGTAGTTCCAACTTTCTATACCTAGTTAGTGCCCAAAAAGATAAAGGGCGATGGAGTTTCGAAAGTTCAAATGTCAAGTTCTCAGAAGAACAATGGTATTTTTAGTACAATTATTTTGAAAAAAGTTTCTCTTTTTTACTTCTTCTCTCCCATTGGGCATACTTGGATACCTATGGTCTTATTTATAAACGTTGTCTAACTTTAGACAACTGTCCAACTTTGTAAAATGTGTTCAAAACCTCGTTTATTGTTGTCTTTTAGCTGCCTTACTTAGACACAAGAGTAGATTGTCTTAACCCTGAATAATGTGATATTTATTTTTATTAAATAAAGCATAATTCCACCAATTTGAAAATAGTTAGACAGTGTCTAAGTAGACAAAAATATAATAAATACGACTGCTAGAGTTTTTTTTTTAAGTCGCCCGAAGTGCGATAAACTGTTAAAAATTGCCAATTATCTAGTTTATACTGAAATAGTATTTATAACTATAGGCGTGTTTTTTTGTAAGCCCGGAGGGAATTGGTCGAAAAAAACAACGTCGATGCTAAACAATCACCATGTAAAATACAACAACAACTAATCCCCTACGGGCTGAGCTAAACCCAGAGAATTCTCCGGGCTTAATTTATAAAAACTGTATTACCGGCGTGAATTATATACTTGTTATCGATAGTTTGTATGAAAACTCCATTTTGTTTCTGTGATGCTGTCACTAATCCCTGCGGTCATTTTTTTTTCGTGCAATTCCCACCGGGCTTTCAAAAACACACGCCTTAAATTACATTACAACAAATACAAACATGAATAAAACTCAAATGTAACTTTTCCGCTCACAAGTCACAATTAATGGTCCGGGCAAATTGAGCTGAGGCTTGATTCAGAATAATCTGCTACAACTATCAATTTTACTCGTTGAAAAGCATACTGCATTCTGCATAACAAAATCCACAACCAAATTTTTCGTATCATCAGCGTACTAGCCCTAACCCTGAGGCCACATGAGTTAGTAGTATGCAGCGAGTTGGCCACATGTATTGTCAAATTCCTATATATGCTAAAGATAGTGTACTTGCCTTATTCTCCACTTGAGGAGCGAGTTGTTAAATTTATAATTAGTTATAAAAATATGGTCTTATTTATAAACGTTGTCTAACTTTAGACAAGTGTCCAACTTTGGAAAATGTGTTCAAAAACTTTTTTTTATTGTTGTCTTATAGCTGCCTAACTTAGACACAAAAGTAGATTTTCCTAATCGTGAATAATGTGATATTTATTTTTATTAAATAAAGCCTATTTCCACCAATTTTAAAATAGTTAGACAGTGTCTAAGTAGACAAAAATCTAATAAATACGACTGATAGTGTATTGTAACTAGAGCAAGTATTCGCTCATATTGGCAGGGCTCAGGGTAAAAGCGACATGTCCAAACTATATGGATGTAAATTTTATCTTTGAATGATGCCGATGGTTTGAATCACGAATAACTACTGAACAAATGCCAAATGAAATGTCAAAATCGAAATATTTGCTCCACTTCTGTTTTTTGAAAAATTATTCTGCTATTCCGTTTCCGTAAAAAAATATTAAATTAAAATAACAAAACCTTGTCCACTCTCTAAAAATGGATGATGATGATTTCGATGATTCTATTGATGATGTTCTAGCCACCATCGATATTCCATCTGCGCCAAAAATACCAAAAATTCAAACAACAAACCCTGCAGAAGGAAACTCTTCAAGCACAAGTTCAACTACAAGTCAAGATACTACCGCCACAGCTGCAGCCGAGGAGAAACTCAAACTCCAGGGACCATTTAACTCCCATTCCATTCAAGTTCATCCTAAACAAAGAGGTAATCCTGTGTTAAAAGCAATTCTCAATTGTCCTTATGAATTCCGGGACATCGTCCCTGATTATATTGTTGGAAAGACCTCCTGCATTTTATATCTTTCGCTCAAATATCACAATCTCAATCCCGAGTATATTGTTGGACGTCTCAAGGAACTTGGAAAACAATTCCAACTTAGAGTTTTGCTTATTCAAGTTGATGCTCCAGTAAGTAGAACAAATTTTTTATTTCACCAAATGCAAGATGGTAATCTAATTCTAGGAACCCCACAAAGCTCTCAAGAGCTTGACTAGAATAAGTTTGCTGGCAGATCTTACACTAATGTTAGCGTGGAACGCTGATGAAGCTGGCAGAATCATTGAAACATATAAACTCTTTGAGAACAAACCTCCAGACATGATTATGGAGCGTGTTGATGCGGATCCTCATATGAAGGTATGTTGACAAAGTATTAAGAACTCCATCCTATAATTGAGCGACTTTCCATTCACAGCTAGTGACAGCATTAACCAACATCAAACCAGTGAACAAGACCGATGCCGTATCGCTACTCCAGAACTTTGGCAGTCTGGCGAACATCATCAATGCCAGTGAAGAAAGACTGACCCTGGTAACTGGTCTTGGTCCACGGAAAGTCAAAAAACTGTACCAAACCCTACATGATCCCTTTCTTAGCAAATGAATATAAAATAACTTGTATTTTCTTCAATAAAAATATATTTTCCTCTCTTGGACAAAAACTAATCTACAAAATTCCAAATCTTGATGTTCCCATCGTCGCTACACGACATCAGCTGCCCAGGTACTGAAGGATTCCACTTCACACAGTTCACGTCCTGCAAATGTGCCTTGTCGACAGAGGTGACCAGCGAGAAGGTCGGTTCATTCTTGGACGAACCTTCGTCCTCCTTAAATATGCGAATGGAATCATCCCCACACGCCGTAGCTATGAGTCCGGTCTGGTGACACCAACTTATGTCGTAAACCGCCCGCGTGTGCTCCCCTGAAATTGTGCACACGCACTTCCAAACTGTTTCGTTGTCGGGTGTGAGGATACCCTCTTCATTGCCTGGAGGATAGGACTGCCATATTTTGATAGTCTTGTCATCGGAACAGGATGCCAATCGTTTGCCGAATTCGTCAAATGCAATGCTCCAAACTGTTGAAGTGTGCGAGGCCAAAGTTGCCGTACATTCCCAGTCGCTGTCCAAGGTGTTTTCTTTGTATAGCTTTATAGTGTTGTCATAGCTCGCGGAGGCCAAAATCTCTTCGTAAGGATGCCAGACGACTTTCTTGACGTCCTGCGAATGGGAATTCATCACAGCCCCACATTCGAATTCGTCATCGCCAGCAACTTCCCAGATCCACACAGATTTGTCGCGACTGCATGTGGCAAGGAGAGAGCCCGACTTGGACCAGCTGACGCTCTTGACTTCATTTTCGTGTCCTTCCAAAGTTGCATTGCACTCGAATTCTCCTAGAGACAGAATTTAGTACACCGTTATTTCTTGATTAATTTCTTTCCATACCTGATGTTTTGCTCCAAATGGCAGTTGTTGCATCAAAACTAGCCGATGCTAGGAATTGGCCACAAGGTGACCACGATACTTCTCGTATTGTGCGTTGGTGTCCGTCGGAGAGAATTGTCTTTGTGGTCCAATTGTTGCCATTCTGTGCCCAAATACGTATTGTTTTGTCTTCACCGCAAGAAGCAAATGCATTTCCTTTATTATGCCAATCTACTCCCCAGATTCGTCCTTTATGGCCTTGCAGGGCGAATTGTTCAATTAATTTTCCCATTTTGTTCTCTTTCTTCACAGACGATTAAATATTTATCAGGAATTATTTTTGATAAAAATGTCAAAAAAGCGATCGGTCAAAATAAAGTGGTGTGCTCCAGTTACGATAAAATTATTAATTCATTAGACTTTGACATCGATTCACAATGGCTGATTTACTTGTTTTTAACCAGCGATGGCATGTTGTTTTATAGTGTATTTATACTACGTTTTCACCGATCTTAATAAAAGGTCACGAAAAAGGAATAATTTATCCTCATATTTCACTGAGTACAAATTACAAAATCGAGAATTGAGAGTACGATATTTGAGAATCTATTTTTTTGCATTGTTTGATGCAAATCGAACTATCTATTTAACTACCACTTAAGAAGCAAAAATGAAACACTATTTGCATCTTGGAAAATACTTTCGATGTTAATCCACTTTTTAATAATTTGTGCGGGGAAAACATTACGTACGATTTATTAAATCGTAACGAGATTATCATCCATATTATTCACTCGATTCATCCAGATTAAAACTTTAATCCGGATGTAAATTATAAAAATTCAATGTAAATACATCCGGATTTAAGTTTTAATCTGGATGTATCGAGTGAATAATATCGCGGTAACTAGGTAAAAACGTCTTTATGCCAGTTCTGCAAAAAATACGGGATGTAAGATATAAAATTAACATTTGTTGAGTAGGAAGAGAAGACCATAGTGCACAGATCTTCAAACATGTTCATCTCTTTCACACATTCGTTTTTTTTGGCATGAATCTATCCCGCTCTACTTTTCTTTAAATCTGCAGATGAAGGTGAATGAAAATCCACCATGCACCATCAATGTGCAGTATTTCGTTTTGAATTTTTATAGGAAACCTAGTCTGTTATCGGCCTTAAATACATAAATTCAATTTTGAATCAGTCACAATTCCTAACCTCATGCCATATCTGGCATAAATTACGTCAAATTTTGCCCAAGTCCAAACAAAAAAAATTGTTTACGTGAATAAATTTTCTTATCAGTAAAATCAACTTGAAAAAAAGAAATAGTAAAATATGAATTAAACTCATTGAATTGTAATTCAATAAAACTACAAAATGAACGGCATTATAGTATTCAATAGTTCCAATGATGTTGTATTCAAGAAATTCAACAATCAACTTGCACAGAAAATTCATGAAATCGCTGAAAAACAAGGACTCATCGATGGCCCAGACACTCCCATCGACTCGAATATAATTCTGCAAATATTCTCACCACTGGTCAGCTCCCAAAGGATTATGTTCTGTCAATTCGATAACACATACAGCAGCATCCAATGTGAGGAGGATCTAAATTTCACATTCGGTGATTTTCTCGGATTTTCATTTATTAAAATCGGGCAGGTTCCTATTGAAGTTATGCGCAGAAACTGCGACGTCGCCATATCTATGGCCAGACATCTCTACGGACCGAATCTTTTTGCGGCTGACAAAGTGCAGGAGGAGTTGTTTGATGGTTTAGTCGAGGCGTATGAGACGCTGTCGCGTATTGATCAGGGAATACATGTCGAGGCAATTCCCCAGTTGATGATTAACGCTGAAATAAAGAATTCCATCAAACGTACTCTTGAGGTAACTACGGAGAAATTGAAGGATGTGGGTTCGAACCGCTCCCATGCACTTCTCTTCATCAGCAGCAAATTTGTTGGTTCGTACTCCTCCCGCACTGCACAGGGTCTGAGTGCATCCGACATTCTATTCCTCTCGCTTTTAGGAAGAACCCTTCAGAAAAACAAGAAAACTAAGCAGCTCAATCGCACAGTTGTGGTCTTCCTTGAGGGAGCGCATGCCAGCACTGTTTCTGGTTGCATTCCCTGCATAGCTCATTGCGCTGAACTAGAAAAAGGGGTCATCGTCATCTTCGTTGTTGAATATTGCAATTTGCAAGTAGCCAGCAATATATTCGACACATTCTTCGTGCTGCAGAAGATCCTCAATGTGCAGGTCCAGGGTGACACCGACGCCGTTAAGACTTCCTTTGACAATTTGGAAGTTTTTGTAAAACAAACATTGGATGCTCTCAAAAAGGCTAAGTTGCGTGGCGATGAAATTGAAACGAGTCACAAAAAATTCGCATCCAAGTGGGAGAACATCAAAAAAATGTACAGCGAATACTTCAAGAATTACGACAAGGAGATAGCTGTGCGCATAGAATCGAATATTCCACCGTTTCTGGAGGATCTCAAGTCACTCTTCACCTGCACCTGCTGCGACAGTAGCCAGATTGCCTTGGAACAGATTCCAGAAGTCGCTTCCTTTGTTGAGGGCAAGCTTTTAGAATTCTCCGAGTTTCTCAGTGTCAAAGCAGAACGGAATCTAAATATAGAATCGTATTTAGAGGAATTTCCCGGACTTGTTCACTTCATCTATATTAATCGAACTAAAGGCACAATGATTGCTCCAGATCTAACCAAGGAAGAGAAGATGGTTCCGATTATTCCACGAATTTGGTCGATGGTGGAGTTTACTCGTTCCTATCTGCAAAAGGGACACACTACGGTCATGTGGAAGGATAAGACCTTCAATTATTCGTACTTCCTTTGGTTCGAAGATCAGAACTCGGTTGCAATGAAACCCATCGATTTGCAGAGTCATTTCTACAACCACTCTGCAGTGAAGCCTCAACATGCACCAGGATTGTTGGCTTCGGACTTTTATCATCAATTTACCGAAATCGGATTTCCGAAAACCTCGCCGGGGAAGATCAAATGTTATGAGATTTTCTGCATGCATTTAGGCTTGGTAACTACGACATGCGCAATTGAACATTGTCGACGACTAGTTGCCACTATCGCAGATGTACTTGGAGAGGGTGGGGGTTCGGACATTGGGTAAAAACTTTATCTGTAGTTTAATATTCCATATTTTTAGCGTATCATGTTTTCTAGTCTGAAGAGTAAAGTTTTGAAATAAAAATTTTAAACAAAATAAAGAAGTAGTTTGTTTTCTTAAAATCAACTTATATTTGTTTTCAAATCAATTATTAACACTTGGTTCTTTGATTCTTTTATCCGCCACCAGCGACCCAAACGATGTTCTTGGCCAATGGCGGCTATTAATTTAAGACCATCTGGACTGAATGTAAGATTATTGACAAAGCCAGGCACAGGAATTTCAAGAATTTGTGTGAGTTTGCGGCCATTTTCACTTATTTGCCACAGTCGAATGAAGCCATCACACGAACCTGAAAAGTAAACGGTTCGAAAATGTTTAAAAATATCTTGAAATTTTGTAAAATGTAGGAAACGTTATTTTAAAAATTTGAATCAAATAGAAACATAACTAAATAAGAACAGTTTTGAAGCCTCCTGGATTCGTAACTAAATTGCAAATGCCTAAAAATAATTCAAAAGGTAAATATTTGAAGGTAAAATTATTGGGATTGAGATTTTGGGGTATGCCTCATTAAAATGTTCTTTTTAAATTTGTGTGTAATTTTTAAGCATCATTCCTCTATTATCGTTAAAATTTTATAAATTTTAGTTTTAAATTTTTAAGATCTTTTTTGGAAAGTTTTACGAAAATTGTATTTTTTGTCTGTCGGTGCGATGTGTTGTACGAGTTTTGAAGTTACGCAAACAAACCTCTGATGTTAATTGGATTGGATAAATATTCAGAATTTTGATTGTTGATCTTTTACATTTTGGCCAAATATGAAAACAGCCGTTGCACTTAACAAAAATATGGATTATTTCTTGTGACAAACTTACCTGAAGCAATTAAATCAGTATTCACAACAACAGCCAGTGCTGATATCCAGTTTGCTTCTCCGTTTGTTTGTAACCCATGCACAGTAGGTTGAGTAACAAGTGATTTTTTTTTCAATGCACTCCATATGCAAAGCGAACTACAAAGCAATATCAGGTTAGCAATCGTATGCTAAATTATTGTACTACATTATGCTCACCCATCGTTGCCGCACGAAACAAAATTCTCATCGTTGATAAACTTAACTCCTTCTATACTACCTCGGTGGCCATTGTAAATAAGTTGGGATTCTTCTGTTATTTTCCAAATCCTTAGACTACAGTCAATGCCACCTGAGGTTACAGCACGCTCCCTGGACAGGGCATCAATGCCTGTCACATGTGCTTGATGGCCGAATCTGTATGAAAATAAAATTAAGGTAGCAGACGAAACAAAACTCAAGGAAGGTGTAACTTACAAACTCTCTATGTACGCCATCTCGTCTACTGACCAGATCTTTACGGATCTATCTTTACTGCCGGAATACAGTTCATGTGTGTCTTTCCTAAAGACAAGTGCAGTCACTACATCACGATGTCCCTTGAAAGTTTTTAAATGTTTTAGCTCCTGAGGACACCAGATCTGAATATTGTTACCGCCCTCAGCGAGAGCTAGGAATTTCGAATCGGTCGACAGGCACATCGCAATCACATGCGATCTTCTACTGATTCCTCGATCTGGATCTTCGGTGTGTGGTAGAACATCGAATATACCAACCGGTCGAAGTGTTGTCACATCCCATTTGATGACGTGCTGTGTTTTGGCACCGGTAAAGAGAAACTTTCCATCGGAAGTCAACGCCAATGCTGTGATAGGAAGATATTGTTTTTTGTGTTTCAGAACTTTGTCTTTGCTGTAACCAACAATTGATGCTGCAATCTGTCGTCGCAGCTTGCCAACACTATCGAGGTATTCTTCTTGCAAACGATGCGACACATGGTCGTAGACTTCCTTGTCTTCGGCACGCGATTTTTCTTCCTTCTCAATCTCTTCGAGGTACTTCTTGGCTAGACGCAGTCTTTTATCTTGTGCAGTCTCTGGAATTTCCTCATCACTTATGTAGTTTTTGTTGTTGTTACCTTCTCCTTCACCACTATCGAAGGCATCATCACTTTCGATTTCTTCATCATCCTTTGGGTTGGAAGGTTTCTTGACTTTTTTTGGAGTTTTTGAAGATTTTGGCCCTTCTTGCTAAAATAATATGAATTAGATATGGTTTTGTTATATAAGGAACACAATTACCTTTCGTTTTTTTGATGTTTTGGGTTTATTTTTAAGAAAAAAAGATGACATTTTCTACAAAATTAAAAATATTAATATAATCGCGCTTAATTTATAAACTGTTCTGTTCGGTACACGTGAGAAATTAGTTTTTTGTTTTGACATTTCAAACTAACCTCTTTATTTTTTTTTTAATTCACAATAGTCAAGTTCTGGAAATAGATCTCAGATTTTGTTCCGTCTAAAAAAAAAAACAAACAGATTTGACATTTTTTTTGGGAATTAAGTGCGTTATTCTGAACTCAACACCACCTTCAATCAAACAACGCTGCAAAATGCTTAAAATACACTAATCCATTTAGATATATACTTATTTTAATTTACTTTGATGGGAGTGCAAATGCGTATGCAAATAATGTATAAATCGACATTTAAAGAACCAACCTGACATAAGAAGAGAACCCTTAAAATTTCAAGTTTTTTGATTGAATGGAAAGTAAAATCTGGGGCCTAGAACAAGATCAAACAAGTACGATTTTTTTGATTAAATGGAAAATATCAGTTAGCTTAGATCTCTTCATTTTTGTGAACTTAACTTGTTTCATAGATGAGAATTTAAGTTCACAATAGGTGTGTGTTTGTTCTTCTATTGAGCCTTGGAAAGTACTTTTTAGTACTTCCCAGTACATGATGAAACAACTTTCATTTTGTCAAATGTAAAAACTAACCTCAATATAAATGGAATTTTAGGCGTGTTTTATCGGAGGGAATTGGACGAAAAAACGACGTCGTCGCTAAAAAATCACCATGTTAAATACTACAACAACTAATCCCCTACGGGCTAAGCTAAACCCAGTTAATTTTCCGGGCTTAACTTAAGCACACAGAAAAACTGTGTTACCGGCGTATAATTTATATACTTGTTATCGATAGTTTGTATGAAATCTCCATTTTGTTTCTGTGATGCTGTCGATAATCTCTGTGGTCGTTTTTTCGTGCAAATTCCCCGGGCTTGCAAAAAAACACGTTTAGAATTGATGTATCAGAGCTGTCAAAATCATACAATGTATGATGTGTGTGATCTGTGAAATTGGCTCCATACCGCAAACTAACGATTTTTTTGTATTATTATTTTTAGTATAATTCTCTCGAGATATTAGCTAATTTTTTCATTTCGATTTGGTTTTTTAAAACTGAAATGTTTGAGACCCAAAGAGAATAAAATACATTGTCCATTTAAAGCTTTAACATTTATTTATTGGAAAATAATGACGATATAATTTTTTCCATTTATCTTAATTTATTACAAAATATTATTTTTGAACAAGATATTTTTATGAATAAATAAAATATTTTACTTAAAGATTATACCTATTAAAAAAATGGCTATATCCTAGACGATGTTCTTTTAAATACTAAATTTCAGATACATACAAATGCAAACATACTCGTAAAACATATGAATCTTATAGCTTAAAATATAAATTATTTATGATATGCATACCTTACCCACTCTTAAAAGGTATGTAGGTATACATTTTACCTAAGTTACATTTAATATTTACCTTAGAAATGTGTTGTTTTATTTTATAAAATCCAATAAAAAATGTTTTACACTTTAATACTTGAGCAATTTATTAGCTTAACAAAATTAAAAAAAAAGAATAATATTTACGTAAAAAAATAATCGGCATAAAAAGAATACAAATAATGTATGTTTGTTTTGTTCAATATTTGCTCAATTTAAATTAATATTCTTTGACTTCTTAGACCTTAATTACAGTCTTATTCTTTGTTAGATTAACATTGTAGATTTGAGAGTATGGAAAAAAAACTAAATACTTCAGTTTTTCTATTGTACATATATACATACATGATTTTTGAAACCTCATTGTTGAAATTGGATCTACATTTAACGCTTCTACATATGTAGCTAATGAATGTATTTTTGACAATATGTAGATATTACTTATTTTTTGGAAAACAATAAATTCATGATTTAATTTTTGTATGACATTTGAATTTGAATCACCAAACTATTTGCAAGTGATTTTTTTTGGTTGAAACTCTTAATAGAGCTGAAGGAGTCTTCAAGAAATGTTGATATTTCCTAAAGATTTGTGTTATTTCTTTCGGTTGAAATCCTAAATTTGACAATTTTTTTCACATGCTCTAGGTGAATTTGTATACATGATCCAGTCTGATATCTGTTTGGATTGTTTGAATTCAGAAAATTTCCATTGTGATTCACTCATGTTCACTTTAGTTGTGTTAGGAAAAATAGTAAAAAAAACCTTCAACAAAAAATATCCCTTATTAAATTTCTAAAAATTTCCTTGCTTTAAGCCTTGCTCTGGAATATGGATCAGAGTTTATAAACATGGTTAAGCTTTTGGATATGCATACCATTAAATAAGAAATAGCAATTTTTTTTCACATCTGTATTTATTAAATTTAAAAGTTCTAAAAACATAAATGGGAATTATGATTTATTCAATTTATTATATAAAATATTGAAGGTTTAGTCGACCAATTTGGAAATCTAACTAAAAAATGTTAACCACTAACTTCTTGAAATTATTTGGATGTCTAAGCATGTAGCATTTGCAGCGTTTAAATGGATGCTGCAATCGGAAAGAAACTCAAAAGAGAATTGCGGATAGAAATTGCAGTCGTCTAAAAGCAGTCTTAGATTATGGCTTTTCACTATGCCAGTAGACGGTAGATAGCTCTGTTCCCTTTACCGATCTATTTCTTTTTGGTGCCGGGTCGCGCTAGTATTTATGTTAATAAAGAGACAGACTCCTTAATGGATCGTTAGCCCGGGAGATATATTTATAATGCTTTGAGTGTACGTAACCGCTGATCAAAGTTGATGGAAAATAAATTGAGATTTTATATACCACTTCAATAACAGAAGATAAAAGTGTAAACATACATACTTGTATATATAGAGGGAAAATGACTGGACTGACTTGGAAACAGACTTTTCAGCCTAAGCAATGCTTTATACGAAATCTAACAGGCAAGCTAAAGAGATATGAGCTTCATTTAAAGCCTTGAGTTTTCAATTAATTTAATTTTATTTCCAATGAATACGTCCTCTCGATGAGGTTGTTGGTTGGTACGAAATCAAGGATATGTATACAAAATCTATGTAATGAATCAAACAGAAGGAATTTTATGTTTTTGTAGGAGTTTATAAACATACATTTTAGTGGCTGAGTTTTCTCCCGTTTTTTTTTTCAGTCAATAATAATAATTTTTCTCGCAATTTTTGATGAGAAAAAAAAAAACTTATAATTAACTTAAACAATTTATAACACTAACTCTATAAATAAAAATTAAATCTCTTTTATAACTTCCCAAGCATCAATGATTGGAAGTCTGAGTATTTTCTTTGGAATCACATTGACATCACCAAAATATCTTAACTATCAGAAGTTGGCCGTTGTCTGACTATCTTACAACCACTATTCGAGGCACAACTTTCCTGATTGATCATTTGATGGTGTTCCTGATGATTTTCATCTGGGCCACTTCCAGTGAATATATGAACAAAACTGGAATGCTTAACCGTTGGAAAGATAAAATTGCTCATAGTTTTTAGCGGACTGAATCTCTCGCCTAAATTATTACTATTGTTATTGTTGTTGTTATTGTTATTACTACTACTTAAAATATTTATGCTATTATTACTATTTGACGATATAAGTTCTGTGTCACCGGTGCAGCTGCATGATCTTGTTATTCTACACTTAGCACGGGTGCCAACCAAACCAACCGATAGTCGAGAAGATTTTCTAAATTTCGGTTTGTGTCCCGGCGACAGGGGGTTTGTGTCATTTTCTATCACAAATATACTCGGCGATTGCATGCTATCGGTGTTCATAGTGAGAGGTGGGCAGTTTTCGAATTCTACATTCGAAGGACTATAGCTGACTGTAGTTTCACTAGAAGCTGGAATTAGATGACTTCGAGGAATTTCAAAATCACTCAACGAAGAATCGGTCAGAGCACTTTGGGCTAATTTGTACTTTTCATTTATAGAATCGTCATCAGAACGAAATCTGTCACGAATTGTTGTGGCAGTTGTTGCTTGACAACCACTATGTTCGGCATTTAGGAAGACTTCATCGTAGTCCAGATCATCGGGACTGGATGAGTAATTGTGGTTGTCATATGAATATGGACTTTCACGTCCTTCGATTGAAGACGATGGATGTTTTTGTGTGTTTTCATCTTTTTCTGCACGGGTAGAAACTTCGATAATATTCCAAACACCACTATCTATCTCAGCTGTAGCTGACGCAACTGCAGCAACCGTCTGATGGACTCCAGCAAGGCTGTTGGTGATGCAAGAAGGACTGCGAGGACACACTTTGACGGTTAGGTCGGATTTTAAAGTTTGCTGTTGTTGTCGCAACCAGATGGGTGAATCTAAAAGAAAGAACAAATTATGAAGAATGTTTTAAAGGTCACTAAAATATGAAGCCTTACCGATGTAAATTCTCGTTTGTAATGAAGATCTTTTATGATCAATCGATTGCAAACGATGTTGACTAGCCAAAGAAAACCTATGTGCTACTTCTACCGGTTGTTGAACTTCCACACCAATCACCTTCAAAATCAGCGTCTTGAGAGCTGCCCTGAAATCCTTTAAATGATAAGCATACAACACCGGATTAACAGCCGAGTTCAGATGTGACAAAATTATACAGAAGAACGTTAGCTTGGGATGAACAAAACAGCTAGGGCAAAAAGCTTTAATACAATTGATCGTATATAGCGGAATCCAACAGATCATGAAAAATAAAACAATAATCGAGAGATTTTGTGTGGCTTTAACATCCCTTTTTCTAGCTGCACCCAGGACTCGAAGCATTGTCCCACCATGGCACATTCGATTATTTACTGAATGAATCTGTGTTGATGATGATCTTCGGCTGCAATCGCCAACTGGATTCATGGTAACAATTTGTTTTAGCTGTTTAAAATAAAAAAAAAAACTTGTTATCAGTGAGAATTTTAATGAACAGAAGTTAAAAGACAAACCTGCTTAATGATAACACGATATATATGGGCATAAAAAGCCAACAGGAGGAGGGCTGGAGTAATTATTGTGGCAAAGTAGAGAAAAACAAGATAGTTGTAATCCATGACTTTTTCAAAAAGACATGATGCATTGTTTTCAACATCGGCGTGCCAACCAAAAAGTGGTAAGAAACCGACTATCGTTCCAGCTACCCAACACATAGAAATTATACCTGAAAGTAGAAAAAATATGATTTCAAAAAAAAATGTTAAAAACAAAAATGTTGTATTGATAATTCTGTAATGACTTTAAAGAAATAAAAAATTTGTCCAGAACTTAGTTTTCAGTCAGATCTTCTTAGTAATTAAGATTCATAAGTAAGAAAAAATTAAATTAATTTTTTTCTCCTCTCTTTTTCGCACTAGAAACTTTTTAGCTATAAGTTAATTAGTATTTTCAACATGCGACTAAAAGTTTGCAAATTGCAACTGCTCCTTTAAATTAACTTTCTCTCTGCTTTATTAACGACAGTACTTCACGTTATAAAATACATAGACCAGAAAATGCCTTCCTATTCATTCATAAAACATAGCCACACACCCATGTTATCCTAGGTTAATAAAGCGGAACGTAGATATAGTAGGTACTGCATTTAATGTTCTAGCAAATGTGGTAAAATGACTCGTCCTTAATTTTCCAATACCTAATTGAGCATTGATATTGATAACTTTAATGGCTTGCATGTGCGTATGTTCGTACCATATATATGTATCTACTAGAATTGGACTACCAACATCAATGTCTATGCACTAAAATAGAAATTCGTCATACATATAGTAGTCTTTTCGTAAAGTTTCTTCCGTCAGTATAACGTGATGGTACAATTCTAAGAAGGAAGGAGGCTTGGCTATTTGACGTAGTCTCTGAAGTGAATAGAAACTAATTACTTTAAGTTAAATACCCTCAATGAGCTTTTTAATATATAAAATATATGTACATATATGTACGTCGTACATAATGTATGTATATATGTCTTGCTTAAATAAGGACGTCATGTTTAATATAGCTTGGGAATACTTTTAAGGATTCTTATAAATAAACATGTTTAGATATTTATATAAATATATGATGAAAAGTAAAGTATTTTTAGAAGTGTTAGAAACATCAGTTGTACAAAACTAATATATAAAATATGTATGTAAAAAAATAAATAAATTAAATTGGGTGACGTGACAGCTCGTTTAGAGCCAGGGCCTAGTGATTTACAACTCTCAACCATTTCTGTGTGCGTTTTATTGGCAGGAATGGAGGAGACCAAATAATTTTCTGCTGAATCCAAACGGCTAAGGTTAGAAGCACTTTTTTATGAGAAGAGATCTCTTGGAGGATTTGTCAATTCCTCATAAGAAGGAGTGGGTAACCCCTGAAAAAACATTTGCATTTTTTTATTTATAAATAAAGGGTTTTCCAATAAGAGGTTTTATTTTGATATTAAAAAAAAACAGTATTTTTTAAGTGAAATCAATGGATGTTTATTTCATTGTAAAGAAGAAGGTATGCTATTAACAATGGAAAACGATATCAGCCAAATGGCTACGTTTGCAGCACCATATCCTTTTCATGAAATTTTCCAATTTGCACATTGCGGCTGCATATCCTCGATAACTGCACGAATTCCATTTTGAAGGTCTTGAATCGATTGTGGAGCATTGGCATAGACCTTATTTTTCACGTGGCCTCAAAGAAAAAAGTCTAAAAGTGTTAAATCACAAGATTTCGGTGGCCAATTGTGATAACCTTTTCGAGAAATAACACAGTCAGAAAATTTGTCTTGCAAAATTGCGATTGTTCCGTTGCTTGTGTGGCATGTAGCGCCATTTTTGTGGTGAATTTTAGCAATTTCAATGCGTTGTTGAAGCGTGTATCGTTGCATTTTTAGTAATAGTGTAGTTTTTACTTGTCAAATGTCAAAAGATGACAGCTTTAAAAGTGACAGCTGACCAAATAGCGGGCTATTCAAAATGAAACATCTTATTGAAAAATACTTTATGTATATAAAACATTATATAATCAATGCCTTCAACGCATTGCAATGCTTGGCTGTAGGTACTAAAAGTAAACTCATTTAAAAACATAACGGCATAATAAACCAAAATTTATTTATAAAACCAATTAGATGGTATGGCTACATGTAATTGAATTAAATACATAAAAAGAGACGATAATTTTTCAATTCAATGAGTTATTATTGGTTTCTTTTGGGGTGCGAGGCTTCGTCTAACTAAGTTTAAGGGAAAATTATATTTTATTAATAATAATAAGGAATATTCTCAGCATGGAGCCTTAATGCCTTTAACGCGTACCATTGACATACAGTGGGGTAGAATTTCATTAAAGCTGTTCATTAAAATTATAAAGAAAGGGGCTTGAAATCTTGCATGAATTTTGATACCAATTTATATTGATGTTTTGAATCAACTTATGGGACAAGCTTACTTTAAAAAGAAATATTTTCGTAATATAATATAATTATAATATACCTAATAATTTGTAATTCATGAGTTTTAAAAACAAAGTTTGAAGAAATATTATAAATCAAAAGAAGTTTTAATTATTAATAATTTGAGATTATTGAAATACAAAAATTATTGAGATAAAAAAAAAACGTGTTCATTTAAAAAAAATTTCATTAATAAATATCAAAGGGCACTTATCTTATCCATGTTCTATTTTCGACCCCCCTCTAACTTTAGTACAAGGCTTACCAAGTACCTACAGGCTACAGGCGTCTATAACTAAATTTCAACTCCTTAGCATAAGTGTTTCCTGAGATATAAGGCTTCAAAAATCGCAAAAACCGTAATTAATTGACTGAAATACTATCAATATTATGTAGCATTTCCCGGCACCGCAGAATCTTGTAATTTCGCATGCAAAAAAAAAAGCAAAAATTCAATCCGCCCACTTTCTCAGAATTGCCATCAACTATATGGAGCACCTCCGATTACTGTAGACCAGCGGTTCCCAATCTTATTTAGTCGCGGAGCACTTTTCAGGCAAGAAATTTCTCGCGGAGCACTTGCATGCGCGTATGCTATTTTTGGCAGTTACAATTATATAAATGTATGTAGAAAATGCAATAACTGGTTTTCATATTTTTTACATTTTATTTAATTCAAGAAAGAAGTTACTTCAACGAAAATAAATAACAAAGTGAATTTTAAAAAAATAGAGAATTTAATAAAACACGCCTATTTATTATGTATTTTATATGTTCATTTAAATAAATAGCTCCAGAAGCTTTTTTTAGCCTTCAGTGAGAACAATGTGCCTGTTTTGTTTTGCATAATGCTGGTATTAAATTTGGGACAACTGCAACCGAATATCTGGCTCTGCATCGAGAAGGGACCTATATTTTGTTTTGGTTTCAACGAAGGCAGACAATCTTAATTTCGCACATGTATGTTGTTGGAAATGGCAGAAGAATTACTTTGGCTTTAGTCGACAAAATTTTGAATTTGTCCTTCAACATACACCAGAATTCTAACAAAGACTTCTTCGTTTCAAAATTTCCCTTTATCGAAGAATCTGATATCAAATCAATCAAGCACTCAAATTACAACAATGTCAGAGTATGTGGCTTTTCGAACGCGGCAGAATATGGGTTTGCAACTAACACGTTTTCCTTAATATTTGAGTGATACTTTTCCGGAAAAAAGTACACTTAAACGGGTCATTCATTTCGTGGTTTCAAGTTGGAAGTTGTCATTTGAAGTGTCATAATATTATAGTTGAATGTTTGCCATTTACGATAATGGCTCGCTTAAAATCGAACAACGCGTTAAAATTATTAAAACGCGCATTACGCGATGATTATTGTCGTCATAATGTGAAGAAATTTGAAAAGAGTGGAAGCATTACTGATGTCGTAAGGCCATGTGCTTGTGCATCATTGTAATGCACGCTCATTTGAAAATATTGCTGCTGCGAGTGCAAGTGTTGCTGATGATCCGAATTTATCGATTTCCCGGCGTTCGCAGCAATTAATCGATTTTTTTTTGGCCGCCGATTGAAGATCATGACGTGGACGATAGTTGGTTCCAACAAGATGGGGCAATAAGCCACAAAACACGACCAATTATGTCTTTATTACGTGAGAAGACCGTGTTTACGCCAATAATCCCCGAACTCTAGACCCATTAAAAACCAACATTACTTAAGTTATGGCCGAGATACCGCCCGAAATGTACGAAAAAGTGGTTAAAAACTTTAAAATGAAATAAAATTTTCATCAAAAATGTATCGCTGTCTGTGTTTTATTTAGTTTTACTTTCGAAACCGAAAAATTAATGACCCTTTACTATTTCTTTATATTTCATTATCATTCAACTAATATTATAGTTGCGTCCGGACACACCATTTAAACCCAAAAATGGTATTTATTTATTCTACGTTAATTTTGTTTGTATAAATACTTTAGTATTTTAAAAATTAAAACAGTTTGACCTAAGAAAGATATCCCTAATTCCCTACACATGCTAAAATATTTCAAATTGCGCTTCCGTCCATGTATTTAACCACCACTTTATATCAAAATACCATTAGCCGTTTTTAAAGCTCAAAATCTATTACCAAACTTGTTTTTTCTTTTTGATGAAAATAGCTATATACCAATACTATACTACTATTTATATTGACAAAGCCGACGCAAAATTAAAATTTGAATTCCAGATACAATGGAAAATGTAAATAATAACACACTAAAACGTGCAATGTGTGCAGAAACGTATTTTTGCTGCGCAAAACCACTTTTGTATTTAAATGAAAATAAAATCTGAATAAAATTCATAGACATAAGTATATATGCATACCTACATACATTAATTTTCCTGTTCATTGAAAAAGACAAAGAGTGCTTTTATTGTCAAAAACCTTCGCAGAGCAAACAAATAAAAAATGAGCAAAAAAAGATAAATACACGCCAGTAAATTGAAAATAAAGAGAAACTACTCACCAATTGCTGTCTTCGTCCTGACATTCCTTGAATATGCCATCGGATACAATATGGCCCAATATCTGTCCACAGATACAGCTACCAAACAAAAGATCGATATCGTGCACAGAACAACCAGCAGAGATACTGTAAATAGGCAGGCATGTAAATTCCTTGGCAGTCCCACCGAGGCCAAAACCGCGAACGGAACACCCAACAATCCCACCAGAAAATCGGCAATGGCTAGCGAAACAATGTAGTAGTTCGTCCGTCTACGTAACTTGCGTTCACGATGGAAGACAATTATCACCATGAGATTGCCAACGATGGCAAATACGGCAACGAGAATTTCAAAAACGACATATGGAATGTTCAGTTGGGTGGAGAATTCTTCGTCATCGAAATTATAGGGATGGGGAGATGGCTGTATGAAAGGTAGGTTGAGAAGGTTTGCCGAAATATTTGTGTCGTAAGCTGTAGCGTAGGGAAAAAATCTGATATCGGACATTGCTGGACCGCGCGTTTTGAGTCGATGACTGAAATTATCCTTGTCGAGAGCTTATTTAGCTTTTCCGTTAAATTAGGTCTTATTCAATTATCCTTATGAGTTTTCAGCCATGCACACACATCAGAGACTTATAGTTATGTTGATTGCAGGCAGTTCGTTTATGTATTTTATCCTTTCAAAAATGAATGCGCTGTAGTCTATCTTGACTGTATGAGAATCTTTGTGTGTTAATCCTTTGGGAAATTCAAAAATTTGAGATTTCAAAACGTCTTTCATGTGTAATTCTTGGCCGGAAAATTGACAAGTAACTTCCTCATGGGGCGCAATGCTGTGTTTGTGTTAAAGTAATTTCCAATGGTGATAGGAGGGATGAAGGACATTATTGAATTGTAAATGTATTTGTATTTGTTGACGTATGAATCCATTCGTTTAATTGAAAACAATTATTTCGAGGCTTTTGAAATTATCTTTTTGTTTAAGTTTTGCAAGGACCAAACATGATGATTGGGGTAGTAAAATTTTGTTTTGATTTGGTTTAGTTCTGAAATGAGAGCAAGCGAGAAGGAAAATGTTAATGAATTGAATATTAATTATTTTCAAAGTATGTGACGCAGCCATATATTAAATAGTACATGGGAGGATTAATTATGTACGATGTCAATCATAATTATAAGAAACAGCTGCCACCGATAAACCTATTTTGCAAACTGATTAGCTCACTTTTAGGGAGAATGACATAATTTGATTATGTAATAAGAGATAGAACATTCACTGTTTGTTAGTTTCATTGGGAATAACTGATTTTTTTTTCACATCAATTTGTTAATAAGGTAACCTGATGGGAAAACAAAAAAGTTGCAGAAAATATCGTGTCTCTTCTGAAGTTAAAGAAAACATAAACGATTTTGGCGTATTTAAATTTATATGTGAATGTATTATGCGACCAATTTTATGAATAATTATGCAGACTTTTTTGGTCGATTTGAAATTAAATAAATAAAATTAAATAAAAATAATTTATTAAAATATAAAATTTAAGACATCATTTTAAATATAAAAATGTAAATCCAGCAAACATTTTTAAAAGTAAGTTTTTTGTTTTAAATAATAAAAATAGTTTGAAAAATAATTTCACAATAAGAAGTCGTGAATAACGACGAAACGTTGGGAAAAAGATAAAATAAAGTTTGTTTTATTTGCATTTAATTTCAAATCGACCAAAAGCCTGCATAAACGATTTTGGCAAATTTAAATTTAATTTTGTTTGAAGGACCAAAATTATTTATACCTTTTTGCCATATTTTAGCAATTTACGAAATTTTTATTTTCCCAAAAACCTTTCCTCAA
Organism: Epistrophe eligans; assembly: GCA_951394125.1. Taxonomy (NCBI): domain Eukaryota; kingdom Metazoa; phylum Arthropoda; class Insecta; order Diptera; family Syrphidae; genus Epistrophe; species Epistrophe eligans. Next base: position 91,010,699 of record OX596029.1, read on the forward strand.
AAGAGAAAAAAAAGGCACCTCCTATTAAACCATTTTATTTATTTTATCTTTCCTCGAAAACGGTTAGACTGATTTTTATCAAATTATTATGTGTAATTTAATATTATAAAGTATAAATTTTATACCAAAATATTAAAAAAAAAAATATTTTTTGGATTTAAAAAATTAATTTAACTTTTTTTTTTTTAAATTTCGAAAAGGAACTCTGTTGGATTTTTCTTAACTTCTTACCAAGTGATTTTTTACTATTATTTAGCAGCTTTTAAACAAAAATAATTTTCATAAATTAAAACTTTCGGGACCTACCATTCATATACATATGTTTAAAAACCCTAAGGAAAATCCTATTTTTTTCAGAAACGAGTCCTACGATTTTGATAATTTTTTTGTTAGTTTAAGAACGATTTACTGTTAAACAAAAACAAATTTTACTTTAAGTCATTATTCACGTTAAGTACCTCCTATATTCAACTATTATATGTATATAAAAATATGTAATAGATATGTTTCAATTCAAAAACTGGTTAATGATTTTTTTTCTCAATAAAATTTTATAAATAAAGTTTTAATTCATAAAAATGTTTACAAAAGTTTATTTTTATAATTTTTTTTTCACACCGCTCCAATAATTTTAAATTATTTTCTCATAAATTAAGATTTGTTAAAGAAATCAGATCGCGTTGCGTTGATGGCAAAACAGCTTCAGAAGTTATTTAATCAATTTATTTATTTATACAATTTATTTGTAATTAAAAAATCAATAAGTCAATTTATTTATGATTAAAAAAATTTAAACTGATTCTAAAGTAAAAATAATCTATGGCGCTTCATTCTTCTTGGATTTTTAAAACCTCTTAATCCGCTACCGTTTCGTAAGCAATCATAACTTCGGATTTAATCAGAAAACTTCACACAAGCATGTTAACCATCAAAACTCGAACGATTCCATTTACACAGCTTTTAACTATAACAATTGATTTTATACACTTCATTTCATTTATTCCATGTATTTATTCAATCAATGCAAATTTTTGTCTGTACAAATTAAATATGACACAAATTTATGTTCCACACTTAACAAATAAAAAAAGAATTTAAATCCATGACTGGGTTGTGTGAACTTGTTCATAAATTACGTATTATATGTAATACCTAGTGTTTAAGGTTATGACTTTATGAGTTATCAATTTTGAATAAAATATGCGAGGCATTTAGAATAATAATGGTCCAAGTCTACCCTAAAACCGATTAAAATCAAGTTTTTCAAGCTGTGTTTTCAAAATTATAAGCTACATACATATGTATATGTATTTGAAAAAAAAAGAAGTTTTTTTCCATGAATTTAATTTGCTCCTTTTTCCAAAAAAAAATTTGGTATTTAGCCGGAAATGTTCAAAATACCAAAATAAACTAAAAATGGACGTAGACTATTATTATTGTGAACGCCTCATATATGAAAATCAAAAATTAAATCTAAATGAATTATGTGTGCAAACTAAAATATATGTATCTAATACTCTATGGCGAAAAAAGAGTTCTGTAAATGTAGTAGATATTCGTAAAAAAAAAAGATTTGCTACTTTAAATTACTTTATTTATAAGGGTCAGGGTGTAAACATTTTCAAAAACAATTTGTATAAAAAATAATTTACAAATCCTATACACTTGCTGATTTTTATTGTAAATAAAACCAAATTCTATGTACATCATCAACAGCAGAACATTGTTATCATTCAATTATTATTTTCAATTTTTACAATGTAAAACATTTAAATTAAATGAATAATTGAAAACAGGTTGTGTACAGGTTATGTGCACCATTTTGTGACCGTTAAGTCGGAGATGATTGGATGTACCAAAAGTTCTGTGATTGGCAATATATCTCTAGTAGAAGATTCTGCCTCACTATTATTTTCAATGAAAAGCATACATTTGTTTAGGTATAGTGTAAGTGTAAACGAAAAATTTTTACATGAAATTATCTATAATGAAATTGAAAAAAATTAAATTATTAAATCTTAGATGAGTTTTTTACGCTTTAACTTTTAGTTGTCAAAAATAAATTGAAAAGAACTAAACTATGGAGCTTCCACTATCGACAAAAAGAGAGGGATACTATGCAGCTATGCAGCGCTATGAAAAATTAAACTTCTATAGTGCTGCCCTCTCTATTTCGATAGTTTTTTTTGGCACGTATGGCGTATGATATCTATCAAAAAATTTGTAAAGTCGTTAAATTAAGTCAGGATTAAAATTTTTCCGGAGTTAACACGGATTTAATTAGAAAATTGGAATGATTTCGCACTGAAAAACTGGGTGCAAGAGTATAACATAAGAAATAGAATGGAAAATGTGTAATTCGAGAGTCCATATGCCCAAATGAAATTAGAATCTTTGAGTTAATTAAAAAAAAAAATGCCTGAATTCTAAGTTCAAAAGAGGGATACTCTGAACACAAAATAATATAGGTCACAAACGTTAGATTTTAAGACCCCCTTAAAATAATCAGGATGTATGTGTATGCATATGTTTCAGAGCGATTAACATAATTATCTATATCTCATGTAGATTACAATATCTTTTTGTCTCTTAAAACTCTTCTCCTAAAATAAGCAGTAGGTAAGCTTTAGTTCTTTATAATTACTTTCTTGGGAATTAAAATAAAAGTTTCTTTTCTACGCATACCGATATGTTATATTATATGTAATATGTATACCTTCACACATAATTTGTATTTAATCCACATCAAAGTATTAGAACTTCTTACATCTGTTAAGCTGGTATATTAAATATACAACAACTCGCTCAACAGAACAAAATTTCTACAACACTGCCTCAAGGGTGAAATGTAATTGTTATACTTTTTTAATCCTTTGGTGTTCTCATTCAAGTGAATTCATGTAGGATTATAAGTTTTTGCATTGCATTTCATTATATTATAAAGTTATATGCATATGGAATGTAATGTTATGTTCCTAATGAGCCACCGTAAAATTGTGTATACGCATTTCAAACATATTTGTGTTTCTATACAGAAAGCTATAAGAAATAAGGTTTTTAGTAAAATAAATTAGTCATTCTATCAGAAAAATAACTTATTAATAAATAATTTAATTCAATTTGTTAAAGTTAAAAAATTGTTTGACTAAATTGATTTTTTTCGAAGATGCCTGGAGATCTAATATTAGAAAATATGTAAACATTTTTTTTTAATGAATATTTATTTTAAAAGTTTGGTTCTCCATAAAATTTGTATTTTTATTTTTATTTTTTCCAAATGAATTTTCCTTCAATAGATGTTTAAAGCTCTACACACACTAATTTATATAGGTACTTTTATTTCTTCGTATAAGACTGTGTGTTTTTTTCATACGCTTAGTTTGGATAATTTGATTAAAAATATTACGTATACGCCACAGTGAACTCCGTAGAATTATTTTTGCAGAATAACTATTTTATGGCTTAAATATTGTTGTTTTTTATTGTACGAACAATAAGTTATTTTTGATTATATCTACGATCATATACGAGGAGTATATTGTTTAATATGGAATTTATTGAATTTTTATTCAAATTCCATTGACATAAAATTTTCGTTTCTTTTTATTACTAATAAATAGCTTATAAGAATTTTCCTTAAGTTCTAAATATGTTAAAACAAATATATCATTTCACAAACTTTTTGTGTAGGTATATGATGTCTCCAGTAAACACAAAGCAAAAGAAGTTTGTGTATTTAATTTATAATATGTAGATAGTATTATATTTGATTTTTAAGAAACATAGACCGTATAGTTACACGGTATGTATGGTCCTTAGCTAAAATCCAACATGGATTGTCTGGATCAAGTTGGAAGGAATAGAAAGATAGACAAGAATTTTTCTTGGAAGAGTTGAATGAGAATAAAATGTTTATATGTCATGAAACGTTATCTTTTTGAAATCGATTACTCGGTTAGTAAATAATTTCAAAATATACACACGTAGCGCCTCATTGTTGTGTGTATTTATTATTCACTGCAGAAATGGTAATTTTTTTGTTCACAAACTCATTAACTCTTTATCCTTGTAGGTAAATTTCGATAAAAATAATTGGGTCAAGACGAAGCTCTGATGATAAACATGGTCCAATATATTTGAATCCTATTTCTGTGGGCTTCAGGTCTTTCTTTCTTTATCTACTTTTTGATAGACGACGTTTCGTACTTGTTTAAGTACTTCTTCAGGTCTCTAAAATTTTTTAAAAATTAATATTTATTTCTACTAAATATATATATAATACCTACATTCTGTCCTAAAAATTATTTGGAAAAAGAATTGTGTTTATATCTATTTTGTAATCTATTATAAAATTATATTTATCTTTTTTAATTTGAATATCTTGAAAAAGACGTTTCAAATTATTAAATTTTAAATAATAATATTTAATTTTGTACACAATTTCAAATTATTCAAAATACTCATAAATAAAAACAAAGTTAAACATAAAATATTAACTATCTATCAATAAATTGGCCATAGATATTACTAAGACCTGCCAAGTCCGATCGTCTATTAACTGTATTTTCAGTCTTTAAAATATGCAGCATTTCTATAAACATTCTTTTATTGTAATGTTTTTCTGTTTGTAAAATTTCTACATTACTAAAGTCTGGTCTATGTCCTTCATCTATACAATGTAATGCTAAGGCTGTTTTTTGAGAGTTTCCATTATTTATATCAGATTTATGACCTGATATACGGTTTTTTAGTTTCTGCATTGATGTTCCTACATAAACAGAAGGATAACCTATTATTGACGTCAAATTTAGTACCGCAATCCTAGCTTGGCACTAAAATTCCTTACCCCTCAAACCTGTGGTGTTCCCAGCTTGACGTCAAGCTAGGAGCACCAAAATAGCACCTAATTCCCCCATCATAAGTTTTTTTGAAATATTGCGTTTGGTTGTGTGGTGTTCCTAGCACTTAATTCCTGCATCATTAGAATTTCGAAAATCAGTTGTGGTGTTTCCAGCTTGACGGACCTAAAAATTACGATAACTGATGTAGCAAAAATTTTTAGGAATCAATGAAAACCTAATTTTTTTTTGTCAAAAAACCTTCCCTTATTTAAGAAAAGGTAAAGGATTTTAATAAAGATGGTTATGGTTCTTTTTCTATTTTAAGTAATGTTTTTAGAAAATTGCCCTTCCCAATCAAACGTGGAGTGATATAAAAGACACCCTCTCCTATACGTTGTTTTTCTTCGTTTAGAATTTTGATGCATCTTATGCAGTTTGAAATCGTAAAACGAAGTTAAAATCGAAAACTGGTCCTTTCGATTTAGAATCACCAATAAATGTCAACTCTCATAGAATCATTTATTTTAATTTCATAAAAAGTTAAAAATTTTTTTCTTAATCAAAAAATTTTTTGTGGAAAATTCTTAAAGGCAATAGCGCAAAATTTTAAACGATTTAGTACGATGTTAAAGCATTTTTATAATGACAAAATGGCTTTAACATCGTACTAAATCGTTTAAAATTTTGCGCTAATATTATTTTAACTTAAAAGGTCCCATTTTTGGCTTTTATCGTTTAAAACAGTTTTTGCTAAAATTTTGTTTCACCAAAATATAGACCATACCTACAATTTTTTGTTTTATCAAAATCGATAGAACAGTTTCCCAGAAAAATTACCTTTTTTATAAAAGTTGTATCGCATATATCGTTATTTTGGGAGCCAACAAAAAATTTCAGCTTCCCCTCAAGAAAATCAGAAACAAAATCTTAAGCTCCGAAATTGAAAAAAAAATCGTTTCAATGGTTTAGATTGCAGGTCGAGATATAAACAAACAGAGACAGAGATTCAGATAAATTAATGGATTGCAGGACCCACTTTTATCATATTGTCTTTCATCCTTATTATCATGTTTCATTGAAATCTAAACTTTCCCCAAATTAAATACCTACATACATTATAATGTATATCACAAGCAGAGCACACCATGAGCCAATTCATTTAAAATTCAATTAAGATCTTAAATCCTTGTGTTTTTATAAAATCCCAATATTGTAAAATATAAAAGACATACATATTTATTTAGGCAATTTCAATAAACTTCAAGTACTCAGATTACTGATTAAATATTCATCCAAAATCGCAAATACCTTTACATAAAGTTAAATAAAACTCTGAAAAAAAAAAAAAAACATTTTTAAGGTTCTCGAATTTCCATATTTTGTCGAATATATGTACACACCAAAGCAACTGGTGTCAAGTGCTTTCGCCTTTGTAAAACCACTCACATAGCCAAATGGCTTGGAAACATTTAATAGTCCTTAATGTTGCGTGAAAGGCTACTAAAATACCATTACAACAAATCCTTCCCATATACATATGCCAGAGCCTCTCTATCCTTGCTTTTGTCCTGTCTTAGTCTCTATTATATAGGCACTTCTTCTTTTCGCCCCAGTTCACACAAAGGATATTTAAGTTAAAAGTATCGACACTTAAATCAGTATTCTGTTTCCTTTTATACCACAATTTCAACAAAATATTCAAATTTTAATTTAAATTAATGTGAGAGCTCACGAAATAGATTTGTTTGCCAAAAGCTTGCAAAGTTAACACTGATAAATAATAATTTGATACAAAATTGTCCTTGAATTCAAAACCTAAAAATATGAACCGCAGAGATCTTTTGGCGTGTCCTCCTACATACAACTCATTATATGATAGCGAATTTAGTAAAATGTTTATGGCTTAAATATTATGTGTCTAATAAAAATCTATCGTTGGTTCGCTGCTGCTTTAATTACCACTTGGCTCGTTTCGATTTTTATGAGTTTATACTTTTGACCAGGCACTTGAGCTTGAAATATATGTACATACATACTTAGCACTTTCAATAGAGTAGAGCACTTAATAATATCGAAATTGGGGGCGGCAGCGGCGTATTATTTACTACTTTAATGAATTTCATTGTACGAAAGACTAGACAACTTTATTGTAGGAATAACCTTTTTCTGTGCATCATTGAAATTCTGATAAGTTTACCTCTTCTTTAAGAATACAAAAAATAATGATGTGGAAGGAAAGTTAATGTTTTCTTATCCTTGAAAGGAGAACTTTAGAGACCTTAATAATACCTACAGTTTTAAAATTGTATTGAAATTTAGACCGAGTGGCACTTTCTTTTTGTAAAAAAATAAAATAAATTTAAGTAAAGGATTAGGGCACTTTTGGGGGAGAATGGGGAATCTTTTCGCATGCTTTTTCAAAAGGTCTGGTTTGCAATATAGCAAGGGGTTTTGAGTGTGAATATTTGTTATTATCGATTTTCATATGAGAGAAATCTCTGGGGCTTATGTGTTATTGATAGCATGGATTTGAATGTAAGTATCTATAGTAAATCGGATTTGTGTTGTTTTTTTTTTTATTGTGAAGAAAGGATTGAAGAAAGGTTTCGAAATTTTTGTTTATGTTTTCCCTAAAAAAAAAAAATAAAAATAAATTAACTAAATCAGATACAATATGTGATTCAATGGAAATGAATTTCATTTTATAGTTTGACTTTCAAATGAACAGAATTATTTTCTGCTTTGATCCTATGTAAATATATTTTTTAATGATATGAAATTTAACACGTGATCTTTTTGTATGGGACGATAAAATAATACTGATATTTTTTTTAATTCTTCAAATTTGTTCAAAATAAAGAGTGCTTTTTTGAAGTGGAGAACTTTAAATTGGTAACATTGTTTTCTGTGACAGCCAATTCAAACCTTCAATAATTGTTGACATTTCTTTTGAAAAACATGGTTAATTTGGAAATATTGAAGAACGATTAATTACCGCAAATTAACTGGCCATCTCATTCGTGCTATTTGACGTCATAAGATTATTTTTTCTGGCGATATCTAAAGTCGCATATAAACCAGAGACTTGAAATCTAACATTTGACGCTTAGCTGTCAAATTAAAATTGTACTTCTAGTTTATGCCATGTACGTACTATCCTTGGCAGCCACATACTAAAAATCATATTCAGACGTTAATGTCATAAAATTATCGGTCAAATAAATATTAAAAATATTTTTCCATGTTTTATTTCAATTTAAAGTTTTCCCGTTATAATTTAAAGCATTTTTAAGCATATACTGGAAACGCCTACATAATCCGAGAGATTTTTCAATTTCAAGAAGGTCAGAAAAGCCATTATGTATTATAAATGTTCCATACTAGAAAAAAAAACGTACCTAAGAATCTAAACTATTTTCTGCTTTGACATGAAGAACAAATGAAAAAAAAAAGAATATGTTACAAAACCAATTTAAAAAAGGCAACTTTAAATCTATAAAATCATATACCTATATAGAAGACTTAATGGTGTGAGAAATTGTAAATGAATGGCACCTAAACCCATTTGTGTCTGTTCGCATTTGCATTTGAAATCTTTTTTTCTTTTAATTCCATATATACATACAAAGCTATCAAGTTCTCTTGCCTTAAAGTGAATCCTTGATGCCCTTTGCAAGAATAAATTAACGCGGTTTTGACTTTAATTCATTTTTTCGTTGTCTCCGTGTATAACTAAATGTATATACGGTTGAGCGCCTTTTTCATGTTTTCCCATTCTCATTCTTTAACTTTTATGTAATTAATTTATGTACCAGGCAACTAACCAACCCATCAACCTAAAATAGTTTTTCAAGGACAAACACTCACAAGCAGAGTTGCCAGAGAATTAAAAAAAATATAAAAGACGTCCATTAAAGTGTTGATGATTTAAAATACAAAAAAAAACAAATACTTTCAAATGACACAGAAAGTTCGTATACAGGAAGTTGAGATAAAATAATTATACCTCGTAGTGGGTAGGGCTGGCCACGAGAGGCGAGTCATATACTCGTCTATATGAGGCGGTTTAAATAATAATGGTCCAAGTTAATCTTAAAATTGTGGATCATACTTAAGTTTTTGAAGTTGTATTTTTAAATTTAAAAATAATTTATTTATATTTATTAAAAGGTGAATTTAATTCTATATCCTTTTTAACAAAAATTCTGTATTTTAGCCGTGGGTGTTTAAAATACCCAAATTCAGCAAAATGAACTGAGACCTATGTAGATATGAACATCCTGTTGACGCAAATGTCAATTTAGCACCCCGTCAATGTCACACGGTCACCCATGTCAATTTTACTTTGAAATTTGTGAAGTAAATAAACACAAAATATTCGAACAAGTCATGAATCACTATACTCCTAAAAAACGCGGAATAATTGTTTCGATTTTGACATTTGCCGCGTTTTGCAAAACTGAAAACTTTAGCACCCGGTGATTAATTTTATAATCGATTCTCCTCGTCGCGTTTTCTTGTGTTTTTGTGGAAGAAATTGGAGCTACTCGTATAGTTTTTATAATTACAACCTATAAACTGCCACCGATTTCCTATATAAATAATATAACCTAATTTGTTGCACCCTCTATCTTTTTGACAAGAATCTGCAATTAGCCAGTTCACGTTTCTGAGATCTCACTGAGCAAACTTCTGTCAGCTTCACTGAGGAGAAGGAGAAACCTGAACAAGATTTCTCCGCTAGACGTCAAAAGCACTCTCCATTTCTTTTTTATTATTTGATTAACTGCGACAAAAAATATTTGAGCAAGCGAATCCAAAAAATATCAGTCTCAGCTTTTTGACAGCAAAAGTGAGGAATTTCACTGAGGAATTACATTCAGATTTCTGAGATTGCTGATATCTCTGAGATCTCAGTGAGCCTGAGAAACTTGACCTGGCTAAATAACAATAACTTTTTTACCAAATTTAATGCCAATTATTACGAGTGTCATTCAACCTTCGATTCGACAAAAGTCAAAAGCATCGGGAAATTTTCTTTTTGGTATATTATGTATCTCAATTCACGGAGATATAATAGGCGTGTTCAGGAAAATGAGATCTCGGACATCTCAGCATGAATAGGATTACTCAGCTAAATTTTTCAGTTCTATTATCAAAACTCTGAGGAAAACAAATCTTGAATTTGCTTGCTCACCTTCTCTGAGATCTCCTATTTCTGAACGCACCAAATGTTACTGTAAATATAGAACATGCTTACTGTGAATAAATCCTATATTTGTTTGACATGTGGTTAGATGTGAGTGATGGTACATGTAGAAACAAATTCCTTTACTTAGGAATTCTCGATTTAAAAATGACAACGACTGATTTTTAAATGTTGGAATTTACTTTGGAGTGACTTGTTTGAAATCAGCTGTTCCTAAACATTTCAAACAATATTAGGTGCTTTCGTTTACTTTGAAACTCCGTGTTTTTCTGTCCAAAACTATACATTTATTTTTTTGTTTTGTATGAACTTTGACAGACTTTTGTGTAGTTTTGGTTAGAAAATCGCAGAGTTTCAAAGTAAAGGAACGCACCTATTTTATTTACAAATATTGAAAACATTTGTTTTTTATACAAAATGTTTGCATTAAAATTAAGCTCCATTATACAGTTTAGTTACAAGAGCAATTTCGTGTGATTTAGTCGTGTATATTTTTAAAATGGCAACACTTTTTATGTTAATTTTAATACATTTTGAATGGGTCTTCTTAAATGGTCCAGGAAAACTATTGATAACACAGGGAAAAAAATAAATAAATTTAATTTTATAGGAACATATTCTTAAAATGTCGAAGACAGAAAGAATAAATTGGAACTATGCCATGTTTCTTTTTCAACTTAAAACCTGCATTTTGATAAACATTTTTTTTTTCTCAAGAAAATATAAAATATTAAAAATATTTTCCCCTTTGGAAGTTTTGAGAGTAAAGTGAAAACTAATATCGTTGTCCGTTGAACAAGGATATATTAATGGGTTTTGTTACATATGGATGCACTCTTGGCTTGCTATGAACTTCTATCACAAAACATTCACAAAATGCGAAAAGTAATCCATATCACATCAGGGCGAGTTAGATTGCATGAAGATGTGGTTTGTAGAAGCTCTTTTTTTATGGATTGAAGCCTTTAGGGGTTTTATTTACGATTGAGTGGGCAATTTTTATGGGCTATATTACGACCAGCTGTGACGTGCGTTCTGTCGGTCGGTTGAAACTGTATATTCATTTTATATCAAAATCAAACTGTTTCTAATAAACTTTCTTTGCAATAAAAGAAACCAAAAATTACATCAAGAAATATTCTAAGAGAAAGAATATGTCTGTGGTATGTATTGTTTGTATCATGTTTCACATTGAAGTCTATTTAATTGAATTCAATGAAAGATTCTAAGAGTTCTAACACCCATTTCATTAAAACAAGACTCGTTTTTTATATTGGACCTTATTGTTATGGGCTCGATAAATAAGAAAAAAAAATTTAGGGAAAATCAATATCCTTCCCTATAGAAAATATGCCATGTCACATTATAGAATCACGCTGTAGGGCAGTAATAAATTGCTACCGAAGTTCATGGTAAAAATGTTGATACATTGATCTGTCATGTATATTATGTGTGGAGTCATCATTTTCTAGGAATAACTTTATTCCATGCTACAACATATACATACATACGTATCGTACATATGCGCCTATATGGTGGTAATCTGAGACTCCACAAAGCTATCAACAAGCAATATTTGACACAATGAGATGGTGCCAAAAGGACATCATAATGAAGTGTTCCATATACAATAAACATATAACGGAGAGTATAAAGAAGACAAAGCGAAGAGCATTTTTTTTTCTTTTCTAAAAATATCCTGCGAAAGGAAATTATAGATGACTGAGCCTCTTTCAAAAAAAACAAGACACAAAAAATCGATCCAAGATTAAATGTATGTAGTAACAAGATACAGATGTGTTTGATATTCTTTAGTCTATATTATGATGACTAAAAAAAATTATTCTCATTTATTATAATGCCAGGAGCTAGGATTTAAAAGAAATGATTTTTTTTTTGTTAAAGTTACTCATTTGTTAGTAAGTAATAATAAATTGAAAGGGTTGTTTCCCTTTTTTTAGGTATAAGACACAAAAGATTAATGATTGTGTTTTGTTTTTGATATGTTTTGATTATATCTGGAAAGTTTAAATAAAACCTTGACTTTTTGTTTGCTTAATTTTGTGAAAAAAAAAATATTTTTTTTTTTTTATAAGGAGTTTTTGTGTGATAACACACTTGCAGTTAGGCTGCCAAGCTTTCGCACCATCATATTAATATTGAAGGTTTGAATGAAACAACAACAATTGGGTGAGCACCACCAAGATTTTATAGGCTGGAGTTATAGCTGTTTCACGACTGCCAGGCCGATCATCAGATTCCTTTAGTGGTGCTTGGTCATTGTTCAATTTTATTTGAAAAACTGTTTGCCCCAGCTGGGGATCGAACCAGGACCAAGCTCACTCAGAGCCAATGCACTACGCATTGCGCTACCGAGGCCACCTGATGAAGTTCGTCCCAAATAGCTATAACTCCAGCCTATAAAATCTTGGTGGTAGCTCACCCAATTGTTGTTGTTTCATTCAAACCTTCAAAAAATATTTTTTCCAGATGGTCCGTCAGTCAACTTGGGAGAAAAATGAACTTTAATTTGAAAGGCAGCTTAAAACTTCTTTTTTCAAAATCTGTATTTTTATATTTTAATATCAGGTATAAACTGTCGACCAAATTTCAACCCAATCTCAACTCGAGTTTTCTATTTAGTTTTGCCAATTTTTCCAATTTTCAAAACTCCCGGAAAACTTTCCACGTAAAATTGACAAATGACTTTACTATAAACCTATTTTCTTAATAAACTTAAGCCGAACATGCCTAAAAAAGTGACAGCTCATGCAAATAAGTAAACTAATACCATTTTCACATTTTTAATTGCCAAAGTAACATTTGGAGTTTTTTTTTCGTAAGAAACATAGATTTTGTGAAAAATTTGCCCAAACTTGCGTTCTAGTACCTGTGATAAGGAAAGAAGTAAAATAAAATAAGCTATTGATATCAGGGTTGCTAATTTTTGAATTAAAAAAACATTAAGTCATAAGTCTGTAGATGACTTATGAATTAAAAAAAAAATAAAATTATGAGCAAGTTAGTGACTTATGAATTAAAAAAAATTTAATTCATATGCTAGTTAGTAGATTGGAAATTCTTAAGCTTGTTTTGACTAAATAATTATTTTGAATATATTTTTAGCTTTCAAATCTGTTTTATAAATCATAAAATGATCATGCTAGCTTATAAATTTTCCAATTCATAATTTTTCCAATCAGAATTCACCCATTAGCTTATGAATTAATTTTTTTTATTTCATAAGTCACTAACTAACTTATGGTTAAAATATTTTTAATTCATAAGTCACCAGCCAGCTAATGACTTATAGCAAAAAGTATAAGTATAAGTAAAAGTTAAGAACCGTTTTTATGATAAGATGTAAAGAAAAAGGTCTATACCAAAATTCAGATTTGTCGGAATTTTTTCGAATTTTGAAGTTTAGTTTCTTTAATTTTCATGGGCCACAAAATTTAATCGATTTAAAAGATAAAAGAGGATTTTTCTGGCTTAAATTAATATGTTGATAAGCAGATTTGCAATATTTGAATTGATTTACAACTCGAAAAATTTGAAGAACTGCCATATCACCTTGTTATGCATTTTTTTTCTTTGCCGAGTTAAATAAAGTTTATGTCTACGCCGATAAACTTGGAACTAAAAATAACTCATAGATTTTTGTGTTTCAGAAAATGATACAGAAATTGTGGTTCAATAATAATTTACAAATATAACATAAGAATGATATTTTTGTGTAATTCAGACAAAGGCTTCAAATGATGTCACTCTTTCACTATAATCGCATCGAATTAATATATTTTTTTATGCGTAGCTTTGACTACTTAAATAATTCTACACTTAAATTAGCATAAATATGTAATTTAATATGTAGTAAGAATCCAAATCCAATATCGCATGAAGTTTCAAGGACATTTTGCCAAAAAAAAAGAATAAAATTGACCATTGGTTTTTCAGTTCATAAAGAGAAATGTTTACTGTATTATGACGGGTGTTTTTTTTAGAGGTATAAAACTTTAAGGTGGCATCACTATTTTAACTGGCGGCCATTTTGTCAGCTGTCAAGTGATTTGTTTTTAGTTTAGTTTGGCATTTCAACATGAATAGACTGACGCCTGGACTGAACAACGTTTCCAAATTGGTGTGAATGGATTCGAAACGAAATTGCTGTTGATCCCAATTTTCATAACTGCCGTATTAAGAGTGATGATAATTCTCAAGTGTATGTTGAGACACCGTTACATCCACAAAAACTGACTGCTTGGTGTGCTTTATGGGTTGGTGTAATAACTGATCTTCTCTAAAAACGATGCTGGCCAGAACGTTACAGTCAATAGTGACCGCTATAGAGCCATTATTACTGACTTTTTCGTTCATCAATTGATGTGCAGGAGCTGTGGTTTCAACAAGACAGCGCAACATGTCACACAGCTCGTGCCACAATTGATTTATTGAAGCAACGTTTGGTAACCGCATAGTTTCACGTTACGGACCCGTGAATTGGCCTCCAAGATCATGCGATTTAACGCCCATCGAAAATTAGACCTCCAAATTAGACTACGTCCGAGCCAGAAATCATATTTAAATTTTAATGCCAGAAGATTATCTTTCGAATTTAAAAAAAAATATTATCTTTGTTTTATTCCATTTCAGTTCTATTCCTCTAAAAAAAACACCCTTTATATTTTCAAAGTTTCATTTCCAATTCTACCAAACAACAATTTATTGACACGCAATCAAATTTCTAAGAAAATTAAACTCTGTGCACTCTTATATTATATGGCAATGAAACCCTAAAAGAAAAGAAAGTCACCGTTACCATCACCATCACCGTCACACGAATAGGACATTATATTATTCCCTTGTACTTTGAACTTGTATTGTATTGTTATTATTTATTACCCCAACTTAAGGTCATGGAAATTTCCACTTAAGTTATAATATTTTTAATTAGCTATTATTTTTGTTTTATATATTTTAGCTGTTTAAAATAATTACTTCTTGAAAATTTCAGAAGGATATAAATATGTACTTTAAGAGAAGATATAATAAGCTATTATAGCACTGTATGAAGATAATTTAATATTACCCAGAAATTTTAAATGATACGCGCGTTAATTTATTTTCTTTGTATAACAACAACTTGAATAAGATAAATCAATCAATCATTTAAGGAAAAAGCAATATTGGGGAAATGTAGAGGGCGTGACATGAACAAAATTGCCATAATGACAAAAAATCACCATCTTGAACAGAATTTCACCTTGGAAAGACGTTGACAAAGTGCTGTTGAATCCTGTGTCCTGAGTTTTGCGTTATCGATGTTTGATGCATCTTTTTTTCTTCGGTGGTGGATACTCTGGATAGTAAGAAGTGTCAGCTGGAGACAAAAAACTATTTGGGTCAACTAAACTAAATCGATTATATCTTTTGTGTGCGGCTGGCGGCGGAGAAGAATACTAATCACATGAACATTTTTATTAAGTTTTTTTGGGAGGAGGGATGTGGAGCTATTAATTAATGTTTGTTGCGACTTTAGGCGTTTAGATTAATTTGTACCATTTTTTTTAAAGATAATAATTATATAACTTAACGTAGACTACTAATTTATGAATTTATGATACGGTTAAAATCAAATATGGATTATGAGAAACTATGAGGGACTATTAAAAAACAATTTTCTCTCATGCGAATAAAATATCTGATATTAAACCTTCATAAACTTAGAACTTAAGGTATCATCTACAGAACATTTTTAAAACTACAAAATTCCATCATATCAAAGAAAACTTTAAATACCTTAAAGGAAGAAACCCAAATTTTAAGGTGGAATATCATTATTCATTATTATTATAGTTATAAAGACGAAGCAATATTTTTTCTTTTTCTTTGAGGTTGACACACATTTTCATTTCACTTATAGTCAAAACCTTTTGGATACTTTACAATAATAGAGATTTTTTCAAAAAAATCAATATTTAAGCGAAAATTGCCTAAATCTTTTCTTACTAACACCTACAAGCAGGCACGTATCCAGAGGGGGGGCTTGAGGGGCTGAAGCCCCCCCCCCCGAAAGTCTAAAATAAAAACTAAAACTTTCTAATATACTAATATACAGTATTATTTCCTTTGTAGAGCTCTTCAAATGCATGTCAATAAGTCTTGAAGAAATAACGAGCAGAACGTGGGCGATGTCTTCGAAGGCATCAACACTTTTGGCAGCGGTCCAAAAAAGTGATTTCCTAGTAAGCCTCATTGTATGCGAAAAGCTGTTCAGTTTAACGTTGCCCTTATCAGTATTCCTACAGAACAAATCCTTAGATTTCGTTTCTGCAATCGGCCGCACCAAAGAAGTTCTGAATTCTCTTGAGAACATCAGAGAAAAAGCCGAAGATTTTTTCAGAGAGGCTTTTCAATCCGCATCTAAACTTGCCGAGGAATTATTTAAAGTTGAATTAAGAGCTCCAAGAACTTCATTGAAACCAACAACGCGTTCCAATCCAGAAACCTCTTCTACTGAATCCTATTTATGAGTGTCTGTATTGATTCCTTGCATAGATTCATTAAAACAAAATCTTACGGACAGATTCATGGTCAACGAAGACGTTCTACCATCGTTTCAAGCTCTTCTCCCAGGTTTTTCTGCAGTTGGGCGAGTCAAAGAAATGGAAAAGATAACATGTTACTTTGATAATGCAATTTCATTGTCAGCTGTGAAAGCTGAATACATTCTCTGGCGCGAAAAAATATCGTCGATTGATCCTTCTATCGAAGTTTTAAAATTGCTTGATATACATATGTGACAAGACTTACTTTAGAGGTATAAACTTCTTGCTTACGGTTTTGGCCACGCTTCCAGTGACCACAGCTAGTGTTGAAAAACCTTTTCAACTATGAAAAGAATTAAAACAGTGTCCCGAAGCGTTATGGGGAATGCAAGATTAAGCTCACTTGCTATGATATCTGTTCATTCAGATATTAATGTGGATCCAGAAAAGGTGATTGATCTCATGTCAAAAAGAAAATCAAGACGTCTTCTGCTTTGAAAAAATGTGTGAATAAAAAAATAATTTAAGTATATGTTCGTTTGAGTACACACAATTTAAAAACTAATAAAAATCAATAAATTGGAATATATATAGTTTTTTGTTTAAAGAATTCCTCGTAAAAATTGGAAGCAAGCCCCCCCCGAACCAAAATCCTGGCTACGGTACTGCCTACAAGCTGAGTAATATGTACTTAAACAAATTTTAAAATTACATCTTTTTTGTATTTTTTAATTTCGAAATTGGTTTTATGCGCATTCAAGCGGTCGCTGCTTTGTTCCACTTCATTATAATTTCGGTGTTTTTGCATTTTCTCTTCCTCCTTTTTCTATTTCCTTTTTTTTTTTACTGTCCACTCAATGCCTCTCTGTCCCACTGAACTATTCACTGTTTTAACTGACGTGCGATATGCACATACAAGCATGTAAGAACTATAATATGGACAGGGCAATTAATGGATTTAACAAAAAATGTGAGACGGAGAACATGAAAAAGTGGGTGCTGTTGTGTGTGTGATTATCAGTCGACTTGAGATACAAACAAACATTTGATTGGAAGCGAAGCAATGCAAAAATGAGCCGAGTGAAAGGCTGAAGATAAAAAGAAAAAATATTGAAGTTGAGTCGATTTTGGATTTACTCTTCCTCCGACATCTTTTTCCGTTTTTGCTAAAATTTCTTTTTTTTTAATAATATAATATACCTACATAAATTATGGGTATTTTGCGAAGCAACGCGAGTCTTCTAGTAAAATATAATTATACAAATCATGTTTAGGCGTAAGAGATTTTAATTTAAATTTAATATTTAATTTCAATTTTCAATAGTGATGTAAAGTTAAAATGAATCTCAGATATAAGAAAAGTGGGCGTGGTAATAGGCGGATTAAAAAAAAAACTATACATTTCAGAGTTTTGACTCCATAGAGATTCATTATTAATGTTCAGCCTTCTTAGAACGTTATATAAGGATAAAATTCTATTAAAAGTAGGAGTGGTAGTGGGCGGAAAAAATAAGATATTCCATGATTTAGGCTGAAAAGGCCCTGAATATAAAATGTCAAATTTTTAATTTTTTAATGTATTATAGCTCTAAGACCTTGCCATTTTTTTAAATCATTTTCTACAACATTAAAAAATTCTCCATATAAAAAATTTCATATTGTAAGAAAATTGTGTGGATATTACATCGTCAAAATGAAAAACTTCAATTTTTTCTTTTCTTCGTATCAACTTCAAGCCTTACCACTATACCAAATGTTATCATTCATACAACAATCGGAAAAGCTCCATACAATTGACCAACATTTTGAAAAAGTGATGTGGTTACCACACCTCTTGAATTTAAAATCTAAAATTTTCAATTTTTCCCTTTGCATTAATTACAAGCCTTGTTTACAATTACGTCAAATATCAAATATATACTGAAGATGGAGAAATCGCCTGAATGGGTTCCTATAAGTGCTTGGAATTGGGCTGGGCACTATTAAGCCCTTTGATAAATATTATGTGTATCAAATAGAAAGATAACACTGGTATTTTGAAATTGTTTCTGTATAAAAAATACATAGTTTTTAATATAAGGAATTTATTGCATTTCGTAGATCTAAAAAAATATGTAGAATCCAGTAAATAAATAAATTGTATGTATTTTCTAAAACTAAAGCTAAAACAATGTATTCCTTGCTTCAATAAGTCCCAATTTAAATACAGGAAATTAAATTATTTTCTTCCAAGCCCCAAAACACAATATTATTCTTCCTAATCCACTTAATGTGCACTCTCCATTATACTCGTTAATCTCATCGGAGTGGTGCCAAAAATAAGAACCAAAAGGAACTACAAAAAAACATAGACTGACTATATCAACGATGAACATCTTGAACCTCTTGAACCTTAAAACAAAAATAAAAACAAAACCCCACTAAATTTACCCTCGATTTGAATCTATTTACATTATCTTTTTTTTTTGCCTGCAATTAATTCTTGAACGAACGATAGACGCACGTCCGGATGCCACAAATTTATTTTTAATTAAACCAAAAAAAAAGGACAGCAAATCGAATAAAAAAAGAAAAAAATTAAAGACTTACGCCATTTTCAGACAATATAGCTGCTGTCAGTTAACAGTCAACTGTTTGTTCACATATCAATGACTGCAAAGTAATAAATATCATTTAAAAATGAGCTCAGCTCATCAGAGTGCGGAAATTGTTGGTAACTGAAAATGGCTCTCAAGCTCTTATATGAAAGTTTATGTTTCATTATAAACAGGCCATTATTTAAAGACAATGATGTCCTTATCTGGTTTCTAGCTCGTCGTGCTTAGTGACTTAGAGCAGCATACAGTATAGCACATATAGGTGAAAGTGTGTATCCTTGATCTGGACTCTTTGAAAATTTATGGCCGCTGCCCTAGGGTGTGGGAATTTGCTTGTCATGATTACAAACAACGCTGCTGCTGTGATGACAGATACTCCTTCAAAGTCCTTTTGAAATATTGCTCAGTTGCATGGTGTGGTGCTGTACAGTACATCCATGCAAACATATAGATATAAGCTCTTTTATACCTCGGCGCATAAACAATCCCTTCATTGAAACATCCTTCCCCATTGTTTTAGTCCTTGATGCAAGCAATTGCTTGGGACGAAATTTCATATAATGCTATGTGGAGTTAAAGTGGCGCTAAACATGCTGTTACATTAGGTTGTCATCGATATGACAGAGAAGACTTGAAGGAAGACGAAAGCCATATTGCAACAAAAGAGTGAGGGTAATAATGGAAAGTGATAAGAGTTTTAGGTGTGAAAATGTATCAACCTAGGTAAGTAAATTAAATTAAAGGGAAATTAACGTCGTCCTTGACATAACCTCTATGAATACGATTCATTTTATATACATAAGACTTATATTAGGTACTGAAAGCTTTTAGTTGGGAAAAGATGTTACCATTTGATTTATGACAAAATTTTACGAACTTAGTTTGTTTTTATGTTTTTTTTTTTATTAAAGTTAGTCAAAGTAATACGTGCATCGTGCGCCCGCTGTCGCGGTGGCCAATGACAATTTCACATGTTATAATTTTCAGGATAATCTGTTATTGTGTAAGTTATAAAAATAAAATTCGAGACAATTTATGTATGGGCGTTATTTGAAAATTAATAAAAAGAGATTTGTCAAAGTCTCTTGGTGGATTTAGAGAGATTTAGAGGCGAAAGTTTTACTAATTAATTATTTGATAAGATTTATTTATTATTATTGCTTTTTCAAGTAATTACATTTTTTTATGACAACAACGTGGAAATTATTTATTGAGTATAATTAAATCAAACTTATACATAAATAATTTGCCAACAATTGGGCACAAATGTACTCGTACTTGCTAGTAATCTATGATGCCTTAAATAATTTAGATGAGCTAGGAGAGATGCCCCTTACAGATTTTTTTTTTTAAATCAATCGAATTCGGTATTGGAGTTTGATTAAAAATGGTATCTACTTAAACTGCTTTTAAACGCTGCATTTTTAAGCATTTAGGCGGGGAACGTATGCGGTGGCCGGGGTAAACAAAGTTGCAGAGGTTGAAATAATTGCAGAGTTATCTCTCTTTCTTCTTTGTGTTTTTTTTCCTATTGTTTGACACATAGGCGGAGTAAAGAGTGTACAGTGATATTTCCTTCTAATTTAATAAAAATTGCAGCTATTAAAATTTGCAGCGTTTAAATGGATGCTGCAATGCGATAGAAACCTAAAAGAGAATTGCGGATAACAATTACAGCCGTCTAAAAGCAGTATTACGTAATAAGGTTTGAGGTTCGTGCCTTAAAACTCACATAACAAAAGTATTCTGTTAACTTTTTTTTCGTTCCAAAAATGTTGTAATATTTGGACTTAACTTTCCATTTTATTGTTTCTCAAAGTCTGGGGCTTTCAAATATCGATTTCTACCCCTTTCAACGCTTTCTTTTATTTCATTGTCAACTTTTTTCAATTCTTTTCTAACTTTATTGGAGAGAAAAAGTGTGAACCAAAAAAAAAAACAATTCAGCTGTCACGTCAAAGTCCCCCTTCACACGAGGAAAAAAATTGCGGGAGTTTTTTGACGTTTTCTTTTAATTTCCAACTGCCATCAATCGTAGACTGTTCATTCCTCTATAACTTGGTACCCTTCTCTTCTTAAATCTGAAAGTTACTGAAAACTCAGTTTCCTTGTGAGAAAGGGGCAAACTATCTCAAGATACAGTTGTTGTTGATAGATTTTCTAAGCGAGGAGTAAAGTTCAACTTAAAAAAAAAAAACTTGGACCCAAAATTATCCCCACTCAATAAATAATGCACAAATTTAAAGAAACAAGAATTAATTATCCTTTAGTGCAGGAATACCTACTTTTATTTTATTTTATTTTATTTTATTTTATTTTATTTTATTTTATTTTATTTTATTTTATTTTATTTTATTTTATTTTATTTTATTTTATTTTATTTTATTTTATTTTATTTTATTTTATTTTATTTTATTTTATTTTATTTTATTTTATTTTATTTTATTTTATTTTATTTTATTTTATTTTATTTTATTTTATTTTATTTTATTTTATTTTATTTTATTTTATTTTATTTTATTTTATTTTATTTTATTTTATTTTATTTTATTTTATTTTATTTTATTTTATTTTATTTTATTTTATTTTATTTTATTTTATTTTATTTTATTTTATTTTATTTTATTTTATTTTATTTTATTTTATTTTATTTTATTTTATTTTATTTTATTTTATTTTATTTTATTTTATTTTATTTTATTTTATTTTATTTTATTTTATTTTATTTTATTTTATTTTATTTTATTTTATTTTATTTTATTTTATTTTATTTTATTTTATTTTATTTTATTTTATTTTATTTTATTTTATTTTATTTTATTTTATTTTATTTTATTTTATTTTATTTTATTTTATTTTATTTTATTTTATTTTATTTTATTTTATTTTATTTTATTTTATTTTATTTTATTTTATTTTATTTTATTTTATTTTATTTTATTTTATTTTATTTTATTTTATTTTATTTTATTTTATTTTATTTTATTTTATTTTATTTTATTTTATTTTATTTTATTTTATTTTATTTTATTTTATTTTATTTTATTTTATTTTATTTTATTTTATTTTATTTTATTTTATTTTATTTTATTTTATTTTATTTTATTTTATTTTATTTTATTTTATTTTATTTTATTTTATTTTATTTTATTTTATTTTATTTTATTTTATTTTATTTTATTTTATTTTATTTTATTTTATTTTATTTTATTTTATTTTATTTTATTTTATTTTATTTTATTTTAATTTTATTTTATTTTATTTTATTTAATTTTCATAAAAAACGAGAAAATAAAATAAACCGATTCACGAGCCAAAAAAAGTAAACAGGGTAATTTAACCTTTCCAGTGTCAAAAAGAATGTTTTTTGCAAGCTCCGGAAAAATTGGATGAAAAAAACGACATCAGTGCTAAACAATCACCATGTTAAATGCAACAATAAATAATCCCCTGCGGGCTAAGCTTAAACCAGAAAATTCTCCAGGCTTAGCTTAAGCGCACAGAAAAACTGTGTTACCGGCTTTAAGTATATACTTGTTATTGATTAGGTTGCATGGAAACTCCATTTTGTTTATAGGATGGTGTCGCTAATCCCCGTCGTCGTTTCTTTTCGTCCAATTCTCCTGTGCTTGCAAAACCAAACACGACTAAAATAGAGTTTGCGGGAAGGGAACACATACTTGAACAAATCAGTATTTTCACACGTACAGTGTATAGTGTTTAACATGCAAAATCAAAATGGGAGATATGATGTTTCATTCACAATAGTTTCTGCAAATTTTTAAAGTTTTGATCAAAATGGACAAACAATTATGATCTTTTTTAAATGTTTTAGAACCAATTTATTCACACTTTATAAAATACAGGGTTTTCCTTTTTTAACTAACACAGCGTTTGTTTATGTTAATTATGTCATTAAGAAGATTCCATTAACTTCTCTATTCAATCATTTTCCGTTAGATAAATGGCTCACTTGTATTGGAATCTTTAAATCTAAATTCTATTTAAGAAAAATTCCAAGGAATTTTTTGTTATTTTGGCTTATTACCTGTCACTTAAGATTTATTTAAACGTATAAGAGTTTTTTTTACATATTTATGGTCTTATTTATAAAAGTTGTCTAACTTTAGACAACTGTCCAACTTTGGAAAATGTGTCCAAAAACATTGTTTATTGTTGTCTTATAGCTGTCTAACTTAAAAAAAGAGTAACCGTGAATAATGTGATTTTTATTTTTATTAAATAAAGCATATTTCCACTAATTTGAAAATAGTTAGACAGTGTCTAAGTAGACAAAAATCTAATAAATACGACTGTAACAGTCTTTACATATTTACTCTTTTGAATTAGATATTAAAAAAAAAAAATCAATGTTTTGGGTTCTCCCAACTGGTAACAAATTTTGATCAACATGTCGTTTAATATGTATTTCGTTATGAGTAATGATAGGTACATTTATTAAATTTATCAAAGAAAAAATGAAAGTTAAATCAAATTTTTGTACCAAATTTGAAGCAAAAAATGATTCACCTGGCTTAGGCTTTAGCTCAAAATAAATTGGACGCACGGAAGAAACTCACTTTTTAGGACTTCTCAATCATCGTAGAGTTAGTTTTGATTACAAACTTAAAATTTATTTTTAACACAAAACCAATATGTATGTATAAGAACTTATACAAAATAGAGCTAGTAAAAAAGAAATCAAAGTATTCTCCCATTGACAACAAAGTTTCTGTTTATAGTTTTTATCTATAGGAGATTTAACAAATCATAAAACTTTCCATTCACCTCACGCATTCGTATATCATCAATATCAAGTAGGTATTACATAAAATAATAAAACGTGACGGATGTGTTCTTAATTCCATTTTAGCTTACCTTAATTTTACACCTAAAGCCCTTAACCCTGCTTTTTTAACAACACATGTGATTTGTTCCTTGTTTTTTTTTTTTACCTCATATAGCTAAATGTGGATTGTAGACACAAGATACTTCGATAAAACGATTTTGAAAAAAACAAGCAATTTCAGTACTCTATATAAAGGTAGGTACCTACTCCTACATATATTGACTTGTCTATGAGGGTATATAATATATGTCAGATTATTATTTCGATGAGAAAATAACACTAGAGTAGTAGTTTGTTTGTGTGTACTGTTATTTGGTTGCACCTGTTTATCTAGAGTGAATTCACATCCGATTTGAAACTTAAGTAGTTGTCTTGAATTAATTAAGAGTTGAATTACTATATATAGAATTTATAAAAATATCGCGTGTTATATAGTTTTAAAGATTTTATTGTTTATTATTTGTCACCGTTTATTGAGAAATATTCTTTTAAAAGAAAAACGAAAACAATAAGAGAATTCTAGTTTTTTATGTTATCAACGAAACAAAATGAATAAATTTTATTGAATTTTGTGAAAGAAAACTTTGTTAAATTAAATATTGTTGACTTATTAAAGACATCCTTTCTTAAATTAGGGAATACTAGCCTACCCGTGTGAGAATTCTCGCAATTACATAAAAGTAAAGAACGCACTGTCATTTAATATCAAAAAAATTGTATGAACGGACTTAATAAATTGAACTGTCCTAATGTCAAATGCCAAAATATTGCCAATTGGAAAGTGGAAGTGGTTCATTTTACAGTTCATTTTTATTGGAATAATATCTAACAGACAAATGAAGTTTTTAAACAAATTATTAACATTTTTAAATTGATATTATAATTCGTCGAATAAACAGGTAATTCCATTTCATTCGACACCTCATTTGTCAAAATCGGTAAGTCTGTCAAGCTGGAAATACCACAACTGAAATTCTAAATTCTAATGATGCAGTGTAGTATGAAAGTCGGAAAAGGGATCCAAACTACAAAAAATATATACATATGATGATGATGGATCCACGTTATTATACACTTCTCGTCTATATCAGGGTGGGTCAATATTTTATTATGGACTGTTAGCCATAATGGACTATCTGGAAAGAACTCATACCAAAGCTTAACCTGACAACTGCCCCTTTTGCAATCTAACGGGCATCGCTTGTGAATGAGCATGAAGCAGTGTGTCGAAAAGTCACAACTTTATTTCTTTTTGAATGCCTTAGTTTAACTTAGACTGGAAAAGGATTCCTTGATGGAAAATTGTCTTAAATGAATTGGAAAACCATCCATTTAAAGATAACCGAAAATTCATTTCCGATTCTGGATGTTATCCTATTATGACGTTCCCCAAACCTTCCCTTTAACATTTTAAAATTTAAACACAATAAATAAAAACAGATTTTATAATTTCTTTAAACATAACCAAGTTAAAAATCACCGAATACTTTTTCCCTCATTAATTCATGGATTTATTTATGTTAATTATTAGTTTTAAAAATAAAAATTTGGTGGAAGTTCACCCAAGTTACGATTGTTTCAATCAAACATTCAATATTAATATGGTAATATGCTGCGAAAGCTTTGCAGCCTTAATGAAAGAAATTTATTATTGATTAAAATTTAAAACGTGAGACCTTTTCTTAATTTTTATAAATATATCCAACTGTATCCATTGACCCCAAGAAGTCCTTGAAAAAAATTGTTCCTTCTAAAATAAACAATCGTGACAATTCAGCGGAGCTTTATCTAAATCTGAAATTTTATGGGAGACCATAAACATAAATGACATGCTGAATACTGATCTCCTTTTCATGTCCTACCCGGAAGATCAAAATCTTTAATTTCATACCACAAAATGAATTTCCCATTTAGCTTAAAAAAAAAATCAATACATGCGTAGGTTTGTTGTTTTATTTTCATTGAAAATACATCAGCTGATGTAAATTCAATAAAATTGACTTTCTATATCTTTTAAAATAAAGGTTTATTTAACCAAATTAGATTAACCATCATAATCAGAGTTCAAAAATATAGAAAATGTAAAGTGGTTTTTATATAATCGAGACAGCTATTTTGAATAACCACAACGATTGCAATATGGCGTCCTATTTAATTTCTTAAGGTTTTTTGTTAAGAAAAAAAAAAGTGGAATTCCATGTGGCGCTATAAGCATGCAACATAATAATCTGAAGACGACAGCTTGAGGGGAAAAACCACAAAGTCTCTGGCCCAAAACCTCCCTGAAACATGGTGATAAAAAAGAAAAAAAAACATAATCCAAAAGAAAAAAAAAACACAAGAGTGAACTTATCAATTTGTTGCTTCTTCGCGATGACATGGGTTCAAGGACGAATAATTTGTACAGCTTTAATCCAAACCAGAAAAAAAGGAAAATGTTCCTCATGTCTTTATTCTGTTTACATAACCAAAGTGATGACAGCAGAGTTAAAATCTACTCGATTCTGATGATGTTGCTGCTTTTGGTGCCACGCAGCTTTGTGCAGCTGATTTGAATAAATTTTTTTTTAACCACAACAGTTGTATGACTAGTCACGGATTCTATTTTCATCGTGACGAAGAAAGGGAAATAAAATATGAATAAAATGTTTGTTATCATAGGTTTTCGTGTTAATGACATTCAGTAATAATAATTGTGTTTTTGAATTTTTTTTTTTTTGATAATATTTTTTGAAGAGATAAGCGTTGATTTATATGTTGCTGATTGGCTCTCAATTTTATTTAGGCTGTTTTAGGGGATTTTGATAAAAGTATTTGCATTACACATTGATGAAATTTTTAATTGAATATAAAAAAGTTAGGCTTAAGAAATTATATCGTCACTAAACAGTATAGAAATGTGATATGACATTGACGGAATAATCATGTCGATTATGGAATCCGCAATAATTGATCCGCAGTGATTCACAGTAAGTATAGTGTTCTCTTTTCTTTTCACGACAAATGAGTAAAGAGAAAAGAGAGCCCTGCACTGTGAATCACTGCGGATCTATGTAGTATTGCAGATTCCATAATCGACATGAATGTTTTTTTTTATTTTGCATTTTAAAAAATCTTTAATCCATTGCCATTTACCTACAAAAATAATTAGTCGCTTGTCATTCATTGGCTAGAACAAATTTATTTTCCATCGCTCTAGAAGGTTGTATTAAAAAACACTTGATAATCAACTTCTGAGGGCTTCCGCCATAAATGTTGATTTAAATTTTGGGTTATGCGTAAAAACCAACCGAATTTTTGATCGAAAAAACAGCTTATAAAAAGCAAGATAAACAACAACAAAATGCTTTTTTCTATATTTTTGGTAGGTTTTTAATCTAATTAATTATAACCAAAAACTAATTATTAAGAAAACTATTTTTTTTGGTCAAATATATTCATGATTTAATTTAAAGGTCCTACTCGATGCATTCAATTCAATAGAATTTTACATAGAATATAACAATAAAATCGTGTTTTTATTTAAGATAAACAAGTGACCAACAATCTAACTGAAGTGAGAACACTGCCTGCATCTGTATTATAAAAATTCAAAATTTTATTCGTCGAGGTCAGGTTCACATGCAGGAATAACATTGCCATAAGTTTAATTTGACAATGGGTCATGTAAACCACACGGGCAGTCGTTGTTAAAGTTACAATTAATTTAACCTGGTTTTGCGTGCAATCGTAACCATGCTACTGGTTTAATAAAACATTGATTAATGTAGAATACACATACAGGCGTAATTTTTGTTTTCATATGAAGTTTATGTTAGAAATAGCTAATTCTGAATTCTAGATCGCCTTTTTCAAGCATTATTTTTAAATAGATTCTTAAAAAAAGTGTGAGTGCCGGGACTCACGGTCAAGATGTGTAAACATCAAATTAAATATTCAAGTGCTGGTTTTAAATCACAGAAAACGGCGAGTTTGAACTTTCAACCAAATTTCAACCCAATCTCAACTCGACCTTAAGTTTTAGGTATAAAGGAACGTACCCAATATTGAACGCATTCAATTTACATTAACTTATCGTAAAGTGTAAGATCACAACGTAAGTGTCACAGAAATTTCTACGTTTTTAGTTTACCCTACCGCTGCGCCGCGCCGCCGCGCCGGCATAAATGTTAACCGTCAAAAATTACTGACACTTTGTTCCTAAATCTGCTATTACATCAAAGAATATTACAAACAAATAAACTTCTTTTTTCTTTTTTTTTTTAAACAAAATGTGAGTTTATAACTTTCAAAAAAATTCATTTAACTTAGTGATGCGCAGTGTATGTGAATGTTATAAATTTAAACTGAAAGTCACGTATGGACTCAGCTACAATAATTTATCAACAGATTATTATGATTTACGAAAGTTACTGAATTAAATATTTTTAATTTGGACGAGCAATTTGTCATCATAAATAAAATAAAGAATCCTACGTAATTTTAACATTTGTTATTATACTGGAACATAATTATATAAAATATTGTTCCAACAATAATAAAGAAATGAAAAAATTCTATTTTTATTTTTTTTTTTACAAATGCAAAGAATAATATTATAAATACATTAATACAACAAAATAAATTAATTCATCAAAATTCATTCATTTAGATGGCATGCTGCTGAGCTTATTAAATTGAATGGAACGAGAACATTTTTGTAAATTTTGGAAACTGCGTAAATTTTAATTGAATACTTTCAAAACATACGTCTTTAATGGGTTGAATAGATTTTGACAGTGATTAACGATTGATTTTTATTTTGAGTTCAAGATGAATTATTGTGTATTATTTAAAGAATTATACACATACATATATATATAATGCTGTATAGGTATGGAAAAAAAAGTACTAAGTGTTAAGGGAAATGGATGATTGAATAAATTATAAAAAGAAATATCCAAATATCTTTTACCTGCAAAAATTAAGTATACGTTTTTGATGAAGGTCTTAAAATAATAATAACAATATTATCTTCAAAGTTTTAGAAATAAGCAGTGGGAAACGGAAAAGTATGGGAGCGGGAGGTACATATTTATAAGCGAGAAAAGATTTTTTTTTCTGAAAATTTAAATTCCAGAATATTAGTATTAATGATGTTTAAGAGCAAAAACTAAAGGCGCGTTCCACGAAGGAAAGATCATAGAACGTTGATTGGGCAATACCACATATATGTATGTGGTTCTTATGTTGAATTTTGGAGACAAAGTTTTAAAGTTTTAAATATTTTTTACTAGTATAATACTTAACCTACTTTCTAAATAAATTTCAGCTGAAAACGCATAAAAAATAGACAGTTTGTGCAAAATAAATAAGCAAACATACAATTTTAAAATTTTTAATAATTTTCAAAGTGACATTTAGAGTTAGTATACTGCTAAAGAGTTAAAATAAACATTTATGGTCTTATTTATAAACGTTGTCTAACTTTAGACAACTGTCCAACTTTTGAAAATGCGTTCAAAAACCTTGTTTATTGTTGTTTTATAGCTGCCTAACTTAGACACAAGAGTAGATTGTCTTAACCGTGAATAATGTGATATTTTTTTTTATTAAATAAAGAATATTTCAACCAATTTGAAAAAAGTTAGACAGTGTCTAAGTAGACAAAAATCTAATAAATACGACTGTTAGTGATTTTAACGATGCTAACTCGTTTAAAATTTGGAAAATCCTCTTTTAAATGTTCCAATCATGTTAAGACAAATTTGTATCGATTCTGATAGAAATTTGATAACTTTGACTATTTTTTAATTGTAAACAAAGTTCTAGGTTAAGGAATCAGATCAGATTTAAAGTTCTGACTGTTGATAGTTGCTATAAGCACAGCTGTCAGGAAATGATATGATAATAATTTTTGTCTCCGTCTATTTCTGTCATTATTTTTAGCTACATATATATTTTTCTCTATTAACCTTGATGAATTCATTATTTTCAAAATCAAACAGGTCTTATTTCAAAGTGTATAGGAACTCAGAAAAATTTTTACACGCAAATAATAATTTTTTTTTTGTGCTTTGTATATTAATTTTTTTGAATATTAATTTTTTTAAATTTTTGTCAACTGTTTCTTTGAGGCTGACACACCTTTTCACTTATACGTTTAAGCCTTTTGAAAACTTTACAATAAAAGAGATTGTTTTAAAATGTAAATATTTAAACGCAAATTGTAAGGCCTAAATCTTTTCTTAATTGCACCTACAAGCTGAGAAATATGTACTTAAACAAATTTTAAAATTACAACTTTTTGTATTTTTTAATTTAGAAATTGGTTTTATGCGCAATCAAGCGGTCGCTGCTTTGTTCTACTTCATTATCATTCCAGTGTTTTTGCATTTTCCCTTCCTCCTTTTTCTATTTGATTTTTTTTATGTCCACTCAATTCCTCTCTGTGCCATTGAACTGTTCACTGTTTTAACTACAAACAAATTATTTGTTAAAAAAGGGGATTGATTTTTCTCAAAACGTAGGCATATAAACTTTTTTTTAATAATATAATATACCTACATAAATTAAGGGTATTTTGCGAAGCACCGCGAGCCCGTGTCTGCTAGTAACTTATATACGCATTCATGAAAATCATTATTTTGTATAAAGAGTGGCGATTCCCGAAATTTTCTTCTTTTATAAATTTTTATTTAAGAGACATCATTAATATTCAACTCAAAGCAATAAATAGCACTCGTCCAGTTATTAATCATAAACAAAATTGATCAGCTGTTTGGTTATAAAAATTTTAAATACAAATTTTCTCATGGAACAATAAAATCTAAATCAACGCTGACGTAAACTTAGACTGTGTGAATAATATTAGATCCAAAATTGTGATTTTTTGAAAGTGTCTACATATGTATACATAATTATGTAATGTATGCATGTTTATTATTGACTAAATTGTGTAGGAATATGATGTTTTCAATAAATGTATTACTTCCGCTAGTAAAATATGACAGCTGCTTTTAATGGTCGCAGTGATGATATATTTTTGAAGTATTTTAATGTTCTTTAAAGATCTATGTATGTGAACAAAAAAAAAAAAAACTACTTTTATGTTTCCAAGATTTGTCTTTCTTCTGTCTATTTTTATTACACAAAAAGTTCAACAAATTAATTACACACCATCAAAATTAAATTAAGCATTTTCCTTCTACCCAAATATAATGGTATACCAAGACTATGCTATACAAAAAAACAAAGCGATGAATATTGTTTTGCTCTGAGGTGGCCTAGTTCAAATACAAAAACATTTTCTCCATTAAGCAACAACAGAATGCCTTAAGGCAAAGTGACACTATTGACTTAGGATTAAATTGGAAAAAAAAGTATGTATGTATAGGTACTTTGCCCGAAGTTCATCAAGAGTATGTGAGTGTTCTTCAACAAAAAGTGATGAACATAGCTGCTTTTCAAATTAAACAAAAAAAAATATGTTATCAATGAACTGTATTTTATAAGGATATAAAAAGCGATGAAAATGTCACGTTTCACGATGACTGGACCGTTTTTCTTGATTGAAAAAAAAGTATATACCTATGTACAATGTACATACTAAATGTATATAGGTGTTGAACTGGCGATATATAATTAATGTTTGCCTTTGGAAGATCTGAATCAAGTGGGAGGATAAGAACGTGTATGGTGTTCACTACTTCAAAGTACCTAAGTCAATATTATAAGATACCTAGGTAAGATATGTCTCGTTTGTTTTTAAAGACTTTTTTTATTGTTTATTTTGGTCTCTACGTCCATAACAACCAAGTTTTCTTATTGATATTATTAAATTGTCTAAGTGTTTTGAGGGATGTCTCGGCTAAAAATAACTGGGCGGAAGTTTTAAGTCCACTTTTTAAAAGTTATATACTTTTAATAATATCACGTACCATTATATAATTGAAGCCATTGAAAGGAGAAGGTTCTAATTAATTTTGTTCATTATTTTTTTTATAATAAAATATCATCATTATTTTTATAAAACAGTTTCATGAAAGAAAAATCAATATCCTCAATTGCTTTTAACGGTCTTTAGTCGACAAAAATAGGCGTTTTGTCCCGCCGCCGATCTCTCACTCATCAGTTGACTATAGTGAGGGCCGGGTCAATATGCAGTTTCTGTTAAGTTCTAGTCAACCGTTGAGTCCAATTAAGATCGCCGGGACGAAACGTCAAATTTCGTGAACTATAAAGACCGTTAAAAGCTATTTTGAATAATAACTCAACAATTCCAATTAAAATAATGCTAAGTCTTCTACTTGCCTTATGTATATCATTGGTATGTATGCATATAGAATTTGTATTATTATATTTTGACGAAAAATGATACCCTACACCTGATACTAATCCAAAACCAGTATGACTTTTCTCTTTAATTGTCAATCGAACTGTCAATTAGATCTGTTTATTTACAATTTTATCAAAGAGGATAGGGTTTTTCTTAAATAAGTATTAATTTTTACCTCTTAAAATAAAATACACAAAATATTATGATACAGAAATGAACTGTATATTATAAATTTCCACTTGAACTACAAAGAATAAGAACTTTTTCAAATATTTTCAAGATCATAAATTTACTGTCCCAGTTATTTCTATGTTTATATTATATTCCATTCCAAGATGCACCATATCCTCAACCTTTTTGAATAAAACTTCAACTTTAAGGAATATTATATAAACTTAAAAATCAATTTCAATCATACAAAATAGAGAAAAGAAATACCGGTAAAGATGAACATTCTTTTTTTATGTTTTGGTTTTCTTAGAGAAATATCATAGCCAGAAATTATATTGAAGATTTTAATCATACGCTTGAACAAGAAAATAAAGAAATATTGAAAAACTTCCTTCTTGGTAACTTTTCTTTCATAAACTCTTTTTATTTGAGCTAATGGTAGTCTTTTCGAGGAATCATATTATTTTATTAAAAAAAAATAGGTTCCACAATTTTGAAGGTCAATTCTTTCTATAAACTTTAATTCTGGGATTTTGTTTTTTAAATTCAAAAAGAAAAAAACATTTTGACAAAGCAGATAAATTTCTTATCTTAACCCTCCCCCCCTCCCCCCCCCCGAAAAATCATGATAGACACAAGTTTGAAATGTCGTTATATCAAGCCTTAAGAAAATTGGCAGAATTGTTTGATTGCATTTTAAACTTAATGTTAAAGTTGTTATTAAAATTAACTTTACGATCTTAACGATGATCGAGAATTGCCGAAAAGTGGGTTTCGTCATACCACTGTGTATGGCGTTACGCAATAACGCCCAAATTGATTTGGAAATATCGCCCAAAAAAAATTCTGAACAATCGTTATTGTTTTTTTTTTCTCGATTTGGGCGTTATATTTTTAAATTGTTTTTTAAAGGAAAGAACGCTCAAAATAAAAATTTTAAAAGTCAAATGGGAAATAACGCCCAACATTGGAAATATCGCCCAAAAATAAAATTCAGAAAAAGGAAACAACGCCCAAATCTTAGCAAATAACGCCCAAATGCTAGGAAAAAACGCCCAAATCAAAATCTTGTCAATAATTTTACTGAAAAAACTCCGTTTTAAATCAAATCAACTTTATTTCACTCTAATAAAATTAAAAAATATATAAATAATAAACAATTAAATAAAAATTCAAAAATGAAATAGATAAATAAATAATTCAATAATCAATAACAAAAATAATAATAAAATAAATATTATTCATTTTCAATTAAAACGGCGTATAAACATACCTCACTGTTCATGCGATTTTGTTTTATAACACGATTTCACTGTCCAGAACTTTTTTTTTTATTATTCAAATTTTGGTTTTAGCTCATTTAAAACGGATATCTACCATACTAGAACTAGTTTTTTTTTTTTATTTTTTTTGAAAACGACTTTAATGATTTTGATTAAACTTTCTACCTGTAATGACCAAAGCAATTGTAAGAGAACTTTATTTCACGTTCGCATTCGAAATAGGGTTTTGGTTTTTTTTTTTTTTGATAAAAATTGTCTTATTTTTAAAATATTCATATTTATTTTGACGATTCGATGCTTTTAAACAATTTAAAAAATATTACAATTTTAAACTTTTAAAAATAATTTAAAAATTAAACAATTGTTTTGTTTTTTTTTTTTAAGTTTTTTTCTTAAAATGTAGAAATGTAGACCAAGTTTGTGTGATCTCAGGCTGCATATTTCTATTTTTAGGTCATCAAATAATTTTAGGTTTTTAGTTTTGAATGACACTAACATTCTTTTGCAAACAATAAAGTTTATTTTCTTTTTTAATTACTATAATGATTGTCTAAAATTTTAATATTGTTTTTTTATTTCTTTTGTAATTAACTTTGGCTAAATCTTCAATTAATTCAATTTTACTAAATTAACTTCTAAACATTTTTCTTTATCGCCCAATTTGTATTCAAATACACAACTAATCATCAGAGACGATAATATTTTCAACTCACAAATTGAATACATAAACAATAATTTGCTGCGGCCAATTAAATTAAATTTATTGATATATACATTACATATATGTATCTTCAAACTTCTCTGGGCGAAAAAAAAAACAAACAAACAAAAATATGTACATATGTATGTTTAAAAGTTAGTTAGTTAACTTATTATTCGCTTTTCCTCTTCCTTGAAAATTTAGAAAATTTAGTTCTATTGGTTTGCTAAGCACGTTTTCTTAACTAGTTCTATTCTGTTTGCAAAGAATTTGAAAAAAAAAGATTTTTCAGAAGATGCATAGGGATGGGTGAAATTGTTGATGGATGGATGGGGAGGTTAGTACTGAAAATTGTGCACATAATTTGCAACCACGACAACGAAGATGGAGACAGTAATGATACAATAACTAGACATATACATGTGTTGCAAAATTCACAAATATCTCTCTGAATGTGAATGATTTTGTGCAATTTATTTATTTATAAATTGGTTCATTTAGTTGGTACGAATTTATCTTAAATGATTTATGAGTTTGAGTGTTTGAAAAAGGTGTTTTTGAAAATTATTGTAGAATGAGTTGTTTTCAATTAAGACTACTTGTGTAACATAAATATAACAAACACCTTAAAGGTATAAATCATGTAACTAACTATGAAAGAAAAGGAAGATTTATGTTTGTTTTATTTATGTAGTTTAAAAGATGGATAAGAAGATTATTGCTTTATTCTTTTTATCTCCCTTTTGGTTATGACTTCTGAGAAATATGCGTAGACAAATTTAAACATGATAACCTTACAAATACGTTTAAATTTATACAGGGTTAGTTTTCATTCGAATTTTCTTTCTTTATAAAAAAGTTTCACATTTCAAATGTCAATAAAAGTTTTACAATTTGAATCCGTTTGTTTCGTTTGTGGTATTTTAATACGTTTTCACAACCAGATGCCGCCAAGCAGTTACAAAGATTTGTAATTTAAAAATTTTAACTTTCAATATGCACAGAATTGAGTTGGCAACCTCCTATATATTTACACTTTCTATACCCTTGTCAGCAAATTTATAGTCAAACTTGTCATTATTTTTTTTTTGTCTTATGTCAGTGTGTACAGACAATCTAAAAGTCAGAAGCGATTGGTATTATATATCGAGTTGTTAGAAAGCTAAGAAAGTTCATGAAATGAATTTCTTTAAATTTGTTTATGTACTATATTATGTAGGTACTATTATAGCAATTTTTGGATTAAAGGTTTTTAGAAAACTTCGCAAGGAATTACTGATTTTTTTTTAATTTACTGCCAGATTTTCTAAGAGAAGTAGAGCCTAATTTGAAAATCTGGGAGACAAAAACAACGCACTTAACTTTCATTGCATTGTTTGTATACAATTTATTTATTATTTAAAAAAGTGCACTTCCAAATTTAATATTAAAGAACTCATTGTGAACTTAACTTATTTCCAATTTTTTAAATTATTTAAATGTCAAAATAAAAAGTTTGTTAGAAAGGAACAAAAATATAAGAAAAAAATGGATGCTTGTGCTTATTTTGTATTTACTTTAACGTTTAACCGATATTCCCAGTGC
Organism: Epistrophe eligans; assembly: GCA_951394125.1. Classification (NCBI taxonomy): domain Eukaryota; kingdom Metazoa; phylum Arthropoda; class Insecta; order Diptera; family Syrphidae; genus Epistrophe; species Epistrophe eligans. Next base: position 91,046,798 of record OX596029.1, read on the forward strand.
GAATAGAGAAATTGAAAAGTACGTTGGTACGTCGATTATTCATACCTGGAAAGCTATCACGTTTTTAACAGCAAAGATAATTCGGCACTGACAAAATTGGAAATGCAAATCCAGCTTCACGTCTAATCAAGGGAATGTTGTAGTTATTTGGAAGCACCGAATATAAAGCTATGCACTGTAATGCAACCATAAAACAGAAAATGTTAAAAAAGAAATAGTTGAGAAATGGTTGCCTTTCCAGCATTTCCTTTTCCCGATTTGATCGCCATCTATCTGCACCGCGCCGCCGCCGCACACCATTAGTAATTAGTCGATTAATTTTTAGTAGAAGCTTAGTTAAGAATAGACAATAATATAAAGTGTGAATTTATAAATATATTAACACAAGGAAACAACAAGTGTTGTATTTTTAACGAAAAGCTACTTACAATGTATAACGTGAATTAACTTTTAGAATATTAAGAGTCTTCCGGTATTGTATACTAATATCGAAATGAAATTGGGGTCATTCACAATAGATTTTCAAAAAAGTTTAAAATTCTGATAAAAATATAGTCATACAATGTTTATGATTTATTTTTTGTATTTCATTTGTTTAAGAAGTGTGTATATCTACATAATTAATTTTTATATCATACCATTTTTTAATAAAATCTCAATTATGCAGAAAATACTCAATTTAAAAAACATCACAAATTGGGATAAATCTGAAATCTCAATTTAACTAAAGATAAATAGCTCATTGTGAAAACACGTGTTATGTTATGCTTATGATGAGTATGACTACTCTTTTCATTTTTTTTTTCAGTGGGAGAATTAAGTAGGCGATAACGATGTTCATTTGTGTCAAATGAATAATAAAGTTTTGTAAACAATCTACATATACACATGTATGTGCATACGTGTCGTATGTAAACATGCCATTCTTTTTGATATATTATATACGTTACCGTATGTGCTGAGTTATGATCTGTATAGAAATTCAATTTTACTTAGATCTTAATATCAGATAAATCAAGAAAAATTGATAAAATTGTATCTGCTTTCTAGTTCTGCAACGTATTTCGAGCAAAAAGTCAAATTATTATTTAATGAATAACTTTTGGAAAAGGTGTATAATATTCCATTGAAAACTTATATTACTCGCTCAAAAGCCAAAACATTGACATTAATGAAAAATTAATATCAGTCATTCGTTTTACATTCCTAATAATAAAATAAAAGTTCGCAGCCGACTGTACATATAAAAATATTCCAAAAGTTCTATATTTTCTTTTTATTATTATAACATAAATGTATGAGTAGAATAAAAGTACAACGCAGCGTCATGTTATAAAATTGAAAGAATTCAATCGTGGAATAGACTAAAGTTTATGTAACACATTACAAGAATGCGTATAAAGCCATATTATAATAAAACCAACAATGATGACTTTGCTCCTGGAAAGTTATGCCATTGGAATTGTGTCATCTCAAATGATCTGACATAAAAAAAAAGAAAGTAATACTGACGTAAAAAGTAATCCAGCATTAACCTAGGAAATATTTTTAATGTCACACAAACGACACCCAAGAGAGTACCTATATACATGTACATATTATATATGTCCGTAGATGAATGAACAAAATTAATTTGATGTTATCAATGCCTAAGGTCCATGACATGATAGGTATTGTTTCGTTTGCGCCATTTTTTTCATAAATATATTCAGTTGACTCTTAAGGAGAATTAGGAAGTGTACGGAAAATTAAAATTTGTAGGTAAGAAAATTTCTCTCAATAAAAATTTGAATTTCTATTAAATCTCGTAGGAGCATATATGCTCATCCCTAGTGAAGTGAAAAATTATATAATATATCCCAGCGAATATTAAACAATGCTTCCAAAATTTTCTTTTAATTTTTTCAATTCATTCAAAAATTCATCCTTTTGACATAAAAAAAATACGTAACTCTGAACAAAAAAAAAAAAAGAAAAGAATTTGGATATAGAACTCAATTAAAATTAATAAATAATATTATAGATTCAAAATAGCTTTTTACGGCCTTTAGTCCACAAAAATTTAGGCGTTTCGTCCCGGCGATCTCACTTGGACTCATCAGTTGACTAGTGAGGACCTTGTCAATACGCAATTTTTGATAAGTTTAGTCCATCTAACATAGATTTCATGACGAATATCTAGTGTGAACTATATCCAACATATCTTTTATAATATTATAACTTTTATTATTTCTATTGACGGGGTCGAACTTGAACTTTGAACTTCTTCAAATTTTCCAATAACTCCTCCTGTAGTTGCTAAAAATAAGTTTATGAAAGCAGAATATTTTCCTTAAGCTTGTTCATAGGAGTTATCAATATTTCCTAATTTTTTTCAGCATTCATCCAATACAATTTGATAGATATGTAGATATTTATTTTCGTAGAATAAAGCGTTACAATTTAAATGATTTTGTGAATACACACAGCTTGCACAGAGATATGTGGTCTTATTTATAAACGTTGTCTAACTTTAGACAACTGTCCAACTTTGGAAAATGTGTTCAAAACCTTGTTTATTGTTGTCTTATAGCTGCCTAACTTTGACATAAGAATAGATTGTCTTTATCGTGAATAATGTGATATTTATTTTTATTAAATGAAGCATATTTCCACCAATTTGAAAATACTTAGACAGTGTCTAAGTAGGCAAAAATCTAATAAATACGACTGATGATATTTAATTTTATATATTACAACTGAAAAATAAATACAATTTTTGTAGGGAAATATAGATAATTAATGGAAAACAATTGAAGGAAAACTACGGAAAAAAACCTTCATTTGACATCCAATACAATGTTTACCCTTTGCAATGCTACAGTGTTGCCACTGTTCGTTTATTTAATGTTAATAAATGTGTTTTATTGTTTTGACTTACATTTATTTTTGTACCTTCATATTAATGTGGGTATGTCTATATATTTTTTAAATCAAATTATAACACAAAATAAATATTTATTCCTCAAAATTTATATTTTTTTTATTTTTCAAAATAGGTGATGGCAAAAAGTCATTTAAATATCAGTGCTGCTTTTAAATATTAATGCTGCGATGTGTGTTTTTAAGTGGACTTTTATTTTAGGCACGAAAAACACACCTATTGCGAACTACCGAACTATGATTTCGTAAAATAATTGACTTATTGCTTTGACTTTGACGGTATTGCTTTAAGCAAAATGTGTGAGTGCGAGACTCACGATTAAGATGTGTTAACTTCAACGTTATTGAAAGTACTCAATTACAACGTAATGTGTGACACGGAATATATATTACACGTAAGGTTAACATTTTTAGTTTGCCCTACCGCCGCCGCCGCCGCGCCAGCATAGATGTTTACACTGTACATCACATCAAAAAATTGTAAGAACATTAGTAATAATAGGTTTTTATTTTCTAAACTAAAATTTGTAGACGAACAAATACAAGGTCAGACTTAAACAATTTTTTCCTTGTTAAATTTAACAAGAACAAATTCCCTTCGAACTTAGCTAAATGCAGTTGCAGACATTTTTCGGGGCTTTACTCCAGAAGAAAACTTAATTCCAGAGAAAAAACTATTTTTCCGGCACTTATTATTATCACTTTGGTATCGATAATTCGAGCTGTCAAATTGGAAAATCAGAAAAGTATTATGAAAAATAAAGACAAAAGTCCCTGAATTATTTATAATTGTTCCCATTTTAAATTCTTGTAATCAGTGAAGCATTCTCTTGAAATTTGTTTAAATTAATTTAAACAAACCCTTTCACTTGTTATTGAAATTATTATTGTTTAAGCTTTTTTAATTAAATGAAAAATCTTTTAAAAGTTTTTTTCTGTTTATTATTGAACGGCAAGCAATAAGTTAACAATTGTTGTTTACGAAAAATATTGATTGGATTTTATTATCTAGGAAGTGTATATTAACAATTATATAGCTTATCATAATTTCCATTTGTTAATATTTTTTGTTTTTGTGAAACAACAGAATTTATGAAATATTTATTATTAAAATTATTTTATTGGCCTTTTAACATCTGTTATAGCGAAGGTTCTAGGAAAAGCCATCGGGGGAAATTAAGTCTTGAACTTAAAAGGGTTTTTAGTTAGATATTATTTGTTCTCTATGTGGAAGGAATTTCAAAAATTAAGGATTTAGTTAAAACATTTGATATTTTGTACTACTTTTGCTTAATTTCAAAAAATATTGAACAATGTGAGCTTTCAAATTTAAATGCATGATAACTTAAAGTTTTGGCTCACTTTGTATACAAATAAACATACCTTGGAAGGATTTGATCACCTCCTAGGAACTTGCTTATACATCAGGCTAGATACTAAGTTCGTCAGACTCAGGAAACTAATGTCTCCCATCTTATTTCAGGAACTCTGATGTCAGAGGGTAACTTGCGTCTGGTTCAAAACGTTTAACTTCTTTTACAATTTTTCTATTTTTAAATATGTGAATCACAATTAAAAATATTCTAGAAAAAAATCTGAGAAATAATGGCTTGAATTGTTAAACAGAATTTGTTCTTAAAACTATTTGCGCTTTCAAGCTCATTGAATGAGAAGAAAATGATATTTGAGTCAAAATGCAGCGCAAAGCATTTATTAAAGTACGGAATTGCTATTGACCACTAAATTAAAAATGCAAATGGCATGTTCCTCTACCTAAAAAAATAAAATTTTAATAATATCAAACTAGTAGGATGAGTAACTATACTACTAGTTTGATATTATTAAAATTTTATTTATGCTACAAAAGATAAAATATACCACTGGGTCGCATGAACTTGCTCTTATGTGCGATCACACTGTAATTTTAAAGAATGCATGGTACTCACACTTTATACTGAAAATTTTTTTGGTAAATAATAAATCAATATAATTATAAATAAATTGATTAAACAAATTCTATAACTGTTTTGACACCAGCGCAATGTGCTGTACACCATTTGATTTCTTACACAAATCTCAATTTATGAGAAAAAAATTTAAAAATCGTTGGAGCTTTTTGTTAAAAAAAAATTAATTTTTTATATATAAAATTTTTAAAACATTTTCGAAAAAAAATTATTTGTACGCCATTTTTTAGAACTTATTAATACGAAGTTAAAAAATTAATTTTGAAAAAAATTGACCACCCATTTTCGAAATATCGAATTTTTAAAAATTAATTTTGATTTTTTTTTTTGAAAAATTTGATATGAAGTAGAAGCTCATGCGTACAAAATTTCATTAAAATTGCTTGAACAGAAAATGAGATAGTCGAAAACCAAAAAATTGGTTCTATGAGAAATACCATTTTTTCGACGATAGATACAATTTTACTTTCAATAAATTTGATAGATCGTGCATTAGCTCATATTAAAATTTTAATCAAAATCGTAGAATTTTTTTTTAAGAAAAATGAGATTTTCCATTCCGGTTTTAGAACATTTGTATGGGAGGTACCGTTATTTTTGGCTATAAGAATAATTTGTATTTAAAATCTTGTAGATTATGTCAAAAAAAACTGCTGGATATCAAGTTTAATAAAAATCGACCAAGTCGTTTTCGAATTATTAAGTTCTCAAAAAAAAATTTTGAAACTTTTTTAAAAATCAAAAAAAAAAACAATTGAAAATTTTGCTATGCATTACTTTTTAAAAAAATTCTCCATAAAAAAATTTATCAAATTCTGTTGAACTATTTTTGAGAAGATCGAAAATATTTATTTTTTTTTCAAATGGTAGCATCTTTGTAAAAAAAAAATTAATGGATTTTTTTAAGTTTTTGAGAAAAATAAGATTTTTATTTTTTGCTAAAAAATTTACGGCAGGTACCATTATTTTTGGTCTTAAGAAAAAATGAAAAAAACCTGTCGGTGGAATGCCAAAAACGCTTGGTACCAAGTAGCCGAAAGGGCAGACAGACCGAATTGCGAGACCCATTTTCGACTTCGCTATCATCGTAATGTCAACTTTGATCAAAATCTCGAGTTCGATTTTTTTCCGAATCCATAACTTGCCATAATGTGCATATAGTACCTACATATGTATATATACATACAAAATGAACCCTCGTTTTAACCAAGAAAACAAAAATTGTTCTTACTACAAAATGCATGAAACATGTTAATGAAACTATATTCTTTCTAACAAAAAAAAATGTAAACATTTGAATGAAACTTTTTCTACCAAAAAACGTAAACAATTTTTAACAAATATTTTGCATTTATTTATTTTTTTTTAAACAGATATTACGTCAGAAAATGTTAATTGGTATACCTAGTTAAAGCTTGTAGATATATATGTAGGTATTTACTTAAACAAACAGTATTTAGGTATAGGAATATTGATTTCACACTTTTTTCTTGTTTTTTTTTTTTTTTTTTTTTTAAACCGGATTACAAAGAATGTGAATTCATAAATCAAAAATTGAATATGATATTATGCTAAATAGAGAAAAAAAATATGCAAACAAAATATATATTCGCTATTCACCTACACTTCGATTGATTATCTCAACTTGTTAGTATTTAATTGATAAACAATTTGTTATTTAAAAAGATTTTGTGGTCAACTTGAAAATCTCATGAGTAAGTACTTTGGGTACTAGCCAATTTCAATTAAATTGATTTCGCTACAAATCTCATCTTCCGCACATGACATCACGCTACGCATCGAGTAGATGGAAGTAAATTATCGTATTCATCATGTGTATACTTCGCCAGCTCCAAAGGAATGGAAAGTATTTTATAAAAGGAAGTATAGTAGATTTAACTGCAAAAACAAGGAACGGGAATGTAACTGTTTTGACATTTTCCGTACAATTTTCATAGCCATGTGTAATGTTTTTTTTTTACTAAATTATACCTAATTGCCGTTGGTATATGAAAAAGTCATTTACTCAGTTAAAATTAATGAATACATAAGAAAATTTTACATTATGTTTAAAATAAAGCTTTTTATACAAATAATGACATTTAAGAATTGTCATTAACGGTGGTTTATTTTGAATTAGTAAAGTATACCTATGAGTACTTTTTTGGAAATTTTCAATGAAACGGAATGGATTTTCTAGTAGAATGCATTAATGTTTTATGTGATTTTGTCATTTGTTCATATTCTGTGAAATTTGGGTTACCAAGAAGAAAATCGAGAAATTTTACATACATACAGTTTTTTATTTAATTGAATTTCCCGCATATGTGTACAAAATTTCATTTAAATTAAAAAATTATGTGTATAAATATAGAATCAGCTTTCAGTCAGTCTTACAGTTTTTATACACTCTTTGGATTTGTTATTATAGATTCAGAAGTTTTTTATTTTATTTATTTTGCTTGTGACTGTTGCATCTTTTATTAAGAAAGCTAAGCCAATTTAAATTAAATTATAAGAAAAAAAAAAAAAAGTTTTGACGAAATGTTAGTTTTGGTTTCTAAAAACGTGCGTTTTTATTTGTAAACAAATTTTCCGAGTATTCATAGTCATTTGCTATAAAGATAAACTCATGTTTTACTAAAATTTATTTAAAGATTTATTGGATCAATTAATATAATAGATTCTATCTAGTTAACAAAATAGAAGTTAATTGAATTATTCGACTTAAAATATTAAAAATCAAATCATAAAAATTAAAATGAATGTAATAAAATTCAATTGAACTTACTTTTAACTCAGAAACAGTTTTAAAAAAAATTATTAAATTGGGTGGTGCGACAGCTCGTCTGGAACCAAGGCCTTTAGTAACTTACAACTTTCAACCAGTCCTGTGTAAGTGTTATTGGTAGGAATAGGGAGACCTACAATTTTCTTTCCAATCCGAACGGTTAAGTTTAGAAGACCTTCGGGGATTTGTCAATAATTCCTCGTATAAAAGGCAGTAAATTTCAGTCGTCTGCGGTTAAGAAATATGCAAGTCAAAGGCCACGGCAATAAACATAGAAATCTTATACTCCACCTATAACTTATGCATAATTGAGTAGCTTAACCAACTTTCTAATGAAATACTTAGAATAAAATGCTTGCTTAAGCTGCATTCATTTATGTACATTTTCTGCTTTCCAGGAAGTAAAAAAATATTACTTAGTTACTCTTAGGTTGATAACATACTGGAGCTGGAGTTGCGAGCAGAGCTAGCGATGCTAGATAGAGGTGAGCAGAGCGACAAAAAACAAACAATTTTTTTCTTATGTGCGAGCTTTCATACTAACTCGTCTAGCAGTGAGGTGTCAGCTCTCAGGTATCTCTGCTCACCTCTCGCATTACCGCAGCTCCAGTATGTGTTAAATTCAGGCTTACTTCGTCTACAATGTTTATTTTTTTATATGTAAGGTGCTTTATATTTTACACGACTTTAAAAATGTCATTGTTTTTGTCATATTTTAATATTTTGCCCTTAAAGGTTAAAATTAGCTACTATCAAAAAATGACATTTGAAATTTTAGCAGATACATGTGTATGCATATTATAACTAAAATTAGTAAAAACCCAAAAGAGTAATTAAATAAGATTAAATATACGTAATTATTTAAAGAAACTATTATGACACAATTAATCCTTGGAGCAATGTACTCTACATCCAAAAATAAAAGTTAGTAAAAATTAATTATGTAATGTTTTTTTAAGAGGTATCTATAGAACTTTGAAATGGAATAAAACAAAGATGATTTTTTTTTAAATTGAAATTAAATTTTCTTTATTCGAAAGATAATTATTAGCACCCCAGAAATATATAAAATTAGTGATAAATTGTTATGCAAAAAAAACTTTGTGCCCTTGTGTAATCTTCTGGCATTATAATTTAAATATGATTTCTGGCATATGACCGCCACGGCTGGCCCGGACGTAGTCTAATCTGGAGGTCCAATTTTCGATGACTTTTTCCAACATTTATGGCCGTATATCGGCAATAACGCGGCGAATGTTGTCTCCAAGTGGTCAATCGTTTCGGGCTTATCGGCGTAGACTAGCGACTTCACAATTCCCCACAGAAAATAGTCAAGCGGCGTTAAATCGCATGATCTTGGAGGCCAATTCACGGGTCCGTAACGTGAAACTATGCGGTTACCAAACGTTTCCTTCAATAAATTAATTGTGGCATGAGCTGTGTGACATATGTTGCGCATGGTTGTTCAATTGATGAACGAAAAAGTCAGTAATCATGGCTCTATAGGGGTCACCATTGACTGTAACGTTCTGACCAGCATCGTTTTTAAAGAAGTAAGGACCAATTATTCCACCAACCCATAAAGTACACCAAACAGTCAGTTTTTGTGGATGTAACGGTGTCTCAACAAACACTTGAAGTTTATCATCACTCCAAATACGGCAGTTTTGTTTATTGACGTATCTATTCAACCAAGAGTGAGCTTCATCGCTAAACAAAATTCGCTTATGAAAATTGAGAACCATGAACCATGATTTTTCAAATAAATTTGCACAATTTGGAAGCGTTATTCAGGCGTCAGTCTATCCAAGTCAAACCAAACTAAAAATAAATCACTTGACAGCTGACAAATCACTTGACAGCTGACAAAATAGCCGGCAGTTAAAATAGTGTTGCCAACTTAAAGTTCTATACCTCTAAAAAAACACCCTTTACATTATCATACTATATACTTATTTTCTTAATAAACTCCAAACAAACCTAAAACATTTATATTTCACGCAAAAAAGTAAGCAAACATACAATATTTACATTATAGTAAATGTCAAAGTGACATTTGGAGTGATACTAAAAAAAATAAATTAGGCAATTGGTGTTTTTAATTTGGATGAAATGTTATAAAAAATAGGAAGATAGGAACTATAAAATTTGTGAAATTCTTTTTTTAACCAAGATTCATATTAAAAATACTTAAAAATCATATTTAATCGTTTAAAACATTGCACAGCAATGAGTAGGTATTTACTTGTTGATTAATATGTTTTGATTTTTCGTTAAATGAACAACACACTGTGACTGTGTATATTGTATATTGGATGACGATGACGAAAACTGGGGCGTTATCCTGTTCGGGTAACTGAACTGGACGGTGACTATGCTGTTGTAACTCATATTGATAAAGCCTAGCACGCAGCTGAAGCGAAACAAAAATTTCCTTTGGTCTCCAAATCAAAAGCGAAAACGTAAATGAAAAATTATTAATGGAGAGTGCGATACAAAATTCTTTCTAAATGAACTTTAAAAAAATTTCAAATTTCACATCTAAGAAATTGCATAAATGGATTTATAACGGGCGGGGCATCTTGGGGTTTCTTTTTAAATCATAGGTTATTTTAACACTAACAGCTTTTTCCCGCTCGGAATCTTGACAGAAAGTCAGTATCATATCACCGCGGAACGTTGGGAAATATCGAAAACTTATTTCCAAAGTGAAAGCTGTCTAGCGCAAATAGTGCGTTTTTTGAAAAGAGGTGCATTTTCATTTCGGCGGCTACGTTAACAAACAAAATTGCGGCACCTGGGTCTCGGAAAATCCGCACGTTATTATCGAGAAGCCAATGCATTCACAGAAAGTGACAGTTTGGTGCGGATTGTGGAGTGGTGGCATCATTGGACCATTTTTCTTCGCAAACGTTTCCGTCAATGTTCGGCGTTACAGAGCCATGTTTCCGGACTTTTTTTTTTACTAAAATTGAAGACATGGACTTGGACGACCTCTGGTCCATGCAGGATGGCGCGCCATGCCACATAGCTCATGCCACAATCGATATTTTTCGCACCAAATTTCCAAATCGTGTTATCAGCCTCTTGGCGTTGGCAATTGGCCGCCTCGGAGCTGCGATTATACCCCTCATTTGGACTTTTTTTTAGTGGGGAACCGTGAAGGATCGATGTTATGCCAACAATTCGGAACGATTCAAGGACTTAAGGCCAATATCATCCAAGGAATCTGTGAGCTACAGCCCGTAACCGTCAACAAGGTCTTGTAAAATTGCAGTGACGGAATGAGATACTGCGAAGCCAACCCAAGCAGCCACTTGAACGATGTTGTATCCCATAATTCATAAAAATGTTTGCTCTTACTAATATAGCCATAATATTAACATGGAAAAAATTTAATTTTGTTAATTTTATTGCATTTTAAAAAGAAATTTGTATTTGGCCCATCATTTATATATGCAATTTATCTGACTCTAAATTTAATAGTCTGTCTTTCCATTTCGACTCTGGATCAGTGTATAGATAGACTACCACAGACATCACAGGTCGATTAGCAACGGATCGTAAATGGCAAGAACCATTTTTTTTTCCACATCAAACCAAAAATTTTCCTATCGCTCTATAAATTAAAGGTAGACAAGACTGAGTAAACAGACGAAATTTATTTTCTACTTAATTTTTTGTTATCTGCCTTAAAGTTGTCTTCTTTAATTTAAACCTCAATTAGCTTCCTATGAATTTTAAAGATTAAGAACTTTTTGATCACATAGTATCTTCTTGAATAGGAAAGTGTAATATTTAATGAATTTTGGATGAGATACTAGAGACCATATCAAATATATTATGTCCAAACACCTGTTCCATTTAAAGCCTGCCAAGGTATAGATAAACAATGAATTATTTGTTTAAAACAAAAAAAAATACTTTTTTGTTATTTAATTCATTTTACTCCAAAATTGAACAATTGTTTACACATCCCAGTTTCAAAGTCTTTAATATTATAAGGGAATTAGTACTGATAAATAAAAAATTTTTTATTTGTGAATTTGATAAAAAGAAGTTAAAACAGTTCTAGAAAAAAAAATCTAACATGTGTATTTGTTGAACTAAAAATATCTTAATCTTAAAATACAGTCACAAAAAGTGATAAGGAAAAATACAAAAATAGAATTATGTTTATATAAAAAATTTAAAAAGTCTAATTATGTACATTCATGAACTGTGCATTTTTTTAAAAATAATAAAACGTAATTTTGAAGTAACAGACTATGTAGGCATTTTAAAAGTATAAGTGAGGTTTTTATTTTATCTACATTATCCAACAATACAACATTACTTTACAGACTATAAATATAGTGGCTTCCATTTGTTTTGAAAAAAAAAAAAAAAATGCCGGTCAAACTCTGAAATTGAATGGCTATTTACCGGGTCTCCCAACAACAATTGAAGCTTGTAAGAACCGGAAAGTGACGACAGTATAGCTACATACCTAGCCCTGCTATCGTATACCAACGATACTTTATTGATTTGATTAATTTGTCAGCTGGTGCTAAACGATGACCACTATTAGAATAATCACATTTTGTTGTGTGCTCATATTTCAAGTAATTATAATTCTAAGCAAAAAAAAAAAAATATCTCTTGGCCAATGGGAATGGTAAATGAGTTAAGTCGTTTAAGTTGCATATATCCCAAAAGCGTTTTGTATATATTAATTATTATTTTGATAAAAAAAACATTTGAAATTCAACAGGTGGTGTCATTCCGGAGGAACTTCGTTGACATCCAAATTTATTTGAAAGTATCTACGATATAATTTTTTTTTTTAGTTTAATAATTGATTCCAATTATAATGATAAGTCGCATTTGCAACTTCCATAATTTAAAAAAGAAAATAAATTTTAGGGGATAAATTTAGGACAGCAAAATAAAATTAATTAAAAAATTTTATTTGTATCTAAATTTAAATTAATTTGTATATCAATTCAAGACAATTATGTTTTGCTAAGAGAAAAATACATTCAAGAATTTCCATTTCGTTGTTTTTATTGTCTTTTGATTTGAATGATAAATTAATTCTTATAAAGCTTGAGATAATAATAGCTTTGCACTTACTTTCTCAAGATGCTTGTCCAGTATATATCAATTAGATAAATATCTCTGTTTTAATCATCCGTTGGGTTAGATATGCGTTTGTGAGTTTTAAAACTTGCTTCAGCTAAACAGGAAATTTTTAATTTAATTAATTAATCCAGGTCTTGTATTTGTTTTTGTTTCTTTTAATTTTTATTTTTTAATTTTCTATTTTTGCACGATGAGTACAATTTGCATCTTTTTAAAATTTATAAACATCAAGATACAAGTAACAATTTGCACAATTTGTAAAATTTTTGGTAGGTACTTATTTTTAATTTTTAATTTAAGGCTCACAGTTTTTATCGTCACATTAATAAAAAAATTTCCAGACAATATATTTGTTAACACTCAATTGCTGTAATGGTTTAACGGAAGGATATTGTAATCTTAGATCCTATTTCCGTTCTTTCCGGGTCTAAAGCGGGAATAAACCTTTCTGACGCGCACAAACTTTAGGTCACCCATATTGATGATTTGTGTATATGTAATATTTTTTTAATTTTATTAATTTCAATAAAATTATTTAATCGAATTCAAAATAAATTGAAATATTAATTTTATTTGAAGAAAAATGAGATAATCAAACAAATAAACAAGTCGACATATATATTCTATTCAGGTATGTATTATATATTTTTTTTTTTTTTCAAATTTTACGGCGCGCCAAGTGATGTATTCCGTACGTTTAGCGGTAAGTATAGCCAGCGAAAGACTACTTTTCCGGTCAACGAATGATTTTGTTGTGTGTTTCGTTATCAGAGGACTTGTGCGCGGGTGATTTTTTTTTTTTTTTTTTTTTATTTGTTTGTGGATAAATAATGCGAATGTTTAGATACATTTTGAGTAGCTTTGGTGTTCTTTTCAACCCCCAAACATTTATGCAAGGTGATTCATAAAAATGGGGTTGGTTATTGTTGCTATATAATAATATGATGCTTTTTTAAGTAAATCGACTATGCATGGTGATGAAAGCTTTTTTTATGTTGCTGTGGTGAAATAAATATTTTATGTGGTGAATATTTAAAGCTTTTGTGGCGAGAGAATTATTAAATATAAATTATTTTGTATAAATTAAGATGACATTTAGTATAAGTTATAAAAAAAATTAATTAAAAAAAATGATTTATATTCAATCTATCAACCAAATGTAATTATTTTTATTTAAAATTGTCTTAGAATGATTAAATAAAATTTGTATGCTCTCTAAAGAATATTCTAAAGAATTTTATTGTGATACAAATTATGTAGGCCTAACAGCAGCCAATATTATTGCGCAATAAAAATTGTTGCGCAGTAGTATTGACCGTTTAAGGACCGATTATTGCTATAAGCACAATATACTGTAGGATATTCCAAAAATTGAATATTTTTATTGCAGCAAGTACCTAAAATAACAATAAACAAAATAATGAATAATTCTGAAGAAATGTTATAATTTTGGGCAACAATATTTCCCGGCATATTTTTGGCATAGTGTATTGAAGTGTTCCGGGATTTTAGAACTTAGTATGTGGGATATTCGAAATAAATATATCATGTTATAGGTCATTTTTTTTTTCAAATTAACCCATCAGAGAGTCTAAATAACTCGATTATGACTGACAAATTTAATTACTGAATACAAAATAACATTATGCAACCAATTACCTACTGACATTTCAGATAGCATACTAATTTTTTTGAATATCCCACAAATAAGATGCTAACATCCTCTAACAAATTACCTTGAAAAATAATTTAAAAATTCATTATAACTCGCCTATGGCTAGCTAATTAATAAAACAAATCGATATTTTCTGTCAAATATCTCACATAAATTACATACTAGTTTTTTGAATATCCCACAAATGAGGTTTTAAACATCTTCTAATTAAATGATTTTGAAAAAAACTAAAAACTATAAAAAAAAATTCATAATAAATAACCTATGGCTGACAATATTATTGAAACTTACTAACTATCCCTATGATTCTATGATAAATCAATGAACTTATATTATTGGCATATGTTATTTTTCTAATATCCAAAAAAATGGGGATCTAGCCTGCAATGGCCTTGAAAAAAAAATTAATAATGAATTAAAAATCACCTAAGGCTATATCCAATTGTTTAACTTTAAGATGACAGAAATTTTTTTCGAATATCCCACATACGGTTATAACCCCGTTTGTGGGATATTCGGCGTTGGAGTCATATTTATGGCAGTAATTACTTACTTTTTTCTGGTGTAGGACAACATTTTAAAGTAGTTGTTTAAAATGTTTTTTTTTAAATGAATACAACATATTTTTGAGACTTGTGTCTGCAATATAGCGCTGGTCCTTCAGAAAACGCAACTCAATAAGTAGCAATTTTTAGAAGAATTCCAGCTGATAGTATTTTTTTTTTAAACAAAGGTGCATTTATTGCAAACAATTTTTGTGTAATTAATCAGTTGGAACGGTTTCATTGTGGACAAAAAATAAGTCTTAAACTTAGCGATCTGAGTATACCTCAAATGCACGACTGAATTACATTAATTTGTTTATGATTTAAGGAATAGTTTTTTATTTCAATAATTAACAAAAAGGTTAGTTAATTGGGTTGGACCAGATAACGTGACTTCGGTAGCGCGTAGTAATGCGTATTGCATAAGCATATGGCTCTGAAGGAAGCTTGACCTGTTTCGAGTCTCATCGATGTGAAAAAGTTTTCCAAATAAAATTGGACAAGTAGACCAAGTGCCACTAGAAGGAGTTTGATTATCAGCGTGGCAGTAGTGAAGTTCAAAAGTAGCAGCATATACCCAAATCTCCCATTCATGTTGCCCCTTTTTACATATTTTTTTTTTGATAAATTCTTCAATTGTCGTTTAGTTTGACCAAATATGTGAGAGGCAGGGTTGCGAATTTTTGAATTAAAAAATCATTGAGTCATAAGTCTGTAGATAGTCACTAACTAACTTATGATTTAAATATTTTTAATTCATAAGCTAATGACTTAAATTTTTTTAATTCAATTGTTTTTTTAATTTAATTTAATTGTCAAGCTTAAGCTAGAAAGTGACTTAAGCTTTTGCAACTCTGGTGAGAGGCAAAAAAAATTACAATAAATTTAGAAATTCTGAACATTTCATGATGAAATTAGAATAAAATTATTCTTCTTTTATAAAAAGTTTATTTTCATTTAAATTAATAGTATCTACTCGTAATAAATAAAAAAATAATAAAAAAAAGATAAGTTGAAAAATTCCTATATTTCAAACATAATAAAAACGCAATCAAAAACGTTTAAAAATATATACAAGATTTTATTTATAGAAAATATGTATAAATATAATTTTATTGCGTCAATAAATTTATTGGATATGTCTTTAAAAACATTGTATGGTTTTTTTTAGAGTAAATATATAAACAATTAATGAAATTAAAAATATTTTGTTTCTCTTAATTGTTAATTTATTTTTATCCACCTATAATTTTGTTTTAATTGTTAATTTATTTCTATCTACCTGTAATTTTGTTTGGAATTAATACAATATGTTTCAATGCCAAATATTTCTTCTATAATAATTATGTCTAGAAAATTGTGCGTGTGCATTAACATATATCGTGATCAGTGATGACTGATGCCTAGCGTTATAAACTGAGTTGACATAGAAGCAATTTTACGCCAGCAATAAATTAACTAAAAATATCACGCATAATTTTTAATTTCAAAAACTAACTCTGTGGCTTTTTTTTTTTAATTTTTGATAAGACAGTGTGAGGCATTTTGGAACTTTTCTTCGCAGGGTAAATGGTCGGCAACGTATCTTTTCTTTATATTTAATAAAACCTCAGCAGTTGGTTTTTGCTGTGTATCCATTCAAACTATCTAACATTAATTATCTAAATATATTAATTTAGTGAAAAAAACCACATGAAAACAATTTAGTTTTAGCATTGTATTTACTTAATCTTAATTTTGAGCAATGAATCGCTACCTTGGCAATATTTAAAAAAAAAAAAAAAAACATTTTAAACGATAACTATGTTTTTTTTGTTTTAAATATGTATGAATAAAAATCAATAAAAAGTCACCATGGGTTTCATTAAAATTTACGGTTTGCATGCATTAAATACATAGAAATATTTTTTAAGAAAAAATACATAGACAGATTTTTTAAGAAAAAATACATAGACAGATTTTTTAAGAAAAGAGTAATTATTCATATTCATTGTTATTTTCAATTTTATTAAAAACCTGAACACTTTAAATTAACTCTCCTTTATTAATGCGGAATGCTTAATTATTTTCTAATTCATAAATCAACTTAAACTCTGATCAAAAATGTATACAACTATTTTATTGATAAACAATTAACTGCTAATTGACGTTAAGTAGCAAATCTTATCGAAAATCTACTACATTTAACAAGAAATTCGCTGTCGTCAAAGAGTATTATTTAGTCTGCATACACATTATACATACACTTTGTTCTAAAGTGTAAACTTTTGCACAACCACTTTCTTATTATTGAGCTTGAACCCAGTGGAAATTTTTTAAAAATTTAATTGTGAATAATATGATTTTTCCTTGAGAAAAAGAAGCTACAACCGCTACTTTTGTGCCAAATCCCTTAAGGAATTTAACAAAGGCAAAGGCACATCGACGGTTAAATATGAATACCTCCTATGTCGCATTTTGTAAACTTTACAGGAGACACAAAAAACTGAATATTTTCTCAAAACGAAAACGCCAAGATGATAGGAAGTATTCAAAAATGACAATAAAAATGTTTTGACAGCTGCTGGCGATATAATGAATACGTTCAGCGATGCAGATGGAATTTCTTAACGAAACTACATCAAAAAGTGATTTCCACAAAAAATGTATGTTAGGAGGTATTCATATTTAACCGTCGACATGTCACTTTCTAGATGAAAATTCAGAAACAAAATCACTACTTCGTTGGAAGTTGCTTATTCACTAGCTGTGTCGATGAAAAATATGATGAATATTCAACAATGAAATCACTAAATATGTGCAATTTTCGTATTCATCAGCACATCATTTTGGATGAAAAATGTGGTGATTATATGAAGTTACTTGATAATTGGGAATTGCTTATTCACTACCTCATTATTTCCCCAAATCTATAATCAATTAAAAGTTCAATTGACCTCATCTCCAAAAAGAGTTTCGCCCAGGTACAAAAATCGGCTTATCAGTTATAGATGCTGTCGTATCCTTCTATGACGCAAATTGTGATCGATGTTTACCGAGACTTAAAGAAATTGCAACATGAATTTTACTGTGAATTTTATATTTCTAAAAGAGTATTTGTTTATGAAAAAGTTTATGTATAACTTTTTGTCCATTTAAACTTCTATGATTTTTCGGACTATTTAAAAAAAAAAGGACTGTTTTTAAATGTTCCTCTTCTGTATTTTAGTGCTCAGCAGAATGTGTAATAAAAGCCATGAACTGATAAAGGGATACATTACTTTTCATCACTAAAATCCTCATATTTGTCGTGTCAGGCAAAGGAACGGGCAATCTTAAACGTTTTTATCTCTTCTTTTACTCGGGAATAGGTACTTATAAGACAAATTGTAGCCTGATTCACAATGCGACGAGGAAACGAGATGAGGGCGTGACGTGAAACGCTGTCATCTTTTTATAAAATCGTTCCCCAAATCGCAATGCGACGAGTTTCTTGACGAGTTTTTTTTTTGACAACGTTAATTTATTGGGTTGTTTGCTTTCAGTGCGGTGTACGAAAAAGTGATTCAAGTGATTTAAAGAAAAACAATTAAAATAAAAAATACATTTAGAAAAAAAAAAAAAATGAAAAACAATTTGAGAAAAGAAATGCTTTTGTTGTGATCAACAAGGCGAGCCTGGACGGATACAGACGATGCTAGCAGATCTGAAGTATCGGGCAGGAGATAGAATATGGCATTTTCACCTGCAATTAAAATAGACGGAGGTTTTAGATTAGTTCTTCACTTTTGATGTTCTTTCATTTTTGTTTTATTGTATTTAATTTAATTTATTTAAAATCAAAAGATACATACCGATTCTATCCCGTTAAGGAGATGCATTGGTCTTCTGTCTTTTGTTTTCTTTCTCTGTCACTAACTTGTCAAATGAAGAAAATCGTCGTCTCATGGCGTTTATTTTCAATTTTTCGAACTCTTAGCGTGACGCGACGCCAAGAAACGCTTTATTGGGTATACTCTGGTATACTTTCATTGCTTGAAATTGGTTTGACAACTGCGATGAATTAACGTCACGATCTCGTCTTGTTTCCTCGTCGAATTGTGAATCAGGCATGTATTACTTCTCATCAAAGAAATGATAACATTTTCTAATCTTGGAAAACGTTGATTGACAATTCATCACTTATTTCAGTAACATTTTGTGGGGCAAAGTAAAAACGAGAGCGTCATGAGAATTTATTTTTTTCTTTCTCTAGCAAATTATCCCTTACAAAGCAAACGCGACATGTGGATTTTTATAACGAACTGATGAACTTATGCATTACTTTTTAACAATTAAATTATAAAATATTTGTATCTTCTACAATAGCAAACTTTTAATTTTACATTGAACTCATTTGAATTTTTTGAACCGGTATAAGAAGAGGTTGTTTCAAAATGTTTCCTAAAAGCCATGCAGACAATGCGATAAAAACCAAGAACTAAAAAAACGATTACAATAACTAAATCAATACTTTCTGTTTCTCGTATGAAGTGGCTGAATTCAGCTTAATTTTTCGGTGAGGATGAAATTTCCTGAAAGTGAATTGTAGCTTGGCGTAGAAGCGATAGGAAAAATTGCGCAGAATATTTTACAAAGAGCATAGTTATTTGTTTTAATGTACCTTTTTTTCAAATCACCGAATTTTTCGTACGACACTAAGTTTTTTAATTATTTGTTGGATATGCAAACCAAATGAAGTACTTCTAGATATTTAGCACTTGTATTCCAATTTACCCTAGAACCACCGATTTGAAGACTGTTGCTTGGTAAGAGGCAAGCTTTCCTTTTACGAGTGAAAAATACGGCCTGCGTCTTAGAAGCATTCAATTTTATTTTCCAATCATTGAAATATGCCAGTATTGTATTTAAATCAAATTGCAGATTGGTTTCTATTATGGAACCGACCGAATTTGATGTATAGATGCAGGTATCATCTGCAAAAATACCTTTTTCACAATACCTTAAGCTAGGAAAATCTGAAGTAAATATAATATATGTATAAGATCGGTCCAAGAACAGATCCTTGGGGTACACCTGCTTCAATATTGAATATTTCAGACAAACAATTGTTGACAAATACTTTGAATCGCCTTGAAACAAGAAATGACTTAATAATTTTGATTAAATACGGTGGAAAATTCAAAATGAGAAAAATTGTGAAGAAGGCCATTGTGCCAGACGGTATCGAATGCCTTTTCGATGTCAAGTAGCACCATTCCAGTACTATTTCTTAGTCTAAAATTGTTTTTTTATATCTTTTGTTATTCAGTGTACTTGATGTACAGTACTATGGTAAGCTCTGAATCCAAATTGTTCTGGAGGCAACAAGTTATTTTGATTTATATGAGCTATAAGTTTAGTTTTAATAATTCTTTCGAAGCATTTGCTTAGAGAACTAAGCAGACTTATTGGCCTGTAATTTGAAGGTTCACTTGCACTTTTACCTGGTTTTAATATCGGAATTATTTTTGCTGTCTTCCATTCCAATGGAAAATATACAAGTTTAAAACAACAGTTAAATAGACGTTTCAAAAACATTATACTAGACATTGGAAGATTTTTCAAATACAAATGTTTAATGTTATCGAATCCTACAGCTTTTCTTGTTTTTAAACTAGACAATATGTATTGTATGTATATCCTCTATAGAAACAAAACATTCATTCGTGCGATACAAAGTTGTATCTATAATTTCAACAGATTCAAGTAAAATGTTACCAGGTATAGCCGTATTAACAGCAACTGAATGATTCGCATAAAATTTCTCAGCTAAGGCGTTTCTTTCTGTGCCTACTGTTAAAATCACCACCAATTAAAAACACATCATTTCTTACTAATTTTCTCAAATCATTATTAAAATTAAAACGATTTCAAAAAAATCGGTAAAGAACTTTCGGTTGATATTTTTAAGGTGAATGTTTTTTAGCCCCTGTTAAGTCATCATTTTTTAACAAAACAAGTAATAATGGTTTTAACAATTCTAGTTTTAAAAGATTCAACATCAAATTCCGTCATCTTTCGTAGAAATATATCTTAAGTGCAATTTTATGAGTTTTCTTGTTTATTAGATTCCATTTCCATGGAGTTTAAGCGGTTATTTTAGGACATTCTTATAATACGTTAGAGGAAGTAGAATTAGTATTCAAGGCACGACAATAAGCGCCAGCCGAATGGACGCTTAAATGTGCCTTATAATGAGTAGATATGATTATGGGAATGCTACTAAGAATGGTTGTAGTTATTAGCCGTGTTGTTTCTAAGTAGTATGAGGCATAATTCAAAAAAATAAAAAAAACATCTCTGCTTAAGGTAAACACATGCCAAAAAGATATTGGGTGTTATTGTTGATAATATGATGTGGCTCTGGTCTTTGATGGAAAGAAATGCATGAAATAATATTATTTAACTGGAAGTTTGTCACGTAGATAATTCTGGGTGGTTGAAAAAAAAGTGAAGGTGATGATAATATAGCCTTAACACTTAGGATTGAAATAAAAAAAAACATGGATACGGGTAGGTATGTAAGTGTGATTCATTATTTTTTTTATAGGAAATTTTAGGAATTATAAGTGTAGTTATGTCTGTAAATGTATTTATTCGTACATATGTATGTATATGTATAGAATGTTTACTTTTTTGGACTTCATAATATTGTTATTTACATTTTATAAGAAAAACAAATCCATCATTTTAAAATTTGTTGTCAATCTGTTTGTTTCTCTGTTTGTCCAAAACGAGTGAACTGGATGGTGGGTGGAGGACTTTAACTTAATGATTAGGGACTCTTTGTCATATCGATGTCGAAATAATTAAAAAAAAAAAAAAACAAATAAATTCAGATAAATTTGAAGAAAGAAAAAAACTGTGGGCGAGTGTTGACTTTAAAGGTAGATAACCATTTAGTTTTGTTTTTTATATTTTTTCTATTTTTATATAATTGTCAATATTTTGTTTACCCAAATATAATGATGTCTGATGTGTTGTGTGTGTTATTTAGAATATCGAATGTTTATTTTTCTATTTAAATCACATTCTTATCGAATTTTGTCAAAATTCCACAAAACTCTGCTCCTACCATCTTTCCTAAAGCATTTATGTAGCTATATACTCTTATTGACAATTTTGTAGAGAAGGGCTGTGACAAAAATATATTGTTTTTCAATAATTATTTATTGAGCATTGAACATTTTTAATATGATTATTTGCACGCTATGTTTTTCTGTCTACCCGCCTATTACAATTTGTTTAGAAATTAATGAAAATTTTTTTTTCCCAAAAACGTGCCCACAACTTAAAAAAAATAAAATTTTTTTTTTACGGCTCTCATTTTGTAAAATAAACAAATTTTTTCCGGAAAAATGATTATAAATGGTACCTCCCGTAGAACCATTTATTTTTATTTTTGATTTTTTCAAAAACGGCCAGTTGAACTGTTTTTTATCTTTTTTATTCTAAATTATTAAATAATTTTTTTCTGAAAGTTCGATTTTTTTAAATGATTTTTTTTTATTTTTTTTTTTTAAACTTCACACGAATAAAAACTAATAAATGGCGTACCATTTTTTTTTTCTTAAAAATGTTTTCAACATTTTACTTGTAATATTTTTTTTGTTTAAACCGATTCGATTCTTAATTTTTTTCTTTTAAATTGAGATCAGTCTTAACTGTAAGTTCCATGTTGATATGTGCAACAAGGTACTATATTGTTCATATTTTTATTTACTCTTATACAATATGTTCAACCTTAAACTTAGCTATTTTGTGGCAGGTTGCAAAAAATATAGGCTTCCATAGCCAATTTTTTTTCTTTTATCAGATGTGATCGAACATGAGACAAAGTTCTTGCGATCCAATGGTGCATTTTTTACACTGTCATGAAGCTTTTCTTAATAAACAAAATTTTAATTTTTCTAAATGATTTTGTGTTCTTCATTAAAAACTAATGGTCTTATTTATAAACGTTTTCTAACTTTAGACAACTGTCCAACTTTGGAAAATGTGTTCAAAAAACCTTGTTTATTGTTGTCTTATAGCTGCCTAACTTAGGCATAAGAGTAGATTGTCTTAACTGTGAACAATGTGATATTTATTTTTATTAAGTTAAGCATATTTCCACCAATTTGAAAATAGTTAGACAGTGTCTAAGTAGACAAAAATCTAATAAATACGACTGTAAATTTTTAAAGGTTGTTTATTTTTTCAGGTTAGTTTGTTAGTTTTGCGGTTAGTTTGCTTTGACAATAAATTCATAATGAACTTACTCACGCTACCTAAGTTCAGCCTGATTCACAATGCGACTAGGAAACGAGACGGGAGCGTGACGTGAACTCGTGGCAGTTGTCAAATCAATTTCAAGCAATGAAAGTATACCAGAGTATACACAATAAAGCGTTTCTCGTCGTCACATCACGCAAGAGTTCGAAAAATTTAAAAAAATACGTGACGAGACGACGATTTTCTTCATTTGAAAAGTTAGTGACAGAGAAAGAAAACAAAAACACAGAAGACCAATGCATTTCCTCAACTGGATAGAATAGGTATGTATGTATCTTTTAATTTTAAACTAATTCAATTAAATAGAATAAAACAAATATAAAAAAAACATCAAAAGTGAAGAACTAATCCAAAACATATCTGCTTCTATTTATTTTAATTGCAGGTGTAAATGCCATATTCTATTTCCTGCCTAATACTTCAGTTCTGCTTGCATTGTCCGTCGCCGTCCATGGCTCGCCTTGTTGATCACAAAAGAAGCATTTTTTTTTCTCAAATTGTGTTTCATTTTTCTAAATGTATTTCTTTTAATCATTTAAATCACTTTTTCGCACACCGCACTGAAAGCAAACAACCAAATGAATTAAGGCTATCAAAAAAAAAAAAAAAAAAACTCGTCAAGAAACCCGTCCCATTGTGAATCAGGCTTAATGTTTGTGACTTGTTCAAATTTATTTTGAAAACAAACATGGTTCAATTCGAGAAACTTATCGGGCATTTCATTAAATACTTAACACACTCTGAGAAGAAAATGGGAAAAAAGCTATCGAAAAGGGTTGCATTTACAGTGCAGCATAAGTCATTTTAAACATATTAAAAAAATATATATTTTTAAATGAAATTTCAACTTACAACACCGCTTCCAAGTACCTATTCCTTTAATTGAAGGAAATAAATATCTTACAAAGAAAAAACTAAATATTTATAATAACTAGGAAATCTATATTATTTCAAGTTCATGACCAATCACTCAACCGGAAATTGCTTATAATTCACGCTAACAAAAAAAAAAATAAATAAAAAAAACAGCAGCTCATTTCATCCATCGATCCTTTTCTTTATTCTCTAACTAGGTACAGCTATCAATTGCATAATTCAATTGTGGATTGTGCTGCAGTATCACTCCGCAAAGAAAAAGCAAGTGCCCCATCAACCCCTAAATAAAATTAAAACTAACAAGAAAACATAGCCAAGCTCAATGAGTTCATCTCATTATATTTACTGTTCAATGGCAAATTGCAATTCCCTGCAATCTCCAGAATATTTTCTTATTGTATTTCACTTTGCCGGAACAATAGCGGGTCTTCATTCCCAACCCAACCGAACCCCCTTTTTTATAGTGACAGTTTATTGCTGTGTGAATAAGAAAGCTTCATTCAGTATACATATGTAGTTATATTTTTGCCCACTTGGCGCTGTTTTCGTATTATGTAGCTATCTATCTTTATGTTTTTTGTCGGATGTTCACTTATTTGCTTAGTGGATTATTGCAATTTGCGATCTTCTGTCTGACGACGAGCGACGACGACGACAACGCACGGCACGCCACATGAATGGAATGATTTTTGAAACTCTTAATGCCATCAAATCGGCTGATCTATATGAATTACCGTTTATAAGTAGTAATTTAAAAAAAGGGGCTTGGTCATTTTATTAAGTCACATCAGCAAAAAACAGCAAGACCGAATTGTTGCTTCAATTCTTTTTAACCTTTATTAGGTAATCGGTCAACGAAACGGTAGTAGAATTGTTTATAAGTTTCGCAAAGAAAAATATAAAAATATGACTTGGGCACACGATTCTGCATTTATGACTAATATACTTTTATTATAATGTCATAGGGAGGTGGAAATCTCAAAAGAATTATCTACGAGCTTTGCTTCTCACTAATTTTCTTTTTAGCCCAAAGTAACAACAATTGGAATAAGTAATTCTTTGTTTAATCTTAGCGCTCTGATGTCGTTGTCTAAGTTGAGTTGATAGCGGAGCCTAGCCAAAAAATTCAAACAATTAGTTTAATTTAAGGAAGAGGTCGTTATCTGGAAGAAGGAGATTGTGGCAGAGTTCTTTGATGAATGGATTAAAAAGGTACAGACACGACTCACAACCTGCAGTCATTAAAGACATTTGATTTAAAAAAAATAAAGTTGATTGACAGACTTAAATATAAGTGGTTTCCCCATTCATACCCCACTTTTAGCTTTTTTCGAAATTTTTCAAGGATTTGGTTTATTTCGCCATAAAAACTTTTTTTTTTATAAAACACAATGAACAATTTTTAGCAATTTTGCATTCTGTCACTCCAATTATCCAAGACCTTGTTGATGGTTTCGGGCTGTAGCTCACGCATTGCTTGGATGATATTGGCCTTAAGTACTTGAATTGTTTCCGGATTGTTGGCATAACATCGGTCCTTCATGGTTCCCCACAAAAAAAAAAAACTGAGGCGGCCAACTGACATTGCTAAGACGGCTGATTACACGATTTGGGAATATGGTGCGCGAAAGATTGATTGTGGCATGGTTTGTGTGGCATGGCGCGCCATCCTGCATGAACCAAATCCATTTCAGTAAAAAAAAGTCGGTTAACATGGCCAATGTTGACCGAAACGTTTTCGAAGAAAAATGATCCAATGATGCCACCACTCGACAATCCGCACCAAACTATCACTCTCTGTGAATGCATTGGCTTCTCGACAATAACGTGCGGATTTTCCGAGTCCCAGATACCGCAATTTTGTTTGTTAACGTAGCCGCTGAAATGAAAATGCGCCTCTTTTCAAAAAACGCACTATTCGGGCTACATAGCACTCCACTTTGGAAATAAGTTTTTAATATTTCCCAACGTTTTCAAGCGTAAAATGACTCATTTCGTTCCGCGGAGGTATGATACTGACTTTCTGTCAAGATTTCAAGCGGGAAACAGCTGTCAGTGTCAAAATAACCTATGATTTAAAAAGAAACCACTAGATGGCCCACCCGTTATTTTCACATTGTCAATCAAAATCAGATGTGTGGTTTGCCTCGTCTATGCGCTGAGCTAAGCTTGTTGTTGTTTTTTTATTTTGTATGTCCCCCTAATGTTCAGCTATCCTCACTTTGAGTGCCATTTTCGTTATCCCTATGTACCCCAGATCACAGTTGTTTCCTTTTTTTTAGTGTTTCTTAACTTTTTTACTGGCATGAAAATGCCAGAGCTTGTGATGTTTTTTTTTTTTTTAATTCATTTAATATTCCCTCCAGCAAGAATCTACCCGAACATTTTACCTACTGCCTTTTCTTGCTTGTCAAACTACTGATAATTTCTCTTGACGTTTATCCAGAAACAAATCAGAAACATGCCATATGCGCCTCTTTATTTTTTATTTCTGTTCATAAATTACAATAACAAAATCAAAAGTTCGAGCCCTTACTTTTTCCCGAACTTTTCTCCAAACTTTTCCCAAACAGTAAAGAAACAGACCTATAACGTTGCGTTGTCTTGTTATTTATTTTCTTTTGGGTGGTTTCGTATTTGAAAAAATCTTTTTCAGAGTGCAGTTTGATTTATATGCAAAAGTCATGTTCTTGGTGTCATTTTTGATAATTTTATGTAGGTTCTTGCAGTTTTTCAATTTAGGAATTAATTAGAGAATGTTGAAGAATCATTTAGTGTTGCCACATTGCGAGATAAAGTGACAGTACAAAAAACAATGTTTGTGCACCGTTGACCCTCTTAAATTTTTATTGGGCCCTATATTTAGTCGCAATTTATCTATTTTTTTTTTTAAGAATATCAAAGTGTAGTAAGCGTCATATGTTATCATATCATAAACATTAACTCCGTAAAATTACTGGTACTTCGATTTTCACTCTTAAACTGCGAAGTTTTCGAAAAAAAATTCTATATTTAACTTCTTCATCTTTCTATGAAAACTTTTCTTTCCTTTCCTCCAATTTTTGATGCGAAAGGGAGTTCTACCTCTTCTAAATATGACATTAGCGTTTTATTTTCTACGGATCTGGATCAGGATCATCCCATGAAAATAAAACGATACAACATGAGTGGCAACAGTGTTGTATGCTCATCTCTTTTTTTCTTATGTCTGTTTATTTATCATGTAGATATTGTCTTTTTCTTTACATTACATTTTGTACTCCGTACCGACTGAAGAGCCGTCTACCCGCCAGAGTAAAAACTTAATTTCAGATCCTTAAAATAGATCCGGATAAAGAGCAAGATCCAAGTTGTTGTTGTATTAAGTGTTAAAAAATGATCCTGATCCAGATCCGTAGATAATAAAACGCGGCTAGAATTGTCAATCAAGATATAAATTTTGCAAAAGGCCTTAAATACTAATGACATTGATTAATTCTAACTACAAAATTCATCAAACTTAAACATTTTCAAGCAGAAAATTTAACGTATGTAACTTACTTAACAACAATTTGAAAATGACTGCGTGTGTATTATAAATACGAACCAAAGTTAAAATATGACAGACACGATTATTCGCCACGTGTAGATTTTTGTTTCAAAATTAATTAAGCAGTAGATATAAAAATTGCGTGACAAGTTTTTTTTTTGTTTATAAAAGGTGTGTTTATGGCAAATTATTCGTGGACAACATAGCTTTTAATTTATTATTCTAAATTATGTTTTTCAAATGTTGCATTGCATTCCTTATGCCCGCCGGCTGATAAGCTACTTAGCTACTTTTGAAGACATTGTTATTTAAAGACTGTTAAGACCTATTCACTAAGTGTCTTTCATTTGAAATGAATTTAACCAAAATGTGCTTAAATTTACAATAAACCTTACAAGAACTTAATGTCATCTGTTTTCCTCTGGTCTGGTGAAAAATATTTCTTTTACCTAACAGAAAAATATTTTTTTACACGAGTATACTGAGAAAGTGACAAATCGTCCAAAAGTATCTCTTGTCATGCTTAAGTACCTCTCACCTTAGCCTGTCATATTCAGAATATTACTCTTATCTATTTACTACATATTTTATTTTGGTCATGAGGCATAAGTAGGTATGACCCAAAAAGATTTTCCTTTTACTTTTGGGAAAAATTATCTTCTTATTTGCGTGCGGCTGACCGGTGCGACTGGCATGCCTACAAAAGGTCGTTAACATTCAAAAAGTATTGCATGAGAAAATAAAAATTCGTTATGTCCCAATTTTTCTAACCAGGATTTCTAAGAAAATGACACATTAAAAAAAAATCATTTATTATGACATTTTATTCAGGTAGGTTGTGATGATATAAATGATGACGTATTGGAATATGAACATTGAACATATGAACAAATATGTAACTGTATTTTTTTTATTTAATTTTGTATAGAATGTCAACTTGCACGCATATCCCTAGACCCTCATTAAGGTCAATTGTGTTATAGAATACTCTTGACGATGTTATCATCCTTAAGGAGGAAGATATAAAATAGGATATACATTTCATATTTTCGCAAGTATTACGCACTTATCTGGATAAAAAAAAACGTAACTATAGATACTTAATTTTATGTAAATGACTTTAATCGAATTTCCGGCGTTTATCCAATTTGAATGATAATATAGTCTTATTTTTTTTTCAAGGATACATTCTATTACGTGGCGGAAAAATCAAAAATTAAAACGTAAAATGTATCCATAACATGTTTGACCTTATAAAAGGACATAAAACCAGCCCAGGGATAATAGTTTTTAATAAAAAGAAAACTTTGTACATAGCTATCCTTATTTTTATTTATATTAAAATAAACTTTTATTGCCTGGTAAAACATAATTCAAATATAAGGGATGGAAAATGGAATATTAACGCAAAAACAAAATACTTAAGCGAAAAAATTGAGACAATAAGTACTTTTATAGATGAAGAAAAATAAAACTTCTTTATTATGAGTTTTACCCGAAAAATATTTCACCTTAAAATTTCTTGTTCGCCCGGAATTTTAAAAGTTATTGTGAGTTTCGCCCGAACGAGATTTCGTTCGCCTACTAAAATGGCATTAATGTTCACATTAAGGGGAATTTTTGAACATAAAATTTCGCGTGAAACTCACAATAGGCGGAAAGTTAAATGTCAAATTTTCCGAGTAGTTAGGATGAAATTCACAATAAGGCTGATTTGTATGATGTATTATGCAGTTAAAAGTGGAGAGAAAAATAGAGTTTTGCGCCATTGAAATAGTAAACCAATGTTAAAAAAATAATGCGAACACAGGAGGGGCTCTGCCTCGTTTTTTGTTGGTTTATCATTTTGTTTTACATTTTAGATAAAAAGTTTCTTAGTCTTACATTATGTGCATTTTAAATAAGTGGAATTTTTATTGCCGTTTGAGCATGGCTGACTGTCGTTGGAAAAATGTTCATCCATCGATGTAGGTCGTTATTGTATTATTTTTTGCAAAACGCACTTTGTGAACTAATTATTTCAAATTATTTCTTTTAATTTTTTGTTGTACTGTACCCCGTAGTTTTATGGCTCGAAACGTTTTGTTTTTAGAAAATGGTACGGGTTTTTTAGAAAAAGGTACCTAGATTTTCCAAAAAAATATGGTACGAAAATTTGTGTATGACCGGCAACGCTGGTGTGTATACGTATAGTAAGCTAAATAATGTATTGATAGAAAAAAAATAAATAGTACCTTTTCCAGTAAATCAGTGCCGTCTACTAGGAAGTAAAAGTAGCGTAGCATGGAACGCTTTATGACTAGCAGATTTTAAACATCTAAAAGCCGAAATTAATGGTATACCTAACATACCTATATTATTGGAGTGTACAAAAAATCAACTCAACTCTTTACCACCTTACGTTTAAGCAATAGATTTTTGGCACTTACTCAAATTTACCCTCATTTACCATACTTTTAAGTGCAATTTCAAAAAATTCCCTTTCTTCCTGCAAACTTAATTAAACTTTACAATTGTGTACCTATAATATCGAAAGTGACTAAATTCATAAAATGACAGTCTTTTTTTTCAAAAATGTCCATAATTTATTTTAAATTCGAATTTCCATTGTATGGCTCTATTCGTTTTGTTAAAATTAGAAGTACATATTTTTGTATCTGGATATATACCTTATTATTAATTTTTAAGTATCAAAACAAATTGATTTCTTTTTAAAATTTATTTAATTCTTCCAAAAATCCATCCCTTACTTTATCATTATTCCATACGACCTTGAATCATAAGAACAAGAGAACCTACGTAGCAACCTATCCACGCACTTCATCACAAATTTTAATTCAACGATATCCTACACTTAATCGACAAAGCCTCCAACAAGTTAAATAAATTATATTAATATGCATTTTTAATTTGTTTAGAAAAAAAAAAAAAAAAAACCGTTAACTTATTTCAAATCTTTTATCATAAGGCTAACTTAACGAAAATCCTCATATAAATTTAAAAAAAATTGTTTAGAATTATGTTAAAATAAAACGTATCCAATACATTAACCATAAATTTTTAATTTAACATATTTCCCCTACAATTTCCAAAATGTCGAATAAATATTAAAATAGAAAATGGTGGTATTATTTGCTAGGATAACTTTAACGAAGAAGCTCTGTATTCTGCCATTTAAGTTGAATAAGTTAAAGCTTTAAAAGCTCAATGGAACTACACTTTTCATAAGGTAGATTTTAATAAAAAAAAAGCTTTGGATTTTTGTATTCTGAACCTTCGACACAGTGCTAATCAAAAGTTTACGATGATTAAAAAAAATTAAGCTACGTATTGCCCTATATTACACTTTATTTTATAAAGTGAGTTTATGTGTTGTTGTTTAGAAGAATTTATATCAACTCGATAAAGAATTCAAAATATTTAACTAAATTTTTTTTGATAGTCAAAACAATCAATCATCACCAAATTTTTTCCGCTGACTGAGTTCTGTCTTTCTCAACATACAAAGTAAAAAAATAAAAAATCATAAGACGAGTTTTATTGAGAATTATAAAAAGTATAGTGAAAGCTTTTCAGCAAAACGACCGACGCGCAACCAGTTGTAAAGCTCTTCCTGTATACGAATTCGTTCCCGCTTGTTTTGAAATACTCAACGGACCGAAGCTCAAAAAGAGAAAAAAATAAAGCTTTAAGCAATATAATAAGAATATTGTTTTGTTGTTGAAAACTAGCAGAATTGAATTGAAGGTTTGAATGAAACAACAACAATTGGGTGAGCTACCACCAAGCTTTTATAGGCTGGAGTTATTCACGAATTGAATTGAATTGAATTTTGAATTGAATTGAATTGAATTGAATTGAATTGAATTGAATTGAATTGAATTGAATTGAATTGAATTGAATTGAATTGAATTGAATTGAATTGAATTGAATTGAATTGAATTGAATTGAATTGAATTGAATTGAATTGAATTGAATTGAATTGAATTGAATTGAATTGAATTGAATTGAATTGAATTGAATTGAATTGAATTGAATTGAATTGAATTGAATTGAATTGAATTGAATTGAATTGAATTGAATTGAATTGAATTGAATTGAATTGAATTGAATTGAATTGAATTGAATTGAATTGAATTGAATTGAATTGAATTGAATTGAATTGAATTGAATTGAATTGAATTGAATTGAATTGAATTGAATTGAATTGAATTGAATTGAATTGAATTGAATTGAATTGAATTGAATTGAATTGAATTGAATTGAATTGAATTGAATTGAATTGAATTGAATTGAATTGAATTGAATTGAATTGAATTGAATTGAATTGAATTGAATTGAATTGAATTGAATTGAATTGAATTGAATTGAATTGAATTGAATTGAATTGAATTGAATTGAATTGAATTGAATTGAATTGAATTGAATTGAATTGAATTGAATTGAATTGAATTGAATTGAATTGAATTGAATTGAATTGAATTGAATTGAATTGAATTGAATTGAATTGAATTGAATTGAATTGAATTGAATTGAATTGAATTGAATTGAATTGAATTGAATTGAATTGAATTGAATTGAATTGAATTGAATTGAATTGAATTGAATTGAATTGAATTGAATTGAATTGAATTGAATTGAATTGAATTGAATTGAATTGAATTGAATTGAATTGAATTGAATTGAATTGAATTGAATTGAATTGAATTGAATTGAATTGAATTGAATTGAATTGAATTGAATTGAATTGAATTGAATTGAATTGAATTGAATTGAATTGAATTGAATTGAATTGAATTGAATTGAATTGAATTGAATTGAATTGAATTGAATTGAATTGAATTGAATTGAATTGAATTGAATTGAATTGAATTGAATTGAATTGAATTGAATTGAATTGAATTGAATTGAATTGAATTGAATTGAATTGAATTGAATTGAATTGAATTGAATTGAATTGAATTGAATTGAATTGAATTGAATTGAATTGAATTGAATTGAATTGAATTGAATTGAATTGAATTGAATTGAATTGAATTGAATTGAATTGAATTGAATTGAATTGAATTGAATTGAATTGAATTGAATTGAATTGAATTGAATTGAATTGAATTGAATTGAATTGAATTGAATTGAATTGAATTGAATTGAATTGAATTGAATTGAATTGAATTGAATTGAATTGAATTGAATTGAATTGAATTGAATTGAATTGAATTGAATTGAATTGAATTGAATTGAATTGAATTGAATTGAATTGAATTGAATTGAATTGAATTGAATTGAATTGAATTGAATTGAATTGAATTGAATTGAATTGAATTGAATTGAATTGAATTGAATTGAATTGAATTGAATTGAATTGAATTGAATTGAATTGAGTTGAGTTGAATTGAATTGAATTGAATTGAATTGAATTGAATTGAATTGAAATGAATTGAATTGAATTGAATAATATTGTCTTATAACTATTGTCTTATAACTAAAAAATAATCTGACAAATTAAAATTAATAAATTACTATTTTTAAATAAAAATAATGTATAGAATACATGTATCGCATTTTTTTATTGACATGAAACTTAATTCAGAGCTTAAATATTTAATACAACTTTTATCAAGACTATTTTAAATCAGAAAATAATTTTTGTGTATCTATCTTCTTCTTCTTTTGTTGCGAGTTTTCTTTTAGACATTGACTCCAAATTTGTAAATGACATTATGGACATAATTCTCACCAGGATTCAAAATTACGGATGGAAAATTTTCCTGAAAATAAAAATTATTATTTTTTATTATACGGTTAACAAAAAAATATAATTTTACAACACTCACTTGATTTACTGAATCTGGATATCCTTGAGTTTCTAAACAAAATGCACCTTGTCTTACATAAGAAGCTTGCTCTTTTCCATCGATTGGACGTTCCTTTTAAATAGATAAAAAAAATAAAATTCTTCTTTTAGACAACATTTTTAACATGGAAAACACTTGATTTTTTTCATCCTAATTCAAGTAGGTACATATATGAGATAAGATTTTAAATAGCCCCCAGAGAAAAACTTTATTCAGAGAGTTATTTTTATGGCTGCAAGCAAACTGGTTGTAAAAAAAAAAACGAATAAAACAGTGAAGGTGAGAGATATATAATTGGGGCTTGGGGAAGACATTTCAATCGTTTAGGTTTATCCTTGACATTTTTGGTGTAGGTACTTACATAACTATGTACATATATGTAGCATATACATAGGTATGTGAATTTTGTTTTTATTATATTATTTTTTAGAGGCTAGGAAGAATAGAATCTTCCGTATCTATGCAGGTGGTAATGGCAATGTTAAATTTCTAATAAAACTGATATAAAAGCTGTGAGTTACTTTAGTCATAAATTTAGTTTTACATTTTATAATTTTTCTTAAAGTTAAATTTTCAAATGTAAAAAATGTTTAATATTTTTTTTTTGATTAAATTAATCAGTGGTCAGTGTTCATTGGTGATATTTCCAACATTTCTCTCGTCTCTACATGTTGTAAAAAAATAAATTATTGCCAAAACAAAATAAATAAAAAAAATTTTTGAATTCATTTTAGAAACAAAAAATTAATAGGTAACAAATAAAATATATCACTCAATAAAAATATTATTCTCAGAGAAGTTTGAGTGCAATAGGTTGCTGATTAAATGTTTAAGTTTTATTTTAATTAAATAATGAAAACTGAATTTTGTTCGCGTATTTAATTTAATTTTTGACTTCAAAAGACTTCCTTCTAAACCAAACCAACATCTTGTTTTTAGATTCATGGCGTTTTTGGAGTGAGGGTGACTTAGGTTTTGTTAACACAAGTCGATTTATTTTATTAGCATGCTATATGAGTGAAGTGTTTTTAATCTTAAAAAGTACGTTATGAAATTACTTATCCAAGTAATTACAGTACAAGCGTGTTATGATAATTTTTGGATTGATTTTTAGAATATTGTATTTCTTTTGAAGAAATAAAAGTTAAAATGAACTGAAAAATTATTTTTCTCAGAAGAATTGAGATATGAGGTTATTATTAAACCCTAAATGTCAGTACCGCCCGGCGGCGGTTCAACGTCCACCTACGTAAAACTGAATTAGTTTCTAACTATATTTTTTTATTTAAATTCACTCTATTTTAAGCAGGACGAAATAGTTTAAAATTTAATTCAAAAGTTGGGTTTGTTAAATAGCTATTGTCATTTATTCTCATTTACACTTACCATTTTCATTGTATTTGGCAAAAAATTACCAGTGTAGAACTGGATACCCGGCTGATCAGATGCCACTTCCATCCAACGACCAGATGCTGGATGAATTGCCCTGTAAACAAAAAACACATAAAAGAGAATTTTCAAAGAATCCGCTTTTAGCACAAAACCAGCAAGCCCTCTCAATTTCAAACCACCACAAATAGGTAGGTAGGTATGTATATATGTATATACTGACATTGCACTTACTTTGCAATCACAGTGATCCCATTGTTATCCAGGTTGACACAAAAGTTGTCATCGAATCCGTTGCCCGATTGTTCTGCAATACGTGGCCCAAGCTCTGTCAACTCCCTGAAATCAAACGGAGTTCCCGTTACGTCCTGCAGTTCACCGGTGGGAATAGCATCGCCATCGGTGGCGGTTATCTTATCCGCTTTGATTTGAATCCTATGCTCTAAAATAGCACCTTTACCTGCTCCCTGATGATGTGCGTTTTAATAAGAGAGAGAGAGAGAGAGAGAGAAAAAAAGAGAAGGTAAGTCCCTTTGTGAAAATAAATTCATTTTACGTTGAACGTCACCCTGGATTTACTTACGTGACCAGCCAAGTTGAAATACGAATGGTTGGTCATGTTGACGGGAGTGGATTTCGTTGTAGTTGCGTTGAAACGCACATGAAAGCAGTTATCCGCTGTTAGTTGAAAATGTACCGTAGCCTTTACCTCGCCCGGAAATCCTTCATGTCCATCGGGCGATATATGCTGCAACGTCAAAGAACATTTATCTGGAACCACCTCAGTTACGGACCAATGAACGTTATTAAAACCAATGAATCCACCATGCAGGGTGTGTTTTTCGATGAGATTCTTGCTAACAGTTATTCGCTTTCCATTGAGAATAAAGGTTCCGTTTCCAATGCGGTTGGCTACTCTTCCGACGGTGGCACCGAAATAAGGGTTCGTTTTTGGATTAAGGTAGCCTAAATGTTTGAAGGTTGGTTTGGTAATTACAGTTCGTTTCATAGTATGAACTTTTGATATTATTGAACTACTGTGATCTGTGATTGAATCTCATACCTGATACTTCATCAAATCCAAGGACAACATCGTCGATGGTACCTTTGGCATTGGGAACTTTAATGCTGGTGATTGTAGCTCCCAGGGTTATGACCTATATTTTTGAAGAGATAGGTATACATTTTAAATCCAAATTGGTTATATATGTATGTAGCTAACGGAATATAATTGCATTTTGATGGGGTGTTTAACGAAACTATGTACATGTATACAGGATGCATTTTACTGGGGAATAAGATGCTTTGAATTTTACGCGCGGTTACGTTTTTAATATCTTGAATTCTTGCATTGCAATGTTTTTTTCTGATAGGTTATTAATCAGAATAATTTTAGCATTTTAAAAAGTGAACATAAAATTTAAAGGGGTTTAGAAATATATTTTAAAATAAATTCTTTTTGACATGCTTCAATAATTTTTATACACAAATGTAGAGTCTGAGAGTGTACCGCCATCTGTTGGCCATCACATTTTCTTGAAGGACAACATTTTCAGATATTGCCACCATTCATCCCTGAAGGTATGTAATTTCGGGTTGTTACGGTTTTCCGACTTTTTTTAATAAAAATTTCCAATTTAAGCTTAGCAGTATGTTTACTTGGTTCAATACGAATGTAACAACAAAATCGTCATGAAAATCAGATGATATATTCAGTCGAGTTATAAACGACAAACCAAAAGCCAATTAATTTATATAAATAATATTTAAGAGACAAAAATACGATTTTTTTTTATTATTTATTATATTATTATTATAAATAAAAAATCTACCTCATACTAAAATGTCTTTAAAAAAACTTTGTTATAATTATTTAAATTAACACTTCCAACAATTTACATTTTAAATTATTTTTTATAGAAAAGAATATAAAAAAAAAACAAATTAAGTATGTAAAACCACTTGTGCACACCAAAATTTCTACTGTACGACTGCCGTACGTGCTTTTTAAAAGTTCTCACTTTAGACGCATCAACTATTGAAACGATTACAACTTCAGTCGAATCAATTGATGAATTTAAGTGAACTTTTGCGTACGAAATGGGAATTGTATTTTATTTATTTCAATATAACTACATATATTCAATTAGAAACTAAAAACTTTAGAAAGAAAAAGTTATTCACTTATTAAATCATACCGTTGTTATGCGCACCACTCTGCATAAGTTAATAAGAAATTTGTGTGGATATTATTTTATTTTTTATTTTTAATTAATTAGAAAAATTTTTAACCTGACAGAAATGTTTACATATGTATTATTATTTTATATTTATTAATTATAATAATTCTTAATATAATGTAATTTAGTTCTACTCAACAATTTTTTTTAGTTTTTCAGAATTTATTTTATTAAGAAATAAAAAAATACGCATACGCCATAGTGAACCACAAGTAATATTAAATCTCAATTATTTATATTTATTGTAAAAGTGAAGTTGCCTGATTGTAGGTTTGTCTACGGGGGGTTTTAATGGCTTGGGTGATTTTCACATAGCTTTGTCATAATTTTCTGAGAAAAAATAATATTAAATTTAATGAAAAAAAAAAATAATTTAAATTGATTTATACTCATACATACATATGTGTGTATATAAATATGAAAATATTTTAAGTTGAAAAAAACTAAGTTTTTTCTCAACAAAAATCTATCTTTCGTCGTAATGATCAGATTTTAAAAATTACGATTTTTAAACAAAGACGACATTACTGACTAAAATTAGGAAGAAAGACACTTTCTTAAAATTTTTTAAATAAATTAAAATTAAAGCATTCTAAATTCAACATGCAATTGATGAAAAACTTAACACTCTTCAAAAATAATATCTATCTAATCTAATCTATCTATATACAAAAGTGTCACACAATTTACAGGGGTAATAAGAACAGAATAGGGGGTTGGAGCCTCTTTTAATTTATGGTGGTTTCGATTGGTAGTCAAGAACCATTCTAAACAACATTGCCAAAGTAGCACTATCATGCTTTTTTGACACAAAACACACATGGTGGCACGGTGGCACGAAAAAACTTAATATGGCATGCTCTTCCAGTTTTTACATCAAATAAAGGGAATTTAAAAAAATGTTAGGAACATTTTTCTAATTGGAGTAAAATATGGCATTCTTTATTTTTCTATTTTTTTTTTGTTGTTTTTACCATAAAAGTAAATTCTATATTTTATTAATATAAGTTTTTTCTATTTGGCCTGAAAATGGCACAGTTTTTGGAAAATGTG
The DNA here is from genome assembly GCA_951394125.1 of Epistrophe eligans. Classification (NCBI taxonomy): domain Eukaryota; kingdom Metazoa; phylum Arthropoda; class Insecta; order Diptera; family Syrphidae; genus Epistrophe; species Epistrophe eligans. The sequence continues at coordinate 91,085,059 of OX596029.1, forward strand.
GAACGGGAATTTTTTGGGCGGCAATGCTGCTTCTGAACGCCACAAAATCTTCTCGATAGGAGACAAAAATTCTTCCGGATTTAAATTCGGAATCGAAACCAGAAACACTGACACACTCACAAATTTTAAATGGCAATTGTCAATGACATAGAGTGAAATATAATTTATGTAAACAAAGTTTTCAAAGTTTATCAAAGTAAATAATCTATGTATTAAATAAATGAATTACAAAAAAAGTGTGAGTGCTGATTTTACGTGACAGAACGCGGCGATTTCGAACTATTAACCAAATTTTAACCCAAACTCAATTCTAACTTTCGATTTAGTTTGAGATGCGAAGGAATGTACCCAATATTGAACGTATCCAATATACATCAACGTATTGTTACGTGTAATAAAACAACGTAATGTGTTACAGAAATTTCCACAATTTTAGTTTACCCTACCGCCGGAATTTACAAATAAAAAAAAAAAATGTTTCCTCCTAAATATTATATAATTTTTCCATCTCCTCTTTAAGTATATCATACTCTTCCATAATTTCGTCTGCCGTGTTACTTGTTGAATTAATTTTTTTGTATATTCGTTCGACGCCTTAAATTTCACTTATACAAACGTATCCAAACTTCAGATTCGATTACATCTCTATATGAAGTGAAGCGTTCAATTGACATTTCTCTTTCGGATTACGAATCAAAACCGCCATTAATTATAACTATATGTCGCGTCCGTGCAAACAAAAAAGGTCGTGTCACATCAACATAGTTTTATATATAACTGTGCCTTAGTGAAGTGTCAAGTCAAGCAGATCACTTTCATATAAGGCGTTTTCCTTTTTTAGTTCAGACCTGAGCGAGCACCGTGCAGAGTCTGAGCGAACAGAGTAAAGTTCTGAGCCGATTGTTTTCAGAGCTCTCTGATTTAATAATGGGTGTGTTTATTTATTTGTAAACTCTGTACATTTCTGTGAACTTCTACACATTTTATTTTATTAAACTCCGTTAACTCTGCTATTTTATTCTGAACTCATAAAGCGTGCTCTGAACATGGTCAGAACAGGAACAGAACTAAAAAAGAAACACACATTTGAAGCTCTTAACGATCAGAGCTAAACAAATAAACACAATTAATTTTTTGACTCTCTGCAGCTCTGAACTAAAAAAGAACAATGCCTATATAAAGTTTTCAGTGCCACACAACTTTTTTTATACTCATACACAGCATTAATTTTGACTCTTAATTTTTGTAATTGTGTCGTTGAAAATGAAATTAAACGCGTTCTCTTCACCAATAAACATGTCATGAATAACTTTACATAGAGTTGCCACAGCTTTCTATTTGTTTGTTCAATAATTAGAAGGCACATACATATGTAGGAACTTTTAAAAAACCACATGTCTTCTTATACTATGTTATTGTTGAATATATACCGTGTTGGTGATGTTTGCTAAAAAGCCATAATCCCAAAAGGAAAATCTCAAAAGCCAAAATCCCCAATCTAAAACCAGGTAAAACAAAACCTCCAAGATAAAATCTTTTGAAGAAAAAATCCCCAAGATAAAATCCCAAAAAGAGAATGTGCAAGTTATGATTTAGGCAATAAAATCGCGTGATTTCAACAAAAACTCACTAACAAAAAAAAAAGAAAAGATTTTAAAGTTTTACAGCAATAGCATTTTCTACGGACCTCTACTTAATCAGTGTTATTTATAAAAAATTGTATTTTGTAATATTTTATAGATTTTTCGGAAACTTACCTCGTTAGAAATATTTATTTATTTTTCCCGACTTTTCAAAGAAATTGTACTCTTCGTGGTCACGGGATTATAAAATATTACAATGATCAATGTCCGCGAAAAGAAAAGCTTAAAATTTCAAATTGTATTTTGTTATATTTTACTTATATGTTGGGGATTATTGGGGAGTCTTGGATATTTGGAAAGTTTAGCAATAGAAAATATTTACTGTGGATTTATTTACACAGGGCGACTTTCACCACCATTGGGATTTTTCGTTGTTGGATAGCATTTTTTTTTTTTTTGGAGATTTCGTCCGACTGAGATTTTGGTTTCTGGGGATAACGTAGGTTTCCCGAAAATACCATCAAAGTTTTCTGGTACAATAAGTAATTCATTAGGCATAAGTTAAAAAAAAATAATATTAAATTTAAATTTTTGTTTGAGTAATAAAAACCGCTCCATATATAATCCTAACTAATATCGAACAAGAGCTTTGTGTAATTTTTAAAGAAAAGGTTATTCCTTACGATAAAGGTACCATATTAATATCAAGAAGAGAATTCATAGAATCAATCAAAATACATACATAAATATTATCTATAATTAAATCTGACATTAAAAAAAAAAAACCAAAGAAACAAAAGGGATTCCTAAATTTTTTAAGAGGTAATTAATTAAATTCTAGATGTGCTAAAATAAAAAATTAAATTTAAATTTGAGAAGATCATATAAAAATGCTGTGTACGAAATTTCAACAAAATCCGTCAATCCATTCAGGCTCTATCTCGATGTACACCAGGAAGAGAGGATGAACTGACGCACAACAGCAGAGATGGACAGACGGAAAGGCGCACAGACGCACACATATTTGTATACCTATACCATCTTTAAAATTATAATCCACTTAGACAAGAGAAAATGTGTCAGACACCGTCTTGAATTTAATTTTTGTCTGCACAAAACCGCGACGTTAGATAATTTAAAAATTTCATTTGTCGAGATTATGATTATTTTCTTCCGAATCAACGAGAAAAATACAAAAGAGAAAAAAAGCTTGGAATCATCAACTTTTAAAACATATTTTCATTTAAACACCATCTGAGAACTTTGGCAACAATAAAGTTTAACTGAGCTAAAGTAATTAAATCTCTATATCTTGCAATTGCGTGTTCAATTTGACATGTTCCGAAGAAAAGTCGTTGGCTTATAATTTCAAGCCAAATTAACTCCAAAGAACGTAATTGTTTTTTTTTTTTTTTGTCAGAAATTTGTTTGCCTTTCTTTAACAAAACACCGATATCCTTTTTTATAAAACTCACCTGAATAACCATTTGACTATTTGAAAATGTAAAACGCCGAACTGGTACCATCTTTTTTGTCAATGGATCTTTGGATTTACCAAAAGTATCTTCAATTATTGTCAACATGATGATATTGATTTGTGTTTTCTTGAATTAAATTATTATTTATAAATTAAAAACAAAAATTTTACGAATAAAAATGATTTGTTCAGTCCGCAGAACCACCTTACAGCAATCTGATATTTTTCGTTTTGATTCTTTACGCTTTTATGGAAGTTTTTTTTTTGACGAGTATATATAGGTACACTAAACTGACTTACTCGAAGAGAACAAATGAACTAATTGCTGCAACATGTTGTAGAACCTCAGCAAATATAATAAAATAAGCAGAATATAATATAAGAATAAAAAAAAAAATATAATTTGTACACATTTCCCCAAGCTCTAATTTTAATGTTGTCTCTTATCATATCAGCCGTGGCATAGTCAAGAAAGTAGGGTTAACAACATGATCAAATTATTTTATGGCATGAAATAACGATGTCTTTTTCTAATAAATTAGATATTATGTAGTTAGTTATTTTAAAAAGTGTTTGTTTTAATATAAATTTAAATTTTTAATAAAAAAAGTAAAAAATATAGATTGACAAAAATGTGGTTAGCTAAGTTATTACAAAATTACATAATTTTTATATATGTAAATTTATGCACCAAAATATCCTTAAAGAAAATCTTAGACAAGACTAAACTTGTTCCGAGATATTCAACCTTTTTAGTCTAAAATCACAAAATTTAAAAGTAATCAGGTATACTTCTGAAAATCCAACGCCGCATGCCAGACTATTTTTAAATATAAGTGAGAAAAAGCAAACGAGTTGCATATGTGGTTAGGTAACTCAATTTTAGCACAACGCCGGTCGACACCGTCACCGAGCTGCTAAGGGCCTGTTATCATTCAAATTGTAAGCGTAAGACTCTTGAAGTTGCGGTGAAATTGTTGTTGTCATTGCACTCATTTTGACTTGTTGATTGTTTACTTTGTTTTTTTTTTTTTTATTTTGTTTTGTTTTCTTGATGTTGTTATGTTTTACAATTGATTTTGAAGAACAAAAGTAATTTTCAAACAGATATCTGATGTGGTAGGTAGGTATGGTTATTTGTAGGTTAAAAGACTTTTAAAAATTTCCATATAAAAAACCTTCGTGATTTTTTTTTGTTTCATTTTATTATTCGTAAATAAAATTCAAAACCATTTCAAATATGTCAAAGATAATGGTTATAATTATTTTTATCAACAATTGCTTTTTTTGGCTTAATTTATTAGCTTGATTAAAATTTATTTTATTGGTTAAAAAAGATAATAAAATGCGAGATGAAAACAATAATTTAATTAAGGTATTTATTCAAGATATAATAGGAAAGTTATTTTCAAGTGCGTTTTGTATATCTTTGATGTCTGGTAAACCAACCGTCTGGCAGATGAGTCTGTACCTTTATAAAACATATCTATAGCTTAATATGCTTTATATATAAAGCCTTGTAAAAGTTATAACAATTAAAAAAATAAATAAAATAAAAAATCAAAATACTATTTGCGTGTTGCGGCAACAAAGCTTAAAAGACTAGGTACCTATACTCATAATGATTTTTTAAAGCATCAGGTAAAAATTGTTAAAATTATGCTTTTATTTCTACTTAAAATGTTTGTTTAAAAATGCCATACTGTGATATGTGAATTTTAATCTATACAAAGTTAAATGCTGATTTATTATAATAAGGTACTTTTACATTGAGTATTCTTTAGTAAACTCTTCGACCCTCAACAAATCCGTCATCCATTTGCCGGCATCAGCTCGGGTTTTCGAATCCGAACGGCACCTTTGCCTTTTTGATAAGAAGAGATACTCGATTTGTCAATTGCTTGTCGGAGACAGTAACACGTGACAAACATTTTTGTTTTTTTGTTTTAGGTGGCATAGGCTGGGAATAGAATCCAAGACCTACAGCGTAACAGTTCTACGAACCATTACGCCGCCGTGGGCTATCGACTCATGATTTTCTTGTTTTCAAATTAAAAGAGCATCAGATAACTAATTTACAGCTTATTCCAGTTCTAATCGTAATAGAAAAATAAATAAACATTTTCGATCCTAAAAGAACACTGTTACTTTTATTCCCCTCTATTTTTAGTGAGTTGTGGATTGGAAGAAATGGTTTCCTATTGATAATCATATTCACCTTTTACTTTTTAACTGAGCAGCTGGCTTCACATGTTTTTTTCCTGGGATTAACCTTGGACTAGAATCAGATTGCTATCATTTTTACTAGGTGTGCTTTTAAGGTTGTTAGTACAGGATAGGGAGCTAAGGTAACTGCTTTAGGAATGAAACATTATTTTCCTGTTCCAAAGTTTTAATTCGATTGCGCAGAGAAAGGATTCAAGAGAACAAAAATGTTACACAAGAGATTTAATGAGAGAACTTAATTTCCTAAATTTCCTAAATGCCTTACTTAACTTTGTTTTGGCTTTAAATTAAAATGCATGTATGAGTTTTATTTTTTTAATATGGGGTTGAAAAATTTTGGGGTACTTAATAAAAAAATAAATATTCCACAATTCAGTTTATTTAATACATAGTTATTTTTAACTCTATGTTAAATCTTATATATAAAAATCTTGTGTGACGGTGTTTGTGGTCGAACTCCTCCGAAACGGCTCGACCGATTTTTATGAAATGTTTCTTTTTTGTATATTTGGTAGGTATGAGAATGATCGTAAAGTATATTTCATACCGCAAGGTGATAAGGGCACCGCTATACAAAAAAAATAGGGGTCCCCATACAAAAATTAAAATTAAAATACAAAAAAATAAATAAAAACCCTCCACCACCTCACATTTTTTAATCGCGATTTTAGTATATTTGTATGAACAATCGAGATTTTAGGATCTTGGAAATTCATTTCAATTCAATTCATGCTTCAAAATGACTTCGTTCGGAGCAAGAGAAATAGCTTACAATACTGCGATAAATGGAAATGGTCGACAATGCAATTCCTGGGTGTTCAGACTATCCGACGAGATACACCATGAAATGGTTGATTGCACCGATATTTCTTAAGTGCTCCGCACTGATAAAGCGCTGTAACATTTGTCTTTTCAATAGAACATAAGAGTCATGAACGTTTTCACGTTTCTTTGCCGAATTACAATGCCGGCAGCATAAACGTCAAACACACTTTTGGTCGAATCGTTTCATTCGATCTATTTTCTCAATAAACATTTGTTCTAAATATTTAATCGATCACATTCGATCAATTTTATCGATCGTTAAAACAGTCGAACACACTTAAATACATTCATTACAAAATATTCACTAGACATAATTTATATGGCAGAACAACATTTGCCTGGTCAGCTAGTAAACTATAAAATAAAATAAAATTCTTTAATTAATTAAGTCCTAGGTCACAGTTCACGCTATATCTTATCATAATCACAATTTATGGAGTGCAATTCATTTTCTATTTTTCCACATAACACATTTGTTAAAAATAATTCTTTTTTGTTGCAAGTATTTAAGTAAAATTTCTATAACGTTAAGGTTTAACCTCAATTAATTTTTACTAAAATTGTCACCTGAATTATGAAATATTAAAATATTTATAACACTATTTTAACAAATTTGTAATACATCATAATATACCTTCTATTATATTATAACACTTAAACTATTTAATATGACTTTCTTAAAATATTAAATCACCTTTTCAGTAACTTTTTGGTAACGTAGTCGTATAACCAGGGAATTTTATTCAAAATGTAGAATTCTCCACACATGCATATGAACATGCAACAGAGCTTCTGTGTTAAATAAAGCTAAATGTATACCTACCTTGATGAATTTCTAAAGTTTATCCTTCTTCAAATTTTCAGATCCATATAAGTATGTACAAATACATATGCATCATACTAAGGTATTAAATGTAATAGTTGAGTAAATTTAAAGTATGTGTTGCATTATACAAACGTGTACAAGGATGACATCAATTTATAAATATAATGACAGCAAATATTGTTTTGATGAAAATTACAAGACCATTTCTATGTAAATATATGCGTATATTTAGTAAGGAAAATATTCATCAACACTGAACATTGCATATTAAATTTATTAATTAACATGTTTCTATTATTTATTATTTATTGTTTTTAGATTCTAAAATATCAATTAGTAATATCAAGGTCTTGTGAATATGAAGCTCATCTCTATCAAGCTAATTGCCAACAAAACATTATTATTATTATAATTTGTGTATCTATCATAAATCGAGCATTTTGAATGAACTTTGTCTTAACAAATACATACATATAAAATAACAATATTCTCCAACGATCCATTTATCAATATCAAAAGACAGGTCCTTTCATTTTGGCACTTAAAATATTCCGCTAGCAAGGCTTCTGTTGTGATATAGGACTAGCGGTATTTTGCCTCTGCATTGTTATCTTACATATATTTCATCTGTGGTTTCTGTATTTCTGTACCCAGAATGAAATGAATTGTTTCTATGTTAAAAGTACTTTTGAATTCATTTATTTTTAAAATGTACTCGTATTACAATACATTGGCAAATAGTTGCATGGTTAGAAACAAGACGAATAATATCATTTATATTCATATATAGTTACATTAAATTGGATACATTTCCCGGGTAAGGAAACCTATGAAGCGAAATTCTCGCTTTTAATATACGGGATATTCTCCATATTAGGCAAAGATTTAATTATTTTGTCTATCCTCTATAAATAGTTTTCTTAGCATTTAGACTGAAACCTCATTCTACACTACAAATATTGTTCCTTTTAAACAACTGTTAAGATTAATCAACTGATTAAAATAGCACTTAAAGGACCATTACTTCTTTAATAACGTTTAGTCAAGTGCAAAAGTAAGGATATTGATTCACATTGAAAATTCCTTATTTCTGAATATTAAAATGAGAAGAACAAAGAATTCAACATTAGCGTAGTTCATTTGAAGAGTGAACAGAAATTCTGAAACCGGGATACAGGTACTGATATTAAGTTAACATATTTTAGGAAGAGAAATTTAGAAAGGTTTTCCACTGCGGAATAATTTTTCTAAGAAGATAAATTAAGTAGAGAAAACTCCAAGTAAAAATGGTTTTCAGAAGTTCATTGTCTACAATTAAATTTTCCGTATAGGAATCTGATTCCAGCTCATCTTCTTAGATAGCCAAGCCACCATCAAATCTCTTGCCTCTGTCTCTACAAATTAAAAAACAGCTCTTAACTACCGATTATTTCTCATGGAGATGGCACAGCAGTACAACATTCACCTTTGCCGAGTGCCGGGTCATAGAGAAAATCCGATTTCTGCATAAATTGTATGGACAAAGAAGAGGAAGAATCTATTTCTTACATTCTCTGTACGTGTCCTGCTCTAGCTCAAAGGCGTAGGCTCCACCTGGGAGAATTCTACTACAATGATCCTAGTGATCTGGCAAATCATGATATTAGTAGTCAACGAGTAGAAAGAAAGTTTCCTAGACTCTTGTGGCATCGCAATGGACCAACTTATGGTCTAAGTGTGTCAAGCGTCTCTGCAGCTACGTGAACCTAACCTTACCTGATTCCACCCTATAAATCATAAAAGCGAGAGGAGAGTAACAATACCAGCGATAGAGATATTTTTAGGACCAAAAAGGTTTAACTTTAACGATACACCAATGTATTCATAAAAGGAACCTGAGGCTATAGTAAGTGCTACAATCCGACAATAGCCGGAATCTCCATCTCTGTCCTTCTAGTTCGAGAAATAGAAATAGAGTCAATAAGCTTCAAAATAAACTTTTTAACTTTTTTATTGAACAGATATATTTAATATTGGTTCTTAATCCTATGGTCTTTGTTGGGAAATAAGGGGCCTAACAATATATGTACATTGCTTATTTCTTACTAAAAATTATTTGAAAAACTATCATTGGTTGGGTTATAATATATACATTGAAGATGATTCTTCTCGGGTTGTTCAAATCCAGTTGTTTTGTTATGTTTGGTAGAGGTGGCTTCTAGCCAAGGTGGTAGGTTGACGCTGCCTCCTCGTAAAATTGGACTGCCTCGTCATCGTTGATAAAAATAATTCCTTCGTCCAGTATTGCTGTCACATCTAAGTATCTTGCTTGACTTGGGATGTCTCTCTTCGCTAATTAATAGTCCTCACCAGTGGGTTTTGATGGTTGCACAGGTTGCTCGTCACTTTTTTTTTTTGCAGCGATTCTCAGGAATTTACCCAGAGGATTCTTCGTAGGGACTTTGTTTGCTAAAGTGCTTCTGTCGTTGTCAGTTAAAATGGAGTCCTGTGCAGATCCGCAGAATGTTCCTTTCAAATACTCCAAGCTTTTTCATGCAGGTTTTGGAAATGGTGAACCATACTGGGAAAGAGTGTGTGATGATTGGACGGACAAGTAACGTGTAGAGAAGCAACTTTGTCTTTTGACTGAGTCCATTTCATTTCTGCAGGAGGTGGATGAGATGGAAAGCGTAATTCCCCTTTTAGTCTTTTGTAAAACTTGATACCCAGGTATTATATTTTTGGCGTCGTCGTTGTGAGTTGCGATCGATTGGGCCGACTGAGAGCAATGCTTTAGCAACTTGCAGCAGAGCGCGTGTTTCGATGTCCTACGGATCTTCTGATACAAGTCAATTCAGATTTAGCTGAGTTGATTTTGATACCCCATCTTTCTTAATATTCCCAAAGACGTCTCACGTGCTTTTTCACTCTTCGGGTCGCAGTGATCGGGAATAGTGATTTCGCGTATGTTAATGAGTCGTCCTCGTCAGCGTAGAGCAAACTAATTGCGTTATTGGATCGAGGTTGGTCGGATTGTCACGTAGGTCTAGTCACGGACGTTTATATGTTGTAGAGATACGGATCAATCTTTGATCTTTGAGCAACTCCCGCTCTGATGGTTTTGGTTGTCGAATGACTGTTTTCAAATTATGCAAATTAAACAAATTTCGTGCGTCCTCTTATTTTGTTTGGTACTAGAACATAGTGTGAACTATAAGACGGTAAAAAAAAAAAAAATTGAGTCCATTTTTGTAGCTAAAATATTTTATTATTTACAAATAAATTACAAAAAAAAAAACACGAAACTCAGCATAAAATCTTAAGTCAATTTAGGGTATTATTTTTTTTATAATTGTGGCAGTGACAGAAAAACTTATATTATCCACATAAATTATTTCCGAATTGATTTTAACAAAAAAAACTAAAGTTTCTTTTTTCTGCTTAAATTAGACTGCTTTCTTAGACTGCTGTCTAAAGTTAGACATAATATTTTGAAATGGGTTTATAAATACAGCCAAATTTTTTTTAAGAAGAATGTTGTAAAAGTTAATTAACTCTCTTTTCATAGCCAGGTTTTAACTTTTTGCATTTTTTTATAACTTATTTCTTTGTTTCCAATACAAACATTGAATTGTCTTTTACAATAAAAAATATTGCCAACGATCTATCGTTGCAAACCTAACTTACAAATAATATTTATACCAACCATCAATACGAGCACAAGGTCTTAACAAAACAAAACTAAATCAAATGCAGGCACGCAATAAATCTTCAATGAATGCATAAGCACGTTATACATGTACATGTGTGTTGGACATGCTCCAAACAAAACACATATACTCAAAAAAACACACAAATTAAAGCTCTTTGCATTGAGTACAGAGGTGATAAATTATTTGAAGCTCGGCTACGTCCTTCATGCTCATGTGCTAACGCTCCATAGATGGAGGTTTGTGTGCGGTGTATTGTTTGTTCACAGGTCCTATGTCTGCTTCATCTTCATCTTCATCCATTCATTCATTCATTCATTCATTTGCCCATCGGACATGTTTGGAATATCCTGTCGAGCGGGAGAGCTGGCGATGGAGTGGTCGTCTCGCCTTCAAGTTGCGGTTATCTTATACTGGAACATAATGAAAACATTAAGTCAGGATATTCACAGAGGTCATAATTGCCCCAAATGAATGAGAGGGTACAGGTAAAGGTAAATGTAGACGTATTGCTGTTCATTGTAAGCAACATGTCCTGATGGAACAGATATACGATATGAGGTACCAAGTAATTGAGGACCGTTTTCGCAAAACTCAACAAGCGCCAAAAATCGAAAAATGAGATATGGGTATCGAAATTTTTTGTATCGCAAGGCGCATCGACTGAACCAAAAAAAAATTCACAAAACTCAACTAGTTCCATACAAAAAAACTTTGAAATCTAAGAGGTTTCGCAAAACTCAACAAAGTACTAAGAGTTTTCGCAAAAGTCAACAAAAATTAATTTGATTGCTAGGTGTTTTTTTACGTAGTTGACTGATTACTTTCCAGTTGCAAAACTAACGGTTTGCCCTCTAAGTTCCGTTTTTATGGGGAAAAAGATAAAAACGCGAACTTGATTTTGTTGATTTTGTAGAATATTACTCCAGTTTATGAAGCGCGTTTGACTTATCAAGTAGTAAGCTTATATTAGATTTAGTGTTCTGAAGTGTTTTAGGCTATATATTGAAAATGCAGGAAGGTAGTGAATATGTTTCGCCGGTTGTTCCTATCGAAAAAGGCAGGAAAAATAGAAAGCCAAAGAAAGAACCGTGTAAAAACTCATTGCAAGTGTATGTTGCTAAGTTTGATTGCGTTCATTTAAAAAATGAAAAAATACAAAAAAGAGTATGTGAATCTTCAATTTTGTCTTTTGATGACCTAAGTCGTAAGTTTGCTTTTTTAGAAATCCATGCAGTGTTAATATATTGTTTTATTTTTGTTAGTATTTTCACATCATCTTAAAAGTTGTTCATCAAAAGTTGACCAAGACAAGTTCCTTTTAAAATACATGCAAATAAGTTACCCTATAAGGAAGCGGACAAATAAGGAGATAGCTATAAAACCTCATGCTACAGCAGTAAAATATTTTATAAGGAATAGCGCTAATAAGCGGATTCATGTTTGTGCCCAGCTTTTCAAAAATGTTACTGGGGCTTCTCAAAACAGACTCTCACTGCTAGCAAGGTAAGAAATTTTTCAATGTAAGAAAACATAAATAACTTTCAATGCCTGTTCCTAAGATACCATCTGCATGCCATGGATATACCCAAGGAGAGACGAGGTGGAGATAGATCCACAACCACCGATGGAGAGGTCTCCGAAGCAGTTCGGAAGCATATTTCTTCTTTCTATTGTCGTGAAAGTCACTATTCCCGCAATAAAACTAAAAGAAGTTATCTTCCACCGGAACTCAACATAAAGAAAATGTTTGATATGTTTGTTGAGTGCCAGGAACAAAATGGAAGACCAAAATGTTCGCTTGCGAAATACAAAAAAATCTTCTACTCCAATTTCAATCTTGGATTTGGAAATCCGCATACTGACACATGCTCAACTTGCAAAACTTTCGATGTGCAGTTCATGAAATTTAAAAACGACTCAACTCGGCTTCAAGAAGAACGGACCAAAAAGAAACTACATATACTTCGGGCCAAAAAGTTCCATACGATTATGAACAAACCAAAAGAAGGCACAGTCGATATAATTTTCGATTTACAACAGAATCAGCCGCTTCCGAAACTTTCCGTTGGCGAGGTTTTTTATTCGCGTCAGGTTTGGCTATACAATATGGGTATAGTAAACCACAAGCCAAAGCAATCTAAGGAAAACATAACATTTTACACCTGGCTCGAAACAGATGGCCCTCGTGGTGCCAACGAAGTCGCATCCATTGTAATTAATTTTTTGGAAAAGTTGGAAAATGATCTGAAGCAATCAGCTGCCGAAAACGGTACCGCAGAAGTGCCATCGAAACTGCGCCTTTTTTCTGATTCGTGCGCTTCACAAAACAAGAACACCATAATGATGACAGCCTTAATGTATTTTTTGGAAAAAAGTACCATTTTTTCGGACATAAAGCATTATTTTCCCATAAGAGGTCATAGTTATATGCCACCGGATCGGGTATTTGGACGCATAGAAAAATGTTACCGTAAAAAGGAAAATATTGTTTCGCCGAATGAGTACTTCGAAATACTCCAAAAGCACGGAAATTTACGTCAAATAGGTGTGCACTGGAAAGTGTTCGATTTTAAAAAAGTATCAAAGCAACTTTTCAAGACGAAGCTGCCTTTTAAAATAAGTTCCTCTAGAGTTATCACTTACAATAAAGAGGACAACAAAAAAGTAGTTATTGGCGTGAGTAACACTTATATTGGCCTACCGATCATTGTCGAGCCACTTAAAAGAAACATTTCTTCTGTGTATGATGAATGCTGCCATCTTGATATTGTCCCAAAGGCGAATAAAGTGTCGGAAAAAAAAATGATAGACGTGAAGAAACTTATGCAGTTTTTCGTCATACCGGATGATGCCCAAGAATTTTATCTCGATATTCTTTCTGGAGTCGCTGGTGACTCCATTGAAGACCAGGAAAAGTTTTACGATGAGCAAGAAAACTGCGTCTAAAAATAAAACATTTCTATTATTTCAGTTTTTTTGTTTTGTAAAAAAGAATTTAATAAAAGCTTTTTCAAAACGCAACAAGTGTGTACTTGTTTTATTTTGAAAAAACTGTTGATTTTTATCACTCAATATTTGGTAAGTTTGATACTTCATTATTGTGATTCTTCCGGTTTACTGTGACAAAGTTACCTTTAAGGGGAAATGCGTTTTTGCATTTTCAATAATTTCTTTATTTTTTGATTCACACACAAAAAACCTTCTCCTGAAAAATTTGCAAAATGGACTTGTTGAGTTTTGCGAAAACGGTCCTCAATTCTGTATTTCGAAAAAGAGACTTTATACTCGTTTAGCCCAGAAATCAAACAATGAAAATGTTTTGGCGAATTGACAAGGTGAATGGGAGAATTTGAAATGGCAATCAGTAATGTGAAGGACCAACCTGCTGCGGTTTCAACTCAATTTCTTCTCTGTTCCCATCATTATATTGCCTAAGGCTTTGGGCTTTTCAAAGACAGTTAGAATCTAGAGTGTACCTTTCCTATATAAGATTACATATACCAGACTTCAAAATGATTTGCTATTTGATTTTACTTAGATATAATGCATTTTCCAGAAATAATTGCAGGTAGAGGTATAGGTACTTTACATAATATAATGGATGAATGTAACTGTCTTTATAACTTGAATAAAGGAAAGTACCTAGACCTATCAATCTAAGGTGAGGTAAGAACCTTAACCAAAGTGCATGTGCCTCTTCCGGTATTTTGCTTGTTATCTTTTGATTAAATTTTAAAATAAACAGAAATCTACCTAACCTATACCGAGAGCTTTTGAAACAATAATAGTAACTCTTCTCTTTTCTAAGAGCATAGAAATAGATGGTAATTGAAAGTTTTTCGTAATTATTACTTTGAGAAATTTATCATGCAAAAGACCAATGCATTTGCAAAAATAAATTATTTAAAGATGTTAACTTTTGATTTGGAGTTTTTGTCAAAGTAATGTTTTCTTGCTAATTCAAAACAAACCAAGAATTCAACCTTCATTATTTTAATGGAAGAGAGTTTACTTATTTATTTCAATGAAGCTTTCTAAAATCTTTTATAATAGAATTCTGGGTGAAGAACATTATAAGAGGTACATATATAAATATATTTGTATATTTTAAAATCACTTAAGTTGACCACTCAAGATAGCATTTTTGATATTTACTTTGTCGTTGTTTTTTGTATGAGTATCGAGGTTTAAAGCAAACCAATAGCATTACAATTCCCACGTTTGGGAGAGTGATTTTCATGGTAGGAACCTACCTTCTGCCACGAAGACTGATATTTCTATTGCATATCATTATTAGTTAATTTTGTTGAAAAAAAAAATATCTTTATCTGATTCTTTTTTCTCGAAATTTGAATTCAAAATTTATGTAAAGCAAAAAAATCGATGCAAAACTCATATCTTCCACTCACAACTCAATAAATAAAAATACCTATAGTGCCAAACAAATCTAAACAAAACTAAAAATAACTTATTTCTTAGATCAGCTCTGTTCTGATTTAATTCTATTTGCCAAATTGCTAAAAATTAGACAGGTACGAAACTTTTGTATTAAAATTCAAGTCAGATATTTTTCTATTATGTTTTCATTTAAGAGTTTATGAATAACATTTTAGGGACTCAAGAGACTTTTGCTCGGGGCTTCCAAAAGTTTAAATCCAAAACTAGGTAAATAGGTATAAATATGAATTAACTTGTAAATTTGACTAAAATCCAAACATTTCTATACAACAAAAGGATCAAAGCAAAATTATAAAAAAAAAAAGAAGAAATTAAAATTTCAAAATTAATTCAAATTTTCTGTAGGTTAGGTAGAATAAGGATAAAATATTGCTACTGCTGCACTTTTTTGGTTATTTACCATCATCCGCATCGTTATGTTTGGAACTTCTTGTTGAAAGGTGGAACATTCATGATTAGATAGGTATCCCTTTTTTCGGGGATGAATAAATGAATTTTTAATGTTCACAAAATTGCTTTGGGAAAAAGTTTTTCTCTCTTATATATATATATACTATACATATAGGTAAGTTCTACGTTCTTTATGCCTTTGGTTTGAAATTCTAAGGACGTTTAATGAAAAATTAATCGAAAGGATCTCTGCTGATTTCCCTTTTATGTTTTTTTTTTGCATTGCGTTTATTGCAGAAACTTTAAAAGGGTTTGAGGGTATACGGTGTACTGTGTAGTATAGTATGAAAGAATATAAGAAAAAATCTTTTATTTTTTTTCACTTGATTTATGATGCCTAAGTGATTTTTTAACGCCTTATAGCGCAGAAAATGTTTAAAAGCTGTGATAACGTGCCCTCAATTTAAGATTTTAAAAATTGAACTTGAGAGCAGATAATGGGGTGCGAACGCAGTGAGTATAAAATACAAGATATCAATTTTTGTGCTGATGGTTAAAAAAAATGAAAATAAAAATTGCGACATGGATAATTCAATGATTAATGCAAAATAGATTAAGATTTTAATATTTATCCATTTGTTAAAGGGGAAGGTTTTATAGAAATTTTAAGCAAAGGATAAGAGTTTCTTTTTTAGGGATGACTGTTTATCTACATAATTTTTTTTTATACAGTATTAAGAGTACCTACTTAATGAAATAACAAATGTCACGTAGGATGACGTTGTACTCCGACTTTATCCTGAAAGTGGAAAAGAACAAATCTATAATAATAAAAGTGAATTAAGGTTGTTTTTTTACCATAAAAGCAGTTATTTCAACTTCTACTCCACCTCTTAGACTATCTCTACTTCGATTCTTGGGCTACTTTCACACCAATTCACTACAATATCCACTCTAATCCTTTCCACGTCAACTTCAACTTCAACTTCAACTTCAACTTCAACTTCAACTTCAACTTCAACTTCAACTTCAACTTCAACTTCAACTTCAACTTCAACTTCAACTTCAACTTCAACTTCAACTTCAACTTCAACTTCAACTTCAACTTCAACTTCAACTTCAACTTCAACTTCAACTTCAACTTCAACTTCAACTTCAACTTCAACTTCAACTTCAACTTCAACTTCAACTTCAACTTCAACTTCAACTTCAACTTCAACTTCAACTTCAACTTCAACTTCAACTTCAACTTCAACTTCAACTTCAACTTCAACTTCAACTTCAACTTCAACTTCAACTTCAACTTCAACTTCAACTTCAACTTCAACTTCAACTTCAACTTCAACTTCAACTTCAACTTCAACTTCAACTTCAACTTCAACTTCAACTTCAACTTCAACTTCAACTTCAACTTCAACTTCAACTTCAACTTCAACTTCAACTTCAACTTCAACTTCAACTTCAACTTCAACTTCAACTTCAACTTCAACTTCAACTTCAACTTCAACTTCAACTTCAACTTCAACTTCAACTTCAACTTCAACTTCAACTTCAACTTCAACTTCAACTTCAACTTCAACTTCAACTTCAACTTCAACTTCAACTTCAACTTCAACTTCAACTTCAACTTCAACTTCAACTTCAACTTCAACTTCAACTTCAACTTCAACTTCAACTTCAACTTCAACTTCAACTTCAACTTCAACTTCAACTTCAACTTCAACTTCAACTTCAACTTCAACTTCAACTTCAACTTCAACTTCAACTTCAACTTCAACTACAACTTCAACTTCAACTTTTACTTTCACTTTTTGGTCCCTAAGGAAAATGTCTAAAATATTTCACCCTATCTTTGGCCCTGGATGAGAAAACTAAATCAAGCGTCTTACTTCTAAACAATTTTAATGCAGCTTATTATATTGGTAGCGTTTAGCTGCTTAATTTTAAGTTGAAATTCATGCGCCTAGTCATGGATGCAAATTCATTCCAAATTGACCTCTTTTCGGGAAAACTCAACTGCAAATTCAACTGATTTATTCTTGTAATCGTTGTAATTCATTGCGGATTTAATGCCGTGCACCGTTTTATTAATACTTGAACATCATCGAGAAATGATGATGACGCTAAATCTGGTTGCAATGATGAAAAGAATGACAGTGACGAAGCAGCCATAGGTCATGGGAATGAAATGCAGCTATAGCTTGAATACCACGCGGTATATACGATGAGGAATTGTAAATCAAAATGAATTTGATAGCAGCTCTCATAGGTAAAACGCAACGATACCTATATGGCCTTATAATGAATCTGTGATAATTCATATTGTACCTAGAATATAGATATACCTACCGCTGCTGTACTTTGGCAAAGTTATATAATAGTTCGTCCTCGAAATCCTTCATTTTGATGTCCTCGTGATGGAGGTGTGCATAGATCATCAATATCGGGAATAAATAATTCTGGATGTGTCGCAGTTTAAAAGCCTGCGATTCAAGGTGCAATTTAGTGTAATTCTGCGTGGTTAACGGAATATTTGAAATATGAACTCACATATCCTATAACCGATTCAATTCGTGTCTGTAGTATTGTTTTGTGTTTATATTTTGACGATTGCATAAAATCTTCACAAAGCATCGTACAACAGTTATTGGAATTATTGTCATGTAAATCATTTTAGTTATTTGGAATTGCAATAGGTAAACCATTGCACGTATATGAAGCGCAGATATATATGTATATGTATATGTAGTGCTTTTTAGTGAACAAGAATGCCTTGGGAAGCATTTTGAGGGAATTGATTTTATTTGTTAAAAGCGTTCGTATAGATAAAATGTAGTTCGGATATTATTTATTTGATCTGATTTGATCTTTTTTTGATGGCTTCACTCGACTCGCGGACGAATGTTTTACATCTAGTCTATTTTAATTGGATTGTTTTGTGTTTCGTATTATGCCCGGCGAATAAAATCCTTGGTAAAAAACACGGTCCCATATATAGTACCGCTCATAAATTTTATCGGGTAAAATGTGTTTTTTTTTTTGAAGCAGTCGCTTATATCAATCTTATCATTTATTTTGAAAATAAATAATTGGTATTCAAGATCTATGAGATCTATGAGATTGGTCTGTGACAGCAAAACCTTTCAAGATTTCTTTTTTTGTTGTTGAGATTTTCCAGATTGTGGAACTGTTATAATTGTTCTTCGTTTTTTAATATAAATAAAAAACAATTGACTGAAATTTGGTAGGTTCAAGTGGTTTGGAATTGTGAATATAATAAAAAGAAAGCTTGCCAAGTGAACCCATCCCCGCTCTACCAAATTTCATCTTTCTTCAGCAGAAATTAACTTTGGCTTAACGTGGACATATACCTATTGCAGTCTAATTCCACAGCTGGCCTACCAACATAACGGAGTCAATTCAAGCTTAAACCTCCGCCCTGTGATGGCAACCCACTACCCCAGTAGCAATTCTGTTGTAGGCATGTTAAGGCATACTACACTCCTTGACCGCAACACTTTTGCAGGCGGCTCCAAGAACCATGGGTATCGAGGCCGATCTCGCAACTCCTTCTTCAATTTTTTTCAGTTACTTCAGTTTCTTTCGATTCTTCAGTTTCTTCCCTTTTCTCCCTGTTTCGCCCTTGGAGACTATTGGCTTCGGTGTCTGTGTTCAACCACAGACCCCTACTATAGACCCCCAAGCTACGATAAGGCTGTCTCTCCTTTGGAGTCATTCTAATAGCAATCGAAAGTTCTTCATATAATTGAAATCAATTCTCAGAAAGGGGGTGGACCACATGCCCTCTTAATGGAAAATCTTAAATTTTCAGCTATGCCAAAATCTGCGGTGGCGGGAAATGCTCCATAATTTTGATAATCTGTAAGGTGGTCAATTACGATTTTTGTGATTTTTGAGCTTAGGCTTTTAGTTTCGAAACTGTGTGGTATACATCTGTCAAACCGTTCAAATCACAAATTAAAAAAAGTGTTGTGGCTGACATCAAACATAAGAAAATACATAATACTAATGTTTTCACAAAAAAAAAAAAATCGTTATAATTAAATTAAATTAAAAAGAATACATTACTACTTGTATGTTGATATTTTAACTTAAAACTTACTCATCTCAAATCATAACAAATCACGTAAATGCAAAAAGTTTAATGTGACTTAAAACGACTGCAATACATTGTAAAAGACTGCAAAGATTACAAAAGAATTCAAAGAATGCAAAAGAATGCAAAGAATGCAAAAGAATGCAAAGAATGCAAAAGAATGCAAAGAATGCAAAAGAATGCAAAGAATGCAAAAAGAATGCAAAGAATGCAAAAGAATGCAAAGAATGCATGTATTCTCAAATGCTGTAAAATGAATGGGAGGAAAAAATGATTGCAATCTTTTTGCTACGAGTGAATGGTGATTGCATAATTTGAAGTCTGAAGTCCCAAAGTAAAATCAATGAATGCAATCTTTTAATTGAATTCAATAAATGATTTTTAAAGACTGCATTCACAAAAGATTGCATTCTTTTACAAGCCTGGTCTGGGCACTACCGTGCCCTTTGATGCAATAAAGTGTAGTGTAGAGAAAGGAATATTATTTTTGCCTCTATCCACCATAGCACAGTTAATTAATTAACTTAATAACTAAGCATTCCGTTTCTAAAAAAAAAAAATAAAAAAAAAATCCCGAAACCCTCATTTGCACCACAGACCAATTCCAAAAAAACAATCACAAATTTCATATATCTTGTGTCCGTCAAACCATACTCCATAGTAGTATTACGACCTGCCCCGGAACCAAAACCTACACAAATCTTAGGTAATATATTACACAGGTTGTCAAAGTTGAAAGTGTAAGAAATTTAAAATGGCTGTTTGAGCATGCCTACAAGAACTACTCACTGCATCATTAAAAACGACAACAAAATATTGAAATAAGATAAGTTAGGGGACACTGACTGGATCTACCATTTTCTTCGAATTTGACAGATGCGCAGAACTGAACAAAAAGGAAATAACCTTAAATATAATGCACTGTCGCCCCGAAATAAAGATAAAACAATTGCGAAATAAGATGATGGGATGCGTTAGACAAAAGTATATAGGGCTGGAAAAAAGGACAAGGTGGGAAAATGGGAAAAGAAGAGCTTGGAAAATGGAATGGAATGTCAAGTTTCGAGGGACGCGGCCTGCTAGCGATGCTCGGCAGTTAGCTCGCTGGAATGGGGGAGGGGATCTTGCCCCCGAAATTTAACCTCACCTGCAACAAAACATATATCAGGCCAGATAAAAATAAACTTAAATGACGTCAGACGGAATATCACCATTTCAAGGGTACTGCAGGTGTTGTCGCAGTGATGCCAACCCGCCCAACCATAGAAATCCATGTTAAATTTGGATTTCCCCAAGATAGATGATATACCTACAGAATAAATATTGCGCTTTATGTATACCAGGCAAAAAAAAACCTCTGGTCTAACAGCATACACACATACTGTTAAATACCAGACACACAAAGGCCTGCGATGTTATCGACATTTGATGCTTGAGATCTATCATTAAATATTTATTTTTTTTTCTTTCTATATTGCGGAAATTTGCATTTTGATTTTATTTTGATAAATCTTTTAATTCTATTTTCCAGCTCGAACGGAATTTAAACACTTTTTTAATTTTTTTTTATTTACAATTAAAATGAAAAATATCAATTTTCTGAATCAAAATTATGTTTAACTCAAATTAAATGACGCAAACGAAAAACTCTTACAATATAATACCAACTGCGGAAAAGTTCTTCACGTCATGCATAATATTTCCTTTCGCGAACCATGTCTTGATTACTACCTCTTTGGTAATGCCTTATTCCATTATACACATCCCTTATAACTAAAACATCTTCACTTTTGTTTGGTTTTCCTTTACGTCAAAATGAAAATATTTCCGGAAGAAGAACTTTATACTTCTTCCCAAAATAGAAATAGAAACACAAAAACACAAAGACAATTGAAACCACCAATCCATGGCCCAAAACGTTTCAACATCCTGATTAGTTGTAGGATACTACAACCTACCCTACTGCAATACATAACTATTCACTTACAGTAATATTCCTATACTCTGTCCCTCTCTGATGACTGCCTTTTGCTGTTCCATTTATACCTTTCATCGTCCTTGTCCTAACTTTCTATGTATAAGACTAACTAACAGAATTTTGGGAAAATTATTATCATTAAAAATAAGAAACAGAAAAATAACAACAACAACAATAACAAAATATAAAATAAAACTTAACTCTAAAACTTGACATCGCAAACAGAGACAGGAAATGGAAATACTCTCGGAGACATAAAACCCTTTTCTTATAGGTATACATTTACTGAACTTTTGCAGCTCTCTACTACCAGAGTCAAAATGTAACCGGAAACATCTCTACCGGTGATGATGGTTGGTTGGTTGGTGATGGTGATAGTGATGGCTGATGGCATAGAGTATAATGCATATAGACAAGTTCAGGATGTGACCCATTATACGTTGCGGATCATTGAATGTGTTTTTGGCATTCTTCCGTGTCCTTGGGTTCTTATAACTGAAAGAAACTATAGGTAGTGTATGTGTGGTGTGTGTTTATAGAATAGAGGTTGCGAAGAATTGAATTTGCCTAAAAGCAATAAGGACAAAAAAACTTTCGAAAAATTGGGCCACAAACATATAATATAATAAAATAATAACACTTATGAGATAAAGAAAGATTTTGCAGCAAGTTCCTAATATTGGCAACATTTTGTTGAATTTGTAGTTACAACGGATCTGTTGAGGTAAACGGATGGTAAGGATAAGGATGACTCAATGAATTTCAACATAATAATTGATTTTAATTGAAGACTTATTAAACGCTAGTCGCATTGGCACCCATCACTGCTTTAACCAGCTGAATATCCCACAGACGAAGCTCTGGAATCTTAAAACCCTATAATTTGGGATATTCGAAAGAAGTATGCCCTCTAAAGGACTATTCACATGAATGCGACCAACAACTGACGGATAAAAGAACAAATGGGATTTAAAACATTTAATAAACCAAAATTCTTCACAAAAACTCGACAAAATGATAGAAAACATATATTTAAATTAATGTTAAGAAATTAAAATTTGCGTTTTAATTACTAAAATAAAAGAAATTTGAAAAAATAATTTGGTCGTCACGAATTCCAATCTGATTGTTACGAACTGTCAAATTATATTCGCGTTCGACATACCATCCATACTGCAGCAAATGAATACGTGCAAATAACCTCAAAATCATTCTTGTTTTTGTTAACTTGGTGATTGGTCATGGTTTAAACAAACAATTAAACGTCATTCGCAACGAATACAAAAATGCTATGTGAACGAAATTTCAAAATGGACGAATGTTCGTTCACTAAAATTGGTTAGAAAAGATTAGTAAGTTTAAGTATTTTGTCAGATTTAGGGGAATTTTTATAATGATTGATTTTAATTTAAGGCTTACGAAACTCTGGTCGCATTCGGACCCACCCCTGATTTCACCAGCTTTATATCACGCAGACGAAGCACCGGAATCTTAAAACCCCATAATTTGGGATATTCGACAGAAGTATGCCTTCTAAAATTTCACTATAACTGGTTACAAAAGATTAGTTAGTTTAAATAATTTGTCATTTTTAATGATTTTTAAAAAAAGTTTTTTCCAAATTTATGAGATATTCAAAAGTTTGTTCTTAGAAAGGTGAGTTAGTTCCAAATATTCAGACAAAGGTAACTTTTTATAAATTTTTAAAGCACCTCACTATTGGTTGACCAATAATTATGGAAACCAGAACAGACCATTAAAGACCAATAGCATAATAATTTTTGAATATCCCAAAAATCGAGGTACTTACATTCTCTAATGTGTTAAAAAATTACCTATGGTTGACCAGTTACTGAAACTAAAGTGACCTTTTGTAACTTATTACTGTCCTTTAAGGTGCCATAACTTCTTTTTTTTTTTGGATATCCCACATATGGGGTTCTAAGATTCCGAAGCCAACGGATTGTCTTGCGAAAAGGGGATTTACAATATTTTCCTTGAACAAACTTAAATAAGTCACTAACTTTGAAGTAAAATATTTTTAGGCCGCTTCCTGGTCTCAAAAAAAAAGCTATCGAGCCATTTTGCATTTTCAAAAAAAAAAAAACAAAAGTCGTTGACGTACGGCAGTAGGTATCTATAGCCGTTCTAAGGGTTGCAAAAGAAATTGAATTTTTTCTCAAATGTTTCACATTAAAGTGTAAAGCAAATTCGTCTATATTTTTAGGCTCTAGCTCTATGTTCACCATGATGCACATACGCTAATTGTTTTTTTTTTTTAATTATATTTGAAATTTGTTTGATTTTCGGTTATACGAAAATCTAGATTTTGTTTTCCTCTGAAAATGAGAACTGAGTTAGACTTTTTCCATGTCTATGTGTTGTTTAAAGAATCCGCTGCTAACACCCACACAAATCGATAAAAACGATGAGAAATTCTAAGAAAAATTATTCAATTGGGGAATAATGTCAATAAATGGAGACATAATTGGCCAGTTGATTCCTAAGATCTACAGCTCCCAACCTTTTTTTCCAAAAATGATATTATGAAAAAAATTAAATTGATTTCATACGAACAATTGCCAGCAGTCTTTATTTGCTAAGCCTAAAATAGACTGATTCTGTTTATATTAAAAAAAACGCAATATCTTGATTAAGATATACACTCCTCGTTAACTTGGTATTATTAATAAACACGTCAAAATATTATTATTTATTCACACGTTTGAAATAAAGAGGAAAACTTTGAAAGCCATTTGAACCCTTAATCGAATGTATAACTTTTTCTTACGAAAGTATGTCTGGATAAAAGTTTCGACTGACGATGACAGGATGAAGAACTTTTTTCATATTATCTGAACAACCATAATCATTATAATATTATATACCTACTCTTGAATAAAAATGGCACAATTGCAGTATAGTATAGGTATGGGACATGTCAAAGATATATGATTTATCGATATAGGCTATATTGAATGTCTGATTGATGTCAAAAAGTATCTTATATATGTACATAATATTCTTCGAAAAAGTAGTTAATTTTATTGATTACGAAGAATGCTTTTGTTCTTGGGGGAGCAATTTCAAGTTGTTTATCAAGTTTATTATGATGGCCTTTGTGTTCTTAGAAATATCTTTTTTGATTAATCAATAAATTCATTAGTAGACATGTAAATATATGGTATGTCCTTTTTTGGAGATGTTACATTATTGCCAAAAAAATATGGAATTTAATTCAGTAATTTAATATTTATTTTCATTATACATTTTTCTTAAAGTTGAAGCAGACATTCTTGTTAATATGTACAAAGGAAAGCTTTTTCGAATTAGTTTTCTATGTACATAGGTGACATTTATATGATGTCAATATTTTTAACGATGTTAATAAATTAATAGTAACTCCAAAAATACATGATGTCTGAACAAATAAAATTTCTGTGTCATCCGCTATTTTGAAAAAATTCATTGAAAACTGTTTATGTTATTTTATCGATTTCTTTATCATAGGCTGAGCTATGCTCATTAGTTCCAGTCCATGGTTTGACCAAAGAAATAAAAACTTTAGTGTATTCGAGTATTAGTGTATTTTTATTCACCAATTACAGGTTGTTTACAATTTCTATATATAATTTTTATATTTATTCATAAACATACCTCACACAATGCGAGTTGGCGCGTTCAGAAAAATGAGATCTCAGAGATTTTTCTCACTCAAAAGGTGAGTGAACAAGGGAAAGTTTGCTGAGGAACTGTTCATGTAACTGAGATTGTTGAGATCTCCTATATCTCACTTTCCTGAACACGCCTATTATTCGCTTCATAAAAAAAGCTTTACAAATGTCAAATGTTTCACAAAAGTAAGGATTTTGATGGTTGTGAATATACGAGAGAGAGAGAGAGAGAGAGAGAGAGAGAGAGAGAGAGTGAGAGAGAGAGAGAGGGAGAGAGAGGGAGAGAGAGTGAGAGAGAGAGAGCGAGCGAGAGAGAGAGAGAGAGGGAGAGAGAGGGAGAGAGAGGGAGAGAGAGGGAGAGAGAGGGAGAGAGAGGGAGAGAGAGAGCGAGCGAGAGAGAGAGACAGAGTATCATGCTTAACCTTAACAGCAGACTGCTTAAAATTTTGCGCCAAAAGTTTTAATCGGGGGACACAAAATCCTGTACTTTTCTGATCCCTTCTGTTTCTTTTTGTACAAAACAGACCCACTTAACACACTTGATATCATTCAATCGTGTTTTGTTTTACGTAATTAGAACCCTTCAAATTTAAAAAGTTAACCTATGTACAGACAATTGTCAGATCCTACAATATTGTCAGATCTGTCAGTGAAAAAAACTGTCCCAAATGTCTTACAATCGTCTCAACACACAATTTTGTCTGATAATATTGTCATAAACGTTATTGTCAGACGACAATCTGACAAAAAATTGTCAAGTGTCTATCACTGTCAGACGATTACGACATTGTCAGACTCATTGGTCATTGTAACATCAGATGGAAAATTTCCAGAAATATATGATTCGGTCAAGGCAAATTTTAATATTCCCATTGAAACGATATTCCTGTTCGAAGAATCCACCTCAAATATTTCTGAACAACAAATTTACGGTAAAGAAATGAAGATGTACGATACTGTTGTGTTGGGAAAAAATTCGATCGTATACACGTCGGCCACAAGATATTCTTAATAGCGGCCGTTCTAAGGACATGCAAGAGATTGATTGTGGGAGTGACTGATCAAAATATGCTCAGAAATAGGTTAAGCATTGGGAGTTTGTATCACACTTAATCAATTTGTATTATTGGTTTAAAGACTTGCTGAGTTAATACAATTCGACGAGCAACTTTACGATTCATCCTACTCACTGTCTTCTAAAACCTACGCAGCTAAAATTGTTGCAATTGTTTTTTTTTTAAATTATTTTTCAGCACACAAAAAATTGCAACAAACAAAAACTTTTTTAAAAGATGATGAGAACAATCAATCAATTTTTTGTATATATAGATCTGCCAACCGTTTGAACAGAAAATTTTCAAGCTGACAATATTGTCAGATATATTATTGTCCGAAAATTGTCAGACTTTGGGACGGAATCTACAAATCGTGTGAACGGACAATTTTTCATTGTATGAAATATGTCAGTTGTCAGCTATTGTCAGACTATTGACAGTTCTGACAATATTGTAACTTGTAAGATCTAAAAATCGTATGTACTATAACTTTAGCCGTATTTTAATTTTATTTAAATACCGTAAATGACGGATATAAGGAAGTGTCATAAAAAAAAACGCTTATAATATAAGACAGACATTCCGAAACACACTGCACGGCGCGGCGCGTCTGCGGCGGCGGCGTTCCCATAAAGATACTAATATAAGAAACTTATTTCTGATACAAAATCTCATTCGCTATTTTCCCGTGTTAACTTCCAAATGATGCGCCGCGTGCCGTCTAACTTTCACAAAATTTCTGAACTCACCCTTATTGAATTGTCAAAAAAATTTAAATGTGAAAAATTGAATATGTGTGAGAAAGAAAAAGCCCACACATTAATACATTCCACAATATCTCTTCGTAACTGCGAGCTAAATTTTTTTTATTGTTTGTTGTGGTTTTTTAAATCTCTTTAAGAAAAGAAATAATTTTAAATTTATAAATAAATATTTTTTATATTAGAAAACTCGTATATAAGAAAGAAATTCTTTGGATTTGTATACTTTCTCATATCCGACATCTACTGTAACTGTCTTTTTGCATATTTTAATTTTCCATTTTGTTGTCTTCGTTTTCTGTTTTATGCAATTGAAATCATAAGCGAAGCGCATACAACAAGTATTTTTTTTAGTTTGTTAAAGAGAACAGTTTTGTGTGGCGTGATGCACTGTATATATTTATGACATAATAAAGATAATATAGGAAACTTAATATTACATAAGTAAATTGAAGAGACAAATAGTGTTGCCAGCTTGTTGTATTTAAAATTAACTAACAATTTAGTTAGAAAATAAAATTACCTAATTAATGGAATTTTAATAATTATACTTACATACAAATCTTGAACACCTGCTGATGGGTATAAAAACATTCATAACATTATTTAGTCATTTGTGTCATGCAAACTGTTTTAAAGTTAATATTTGAAATAATTACCTACCTATAATTAAGTCAATTCAAATTTGAATTAATATTTTGTTTTTTTATTTTCAAACGGCTTATCAAAAGTTATTGTTACTGATGATGTTTCCTTTATATGACACCAATCTAAATTAATCCATGTTGTTCCAATCTTGCTATTGAAAATTGAATGAATAATGAATAATTAGAATTTTTTAATTATTTTTGTAGTTTATAAACAATGAATGTATTGAGGTACATAACTTTTTTAGTACTTAACAGTCCAAAGTTACATATTCAAAACAAATATTCTCGACTTCAATGTCAATGCTAAGGTTCAAGGTTTTCTTCCGGCAAAAAAAAAAAAAATAAATAAATACATTTTAAATATTTTAATTATTCTTCGATAAAACAATCATAAACAAAACAAATTAAACAGCACGAAGTCTGTTTGTTTAACACCTAATTGTGTTTACATGGTTCAAGGTACATAGCTTGTTCAAAGAACATTACTTGGGATTAAAAATTAAAAACAAAAAATTAAATCAATAAAAAACTGTTATAGTAGGGCTTTTAGTGTTATTATAAATTATTTTTGATATATATTTTGATACAAGCAAATGATATTAATATTAATACAATTTAACTAAAATTTGTGGAACATATGAATCAAAATAAATTGAATTTTATTTCATTGCGTACTGATTTTTTTTAAGACAAAGTCAAACTTTTAGTGGTGCATATTCTAAGTTTTTAGTAGCGATATAGGTAATATTGGGCATGTTTTGAATTCTTATAAAAATCGATCTCTATATTTCAATCTCAATCTCAATACGATGTTACGACAGACTGTCTGCTTATCTGTATACTTTAGCCTAAAAAAAAACTAAATGAATATATACGGTGGGTTGGGTACCTTACCTACCCTTTTCTCCTTTAAAATTGAGTTAGAAAAACATGTTAAATAAAAACTCAATTTTAATTTAATTTAACACTTTATTTGTACCTCTCTTAACATAATAAGTCTTATAATAAAATTCTAAAAACATAGAAGCCATAAATACATTTTGAATTACTGCCATTGAATTCATAAAATTAAATGATAAATTACACCAATTATTAATCAATGGCATTCCAAAATGGAATATCAAATAGCAAAATTGTAAAATCTGAATTTGTGTAATCCTCTTCTTCCAGGGAAGCAAGTCGATTTTCAGATCCATCGATGAGACCAAATAATATGAATACATTGCAATATGAACCAGTGAATTAAGTATGCCCAACATTGTAGGATGGCTTCCTGAAATATTAAATTAATAAATCATTAAAATAAATGAACTCGTATAAGGTAAGACTTTAAGGGCCATTTTTTTATTTATCAGTAAAACATTTTTTTTTCACAAGTATATAGAAACAATTTGTTCCTATTTATTCGATTGTCATTTAAATGAATGTTTAGCTGATTATTAAAAAATCGTCTCGTAAAATTTTGTTCACTTAGAAATTTCTAATAAACTATTTTCATACCAAAGAAAAATTTCATATAAAGCCAAACTGCAAACACCATTATGGCATGATGATAAACATGAAGGAACGATATTTGGCTATTCTTTTTTCGGAGAACAAAAAATATCTGAAAAATTTCATAATAAGTAAGTCAGTAAATTTGAATATTTAAACAATAAATAAATTATTTTAATAAAATTACCGTATCGAAGAGATCAAAATACTTTGTGAGGTAATAGATGTACGAAGCGTGCATTAAGCGTAGAAGACTTGGTGAAGTATCTGTAAAGTCGACAGGATGACACGTCAAACTGAAATCCTTTAGCATATATGAGTTTGCAATTCCCTTAAAAATGAAGTATCATAAATTATTAAAGAAATTAGCGCAAATTTTTAAACGATTTAGTACGATGTTAAAGCCTTTTTAGTATGATAAAATGGCTTTAAGATCGTACTAAATCGTTTAAAATTTTGCGCCATTATAATTGATGGAGAAAAATATATTTTACATTTTATCAATCAAAATTAATTTTATATTTTTTTTATATAAATATCTTAAATTGAAGTCATAGACATATAGATAAGTTTAATAAGTTTATATCGTAAAAATTCTTGGCAACTCAGCAACACTAGCTTTCGCTAATATTGTTGCCAAGTGCTAAGCAACATCAGGCTAATCGTTATCCTCTCTTCAGCCTAAAGCACATGGAAACAAAAGAGATGACGCAAAAAATATCATGAATATTGATTAACATAGAGTACCTATATTTTATAGATATATATTATCTAGAGAACAGACTTCAGGGCTTTTTCTCTTTCACTCCACCAGGTGCACTGAGAAGATTTCCTCCACAAGGCTGAGCATTTTAAATGGAACCGCACCAACCTAGTGATAATTTTATGGATTTTGGCTTAGTTTTGCTCAAATAAATTGTATAGGTCGTTAAGATATTCAAAAAACAAATCCTTTTACAAATAAAAGTAGTTTATTGGTAAATCACTTTTTTGAGTCCTTATCAAAAAAAAATATATTAAATAAAGCTTTGTGTTGCTTTAAGAATATGAATAAAGTAAAATTTCTGAATAATAAGTTTGAAAACAACAAAAAATTTAATCTAATAGTAGAAGTTCACCTTAAGAACCAGCCTTTAAGTGAGCTTGCACCTTTACATCCACCAAATTCCGTAGTTCAGTTTTGCACAAAGTGCTACTGACGCCATTTTGTATATTTATCAACAATTCACATTTATTGACGGACAGGAAATTTAAGAGAGTTTTCTCTTAGTATGCTCAAATAAAATTTGCGGGTGTTTTAGGCAAGCGGGGTATAAGTCTGTTCTCTAGATAATATATGTATAGGTGCTCTATTGTTACAGCTCAGTTCTCTTAAAAAAGTTATTAAATAACAATGAAATCACAGGAAGGCACTACCTAAGTATAAATGTTTTGACGAGGGCCCTGAGAACTAACTTCCCAACGAAATAATAACTCAATTATAAAATTGAATAGCCCTCCAAAATTTGGATGTATTTCTGAAGTATTTTCAGGTGAAAGTACTTCCCAAATTTGGGGAGTTATAGTTTGTTAGGTAATAACTTCTCAAATTTGAGAATAATATAGATTCTTAAAATTGGACATTTAATTTATTTTTCTACTTTCGACTAGTTTGTAACTTCTAGTGATGTTTCACGGTGCCAAAAAAGTCTTTTAGGCTTTGACATAACGCTCAAAATATTTTTTAAATTTTTTGTATAGGAATTTTTTAAAATTAAAAAAATGTGAAAAAATATAAAATATAAAACTTTGTAAATGAATTTAAAATTCTGAATTATCACAATTATTCTGTATTACAAAATTCTGTATTCAAAATTTTGTAATCCAAAATTCTGGAAAATTTAAAATAGGTACTGTACTGCAATGTTGTGGAGTAAACAATGTTTTTCATTGATCGCTAATTAAATAATATTTTAATAAAATAAAACAATTCAATAATTATTTTTTATTTTATAGCGTTTTAAGTAACTATCTCATTCAAGTATGTAGTATAAGACTGTGGTGGAATTGATTTTGATTCTGTTGACTTCTTCGAATTTTTTCTTTAAATAATTATCTTAAATTTCTATATTCACAAGTTAAACTATAAATCAAGATTCAAAATAGCTTTTAACGGCCTTTAGTCCACACAAATTTAGGCGTTACGTCCCGGCGATCTCACTTGGACTCATCAGTTGACTAGTGAGGACCTTGTCAATACGCAATTTTTGTTAAGTTCAGTTCAGTTCATCTAACGAATATCGAGTGTGAACTATATCCAACAAGACTAGAATTCCAAGGTCCTCACTAGTCAACTGATGAGTCCAAGTGAGATCGCCGGGACGAAACGCCTAAATTTTTGTGGACTAAAGGCCGTTAAAAGCTATTTTGAATCAATAATTCAACAAGTCCAATTAAATAGTGCTAAGTCTTCTACTTGGCTGATGTATTTCAGTAGTATATAGAATTTGTATCATTAAAAAAAACCTTCATATATAAATCAAGAAGTTCAGTATTTCTGACCTTGAATAGGTTCACAATAATTTAAAACAATACTTACAATGGAAAATACGTAAACGTTTAATATAATTTGCATTATATTATGCAATCGAATCAAAAACTTCACATCTATAGGTTTCCGGTTCTCCATCAATTGAGGTCCCCATTTTTTGACAAATAACACATAAAGCACGAGAATTACAGCAACAGGCAAAGCAGAACCACCAACCAATGGTAGATGTTGAATTCGTGGATCTGGAATAGTACAAACACTATATAGTAAGCAATGCTTGTTTTCACACGTTACTTTACTTTGAATAAAGTATAAGCATTTCGATTTCATTTGATGTATATATTTATATACCTTTGTGAAATGCTCCAGTAAAATCTGTAAGTGCTCGACATACAAGCTTAGTAACTTCGGCCATATTTAAAATCCTTCTTTTTTTTTTTTAAATCCAAACAACACTAAATCACCACTTTTTTCAAAAACGATATCAATACGATCGTATATTTCAAACACTTTTTGTTAATATGCCTCATATATTGGGTTTTTTTTTTTTGTTTTTACTTAGCAGAAATTTAAACTTTAATTTTAAAATTAAATATTATGTTAAGCCAGATAATCGCAATTGAAAAAAAAAAACAAATGAATGCACAACGTTTGACTATGTTCTGGTAACTAAATTCGGGTATTGGTCACTTTTCGAATTATTGAAGTTCTATTTATTTATTTTCTATATGTTTTGATGGAAATTAAAAATGTAGGGGAAATGAAAACGTCATGATTAAATTTTGTTATATTGTTTATTTTGATTGTTTTACTGTGTGGTAGAACTTAGGCGCTTTTTGGGTGTATTTATTTTTATTTGTTTTAATTATACTCGTATACATTTGAATTGTTAAATTTAATGTTTTAATTTAATTCCTAGACTTTATTTTATATAAACATGAACATAAAAAAGGTGTTACACAACATATCAAAATAAAACAAAATATTTATTGACTTGTTGAACATTTTTAAATACTCTATCCTAATATTAATTTGAATTATAATAAACAGATGAAGTAAATTAATCAATAATTCATTGTGAATAATTTACGTAGGTACTCATTTTGAGATAGCAGAAGGATACGAGAACGTGATTTTTATTTTATTTTATTCTTTTTTTTTTTTTTGAAATAGCATTAGTCATTACTCTACATTCTACAATCTACATGCGTTTGAATATTTTGAATGCAATAGACCTTGACTAAAATTTGACTATGAGAAAATATATATGCATAAACAGAGCATGGGTTATTTAAGCTTGCAAAAAATTTAGTCATTTAAAAAGCTGAGAATTTTTGTTTTTAGACTTAACTGTGTAAATTTTGTGAAAGAAGAATATTTGTTAACATTTTTTTCTACCCATTTAAATAATAATATGCCGCATCCTAAGTCTCTCAGATGAAGTTGGTTTAAGCAATACGAAATCTTTCCTTTTTTACTTGCGATATATACAATTATACATAGTTAGATAGATAGATAGGGCAAGATAGGGATTCGTAAAAAAAAATCGTACTTGAGATTTTGATCAAACTTGACATTACGAAGATAGCGAAATCTGTCTGTCTAAATTCTGTCTCTCTGTCTGTTCTGTCCTTTCGGCTGCAGCCTAAACAAGTGGGTCGATTTTCTTTAAACTTAATACCTAGCTGTTTTTGGGTATTCCCCATGCACGTTTTTTTTTTAAATTTTTGTTTAAGACCAAAAATAAAGGTACCTGTCGTACATTTTTTTAACCAAATTATGAAAATGTTATTTTTCTTTGAAAGGTGCACATAACTTAAAAAAAAAAAATAGTAATTTTTTTTACAAAAAGGCAACCATTTTATCGAAGTTTATCAAAGTTGTGATCTTTCGCGGTATATTTCTATATTCTATTTTGATATTACGCGATCACAAGCAGAAAAGTTCGTGCCTTTCTTAACTTTGCTTGGATTCATTCCTATTGAAATTGCTTAGTGAAAGAAAGAATTTAAATCTCATTTTTTCAAAATTCGATATTTCGAAAATGGGTGGATGATTTTTTTTCAAATTATTTTTTAAATACCGAAAAATGGCTTATCAATTATTTTTCTTAGAATTATTTTCAAAATTTTATGTATAAAAATTAGTTTTTTAAGAAACTGCTCCAACGATTTTTAAATAAATAAATTGAGATTTGTATAAGAAATCAGATGGTGTAGGTACTTGCGTTGGTGTCAGAACAGTTTGAGAAGTTGTTTAATCAATTTATTTCTAATTGCATTGATTTTTTTTAACAATTTTTCCGTCTAAAGTGTAATTACCATGCATACTTTAAAGCCACAGTGTATTCACACATAAGAGCAAGTTCGTGCAACCCAGTCGTGCATTTTATTTGTTATTTTTAGTCTTTTAAAAATAACATTTCTAACATAATAACTAGTTTTTCTTGTTTACTAAATCAGCAATTCCATTAAACCAAATATTAAATAAAGAGTATTTGGGTCATTTAATTAGAAAAAACAAATTGTACTTTCAAATTAAATCAGGCAATTGATAATCAAACCAAATGATTTTAAATAATATATCACAAAAATATTGGTTTGTGTAATATTTAATTGAAATTTTTGTTTTTCCAATATTATGGTGAAACAAAGAATTCAATTTTTTAAATCACACACAGGTTTACAAATCGAAAAGTTTGTTTATTTTATTTTAATTGTATTCAAATTGCTTTATTTTCTAAAATTCAAATTTGAGATTTAACTAAGTTAAAAAGTCGTTTTATGATTGAATTTACTTTAAACTAAACTAAAAATGATTGCAATGTTATATCTATTACTTATTAAATGTTGAAAATGAAATATATGTGTATATGTGCTGTATGCTTTGTTTCGCAATTTATTGTTATAAAAAATAAACTTTTATTGCACAATATAATATTTTAATTCATTTATACACTCATTATCATTTATTTTAGATCACTTTATATATTTTGGCCTGGATACTGTTTTTAACATAATTTAAACTCTGGTTTATAATATCTACACAATTTTGTATATGTTTAATATTGAAGATAAATCTGGATTTCGAAGATATAATAAAAGTGCTACCTATTATTTGAATTCAGCAATCCAATTAAACGTATTTTGATTATGGTGTCCTAAAAGGAAGTCATTTAGGTCCCTTTATATTTACTTTAAAACATAAATAATATAAATGACTTGGCTTTGATTATTCACAATTCTGCGATTCAAATCACCCCAATTTGTTTTGTATAATGCTGTGACTTATCTAAACAAATTTACTTTACCATACCATTTAGGCCTGTTTGTCTCAAAATGTATTGATTGTACATAATCTTTTTTTACATAGACTCACCCATAAGCTCCGATTTTTACCTTAAAATTTTGTTTTTCTTTAAGAAAACTGCGTTTTTAAGAAAATTGTTTACGTAGTTTTCGTATTTCCTCGTCTAATTTTCTTGGGCTAGCTCATACAATATTTTTTATTTATTGTTTGTCTTTTTCTAAACGAAAATTCCTCCGAAATATGTCCTACCAAAGAATACCACGGTGGTGGTGGGAATTTCAACGACACACGTTTAATTCCCTATTTTATGGCATAAAATATTATTTACAAAAAAAAAAAAAAAAACACAACATACAATTTCTTTTGTTTAATTTTAGAATTAATTTATACCTAGACCATTTTTAAAAAAGCTACAATATTGAGCCATCCGCCGCTTGGCAATATGGCTGTTAATTTAAAAGTTTGGTTTCCAATGGAGCCTCTTCTGGGAAGCATTTTGTTCAATAAACTTTCATAATCATCTGGAAGGCAACTACACTGTCTCATATGAGATTTCATGATGGCATAGTTGCATAATATTGTTAAATGCATGACTGGGTGGCATGAACTTGCTCTTATGTTCGATCACACTGTGGTTTTAATGTCTTAATATTTTAAAAACCATTAATCTGATAAAAGAAATAAATTAGTTATGGGAGTCAACACTTTATACCACCTGTCAGAAATGTATTGTAGTTTAAGATAGAGTTATGTGAAACATAAATATGAACAATATAATTTTGAAAATGGTTTTAAAAATTTCAAAATTTGGTTTATTGAAAATATTTATATTTTATTAGACTACTTTAATAACCTCTTGCGATGTTTACGACCGTGAGTGGAGGACTTATGTGTTGTGGCCGGGGTAAACAAAATAGCTGAGGTTGAAAAATTGCAGAGTAAAGATTGTGGAGAGGTTATTAAAAATCGCTGTCGCCTAAAAGCAGTCTTCAAAGTTCTTGTGTAAAATAAAAAATAAGATTTTCCTTCCAAGTTTTTAACACTATTGTAGGCGCCCTTATTTTTGGTTATAAGAATAATTTTTGTTGCAAATTTAATAAAAATCGACCAACGACATGGTCGGTTTTCAATAAAAGATGTTTTAACATTTAAAAAAAAAGTGTCATTCATTTGTCGGCTTCGAAAGTAAAGCTAAATAAAATACACACAGCGATACATTTTTATGAAAATTTTATTTCATTATAAAGTTTGCCATTAAGTGTGAAAAACAATATATAATTCAAATCAAATGGCCGCCTCGGGAATATTCGCAGCATGCAATTATTTTGAGGTAATTTTTAACCACTTTTTCGCACATTTCGGGCGGTATTTCGGTATAACTTGAGTAATGTTGGTTTTTAATGCATCTAAAGTTCGGGGATTATTCGCGGAAACACGGTCTTTTGCGTAGCCCTAGAAAAAACAAATTTAACAGTGTCAAATCGCATGATCTTGGTGGCCAATTGACGTCGCAAAAACGTGAAATTCCGCAACCGAGAAACTTCTCACGCAATAAAGCCATAATTGGTCGTGTTATGCGGCTTGTTGCCCCGTCTTGTTGAAACCACATATCGTCCAAGTCATGATATTCAAAAAATCTGTTTTTTTTTAAGTTTTGAGTACGTTTTTGAGCAAAATAAATTTTTTATTAATTACGGTAGTTGCTGTTACTAAGTTTAAATAACTTTTACCCATTCGTTTAGGCTGCAGTCGAAAGAATATGAATTGTAATGTCAAGTTTGATCAAATCTCGAGTCCGATTTTGTTTTCAAATCGGAAGTAAAAATATTAAAACTCAATCCATCAAAGAGGAGTGTAGAACAAAGCACATTCAAATCAAAGTGCGACCTAAATCCGCAGCATTGAAATTTTTTCGTTAAAAAAACAAATATTCTTGAATTTCATCAAATTCGCGCATACAATATTTTTTTTTATTTGCACATTCTTCTTCCGTGAAATGCACGTGTGTCAATAAAAAAAAAGTTTATAATACCTTCATGCTATGCTATGCATTTGTATGTATACTTAATACTTATGTATATAAATGTATGCACATAAAGTTCAAATTCAAAATCCATATAGGGAGCACAGCATCATTAGCTATGGAATTTTATTACGAAGCTTTGTAGCTTTATGATATTTCACTTTATGGAAATTGTATTTTGATGAAAATACCTTCATACTTTATGTGTATATGTACATATGTGTAATTGCGTATCCTTTTGCATTGCTGCCATACAAATAAAGGGTGTTTTTTTTTAGAGGAATAGAACTTTGAAATGGAATAAAACAAAGATGATTTTTTTAAATTGACATGAAATTTACTTTATTCGAAAGATAATCTTCTGGCATTATAATTTAAATATGATATCTGGCATATGACCGCCTAGGCTGGCTCGGACGTAGTCTAATCTGGAAGTCCAATTTTCAATAACTTTTTCCAACATTTGTGGCCGTATATCGGCAATAACGCGGCGAATGTTGTCCTCAAAGTAGTCAATCGTTTAGAGCTTATCGGCGTAGACTAGCAACTTCACATATCCCCACAGAAAATAGTCAAGCGGCGTTAAATCGCATGATCTTGGAGGCCAATTCACGGGTCCGTAACGTGAAACTATGCGGTTACCAAACGTTTGCTTCAATAAATCAATTGTGGCACGAGCTGTGTGACATGTTGCGCCGTCTTGTTAAAACCACAGCTCCTGCACATCATGGTTGTTCAAGTGATGAACGAAAAAGTTGGTAATCATGGCTCTATAGGGGTCACCATTGACTGTAACCTTCTGACCAGCATCGTTTTTAAAGAAATAAGGACCAATTATTCCACCAACCCATATAAAGCACACCAAACAGTCAGTTTTTGTGGATGTAACGGTGTCTCAACATACACTTGAGGATTATCAGCACTCCAAATACGGCAGTTTTGTTTATTGACGTATCCATTCAACCAAAAGTGAGCTTCATCGCTAAACAAAATTCGCTTATGAAAATTGGGATCAACGGCAATCTTGTTTTAGGACCATTTACCGAATCTACGCCTTGCTAGGTGATCCTGTGGATTAAGCTTCAATTCTTGAAATGCCAAACCAAACTAAAAATAAATCACTTGACAGCTGACAAAATGGCCGCTAGTTAAAATAGTGTTACCAACTTAAAGTTCTATACCTCTAAAAAAAAACACCCGTTACAAACCTTGATTCTTTCTTGCAACTGAAAATTAACTCTCTGCTTTTTGTATTTATCTTATATATTTGTGTGTATTTTATGATATGGTATTGTGTATAGAAAAAAATGTTAATTCTTTTAATACTACGCATACAATTAATTATTTTAACTAAAAAGTATAAAAGAGAAGTAGAAGAGAGTGACAGAATTATAAAAAATATATATATATATATATATATATATTAAATACAAAATGAACGGAACTATAGAAAAAAAACTTAATTAATTAGATACAAAAAAAAATATTATATAGTAAATCCTATAATTTGTTGAGTTTTATTTTATTGCACTTTTGTCCTTTTTCGAACATATGACTTTCGATAGAAATCAAAAAACAACGCGAACATGAAGAGATTTTGTATCAGTCCCACAAATGATACCAAATTTGGATGGCCGCAGTCATTTTTCACTATCACAATGGCAAAGTGAAAAACTAGATAGCCAAATTGTGCTAGTTGCATTTGGGTGATGTATCGCTTCCACCAGATACTTTTATTGTATTCGGGATGAATTGAGGTGACAAAGTAATAAGAATACATTATGGTGTGGATAAATAGGTTGATAACTCCAAGCATTGTTGAATGGCTTCCTGTAAGATAAAATTTAATTCTTTTTAATAAAATTAATATTAATAAATTAATAAAAAAAAAATAAATAATTATGTAATAAAAGGTTTTTATTCTTATTTGATTCTTAATTAATTTTTTATTGTAAGTAATAAAATGGTCTCCTTTTAAAAGTAAGGTATATACAGGGAGATTCGCATACGGTGTGACAAAGAGCTTAAGTGAGTAGGTTGGGTCGAGACAAAACATTCGGATGGGAATGGAGTCTATTTCCCAGCGTTTAGTGGGGAATTAGTCATTTTTTTATAAAAAAACAAAAACAAAATTATTAAAAAACAACGGTAGCACTTACAATACCATGTAAAGCTAGAAATATCATCCTTTATTTTATTTTAAGTAAAGTTGTTTTAGTGAAGATTATTTGAAAAAATAATTTTCCGAAGAAATTCTAATCAGTTGTGCTTAAAGTTGTGAGTAAATTTTTCAAAAACTGTTGATTTAAACTACTTAATTTAAAAAGAAAGTTCAGGATTCGATATCTGGCATTAAGAAATGGTAAATGAACATATTTAGACCAATAACCTTTAAAACACTCCGCTTAAGCGAAACAAGCTTTAGAGAAAAACCTGCTTACCTGAAACATATTTTCAGTTAAATTTAATTTTTTTTATTTAAAAAAACACTCGTTTAAGCCAAAACAAACTATTGAATCGAATAGAACAATAAAATTGTTGAACACTTTAAGTTTTTTTTACTTTTCACCTCAACTATTCTCACCACAAAAATAACATTTAAATTTCTGATATGTCACAACCATTTTATTTAATCTATCTATTATCTAGTTTTTTTAATTTTCTCTAGGCAACTCCAAAAGATAAGTTATATTTTTCTAGCTTTCAATTTCCGGTGAATGGAATTTTTAAATCCGCTAAAGTTAAATTTTTTTCACTTAAGAGGGGTTCGGTTAATTGAAAAAATCCTCTTTAGTCAAAAAAATACTTTTGCATTTTGCGTTTCTCTTAAGCGGGTTTTACTGTACTTGCTGTTATTATGTAAATATTGCCATATTTTGAGAAGCTGTATTTTGGAAACTATTGGGTCTTCAGACACAGAAATCGTAGAACGAAATTAAAATCGAAAACTATGTCCTTTAGGGTTAAAATTGCCATAAACTGAAAAAAGCGCGAAAAAATCGAGGTCTTTCTCTTATGAGACCGACAAGATTACTGGACTGTATATTATACTCAAAAGTCGAAACACTTAAAAGAAGTCAAATATCAATAAACTTATAGTTTAAAAACTGCTGTCAAATTTCTTCCTGACTTGCAGAAATTTACATGATTTATTTGGCGTTTTCAGGAAAATGACATCTCTGGTAGACGGCATTATGCCAAACCAATAGACTAAGATATTTGCATAGTTTATGTACATATATGAATTTTAAATAAGTCAATAAAAACTAACTAACTAACTAACATCTCGGAGATTCCTCATCAAATTTTCTGAGGAAAAAAAGTCTTGGATTCGCTTGCTCACTTCTTGAGTGAGAAAAATCTCTGAAATCTCATTTTTCAGAACGCGCCAATTACATACATATATGTATCTATGACTTTTAAGAAAGAGAAGCAGTCAGTTAACTGCTGGTTAAATGACTGCTTTAGTTAATTTCCAATTTATGTTATTAAAAACGATTGCTGACTGTAATTTTAAAATCAATAAAGCCATTTAGAAAATTAAAGTATGTATTTAAAAATAAGTTTTATTATGACAGAGCAGTGGACTTAATGGTGAAATTTAGCTACAAGAGGTTGTTGTAAAAAAACAATTTTAGAAGATTCGACAATTTAGAGAAAAATAAAGAATAATAATTTTAAGTGTTAGGTTACGTGAATCGAGGTATTACTTAAGAAATTAATTGAAGAACAGGAGAAAATTCGAGCACACTGAGGAAGGCCATTAGTCCAGGAAACTAAACGAAAACTTTATTTTATTTTAAAGCTAGCTTTATTTTAATTGATTCGACACAATAATACCCAAAAGATATGCGTATCAAAAATTCTATGCAGCGAGTATAAACATCTTTCTTAAGTAGGAACACGTCTCGGACACAATTTTATTTAAACTTTTTTCTTTGAATTTATTATTTTCAGTTTTAAGAAATTTTTACAGTTTTAAGTCAGTTTTATTTAAATTAAGCAGCTATTAGGTTTAAAATAACTACAAAGGTGTTTTTCAATTTACGCAAAGACATATAATTTAAAGCCATGCAAGACGGCTGATAACACGATTTGGGAATTTGGTGCGTAAAAGATCGATTGTAGCATGGGCTGTGTGGCAAGGCGCGCCATCCTGCATGAACCAGAGGTCGTCCAAATCCATATCTTAAATTTCAGTAAAAAAAAAAACGTCGGTTAACATGGCTCTGTAACGCCCACCGTTGATCTAAACGTTTTCAAAGAAAAATGATGCAATGATGCCACCGCTCTACAATCCGCACCAAAATGTCACTCTCTGTTAATGCATTGGCTTCTCGACAATAACGTGCGGATTTTTCCGAGCCCCAGATGCCAAAGTTTCTGAACGTAACCGGCGAGATGAAAATGCACCTCTTTTTTAAAAAAACGACCTGTTTGGGCTATACAGCACACACTTTTGAAATAAGTTTTCAATATTTCGCAACGTTGTTCAAGCGTTAAGCGACTCATTTCATTCCGCCGAGGCATGATACTGACTTCTTGTCTGATTTCTGAATTCGAGCGGGAATGAATGAATGAATGAATATTTGGGGTATTACTTGCACTGCGACCTTGAGATCTATTGTGCCCCCCTTTTAGAGCTAGATGAGAGTGCTCATTTACAGCTCTTTCTCCAAATTAGTCACTTTGAGGAACTTTAGTATTTGGAGTATTTTAAGAGAGGATAAGTCGCTCTGTTCTATCTGGTGTCGGCCCAGATATCTATGTCTTTGATGCACAAGTGCTTCACAACTACCTAGGATGTGGTCTGGTGTCTCCTCATGGGTATTGCAGAATCTACAGATGGCATTGCTTTCCAAGCCAAGGATACTTAGGTGTCTTTTAAGTTTGCAATGGCCAGTGAGGAGACCCGTTATTATCCTTAGATTGTTCCTACTTAAGCTGATACAGGATGTAAAACGTTCTTGGTTATAATTCCCAAGTAACAGTTTTGCCTGTCTCAGCTTGGGGAGTTCATTCCAAATTTTATGTCTTTTGGTCTCCTCTATTGTTTTGATTCTATTTTTAATCACGTTTTCTCCTATTCCACAATAGGGCTCTGGACCCGTTAAGGGTGTTGTTGCTCCTATTTTTGCTAGGGAGTCTGCCACTTCATTACCCTGGACACCAACGTGGCCTGGTACCCAATGAAGTGATACATTGTTATTCTTGCCTAGTTCGTTCAATCTGCCAACACACTCCCATACCAGTTTAGAGCTGATGGTGTATGAATTTAGCGCTTTGAGTGCGGCTTGGCTATCTGACATGATGGCAATGTTTTGATTACGGTATTTCCTTTCGAGATTTTGCTCTGCACATTTACCAATGGCGTTGACTTCCGCTTGGAAAATGCTGGTGGACTGACCCATCGGCAGGGAGAGTTTGGTTCTAGGCCCAAATATACCTGCCCCAGTGCCATCTGTTGTTCTCGATCCATCAGTGTACCACTTGATGGTGTTTTCCTTAAGAGTATAGTTCACTGATTCGCCTACCCACTCTTTCTTGTTACTTAACTCCGTTTGGAAGTTTTTCACGAAGTTATATTTTTTAGTCATACCATCTCTTGGGATGTCAAGGAGGTTCGTTACTGTGGACTTGCAGATCGAGTTCCTCTCTCTCAGACCAATGCATTTACCTGTCCCAGTTCCCTCCTTGGCGAATCTCATGAAGGCTCCCGTAGCAGCACTTTCTATGACTACATGTAATGGAGTCAAATGAAGGATTACCTCCATTGCTGCTGTAGGGCATGTTCTCATTGCTCCAGTAATGCATAAGCATGCGAGCCTTTGAACTTTTTCTAGTGATTTCCTAGTTGTGCTTAGTTCGGTTCTTTTGTGCCATGCGATCGCACCATAGGTAAGGATGGGTCTTACCATCATGGTGTACATCCACCTTAGTATATGTGGTTTGCAGCCCCATGATTTACCTGCAATTCTCTTGCATATCATGAGGGCCTTTGTGGCTTTTCCGACAGTTAACTTGACATGTTTGTTCCAGAGTAGTTTGCTATCTAGTGTAATTCCTAGATATTTAACTTCCCTCTGGATGTCGATTACTTCGCCAGCTAACCGAATTGGTTTCATGCGTGGCAGAAGCCTTTTCTTGGTAAATGGTACTATAGTTGTCTTGGTAGGGTTAATATTTAGTC
Source organism: Epistrophe eligans (assembly GCA_951394125.1). Classification (NCBI taxonomy): domain Eukaryota; kingdom Metazoa; phylum Arthropoda; class Insecta; order Diptera; family Syrphidae; genus Epistrophe; species Epistrophe eligans. Next base: position 91,128,317 of record OX596029.1, read on the forward strand.
CTACTGATAGACACCATTTCCTTGTTATTAACAATCCTCTTTGGATTATGTCGCAAAGAGTTTCTTCGAACTTACCCAAGGCTGTGATGACGATGTCATCAGCAAAGCCGATACATCTTATGCCTTGAGCAGTGAGACTTTCTAGTAGTTCATCCACTACAAGGCTCCACAGCAGGGGTGATAAAACACCTCCCTGAGGGCAGCCTCTTGTTGTGATGACCTTCTGGACGTTTTGTCCTGCGTGTACTTCCGCCGTTCTTGTGCCTAGCATTTCACTTATCCATCTTATTATAGGGATAGGTACACACTTCCTTATAAGTGCTTTGTTTACAGCCTCATGAGAGGTGTTGTCAAATGCCCCCTCAATATCTAAGAAGGCACATAAAGCCGTTTCTTTAGCGTCCAAAGCAATTTGTAAGGAGTTCGTGAGTTCAAACAGGGCAGTTTCTGTAGATCTTCCTGCTCTGTAAGCATGCTGGCGGTGGTTTAGAGGCATGTTTAATAAAACTTCTGATCTGATAAAGTTATCAACTACCTTTTCCAAAGTCTTCAGTAAGAAGGATGTTAGACTTATTGGCCTGAATGACTTGGGATGTGTCGTGTCTTTTTTTCCAATTTTGGGAATAAAAATAACTCTAGCTCTTCTCCATAGACTTGGTATGTGCCCAAGTGCAACACTACTTCGAAGTATGCTAATGAGATGGGGCATTATTTCCTCTTTCCCTTTTTGCAGGAGTGCAGGAAAAATACCATCTACACCCGGTGACTTAAAAGGTTGAAAGGTGTTTATTGCCCAATCTATTCTGCTACCTGAACAGATAGTTGAGGCTATCTTCCAGCTTTCCCGGTTCGGTTTGAGAGGTGTTCTCTCTATTGTATTCTCTGTAGTTGGTAAACTGCCCGGAAAGTGAGTGTTTAGTAAAAGGGTAGACCTTTGTTCCTCATTTTCTGTGAAGCTACCATCGGGTTTACGAAGTGCTAACGATGTTAATGCCTTCTCTTTCGCCAGAGCCTTGTGCAGTCTTGCTGCTGCAGGGGTAGATGAAATACCCTCGCAGAAATTTACAAAACTATTTCTCTTAGCTTTCCTTATTTCCCCGTTATATTTAGTCAATTCTGAAGAGTAGTTTTGCCACTCTCCAGTTCTCTTTGCCTCATTAAAGAGTTTCCTAACCTTGGTTCTAAGTTTAGACAGATTGTTGTTCCACCATGGAGCATCCTTCTGCTTTTTTATGGGTTTTAGCGGACAACTAAGTTCATAAGCCTCATTTCCTCATTCGAGCGGGAAACAGCTGTCAGTTACAAAATAATCTATGATTTATTTGTTCGCAAACACACTGTAATTGTTAGCCCTCCGCATTGCGAACTTTAATTTGTGGACAATAATATTGCAATACGCACAAAAATTGATTTTACAGTGATCTTCGTGTTGTTATAATATGAGGTTGATTTTTATTTAAGGGGATTATGCATTATGTCATGTTAAACTTTAAAAATGATTTATTCTAAATCAGGGAGTATTTTAAAGTTAGTATTTTAAGATGATACAATTAGCTTGTATTAAAGGAAAAACGAAAAAGAAGCGAAATCATAAATATTTGGCAAATTTAATTTTTTGGATCTAATTTTTTTTTTCGTGTGAACATTTAAACAAATGCTAAATAAAAACATTTTAACAAGAACGAAGTTATAAGAAAAATACCGATTTTGGGTGGTTTCTGCAAGATTGTGAGAGGGAAAAGGGGGAGTTGTTGTGGAAATTAGTTTTTTTTTTTACCTACCAATCATTTTTAATAATAATTTTTTTTTCAAAAATTTAGAACTATCCGACTTTTTGAATGTCAACCCTTATTTTTCGCCTCTGCTTACTAGGCTATCTACCGAACAATGATATCCACAATATCATTGCTCTTTAGTTGTAGAACTCTCTTCTTGAAAGCGGGGTTTTTGAGTTCACGTTCACGTTTGCACTGAAACTCGTAAAATTTCAAAGTATACTGCAAAATTTATTGCATTAAATTTATTTTAACTGAAAAAAATTGACAAAAGTGGTTCTTTTTTTTTTTTTTTTTCAATTCGCTTTTATTCCAGTTATCAAGACGTATTAATGTGACACGGTATCACTTCATTTGATATTTTACGGTCTGTTTTCATTTGTTTGCTTTCAACTTAACGTCTCCCCATAAACCTTTTTATTTCTTTTTATTATAAAAACCGGTTTTTCAAGTAAAGTAATATAAAAATCCCTCTTTAGTTCAAAGACAAACTATTGCTTTTTTCCACTTTTATTTCGATTATTTTATTCTGTTTTTTCGTCATTTTATTTCCCTTATTTAAGAATTAGATGTTTTAGTTTCGGTTTGATTTTTTCTATTTATGCGACGCTTTCAAGTTCGTTCCCCTTTGTTTCCCTTTGCTTAAGTAATAGTTTAGAACGAATTTTTATATTTTGTTAGGGCTATATCGAGTGGCCATGCAGCTATATCTTTTACCAACAGTTAATAAATAGTAAAAACACTAATTTAATAATAATAGTCTGAAATACCCTATAATTGGAGAACCACAGCTGTTTTGTGTCAATCAACCCTAAACCCTATAAGGTTAATTTTTGTACTCATATAAATTAAAACAGAAATAAATTTACACATGCACACATACATAAGATCTTTTTATATACAAAAAAAAAACGTAAAACTTACCAGCCAAGAATTTTGTAAATATGTAAACAGCAAACACCATACCAGCATGGTGATACACGTGTAAAAATGTAATTTGCTTGTTTTTCTTCCGCAGTACGAAAAATACCTAAATAGAGTTGAATTTACGATTTGATTTATTGTTTGTTTTCAAATTTTAAATTTCACTTACTGTATCGAGAAGGTCAAAATATTTAGTAATATAATATCCATAAGTTGCCAAGAGCAAATTCTGCATCCAATGTTCATTATTACTAGTATCAATTGCCTGACAAAATAGACTGAACTCTTTTCGAAGATATGAATTTCGAATGCCCTAAAATTATCAAAAATAAAAAAAAAATTAATTTTGTTTTTTTATTTTTGTTCAATTCTTACAAAAAGGAAAAGTCCTAAATTACTGACGACTTGAATTAAATTATACACTCTTATGACATTTTTTAAATCGTAAGGCGGCCGTTTCTCCATCCATTTGGGTCCCCATTTCAATACAAACGCAAGATACAATACTATTATCGAATACATGGGCCATGGTGATCCCAGAAGTATAAATCCCTCAACGCGAGGATCTAAAAAAAAAAAAAAAAACATCAAAATTATTTCTTCTATATTTCAAAATTTCATCTCATCACCCGGAAATAATTTTATATCGAGAACACCAAAAAAAAAAAAAAAAAGAAGAAAATACCTTTATGCTCATTGAACCAATACGAAATCCAAAAGTAAAAATATTTTAAAATCAAAGCCATCAGAGAAATTTAGATTTAAAAAAATCCACCGTCACCCCAAAAAAACAAACAAAACTAAAAAAAAAAATACGCAACACAACCGTATCAAGGCCGACGAACAAATAACTTTGTTGAACATTTTAAAAAAAGATTGTTTCCAAAGTCCCCAAACTTATTCGCAAGAAGTAGAAATTCAAAAGCCTTTCGATATAATTAAAATTCTAAAGAAATTAATGAAAACAAAAAAAAAAAAGGCTGTTTGCTGTTGGGTATAGTGACCTATGTAAATTTTGGGATTGACAAATGAAAAAATCAAACTCATTAGATACTCGGTTGCTGGTTTGGCATAATTTTGAGTAAGTTATTGAACTTTTCCCGACAGGGCCGTAATTTGTATTTTTTTGTTGTTAAAATTTTCTTAAGCCCCGTTTAAATTTTACGTGCGATGGAAAGTTTGATGCGAAAATTGCTGCTTGATTAAAATTATTTAAATGTGAATGAAAAATATATATGTATGTATGTACATATCTATGACGTCTATGAAGTCAATTAGTTTGGTTTTGTAATTTTTTTGTTGTTTTTTTTTATTTATCATTGAATTTAATTATAATTGTACGGTAGTAAGGATAACTGATTTTACAATTTTGTTTATTTTTTCAAACTAATTTATGAGCTTGAATTAAAAAAAATGTAGGTATGTCTTGAAAACTTCTGCTTGAATATTAAAATCGATTTTCTTAAATATTAAATACCAGGAAATCAGTTTTAATATCTTTTCGAGAGAGTGCTTTACTAAAAAACTGATTTTTCCAAATTTGGTACAAATTATTTGTATATTTATTTAGCTCATTATTTTAATTTTGTTTAAAACTTAATAAAAGTTAAATGTCAAACGAAATGTATTAACCTCTAGTTATTAATGAACTCAAATCAAACATGAATTATCTTTGATCAATACTTCACCAAAGAACAAGTGTTCGTTAAAAAACACAAAATTGAAGTTAATTCATGTTAATTAGCTGGTTCACAGAAGTTAATGGATTTACGAATAATTAAGTTAAAAATAAATATTTATTTAAATATAAATATTCCTTAAATACACTTAATTATTTAGATAGTGTAAGTCTGAAGAGGATTAAAGTTTGAATTTAATATTCACTATTAAAGCCGGAGCCACATCTATCTAGTGTGGTGTGTTGTGGAGCAATGTGTTGTGTCGGTGAATGTGCACAATAATCAGAATTTTGTCTTGCAAACTTTTATTTTTAGTTTCGTTTACTTATTCTCTTCCCCGAACACTCTCTTATCTTTCCGTGGTATGGCGCAATCGGTAAAAGATTGATTCCGACACAACACACCACACCACAACCAGTGATGTTCAAATCCATGTAAAAAACTATTTTTTACTTTTTCTACGTTAAAGTAGGTAAAAAACGCGTAAATAAGTGTAAACAACGTAATAAACCCGTAAAAAGTCCGTAAAAAACGTAAAGAACTCGTAAAAAAGGTAAATACTGAGTAAATTACTGAGAAAAAAAGAGAGAAAATGAGAGACATTGACATTATCTGTCAAAATCTAAATAAATAAAAAAAGCTTTTCGGTCTTTCAAGTGCCATGTGTTGAATTGTGTATTATTGTGTTATTATATGATTGAACGAGTACTTTGAGATCAAATTCAATTATTGACATCGACAAAACCGTTCCACGTTTTTTTTTACTTTTTTACGTTTTTTATATAAGCATGGTAAAAATAGACCAGGTAAAAAACTAACGTAAAAAACTATGTAAAAAACGTAATGTAAAAAATTCGAACAACACTGACCTCAACACACACGGGATAAATATGGCTCTACGCATATTAAATACATTGAAGCGACACACGACTCCACAACACACCACACGAGATTATTGTGGATCCGGCTTAAATTAAAAGAAATTTTTTTTCAACTTCTGAATAACTTTTACCACATTTTAAAATAAGTTTTAATAATGAAAACAAGTTGTCCACTTCTGTAGTGAATTATTTGAACTAAACGGAATGTCGGTGCAGGTACCTCAAATTTGAATAACTTAATTGTAACTCAAAAAAAAAAAATGCAAGTAGAAGACATAGCACCATTTTTCTGAATTTAAAGCTGTTATAAGCTATTCTGATGTATCAAAGGCCATTACTTCACCAATGAGCTACATGAACTAAACGGGCAAGAATTCTTATGAAAATCCTGCAAATTACATATAATACATACTAATAATTAGTAATTAATGATTGTTCTGCTATAACTATTGTGACATTAGTAATGTCATTTAGCAATTTCATACGAAAAATTTGTATTTGCTTCTCACTCAAGCTGAACTGCCTGAACACAATAGAATGCTGCAAATGGAACTGGAGCTGCAGCTGCAACAGATGTGAAAAAGTGTCGTACGTGGTACATTTTACGTGCCCATAATTGTGATTTAAAAAAAAAGTCAACCACGAGCTTATTTTTCATTTTTTTTATTAGATATATTTTTTTCTCAAAACAAATAAGCACAAAAAGCTTTATTATAAATTGAAACGTTAAAAGTTGTTGAATTCTTGCAGCACCGCCAGCAGCACCAACCACAGTTACGTTGTATTGTGTTCGTAACATTGAATTTGATGATTGTTTTGACAGCTATTCCAGCTACAGGTCCAGCAGCAACTCTGTATTCATTGTGTTCAGGGAGTAAACTAAAATTCCATTAAGCAATTATTATAAATATCTGTCACCGCAACCAGCGGCGTTAGGACCTTACTCCAATAGTAGTAAATTTACTCCAATTTTAGGAATAAAAAATAAAACAACTTCGCCACTTTTTCCACACTGAAAAACTCAGAAATTCTCTAGCAAAACCACAGAATGGAAATGATAGCACTATTTTATTCAATTATTTAACCAACTCTGACTCTGAATGTGTTGTAAATCTAAATTTTTATTCTGTTCTGAAATGAATGGAATTAAAGTGATTTTTTTTTTTTTTGGTAAAAAATATTTATTTTTGTTAAAATAAACTGTTTGTTAAACATTTTTTGAAAACTTAAGTTTTTCTTTCGTTTTCAAATCTAGTCCGGAAATTTTCGATTTACTCCACAATTTTTACAAATCTGATCCGAAATTTGATTACTGACTAAGGTTCTAACCCTCACCGCAACAAATTATGAAAGTTTTTTGTTACGGTCCGATCTTAGAGTCTCTTCACATTAAATTAGTATCTGCACTTGGATGAGAAAGAATGACAACTTTACCATTTATTTTACTTCCTCTTACTAACACCGTCAGTGTGAACTTAGAAAGAACAAAATTTTATAAGTTCGCTGCACAGTGAAAGGTGTAATAATGTTTTCGCATGGGTACCTAGGTGTTGTACGTTTTAATTTTTTGATTAAAAGAATCCAAAAAAATGGAGAAATAGTTAAAAAAAAAAGAAATAAATTAAAATATTCTTAATGTATATTAGAACTAAATTAGAACAAAATTAGACAACATTATTTTACAATCATCAGTTTAAAAAAAAAAATAAAAGTAACCTTTGAGACAATCCAACTAAATATAGAAGAAGTTTTTTACGCAATTTTAACAACGCTCAAAATTTTCAATTTTCAATATCTATTTACCTATACCAAGGTATAGATCTACATAAAATGCGGAAACAAAAAAAAAGTAAGAAAAACTTGGAAATTTAAAGAATGCAAGTTTTGAATTTAAATTTAATTTCAATTCCAATTTTTGTATTTTAATGTCAATGTTAATGTCTATATAATGAATGCATAAGAATACGAGCTGAAAGTGTCATTGTTTCGAATTTTAAGAGGAGAAATGCACATAAATTAATTTAAAAAAAAAACTTCACTTCAGTTTAAATCCGATTAAATATAGGAACTACAACCACGTAATCGTTGTTTCTTTGTTAAACAGAAGGCAATGCACGTGAAACGAATTATTTTTTTTTTCGTATTTTAGCTTGTGATTAATAATGTATAATAGAAAGATTAACCTTTGTAAAAAAAAACAAACTTGAGATTGTCATTGATAAAATAAAATTTAAAATTTTTTTTACTGGTCTTATGTTTTGGATACAAAATACTTGTTTCCGATAAATAGTGATAACTAAATAAATAGATATAATTGTTGAATAAATAATAATATGTAATAATAATAATAATAATACATAATAATAAAAAATAAGAATAAATTGTTACCGCATATTCTCAAAACTTGATTATTATAATTCTAATTAGATTTTTATTGCATATTTAAATCGAAACTGTTGCTTTCCGGATAAAAATTATTTCTTGATATCCGCAGACCCATTTTTTGTTTCCCAATAGTGAAATTTTTATTTTTAGATATTTGACCTCACAGAGGATTATTATTTAAAATTTTTATATAAATTTGTACATTTCTATAAAAGACAAATGCACTATACATATAATCCTGAATAAAACTAAAAAAAAAAAAAACAAAAACAATTTCAATATAATCTACGCCTTTTATGTTATGTCTCTTATAGCACATTGAATGATAAAATAATTCCACCAAACCCACACACTATCATTTTTTTTTTAATCCTCAACAAAATACCCAAACTTCCTTTCTAAAAAATATTCTAAACTGAGAATTTAAGTCCTTCTGCATGACTATATTTTCCAAAAATATATATACATACCTATACGAATAACCGTTCCATGCAATCAATGTGTCCAGTTCAATTGAAAGGAATAATAACTTTGTACACCGCAATGTGCTAAATCCCAAATTGTATAGAAATAGATAGAAACAAAACAAGGGAAATTGTGTGGGAACGACAAAATTATTTTCCCTATTCATGGACCCAAAATTCAAATTTTCTTGAAATCAAGCGGAAGACAATTTATTTCTCCCCCAACACCCATACCGCAGTGCCCCTTATAGAAATTGTTGCTATATATACATAGGTATCTACCTACACGCTTTATACACATATTTAGAAAATTCAAAAGAGAGGCCATTTAATAAAAAAAAAAAAAAAAGAAAAGAAAAAAATTGAAAAAAGAAAATAATGTAATATGAAAAAAAGGAAAACAATAGTCATGGACAAATTGTTAGATCGGCATTTTCCAATTCGAAGCATCGCAACCGCATTGAACTAAATAAAACGAAAGGATTACACATATACTCTGATAGCTCGCACCCCATATTCACACAAACACACACACGACACACGACTCATCATATATGTATGTTGCCTCAGCATATTCCGGACAAGTATTAGCCATATACATAGCAGCAGAATGGCCCATCGATATGGTTGTCTTTATAAGCGACCCGGATAAAGCCACCCATCTGCCATTTTCAAAATGATGTAATTTTAGAAAATTCCACAAAAATGTGTAGCTTCCGTTTGAATGGTTATATTTGCATAAATTGCTGGGCCGGCCACTATATGGCTGCAATGGCAGTTGTGGCAGATGTTCTTTATTCAATTCATGTGGACGAGGACGACTACGACGACGACGTCCTTAATAGCGTGTGCAGTTTTCCTATTTTCACTTATCCCATTTCAAATATTATGAATCTATACGTAGGTACGATACACTCACACATACATACATACCTAAACTACCTACATTAATTGCGTCCAAGGGATATGTAGGTTCTATTTTATTTTATTTGGTTGTGTTTTTATTTTATTTCATAGACATGATGCCTTGTGCTGTCCATATGGCAGTAATCCATTCGAAATGGAGGAGTACACGATGTCACAGACACTATAAAGACACAATAAGGAATCTCATGAAACAAGATTATTCAAATGAATATCTATCTATCTGTATTGACCAAAATAGACATTAATGCTTACAGTCTCAGGAAGTGTAAACAGAATTTTAGCTTTGGATGAAGCTTCGGTTTGAAATCAACAAAAAAAAAAATTCATATAGAGATCATTTTTGTTGCCAATATTCCAAAATTCAACAATATGATGCAGTATATGTGTTATATGGGATCTATCTACCTTTTTGTAAATCTTCTCAAAAGCGGAAACGGAAATAGAAAATCACAACACGTTCCGCAGGGACAAAACTGTGATGATGCACACAGGCTTCATTGACAATTAAATATCCCTAAACAAAAACACAAAACATGTTATCCGGTGGGAAATTCAACAAAAAGAATTTGACTTTTATTTATATTATCTGTGTGTTTGCTTTGCACATGCTGCACAAACCATTCACAACACATATATACATAATGTACAAATTGTACATACGTAAACAGGCATCTAGAAAATTTTTAGCAACTCGGTTAGGTTTGGGAACAAAAAAAAAGTACCTTCATAGAAATCATATTTATTTTATATTTATTCTTTGTTTTTTAATTTTGTGCTTCTATTTGTATTTTTATTTGTATAAATTTAATAAAATAACTTTTGCTCTATAAATTCAATTAATTTTTTACAGGAAATGAAATATCGTAAAAGTTCTTTTTGTGAAAATTTGAATAAATGAAAATATTCCTATTTAATAATTAAAAGCAAATTTATTTTTGTCTAATTTTCTTATTAAAAAAAAAACAGATTTTTAATATTTTAGAATATTTTTTAAAGTGTGCGTTTTTTACTTGCGATATATAGGTACTACGGGTCATTCATTTCGTGGTTTCAAGTTGGAATTTGACATCTGTCAAACTCAGCTGTCATTTGAAGTGTCATAATATTAGTTGAATGTTTGCCATTTACGATAATGGATCGCTTAACAATCGATCAACGCGTTAAAATTATTAAAACTTACTAGATACAAAAGTGGTGATTCAAACGTAGCCACTTTTCGCACATTACGCGATGTCCGATGATTATGGTCGTCATAATCGATCGATTACGCAAGCAATCGGTAAAATTGTGAAGAAATTTGAAGAGAGTGTAAGCGTAACTGATGTGGTAACTCGTAAGGTCTGTGTATCATCGTAATGCACGCTCAGTCGAAAATACTGCTGTTGCAAGTCCAAGTGTTGCTGATGATCCGAATTTATCGATTTCCTGGCGTTTTAAAGCAATTTACCGATTTTTATTGGCCGGCGATTAAAGATCATGATTTGGAAGATATGTGGTTCCAACGAGACGGGGCAACAAGCCACACAAAACGGCCAATTATGGCTTTATTGCGTGAGAAGTTTCCTGGTCGCATAATTTCACGTTTTGGCGACATCAATTGGCCACCAAGTAGGACTACGGAAAAGACCGTGTTTATGAGAATAATTCTCGAACTCTAGACGCATAAAAAACCAACATTGCTCAAGTTATGGCCGACATACCGCCCGAAATGTGCAAAAAAGTGGTTAAAAATAACCTCAAAAGAATCGCATGCTGCGAATCTTCCCGAGGCGGCTATTTAAATAATATTGTTTTTCACACTTAATGGCAAAGTCCAATCTTTATAATGAAATAAAATTTTCATCAAAAATGTATCGCTGTCTGTGTTTTATTTAGCTTTATTGCCGAAACCGAAAAATGAATGACCCTTTATATTGAAAATTATGAATTCGTAAAGAAAATCGAACTTGAGATTTTGATCAAAGTTAACATTACGATGATATCGAAGTAAAAAAAAAAGTGTGCCCGCAATTCTGTCTGTCTGTCTGTCCTCTCAGCTGAAGCCTTAATGGATGGGTCAGTTTTATTTAAACTTTTGACATTCCTCCACATGTTTTTTTTATATCTTTTAATTTTTTAGGACCACAAATAACGGTACCAGGAATACAATGTTTTTTTTAGGTACATTTTTTTATAAAAAGGCTACCATTTTATAAAAACAAATTGCCGAAAAATGGTTATAAATGGTACCTTCTATAGAATATGTTTGATTTTCGATTTTCTCATAAACGGTTCAATTGATTTTGATCAATTTTTTTGGAATTTTAAAAAAAGTTTAAATTTGTTTTTAAGAACTTAATAATTAAAAAACTACTTGTCCATTTTTACTAAATTTAGCACTCAGTAGTTTTTTAACATTATCTAGTAGATTATAAATAAAAATTATTCTTATAACCAAAAATAACGGTACCTCCCATACAACCGGTAAGAAAAATATCATTTTTTTTAAAAACGACTACTACGATTTCGATTAAAACTTCATTATGAGCGAATATCAATACGATCTACCATATTCTACGGAAAAAAAAAAATTGTATTTATCAATATTGTTAACGATATCTCTCATAGAACCAATTTCTTTGGTTTTCGAATATCTCATTATTAGATTAACTGATTTTAATGAAATTTAAAAAATTTCAAAATTATATTTTGAAAATTCGATAAATCGAAAATATGAAGATAATTTTTTTTTTTCAAAATACATTTTTAAACTCTGCATCAATAAGTTCTAAAAAAAATTGATTGAAAATTGTTTTCGAGATTTGTTATTATTATTATTATTTATTATTATTTACAATAAAAAGTTATGACAATAGTAAGACCCATATTGCTTTTAGAATATATTTTAATTGTTATTTCTTCTGGATAGACTTTTACCGTTTGATGTGAGCTTAACTGTTGTGATAAGAAAAAATTCTATACATATATAAAAAAAAACTAGGTATGTAGTGCTAAGTTGACATTAAGAGTTCAGTTAGTAATAAAGAAAAAAGTTACAAAAAAAGTTATTGCGTAATTTTTTTAACTTCCTTTTTAAATGTCTAAACTCTGTTTTTGACTGGTTAAAAATGACACTATTAGTAAAAATTACTGATTGGTTTGATACAATCTTCATTTGTTGCCAGTACCTGTAACTTCAACAGTTTTCTTTAATGAGCAACCAGAATAAGGACACATTCTCTCAAAATGTTTAGGAATTATGTATAAGTATAAATCAGCAATAACTTCCATAAAGTATATTCAATCAAACTTTATTTAAGTTAGGTATTCAAGAAACGATGAATTTGCTCTTAATTATTTAAACAAAATTCTCCCGCAGACTTCTGGCTAACTAAAACTGCGTTACTGTGCGTAAAAGGACACAAAACTTTTCCAAACAACTATTGGACAACATTAACGAACTTGGTCAACAAAGTTGTTAAAGTTTATTATAGAGAATCAATGTACCATACGATTATATCTAAGAGTAAGTTTTCTAACTGACTGAAAGTCAATTCACTTCGTAATGGTTATTGAAATATTCTTTAAATACTTTTGTGGAAAGAAAACTATTTGCATTCTGAATTTGAAAACAGATTATAACGAATTCTTACTTGAAAACAGTATTTGTGCAATTTTTGCTGAAGTCTGTTAACACACAAAGTAAGTATGCATACCTAATACAAGAGCTGACAATGCGCGCAACAAAAACAGGAAGAATAACTTTTTGAAATGCACTTTTTGTTTCATCAAATCGAAATGATGATTTATTATTTAAAAATTGAATTTTTCCTTATTTATTTTCTTTTCTTTTTTTGGTTCTTGTTTTTTTTTGTAATTTCAACATTTATATTTGACTCCTTTTTGGTCTTTTCTCCTTATAAAGTGAAGTTTTTATATCCTCTGCCTCAGATGTGAAGGCCATATATTCTATTGAAACATTTTTTCTGAAGCTATTCTTGAGTTAAAAATTTACAGATTTCACTCATAGAGTAACTATGGGGACATTGAAAATGACTTGTATTACGTCAATAAAAAAAAAACATGTCTAATCTTTGTGATTTGTATTTTGTATACTATTGTTGCATTATAACTTCACAAACTGTCTTAGAAACCATTCTACAGTCTGAAGTACCAATTTGTATATTTAGTGTCACTTCCCAGTTGGCGGTTAAATTAATGTTGTATAATTTTTTTAATAAGATCTTAGTCTTAATTGTAGCTTAATTTGCAATTACACAATCATACTCATTTTCATCCGCACCGGTACAGCACTTATACACGAAATTAAAGTTACATACCATCTATCTTAACGTATATCTAGGTTTTTGACATTTTTGCTTAGCTTAGCTTTGCAGAAAGGTAACTGAATTACAGATCGATTTAAGTATACATCATATACGGTTCAACTTAGTTCTCGACTCAGTTGGTTGTTGTTGAATCAACCCGCGAGTTGGCTTGTTATTTTATCAATTTGACGGTTGATGAGAAAATCAAAAGATTTTTAATTTTTTTCAAATTGATTTACAAGTATTTCAAATCATTGAACCCAAACGTTGTCTAGTATATTCTACGTTCTTTAGGTTGATTTAGAAAAAAATCAACTTTTTTAACATTTTACCTTATTTTAAGACTTTAATCCCAAACATCTGATTATTAGAGTAGAAGTTAGAAGCTAACCAAGACCTTAACCTTGATCATCTGGTCCTTAGAACTTAAGTTATAATTTTATATAAGAGGCTCAAGCAGGTACCTATGCTTATTTTAGGTTAAACAATCAAATTGATTTAGAAGTTAGTAAAGTTTTTACCCAAACGTTGTCTAGCATATTCTAGGTTCTTTTGGTTGATTTAGAAAAAATCAACTTTTGTCATATTTTACCTTAATTTTAAGACTTTAACCTCGAACATCCGATTATTAGAATAAAAGTTAGAAGCTAACCAAGACCTTAACCTTGATGATTTGCTCCTTGGAACTTAAGCTATAATTTTATTTAAGAAGTTCAAGTAGGTGTCTATGCATATTCTAGGTTAAACAATCAAATTGATTTAGAAGTTAGTAAAGTTTTTACCCAAACGTTGTCTAGCATATTCTAGCTTCTTTAGGTTGATTTAAAAAAATCAACTTTTGTCATATTTTACCTTAATTTTAAGACTTTAACCTCGAACATCCGATTATTAGAATAAAAGTTAGAAGCTAACCAAGACCTTAACCTTGATGATTTGCTCCTTGGAACTTAAGCTATAATTTTATTTAAGAGGTTCAAGTAGGTGTCTATGCATATTCTAGGTTAAACAATCAAATTGATTTAGAAGTTAGTAAAGTTTTTACCCAAACGTTGTCTAGCATATTCTAGGTTCTTTAGGTTGATTTAGAAAAAAATCAACTTTTGTCATATTTTACCTTAATTTTGAGACTTTAACCTCGAACATCCGATTATTAGAATAAAAGTTAGAAGCTAACCAAGACCTTAATCTTCATGATCTGGTCCTTAGAACTTAAGTTATAATTTTATATAAGAGGTTCAAGTAGGTACCTATGCATATTCTAGATTAAACAACCAAATTGATTTAGAAGTTAGTTAAGTTTTTACCCAAACTATGTATATTCTAGGTTCAACAATTGATTGATTTAAAAGACTGACATTTTACCTTAATTTTAAGACCTTAACCTCAAACATCCGATTATTAAAACAGAAGTTATAAATTATAATCCAAACAAACCAACCAAATCCAACCTTTACGATTTTATTATTTGTAAAATACCTACTACAATTAATGTTCATGCACATACCTACATGCATATATATGTACATACCTACATGCATACATACATACCTACATAAACATAATACGATATATGTACATATATCATTTTTGTGCCCGATGCAAAGCCAATTTTGTTTGCCACGTGTTTTTTTTATTGCACACACTCCACCGTCACCCTTCTAACAATATGTTCCTTGTTGGCACGTACCGTACATACATACATATTTTGTTTGTTTTTTTTTCTTTTGCCGTGATGAAATATAGTTCTAAAAAGACAATTTTTCAAGTTTCTAGTATAAAATTTTTTACGATTTTGCAAAAATTTTTATGCAGATAGATAGCCTGTCATTTGAACTTTAATTATCCAGCTTAATATTGAACATCCAATAATTATAACCAAAGTTATAGGCTTCTAAGTGGGCTCAAATCGAGCATTTTTCGAATTTAATAATTCCTCCACTGAATCTCGTCTGTTGGCGATGATCAAAATTTATGTACGCTGGCTGAAATTCATCACTTGTGTTTTTTTCTTCATTTTATTCATTTTGGTAGTTTCTTTGGTAACACCAACCAAAAATTCAATCGTTCTCCCCCTATACGCTAGAGTTCATTCTATATCTTTGTTCATTTTGGTAACACCATACTTTGATCAAAACGACCCTATAAACATTTTCAATGTTAAAAAATAAACTCTTCATATTCAGTTCATATTAAAAAAAAACTCACCAAATATAAGGAAGAGAAAAAATAAAAGGACGAATGTAAGCAGTAAAATTAAAATGTCCTTGGCAGACGACGGACAAGTTAAATCTGTCGACATTATTTCCTTTGGGTTTTGCTTGCATTGGTGTTAGTGCTGTCGGCAATTTCTTAATAAACCAAAAGTCATGAGTCTGGCGACTGGTTGATATGGGCTTCTATAAGCTTCCGAATTGAATTTCACATATATTCTGGGCCAGATTGGCAATATATGTGAACCATAAGACTATTTAAGGCGATTGAAATTGAGGGCAACATAAAATATCACGCTATAATGACCCTTCGTGTCGTTTCAAACATGCTCAATGTCAATTATTCTAAAAACAACCCAAAAATCACAAATTTTCAATAACACAAAATGTGTTGAATTGTTCGCTTTATTGAAATATCGAAAAATTATACACAATGAAATATTTGCGCTTTTTAAATTTAGAGTTTGTGGGATAACGGGTTATCAGGATTTAAGGTATTCTGGATTTTGGGTTTTTCGGAAAACTTGGCTTTTTAGATTTTCAAGAATTTGGGCTTCTGGGATTTTTGTATAATAAATTTTTATGATTTTGGGTTTTCTAGATGTTTTGTTTTTGAAATTCTGGTCTTTTTTTTTATTTTGGGTTTGTGGATAACGGGTTTTTGGGTTTTTGGAATTTTGGATTTTCTGGATTTTTGATTTTCAGGGTTTTAGACCGGGATTTTGGGTTTTTTGTATATTGCATTTTCAAGAGGCTAGGCATTTTGGATTTTGAGTTTATGGATAATAGGTTTTTGAGATTTTATGGATTTCAGATTTTCAGGCCTCCAGAAATTTTGATTTTTGGATCTGCAGGAGAATAAGTTTTTGGGATTTTGGGTTTTCTGAATTTAAGGTTTTTGGCTTTCTGTGATTCTGTGCTTCTTTGAATTTTTTTAAGGGGATAACAGTTTGCGGGATTTTGGGTTTTCTGGATATTGGGTTTTAGAGATTCTCGGCTTTTTGGATATGGGTTTTTTGGATTATCAGGGTTTTGGATTTTTTAAATTTTGGATTTTAAGGTCTCTGGGCTTTTTAATTTTATGGTCTGCAGGATAACGAAATTTAAATATTTTGGGATTTCGGAATTTTGGGGTCCTAGGCTTTTTGGATTTTTAAGGGGATACTATAGCTTTCGGGATTTTAGGTTTTCTGGATTAAAGTTTTTGGGAATTCCCTACTCCCTTTGAAAATCTTCTAACTAAAAATATATGTAAAAAAATACCACTAAAAAACATTAATAAATTTTTATTTTTGGACTTTCTCTGTAAATAAGAAAGATCCAAACGCAGGAATAGCATGTTTATAAAATTTTCTTGATTATTTTGCATTTAAGGGCGCTATAGAGAGTATGCCCCTTATAGGCTCAAATCTAGACTAAGGCCGCTTGTGAATCACATATCTACTAGAACTCGTCTTCGTGTTATTATTATGAAACTGAAAACATCCAAATTGTTTTTTTTCTTTCAGTTATAGGTATGTACATAAATATATCCACAGTAGGCATAACCCAGTGGGAGGTGAATCCGACATGTCCTTTGAACCTATCTGAGTGATGTTTGTGATTTGTGGGTAAGTACACAGATCCTTATATTTTATTATTTTTTTTTTTGTTCATCTATAAAAATCTACTTCATCTGTATATATGTTGAGACGTCTTCCTTTAGGTTGGTGCTATCTGCCATTTAACTTGGAGAATCTATTTGCATGGCATTAAGTTGGCAGTCTATCTGCAGAAGTCAGCAATTGGATCGGCAAAAATGTGATATCTATGTCTATGTAATGTGTATACAAGTATTACCTACATATACATATATATGATTATATACATATAGAAGATAGAAACACGAATATCTCGTGACTTCATAACTGGATTGATAAAGTTGCAGAGTGAGATGAAGTGATTTTTCATAATATTCAAATTTGATCCTACTAATATGAGTATTTGTTCTCATACACTCCCAGTCAAAAGTATAATGTCATTACAATTTATTTTTTCCCATAAAACTTTAATGTTATGTTTGTTAATTTCTTTATCCTTTTTATGAAATTAAAAAATATACAAATAATTTCCAAAGAATTTATTAGACTTTTTTTGAAATGTTTGTTTTGTTTTGTTTTGAAAAGGTTTAATTTACGTTTCGCAGTGTATAAATGTACCTATGCATGGGCCCCTAACATCAGGACATGTCTTGAATTTATTGTAAGTTCTTTGAACATAATTTACCTAACCACACATGAAATGTTTACTATAAGATTTAAAAGCATGTTATGTAAAATTCACACCCTTTTTTGGGTTGGAAGTGAATATATGGGAGCTTATAGGATGTTGAATGTAAATGTTTTAACATTCTTTTACATATATATTTACATAATAATTTGTTGACTTTTTAACTTATGTCAATATTTGAAGTATGAGATGTTATGTTAGATTAAAATGGAAAAGTATGTCAGAAGGTTACATTTTTTTTTAATAATTGAAAAAGAATAACCATGTTTGTTAACATATAGTGTTAATTAAAATTTAATATTATATGTGAAACTTTAAGAACATATTTAAATCTTTAAAGGATTATATCTTGAGAATATATATAAACTATTTTTTACAATTTCCATATGACTTACTCTTAAACTATATCAACAAATTTCAGAAAAGTTAAGAAGAATTTATTAGGTCACATTCAAATTAATTTCATTCAAAAATTTTGGTATAGTAAAATCTTATTTGGCACTAAAAAATTCTAAGTTTCTCTTAAATATAGATTAAGAATTATTGTAAGCATCAGTTAAGTACAGGGTCATTAATTTTTCGGTTTCGAAAGTAAAGCTAAATAAAACACACACAGCGATACATTTTTTATGAAAACTTTTGTTTCATTATAAAGTCTGAACTTTGCCATTAAGTGTGAAAAACAATCATTCAAATGGCCGCCTCGGGATGATTCGCAGCATGCGATTCTTTTAATGTATAATTTTTAACCACTTTTTCGCACATTTCGGGCGGTATTTCGGCCATGACTTGAGTAATGTTGGTTTTTAATGCATCTAAAGTTCGGGGATTATTCACGAAAGCGCGGTCTTTTGCGTTGCCCCACAGAAAAACGTTTAACGGTGTCAAATCGCATGATCTTGGTGGCTAATTGACGTCGCCAAAACGTGAAATTACGCGATCAGGTAACTTTTCACGCAATAAAGCCATAATTGGTCATGTTGTGTGGCTTGTTGTCCCATTTTGTTGGAACCACATATCGTCCAAATCATGATCTTTAATTCCAACATCCAAGTAGCGTATCTACGGCGGCGTTGTGAATGGTCAGCAGGCTTCAATTGTTGCGTAATTTGAATTTTATAAGGATGGAGATGCAAATCCAAATGCAAAATATGACATAATGAGGTGTATGACACGTAAAATGCTACGAACGCCGCCGGAAAATCGATAAATTCGCATCATCATCAACACTTGCACTTGCAGCAGCAATATTTTCGACTGAGCGTGCATTACGATGATGCACAGGCCTTACGACATCAGTAACGCTTCCACTCCACTCTTAAAATTTTTTTCACAATTTTACCGATTGCTTGCGTAGTCGGTCGATTATGACACGTTGTTTGATTGGGCTTTTCCAAAAACTATATCTATAACTATATTATATTTATATTTATATTTATATTGTTAAGCGATCCACTATCGTAAATGGCAAAAATTCAACTAATATTATGACACTTCATATGACAGCTGAGTTTGACAGGTGTCAAATGCCAGCGCTACCAACTTAAAACCATGAAATAAATGACATGTTAATAGTTCACATGAAAATTTAAATCAAAATCTTAGGAGCCATTTTTGAGAAAAATGTGATTTTCCTCACTGGTTTATAAGAATAATTTCAAACTTAAAATCTGCTAGATAATGTTGAAAAAGTGCTAAATGTTAAGTTTAATAAAAATCTACTCATTTCCGAATTAATAATTTCTCAATTTTTTTTTTTAAATTGAAAAAAAAAATTAGATTCTAGAAAAACATTAATCAAAACCAGTTGAGCCTTTTTTGAGAAAACCGAAAATCCAAAAAATGGTTCTACGGGAATTTTTTTTTTATTTTGTGGGCACCATTTTTGAGAAAAATAAGATTTTCATAATTTGGTAAACAAATTCGTACGGGAGACAAAATTGCGAGATTTTTTTTGACTTCGCTATCATCTGAATGTCAAGTTTAATCAAAATTTCGAGTTCGATTTTTTTTTATCGCAAGTTAATTTAAATAGTTTCTTTAATTCTTGTAAAGTTAAAAAATGCCATCATATGGTCTGCCTAGCCTGATGCCTTATTATTTTATAAATTTATTTTGTAAATTATATCAATAAAAAAAATAAAATAAAATAAAATTATGCAAGTAAAAATAATTATAATAATAATTGAAAATATTAGAATTTAATTTATTTAGATGACAAAAAAAAAATTCCCCTCCTTTGAATACAAAAAGTAGATATTTCTGGTAAAAAAATCAGCACCCTTCGTGTTGGCGATTCTGAAGTTTTGATATATTATATATATACCTAACGTTTAAGTTTTATAAAATTACCATATTTGAACTAAGACAGTCAAATTTATTAATATCAATTGTAGGTTAAAAAAAACAGGAAAACACGCATATATGTAAATCTTAAAGTATATCAAAATACAAATAATTTAAGTTCTCCTTCCGAATAATACACATACAAGTGTTTAATTATTTGTTTTGCATTTCCTATAATATACCTACTTACCTACAAACCTACACATAACTAAATCCCTTTGTTAAATAGCTAAATAAACGAATACGGCTCATCGTCGTCGTCGTCATTGTTTGCTTAAGTGTGCCAATAAAAAAGAGAAGTTTAAGTCTATATAAGCGTGTGCTAAATTGAAAGCAATACTCGACGGCAATAAAGTACAATCCTAACCGCAGACCATAACTTTTCCAAATCAAGGAGCAGATATCCTTAACGGAAAAATTTATCACTGCCTTCCCGTTTTGCGGTACAACAGATTATTTCGTAATCAAGTTCAAACCCATTAATATTAATTCCATTCAATTAACATGACCACATCTCTTTTTGGTCGTCTCCAAGAGAGTCGCTTTATATCCTTCGTATACATAAGCAATTATTTTCAAAAGCTTCTTTCAGAGCAAAAGCAAACCTAAATATGTCCATGTCCATGTTCATGTCCATCGAGTGTGTACTCGTTAGTATGTGCAGGACAAAACCTATAATTCTTAATTTTTTTTTATATATATGTAGGTATGTATGTTTGTACAAAGAATACAAACAGACAAATTTCTGACAAAAAATCCTGAAAAGAAAAAAACATAAACAAAAATGAGAAACAGAAAAAATGTTTACTCGCCTTGTAATGGACCGAAAAGAAAGCACTAAAGGACGAATTCACTTGAACTCTGTTTTTCTGTATAAGATCCCCCTGAACATTTACAAGAGCTTCATAAGGATTTATGGAACTCACTAGCGTATAAGCTCTGCAAGAACCTACTCCAAAGTGCCTCCGCATAACATCATGCCTAAGCAATGGGAGAAGGTACTGTCAGTGGCAGAGTATAGAAGCAAAAGCAGAGGAAACAGGAAACAGGATACCCCAACCCTGCAAGGTCTGCGCGCCGTGCCAACCATAGTGTATGTATGTACAAGTGAAATGAAGGCAATTACATTTTAATGAAATTTTTGTTCCTGGGTCCCTAATTTAACACGTTGACACTTGTTTTAATTTGCCCAGTCCATGGCCAAGAAGTCAGCCGGCTAACCCAAGCCCAGTCCACCCACTCGGGCTCCACTTCCTCCGCCGCCGCTGACTTCCCAGCCGCACCTATTTGGTTTAAAACATTAGGTAGCTCGTGTTTGGTATAGGTATGAATGAGGGTGGCTGTGAGATTGTGTCCTATAGCCTATCCTATCCTGGCTCATTGTGACAAGTTTCTCACATTCCTCGGAGAAAACAATTAAATGTGAGAAGAAAATAAAAGAAAAACTGCAAAACGGATGTTAAAATTTAATGGTGTGCCACCTTACAAGGACATATTCTTCATAGTATAAGAAGAGTCTTTGGGTTTGTGGTTGGCTCATGCAGAGCACAGCACTTACACACATACATACAAGTATGCCGGAGTAACAGAGAGTGCACAGGAAATTTAATGAGTCTCTGTTTTTGCGTAATTCTGATTCACAATGCAAAAGACTGCTCTCTGCTCTCTGATATGAATGCACCTGGATCAGGAATCTAGATGTCGTCACAGCATTTATTTTAAATTAGGTGGAATGAACATTTGTCAGATGTCAGAGCTTGGGTGATGTGTAGAATGTAGATGTATGAAATTCCTTTAGAACTGCGTTAAAGTGTTGAAACTTAAGAATTATAAGTTTTATGACATTGTGGTGCAATATGTGATGTGTGTTGAAGTGAAGCTACCTTTACCTACTTCTGGAAGTGATTCTTGTGATAGGAATTATGATGAATAAAATTACATCCTGCTATAGGAATCCAACAATTATGCTTCGGTAAAGTATAATAAATTTTAAAGCATTAAATAAGATTTTTGGTTATGTTTTAAGCAAAAGAATGGTATCGTTTTGAGGAACATGACTGATTATAAATGGCATTTGACACCTGTCAAACTCAGCTGTCATTTGAAGTGTCATAATATTAGTTGAATGTTTGCGATTTACGATAGTGGATCGTTTAATAACCAAACAACGCGTTAAAATTATTAAAACTTACTACAAAAGTGGTGATTCAAACGTAGCCACCAACTTGATATAAAAGTATATTCTAAATTTCAATGGGGCGATCAACAACAAAGTGCTTTTGGCCATCTAAAAAAGTGTCTTACGAACAAGCCTGTACTCGTTCTGTACGAACCGTCTGCGGATCATGAATTGCCCTGGTATACTAGGTATTTCAGCAACAAAAACGCATGGGGCGATACGATGTATTGCTATTTATGCGTTTAGCTTTGAAACTATTGTTCTTAGGCTTACAAGGTTTTTTCATTAGATCCGGAAAGTTGTACTATAAAAGTGCATCATTACCCAAAAAGTGTACTTTTCTGGGTTACGAGGTATTCGATCTACAGCGACGATATGTCGAATAAGGGGAAATGAATAGAATAATATGGGGAATATTATGTTCAAAAAATTATTTTAAGTCACACACTAAAATAATATGTAATACTTGCATCGAATTAAAAAAAAAATACTTAGCAATTTTTTGTAAAATGAATTAGATTTCTTTTTACCTATAGCATGACGTTTTAAGTGTTGCCGTTGTTTTTAATAACTAAATTTATAATACACTCCCAAATACGTTTTTTTCTTGTTTCGATCCAACTTACATGCTCTAGCGTTTTTTTTTCGAATCTTACCCATTCCTGAACAATCTTGTAAATATATTAGTATTGTAATAAAACTTTTTTATAAAATTTAAAATTTTTAGAATTCTGAAAAAAAAAAATTTATTTGATGCCGGTAAATAAGGTTTTGAGTAAACAAAAAAAATAAATTGAATTAAAACTCAAGCTTTCAAAACTATTAATTTCAAACGTGAGTTTTTGAACATCTGTCAACTATAGGGTCTGTCAACTGTATTTTTGAATAACAATTCCAAAAATTGATTGTGGCTTCACAAGTATGAATTTTAAATATTAATTAAATACAAAATTAAACTCAAGCAAAATATGTTGTTTATTTGATATTTTTAAGTAATAAATAAAACTATTCTTTAATAATTTATTTAATTTTATTTCTGTTTCACTTGGACTTTCTGCCTGTAAACCGCCATCATAGAGTCTGCGTTAAGTAATTTCACTTCAAAAATACATATTTACAAACAAAAATAAGTTTGAGTTCAATTTGATATGAAATCAAAGGGCAAATGCTGAAACGTAAAATATCCATCTTTTCATAAAATCTCATCTTATTATCTCTGAGGCAATAATTGAAATTTTTAATTTAATTTTTCCTTTTCTTTGCATTCGTCGTCATCGTCATCGTCATCGTTTTCTTCGTCGTAGTTCCAGTTTTAAGGTATCAAAAAGCACAAGCTCATCAAAATATATATTCACCCTCTCCGAATCTGATTGTTTTTTTTTTGTTAACATGGCGTGTCTTTATTATAGAGCTTTTTAGATCTCATTCTTACTGTCACTAACAATCCTGTGAAGTCAACACTATACTCATTATCTTAGCTTCGTTTTTTCTACAAAAAATGTCCTTAGGTACTTATAATATAGCTCCTTGAGAAGTCTTCGACCATCATCAAGTCTTCGGCCTATGACATGGTGTTTTTATTATTTATTTTTCATAATCTCGAGGATTTCCTTCTAGCAAATATTTGTAATAACCTCCACAAGTCCTTAAAACCTAATTACAATACAAAATTAGCACTATTTGGCCAGGACTATGCATATATATATACCTATACCTTTATCTACAAAACTCAAGTTTTTTCGCTGTTGCTGTTTCTGGCCTCGAGTAATAATAATTTTTTCTTTTGATCCTACAAATGACTCCACTCCATACGACCGTCGACCATACTGTCTTATAATTCAAATATTTGAGTCAAGTTCAGTGATCTGCGATGAAAGGACAAGAATATGCCAAGGAAAAACACTGCAATACACCTTGTTTAAATAATATGAAGCAACAGCTTCCTGTCACACCATGAAGACTGACGACGACGACGACAACTACGACGACGACGACGACGTCGACAACGCTATACGACTACGACCTACCCACAACCTAAACAACCTACCAGTCACAGACCCTCTATGGAAATCTTGCAAAATCGCATCTCAGCTAGGTATATACGATGAGGCCATAGTCTATGAATGGTATCTAACAGATAAGCGAAAAAGGACATCATTTTGTGAATTATAAATGAAAATTTTCTTAAGAATATTCTCGTTGGCGAATTATTCAAACGTATCCTCTTACAAAAGTCTTGAATACCCGGGGTAATTTTCAAAATTTCCAACATTTGTATTTAATTTAACTATTTTCATATGCCATTTGAATTTGTTAAAGGTCCTCTGCCCTCTATTTATATATTATATATATTTATATAAACTGGTTTAAGCTGCTCTAGCTTAAAATTGAACTAGTTTGCACAAAATAATCATGCTCACTCTCACGCTCAACCTAAAGGATATAGATATATAGGATGGCTTGGTTGGCTCTTAATGAAATATAAAATTCAATTAATGCCAACGGTGAAATTATTGTCCCCACAAATGAAAATAAGTAATCATTATTATCCTTGAAATGGTTTTGGTCAGGATCTGGATGGTTGTCAAAAAGTGTATATAAGGGTACAAAATATCTACCCCAATTGAAGCAGTAGAATTGAAATTGAAATTAGTGTATACTGCTGCATCATTGTATGTGAGTGTGAGAGAGCTTTGAAGTTTAAAGGATATTTTCACCCACTTAACACCAAAGTAATTAGAGAATATTACTCGCGCTGACTTCGGTGTGATTTTTCATTTTCATAATCGGCTTAAGGGGACAACACAAGCAAACATAAAAAAAAAAAATATTATGTGCTCGACTGGGTCCTTTGCAATTGCTTTAAAGATTTAGGACGTTTCAAAGTTTAAAGATACATATTTTTATTTTATTTAGAAAAGTGCAATGCAATTAGCCTCATGGAAATAAAACCCGTGGATCTTATTTCCCAAAATAAAAGGAAATAACACCCGCGGGCAGTTTTTCTTCTTTGAAATGAAAACAAAAGCTGTGGGTTTTAATTCCTCTTTCTGGTAGGTTTTAATTCGAAGAATATAAAGAAATAACTCCCTTTTTGGATCCTCTGTCCCACTCGCGCAAATTCATTGCTCCGCTTAGAGTATATTCAGTCATCAGGTAGGCGCCAGTATCAGCAGTTTTCTTTAGCAACAGGATAAAGTTAAAGTATAGTTCATATATGAATTATCAAACAACACTTTAAGTATGGGTTTTTGATGCCAATTCAGAAAGACAATAACTCCCGCCGCGCCGGTCTTATTTTTTTTGTGGTGGGTCTTATTGCCATTCCACAAAATAAAAAAAAACTCACAGGTGTTATTTTCTTTTATTTTGAAAATGAAATCTGTAATATGGGTTTAATTTCCGCAGGGCACCTAAGGTACTGTTATCCAAGAAAACTGTTGACAAAGTCCAAAATCGTTTATTGTTGTTCTTTATTGAATGAATATATTCTTTGAATTAAAATCTATAAAAAAAAAGGAATTATGACCCACAGTTCTTGTTTCCATTTCAAAAATGCAAAATGGTCGCGGTTGATATTTCCTTTTATTTTGGGAAATAAAACCCACGGGTATTGTTTTTTGTTTTCCACGGGTCTTATTGCACTGCACCATTTAGAAAGCTTTTGGGATTTCTACAAAAAATCTAAATTTTAGCTCTTAAAAAAAAAGCAAATGAAAGCTCTACGTACAAATTTAGAAATCGTGTGTTTTTATTTCCCCATAAGCTTTTATGTCAATTTAATTTGTTTTGATTTTTTAGTTAAAAATTATCTTCGTTTTTTTTTGTTTCCCTAGTAGGAGACCAATTGTGTAAGAATTCCAAAATTGTCGTCACATTTTAAAATATCGAATTCAATTTTTGTACAAATCCATAAGATGCCCTAAGTTCAAGATAAAATGTAGATATTTGTGGTAAAAAAACAAAAAAACACAACCAAAAAAAAGCTCAAAGTATATGAAGGGACAAAATATTATTTCCCCCAACCACGGGAATTATTCGCGAAATGGAACACATTTCATCAAATCATGCAAAAGGTGGACACAGTTTTGCTGCCTCGAGAATTTTTAAATGAGTGAGGATTCGGTTTAATTTTTAAGGAATGCGCACTTAATTTTGTCTCATTTCATAGGGAGTTTTTTTTTCTTAGCAGTTAACTTTTTCTATACATATATTTTTTTTTTTGTGGTTAAGAGAGTCCTTTTTTTTTATTATTTATATATACATTTCTTCTTTGTCAAAATGGCCAAAGGCTAAAGTAATATTTTTGATAATAATTGGATGGTAGGATTAAAAATTTGCAAAGTAGTGTGAATTTTTTTTTGTTTGTTTAATGATGACAAATTTGAAAGGGATTTTAAAAAATAATTCTGTTGTTTATTAAGTTCTTTGGTGAAAAGAAATAAAATGATGTGCCAACATTTTTATAATGAAATGGGTTTTGTTTTTTAAGTAAATAATTATTAAACCTGAAGAGAAAAAAAGAGAAAACTTAAGAAGTAGAGTATCCTCTTGCTTTGGAATTTTAAGAATTATTTGGTGTGATCAGATGATAATGAGGTCTGACCCATTTTTAATTTGATTTTCTCGTTGGCTTTTAAACAATTTTAATAATTTTTTTTTCATAAAGAAGTTCCTTAAGATTTATTATTGTGTTTGCAAAAAAAAAAAAAAAACAATGTTTTGATTTATAGAATTATTGTTGCCTGAATAACAGGAAAGCGAAGCCAAAAATATTCTATAAAACAAATTTGTGACTTGTGTGACTTTTTGCGACGCGGCGATATTATAATGCTTGCCAAAAAAAAAAGAAGAAAAATGTAAAACTTCTTAATATTTACTTGAACATTTTTATTAATTCTAATTATTAAATTCAGTTTAAAAAATTATTCTTAAAAACAAAAAACTTCCATTTAAAATAAACGCTTGATATTTTTTTAATTTAATTTATGAGAACTGAAACATTAGAGATAATAAAAATTAGAAGTTTGTGCACAATTAGTAAAATAAAAAAAAAATATACCACATTTAATTCTTCAGAAAAGATCAAATTGCTTTATAGCTTCTTTCACTTCCACACGATTTCCTGCCCACATTTTATAAAAATGATATATAATCAGTAATCACTCCATTTGTCTGCCAAACGACATCATTCCACATCAAATGAGTCTCAAAACAATTTTATTTAAAAAAAAATATATGTATAACTTATATAACATAAAAAGCTAGCAAAACTGATAAACGTTCATACCCTGCCAACTTGAGCTAAATCCAATTTTCCGAAGTTGTTTTTTTTTTGTTTTTTTGCATGCTTAATTGTACAATTAAAAATAAAAGCAATTCGTTTGAAATTGTCGGCATTTCTCTTATGAATATAGTAGAGAAAGCGTCTGATTTCTTCAAGTATGCCATTTCACCATTCCACCTTTTTGTCATTGTATGGGAAATGGGAACCACTTTGATGTTCTAATTTTGAACAGTGTTGCCAGCCAGCAGATCTATATGGTTTTAATTTTTAAAGAGATAATAAACAAAAGTTAAAGTATTTTTATCTTAAACTTAGAATAAGTTGGTAGATCTCGAGGCAGAACTAATCCACCATTTTGGTAGACTGTATATGTAACTGAAGAAATATTTTTGGAATGTGCTAACAAATAGCATAATTTAACTGCTTGAAGGCAGTAACCATGACTTCTAAAGGGTGTCCCAAGATTAACACAAGATTTGAATCTGCTGCCATTTGTACAACCCAAACAAAAAGAAGAAGTGTGAGTGCCTGTTGAAAAACGACTTACTCATTTTATAACAAAATTAAATTCAAATTCCACCCTCGAAAGAAATGGTAAATAATGATTGCATATTTGGAGATGTACATTATCTGGTTCGTGTATTTGATAACCAATATTTTTAAGAGACAGAAACCCTATTTTCGTATGCCGTTTCCATTGCCATTATTTACAGTTTACTTAGACCAAGAGCTAAGATTAAAAATAAGTTGACAGTTTAGGGTTAATGAAAATTGACGTTATTTAAAAAAATATTGAAAATTATCGCCAGATCCAAAATCTTAAGTATGATCGGAATATTTATTAAAATTCATCAACTGTGAAGAGATTAATTTAAAAATTCAGGAAACTCGATCAATTGGTGATGCTGAGCATAATGGTAGTCCAAAAACAAGCCCTTCAAATGCCAATATCGAAACAGTGTACAGTAACATGTAAATTTTCAAACTGTGGCCACTAAACTTTTATTATTTTTTGAAGTATTGTGCAATAATGAAAACAAGTTGTTCTCTCGTTTATTCCTCCATTTTTACTAGCCCTAAACTTTAAGCTGTCAAAATTCAAACTGATTTAATTAAGAGTTACCAAAAATTTACATTTCATCAACGACAACCATATTTTGATTGATTTGATTGATTTTGACACCCAGCATGTACTTTTGGAAAAAAGAAAGAATTTAAGACGTGTTAGAAGAGTTCGTATTAGGACAAAACAAAATACACAATGACAAACTAACTTTTAAAAGAAATACACAATATGACACACCGTTAAACTTCACCAAAAGATACTAGAGAACAAACCTATTGGGTCTTGAGAATAAAAAAAAACTAAATCTTAAACTTGGATTTTTAAGTAAATTCTAGGTTTTTGGTGAATAAAAATAAGCTTTAGCAAGTAACTTAAAGATGTCTTTTAGTAATAGCTATTTTAAAATAGCCAACGCTAAATTCTTTCAGTTTTAGCTTGTTTTTCTAGCTTAAGCTTCAATTTGTGTGAATAAAAAAAGGTTAAGCTGGATTATTATAGGAAAAGCTCCAAAAATATTAATATTCTTTCATCTGTGTATAGAAAGCTTTGACTTGGTCTTAGTTTTAGTATTATCTGTAGTTGTGGTATGAATATGGTTAAGTTTATGCGCCTATTAGGGAATAGCCCAAAATTAAGACAATTTTCTTAAACAAAAATTAACACTATATTTCTGTTATGCGATTCATTGCGCACTAACTTGAAACGCAGTTTTAATAAAATTGCGTTAGTTATTAAGTGTATCTACGAATACTAATTGAAATCATTTTAAAATATCAAATCCGCTGTATTGTAGCTACCCAGTCTAGTTGAACTATAACACAAAAAAAAAACGAAATTCTCCTCTAAGGAATGTTATACAAATTCGAGCAAAATTGGTCCACCAAATCAAGCGTCTGCGTCTGTACGTCCACTATCCACTGGACTACAGACGCAGAGGCTGACATACGATGTAATAAAAAACATTTTTATACCAGCAACCAATACTTGCCCTATATAGTGCAGATAAAGAGTTTTGACAACAAAAAATCCTAAACCCGCTTTCTTTGCGATTCGGTCTATATAAATCAGTTCTAGCTAAAGCTTCCTAAGTCGAAACATGTGAATAAACAAAATAAACCTTAAATTTTGAAGCAAAAGCTAGAATTTTTTAGCTTAATCATTTTTTTATTCACATAAAACAAAGCTGAAGCTAGAACTATCTAGCTGAAGCTAGTAGTTAAAGCTATGACTATATTTAACTTAAGCTTCCTCCAAAAAAAGCTTTTACTCTTTCTTTATTCACAAGACCCATCGGCTACTTTAAAATAGCTTTTAAACTAGAATACATCTTTTACTATACTCTGTTCAACAAAAATTGTCGGTACAGGGCTTTTGAAATAGCTTTTTCCAAAACAGTGGTGCCTGTGTATAATATCATACTACTGAATTAAAAAAGCCACTGAAAAACATACCAACCCAGTGAATTAGGTACAGGATTGTTGTGGTAATGCTCCGGAAAGAAAAGGTTCAAAGCAATTTAAAAATGAATCCCAAATCCTTTTGGGGTTTTATAAATAGTAAAAGAAAATCTAGTCCGTATCCGTCCGTTTTCAAGTATAATAATATCTCTGACCATGATCCTCATATAATAACGCAACTTTTTTCTGACTTTTTTCAAAGTGTATACATCTGTGATAACTACTCCAACTGTGATAACTTTTCGAACTGTGATAACCTAATCTGTGATAATACTGACGAAAATGATCAATTATTTGGTCATTTGAAATCATATTCTCACTTGACTGATATAAATTTTGACATAAGTACTGACGATATTAAAAAATTTATATCTAATTTAGACGATAATGACACATCTGGTCCAGATGGAATACCATCTTCTGTTTTAAAAAAGTGTGTGAGTCATATGTCTATGCCACTGGGTGTTCTTTTTAATTGTTCATTGTCTTCGGGAAAGTTTCCTTATGCATGGAAAAAATCTTTCATAATTCCCCTTCATAAGAAAGGAAGAAAAGACAAAATTGATAACTATCGTCCCATAGCTAAACTGTCAGCTATTCCAAAATTGTTCGAAGAAATTATTTGCAAAACTTTAAGCTTTTACACCAAATCTTTCATTGTTCCTCACCAACATGGTTTCTCGAAAGGTCGTTCGACTGTCACTTTTCTTGTGGAGCTAGTAGAGACTTATATAGAGTCCTTCAAAAGTAAAAAACAAATTGATTGCGTACTTACAGATTTTAGTAAGGCATTTGATAAACTTTCTCATCATGTTTTGCTTCAAAAAATGAATAAACTTGGCTTTAACATTAAATTCATCGCTTGGCTCAAATCGTACTTGCTTGACAGATCATACACTGTAAATTTTAATGGATATTATTCAAAAAGTTTCATTGTAAACTCGGGAGTTCCGCAAGGAAGCCATTTGGGCCCAATTCTATTTATATTATTCATAAATGATCTTCCATCAGTTTTAAAATATTCGAAATGTCTTATCTATGCAGATGATGTAAACTTATTTAAAAACATTTCTAATAATATTGACTGTGAAAAGCTTCAAATTGATCTAAATTCTTTCTATAACTGGTGTGCACGCAATTGTTTGTATTTAAACATAGACAAATGTAAGATAATAAATTTTACACGTAAAATGTCTGTTCTGTCTTTTGAGTACAAATTTAATGGCGTTAATTTGTTAAATGTGAATGAAGTGTCTATTCTTGGTGTTTTGTTTGACAAAAAACTTGAATTCACGCAACATATTAATATGATTTGCAATAAGGCTAATTCAATATTAGGATGGATTAAAAGAGAATCACGTCAGTTTTCCGACCCCTACGTTATCAAACAACTGTTTATTTCATTTGTTAGACCCATCATAGAATATGCTTGCCAGGTGTGGTCTCCCTATTATACTTGCTATAAAATCAGAATCGAACAGATTCAAAAAAGATTTCTGAAATTTGCTCTCAGAGGTTTAGGATGGCAGAATCCATTAAATCTTCCTTCATATGATAACAGGCTCAAACTTATTGACCTACCTAGTCTAAATAGTAGACGTTCTTATTTATGTTTTGTTTTTATTGTTAAACTTATTGATGGTCAAATCGATGCTTTAAACCTTTTGTCTCGAGTTCATTTTAATGTTCCAAAGCGGAATCTAAGAGGTCTACCTGACCCTATTTATATAACGCACTATCGTACCAACTACGAAGAAAGTTCACCACTAAATAATATGTTGAAATTATATAACGTCAACCATAAATTATTAATTAATACTTCTGATGTATCAAATACCAGTTTTAAAAAGATTTTTAATAATGTATAGTTTTAAGAAAATATTGTTCGCTAGATATTAATTAGCTTGTTTCAAATAAATAAAGTTACGTTCCATCATGACTATTCTGCATCACTGGCCAATGGCTATGGCACACTGATCACTGTGTGTGCTTAAAATTATCAAAACAGAGTTTCCTTATTAAAAGTAAATTATTAGTGCTTTTTCATTGGTTTGTACCAAAAAGCTGTTGGTTTTTGAAGCTTTCGAGGAAACACCGATTTGCAGCGTTTTATGATACAAACTACGGAAACCATGTGAGAGCTTTAAATCGGGACATATACAAACCAATGCAACCAGAATGAGAGGCAAACGTCTTTATTTTCCTTGCACTGACAATTTTTGTTGAACAAAGTTTTATTTAGCTTAAGTTTTCTTTATCCACCCAAAACCTAGCTTATTTTACTTAAAAATCCAAGTTAAAGCTGACTATTTTAAAATAGCTATTACTAGAATATATCTTTTAGTTTCCTTTATTCAATCAAAACGTAGCTTTTACTAAAAAATGCAACTTTAAGCTTTAGCTTTTTTTTATTCAAAAGGCCCTTTGTCTTTGACTTTCTTTTTAGCAAAAGTGTAAAAGCCCTTTAATGAAAACCTACTTTGATGTTATTAAAAGTGTTAAATACACTAGTATCAATAAATTGCCTTTATGAAATGTAATTAGGAGTTCTTAAAGTTTTAAGTCAGCTGGCAACACTCAACACTCAAGTATGTTTTAGCACCCAATTCAAATGAAATATTTTCACATTGTTTGAAAAAATGCCTTTTAAAAAAATACAATTTTATCGTTTTTCCTGGTCTTTCGAGGCATTTTTATTTTCAAATCAGAAAATAATCTAACTAGCCTAGCTAGCTAGCTTTTCTTAAAGGAAAAAAAAAACTACGTGCCATCAAGTATTCTCAGATATAACACAATGATGGAACCAACTTGGCATAATTAATTGGGTGTGGGGGCGATACAAGTACTTCAGATACAAATTAAAAAGATTTCGTCCTTCTTCGAAATAGCAAACATTTTAATGGATGGTGAATGAAAAGTTTTCTTTGTTGTTTCGCAATTATTTGAGATTTCGTTTGTTTTTTTTTTTCAATTTATCTTTTTGCGTACGCCAAAACAAACAAGAACTTTTACAAAATCTAAAAAAAAGAAGAAATTGAATAAAAAAAAAAAAAAAAAAAAAAATGAACATTTCCTGGAAAAACAATGAAAGCGGACGTAAAACTTTTCTACTGTACAAGCGGATAATACCTCGACAAGTGGGACTTTGTAAATCCCTCTTATTGCTGTCCTCTTATGTCGCCGAACGTTTTCTAAGAAATGATTTTTTGTTTTGTTTTTTTTTTTTTTTTTGTTGGATTTTGCAGAATTAAGGAGGGAGGGTTTTCGGTCAAACTTTCAAGTGGGTCTTATCTGGAAAAAAGAAAAAGGTTGCTATAGGTATATGAATGAGCAGTTGACAATTGAGGCAACGACAACAATTTGCCAAATGTGGAATCAATTTTACAATTTTCTTTTTCTCAGAACATTGTACTAAGCCCCAATGTTTCATTTTGATAAAGATGTTTTTTGCATGCCCGTATTGTTAAGGCTTTGATTTCAATTACAGTTTAGGTACCTATATGTATGTATATGGTATAGGTACGATAATTATGATTTCAATGGCTTTATCAGTGCAAAATACAATTTGTCAGAAACACAAATACTGGGATAACAGCTTCTTTTTTATATTGGTGGGATTAAATCAAGAATACTCACAAAGAAAAAAGATTGAGTATGATTTAAATTATTTTGAAGTGAATATAAATAAGCTTGTATGTAAAAACCTTGTATCTATGTTTGTAAACTTTATCTCAAAATGATGCGGAAAGGTACAATCGAGTTATGTACATAATATATTAGGTTTAGCTCAAAAACGATGGCTGTTTCAAATATGTATAAAATATATCAATAGCTTACAAATTAAGAGCTTTTTTAATTAAAAATATGTGTACATACTACATATATTTTTAATTGTGATATATACATTACATAGGTACCAGAAGACCCGAGCGAAAATTTCACACATTCAATAAGGTTTTGCAATTAAATTTTCAAATAGAATGTTTGAACAAAATAAATAAATTCTTAAATGATATGAAAAATGAAATGAATGAAATGAAATCATTTTGAATTTTTTGTTTATCATTTTCTTAAATAGATACAAAAATATGTTGTTTGATTTTTTGACTCTTGAAAAAAAGGCTACATACAGTTGTCCGTGAGTAAAAACTGCATTTGGTAGGCAGGGCCGGCCCAAGCCAAGCTTGCGCCTTGTGCAAGATTACCCAGGAGGTAGACTTTCAATGCTTGTTTTTTTTTATTGAGGTATCCCCGGTAGGTGATGTTAGTTAGTGTATTTGTATTTGTATTTATTTGATTGCGCTGACCTTTTCTTGCTCCTGATAATGCGCCCCCAGAATATTGCGCCCTGTGCATTTGCACATCTTGTACATATGGTTGGTCCGGCCCTGTTGGTAGGTATAGTCCAGCTCTTTCAAATTTTTGTCCTTGAGACTTGTTGATAGTCATTGCAAAAGCAACTTGTAGTGGGAACTGCCTTCTAACTATTTGGAAATGCAGAGTTGGGTCAGATGGATTAAGATTTATACGGGGTATAACAAATAAATATGTTTCTTCCCCCCACTCACTCAAGGTGCAGTGAAAGAAAGAGAATTTTAAATTACAGAAGTAATACATATTTTTCTCTTTCACTCATTCAATGGGTTAAAAGTGAGGCATTCTTTATGTCAAATAATTCATTTATTGAATTATTTGAAATTGCCGAAATTCATAGAAAATAGTGTGGTGTAACATAAAGTTTTTGTGCAATGTCATCGCTATGTGTAAATTCCTATCCATTGATACCTAATTAATTGGATTTGACTATTTTATAAATGAGAAAAAAAGGAGTTTGACAACAGAAATAATATATAATATGATATGGCAAATTAAAGTTGATATTCAATGATAGCCAAATTAAAAAAAGTGGGTTTCGCAATTATGTCTATCTGTCCTTTCAGCTGCAGCCTAAAAATGGATCGATTTTCTTTAATCTTGGTGCATAGCATTTTTTGACCTGAAAATGAAAATCTTATTTTTCGCAAAAACGTGCACACATTTTATTTTTTTTTTAATTCAGTAATTTTTCACGAAAAGGCTACCATTTTATATAAAAAAAATTTCTAAAAATAGTTAGGTATAAATGGCAACCCCCATACAACCACTTCTTTTGATTTTCGATTTTCTCAAAAACTGTCCAACTCATTTTGATCAATTTTTGTATAGAGATTGTTTCAAAAGGTTTTAAAAAAGTCTTGTACATCAAAATGGTCAACATTTTTTTTTTAGTTTTTAAAAAAAGTTTCAATATTTTTTTTTGGAGTACCTACTTGATAAATTAGTAAAGTACTAAGTCGATTTTTATTAAATTAAGCACGTCTAATATTTTGTTAACATTATCTAATCTAGGATTGTAAATAAAAATTATTCTTATTAACATAAATAACAGTACCTAACAGTGTTTAAAAACCATCTCATTTTTCTCAAAAACGGCTCCTACGATTTTGATAAAAAAATATGTATGATTTTGTATTTTTGGTACCGGTACGATCTACCGTATTGGAAAAAAATGTATCTATCTATTATTAACTATTATTTCTTAAAAATATTTTCAAAATTTTATATTTAAAAAAATATTTTATTTTAAACCACTCCAACAATTTAAAATTTTTTTTTTCATGAATTGAGATTTGTGTAAGAAATATTAGATGGTGTACATCGCGTTGATGTCAATTTGTTTCTATATTGATTTTTAAAAATAATTTTTTAGTGTAAGTTCCATGTGGTGCATATGTCCAACACGGTGCTATATTGTTCATATTTATGTACTCACATAATACTACCTTTAGCTTTACTACGTTTTTGGCAGGCGGCATAAAATATAGGCTCCCATAACTACCCTATTTCTTATAAAATCAGTTGAATGGATCTAAACTATTCAGACTTTAAAACCACAGTGTTATCGCACATAAGAGCAAGTTCAGGTGACCCAGCCGTGAATTTTATTTATTTAATATGCAAATAAGGAAAACAGTTTGAAAAATCGTTAAAGTGTTTTTCTTAGAAGATTATTTTGTATGCCTCTATTTTTATATTTTTTATATCCGTTTTCAAAATATGTATTGATTTTACAAAACATAATTTTAATTATTATTTGAAAATCACTATAAGCAATATTACATATTTTGATTAAGAAGGACCTCTTGTATAAACATTTTGTGAAGTTAACGAGAAAGTCGAACATAAAAAAAATAGCTTCTATGAGAGGTACCTACCGCTGATAACAGTTCTTTTAATTTTTTATTAGCAAAATCGATAGAGCCGTTTCAGAACATTATTAAACTTAAACATGTAATAACTATACCAATCAACAATAACCATCACGTGAACATTTTATATCCATTTGATTATTACTAATTTTTTTATTTTTGTTTCAATTAATTTCATTCCTTCTTATTTTATTTACTAAATTTCATTCATTCATTTCATTTTAACATTGAAAATGTTTATAGGGTCGTTTTGATAAAAGTATGGTGTTACCAAAATGAACAAAGATAGAGAATGAACTCTAGCGTATAGGGGGAGAAAGATTGAATTTTTGGTTGGTGTTACCAAAGAAACTACCAAAATGAATAAAATGAAGAAAAAAACACAAGCGATGAATTTCAGCCAGCGTACCTACATGTTGATCATTGCCAACAGACGAGATTCAGTGGAGGAATTATTAAATTCGAAAAATGCTCGATTTGAGCCCACTTAGAAGCCTATAACTTTAGTTATAATTATTGGATGTTCAATATTAAGCTAGATAATTAAAGTTTAAATGACAGGCTACAAATCTGCATAAAAATTTTTGCAAAATCGTAAAAAAATTCATATTAGAAACTTGAAAAATTGTCTTTTTAGAACTAATTTCATCACGGCAAAAGAAAAAAAAAACAAACAGAATTATGTACATTTATGTAGGTACGTACCAACAAAGAATGTATTGATAGAAGGGAGAAGACGGTGAGTGTGTGCAATAAAAAAAAAAACACGTGGCAAACAAAATTGGTTTTGCATCGGGCATAAAAATGATATACATTATGTTTATGTAGGTATGTACATATGTATGCATGTAGGATATGTGCATGAACATTTGTAGTAGGTATTTTACAAATAATAAAATCGTAAAGGTTGGATTTGGTTGGTTTGTTTGGATTATAACTTCTGTTCTTATAATCGGATGTTTGAGGTTAAGGTCTTAAAATTAAGGTAAAATGTCAGTCT
Source organism: Epistrophe eligans (assembly GCA_951394125.1). Taxonomy (NCBI): domain Eukaryota; kingdom Metazoa; phylum Arthropoda; class Insecta; order Diptera; family Syrphidae; genus Epistrophe; species Epistrophe eligans. The sequence goes on from OX596029.1 coordinate 91,165,720, forward strand.
TTTAAATCAATCGATTGTTGAACCTAGAATATGCATAGTTTGGGTAAAAACTTAACTAACTTCTAAATCAATTTGATTGTTTAACCTAGAATATGCATAGGTACCTACTTGAACCTCTTATATAAAATTATATCTTAAGTTCCAAGTACCAGATCATCAAGGTTAAGATCTTGGTTAGCTTCTAACTTTTATTCTAATAATCGGATGTTCGAGGTTAAAGTCTCAAAATTATGGTAAAATATGACAAAAGTAAATTTTTTTTATATCAACCTAAAGAACCTAGAATATACTAGACAACGTTTGGGTAAACACTTTACTAACTTCTAAATCAATTTCATTGTTTAACCTAGAATATGCATATAGGTGCCTACTTGAACCTCTTATATAAAATTATAACTTAAGTTCTAAGGGCTAGATGCTCAAGGTTAAGGTATGTTTAGGTAAATAAGAGGTAGAATTAACTTAGCTAAACAATTTAAATATTATAATCGAAAGAGTCGATTTTGGAAGCTGATATATTCTGTTATAATTATCGGATTTTTGAGGTTACGGTCTGAAAATGAATGTAAAATGACAGACTAGAAAATGCTTTTGACAAAACTTGACTTACTTCTGAATCAGTTTGATTGTTTAACCTAAAATGTGCATAGGTACCTACTCGAACCTCTTTAATAAACTTATAACTTAAGCCCTAATGGTCAGATCTTCATGGTTAAGGTCCTCAAATGCAAATAAAATTTTAGGCTTTATCTTAAAGTAGTCCATAAACTATTTAATTTGGTTGTCAACTAAATTGATGCTTGCCGCTCGGCCACACATTTCATAAACTCAGTTAAAAGAATACAGCCAGTGATGTTCAAATCCATGTAAAAAACTATTTTTTACCTTTTCTACGTTAAAGTAGGTAAAAAACACGTAAATAAGTGTAAACAACGTAAAAAACCCGTAAAAAAACGTAAAAAATCTGTAAAAAATGTAAAAAAGGTAAATAACTGAGAAAAAAGAGAGAAAATGAGAGACATTGTCATTATTCTGTCAAAATCTAAATAAATGAAAAAAAACTTTTCGGTTGTTCAAGTGCCATGTGTTGAATTGTGTATTATGTGTGTTATTGTGTTATAACATGACTGAACGAGTACTTTAAGATCAAATTCAATTATTGACATCGACAGAACCATTCCACGTTTTTTTTTTTTTTTACTTTTTTACCTTTTTTACGTTTTTTTACATAAGCATAGTAAAAATAGAGCAGGTAAAAAACTAACGTAAAAAAACGTAAAAAACTATGTAAAAAACGTAATGTAAAAAATTCGAACAACACTGAATACAGCTCCAAGTCTCAAAAACATTATTTTTATCTAAAATAAATTACGCGACTCGATATTGTTAAATTGATTAAAAGATGAGTTCAAAATATTTTAAAATAAAATATTATAATTCTTTTTAAATTTTGTCTCGATTTAAAAAAGGTTTGCCTGGACATTTAATCAAACACACGGGTTGATTCAAAAACAATCAACTGAGTCGAGAACTAAGTTGAACCGAATATGATGTATGCTTTAATCGATCTGTAATAATTCAGTTACCTTTCTGCAAAGCTTAGCTAGGCAAAAATGTCAAATACCTAGATATACGTTAAGATAGATGGTATGTAACTTTAATTTCATGTATAAGTGCTGTGCCGGTGCGGATGAAAATGAGTATGATTGTGTAATTGCGAGTTAAGCTACGATTATAAGACTAAGATTCACCTTATTAAAAAAAATTAACAAATTAATTTAACCACCAAATGGGAAGTGACATTAAATATACAAATTGGTACTTCAGACTGTAGAATGGTTTCTAAGACAGTTTGTGAAGTTATATTGCAACGATAGTATACAAAATAAAAATCTCTAAGATTTGGCATGATTTTGTTTTATCGACGTAATACAAGTCATTTTCAATGTCCCCATAGTTACTCTATGAGTGAAATCTGTAAATTTTTTATTTAAATTAATCAATTAAGAAAACTTTCCATACATACTGTAAATATTAATTGTCAACTAGACGGTATTTCTTCTATCATATAAAAAATAATCAATTTACATGTAAATAGTCAATAATAAGTAGGCCTTGAATTCTAATAAAATTAATTTATTTTTAAAACTAAAGGATAGCAAAGGCCGCGCAGGATCAATTGAAATCACTTCTGATTGTGATAGCTTGGAAGACAGTTCGACGGTATACTACTGCCTTTTGTTGCCCCCAAGTGTTTACAATAAGCAACAACTTACGAGGCTCAGTTGCAGAGATATCGGGTTTGGGAACTACTTATGCCTACCATCATTTTTGGACCAGAACAAAGTTTCAATAAAAAGCTTGTCCTATAATACTTATGTACCACCACTAAAGGAGACAGGATGGTGGACTTGTCACCCTTGAAATAGTTAATAGCTCCATCCTATAAACTCGGTCGTAACACTTTAAAATGTTTGGTTCATAATTCTTTGTTGTTTCTAATTTTTATCTTTTACTTGATGTTTTAAAAAATCCGATTTCTAAAAGATGCTTAAATTGAAAATGATAATAATTTTGTATCACCCTAATAATGATATTAAAAAACATAAATGACATTAAAAACTTTCGCTATTAGTAGCAACCTATTCTAGCTCTTCCTATAAATTTAAGTACCCTCATAATCAGAGGTGTAGAAATTATTTCATTAACTAAAGTAGTTGTGCTTTTTGGAATGCAATAAGACTTTTGCTAAAACTAAGGTAGGTAGCTATACAAAGCCATAATATGATTAACGATATGTGTATAAATACTTGTAGCAGGTATACCTATACATTCTACATTTCTACTCGAACAAAAGAGAAAATTAATTAAAATCAATAAAAAAATGCTTTTGCGAATTTGAAAATGATTGGCAGTAGCGAGTTAAATCAGCAATGCATGATGGGAAGCAAAAGTATTCAAATAGAAAAACACTTTTTAAATTCCTTGGTTTTCGTAAAATTGAAATCGTGCTTTTCCATTTCAAATTGATTTTGTATTTTGCCAACTAACTATACATTGGAATGTTAAATTCCTTTACCTACGCTGATTTTTGAACAATCAATTACACCGCTAAGTATTGTAAATATTTCAGTTAATCGAAAGAAGAATATATGTAGATTATAGGTGCATATATTTTTAATTAAGAATAACGATTTTAAAAAAAATGTAGATGGTAATAGGTATACTAAGTAATAGATACTAAGTATGAGAAATGTAAGCTGAAAAAAAAAAAACATTTCTATTCGAAAATTGTTGAAAGTGAGGAAAATGATTGGTCTCCCATCGGTTATACCTTATAACTGAATTGGATTTCTTTATCGGAACTTTTTTTTTTATAATTTACGCGCTAAGTCTTAGCATAGTACGAGCTTTTAGGAAACAGAAATAGGATTGAGTAGGAAATAACGATTTACATTAGTCTTAAATGTCTGGACACTGAACTGGGAAGGAAAAATAGAGTTGGGTAAGGAATTCCACATTCGTGTAGTTCGGCTAAAAAAAGAATCTCTATAATTGACGGTACGACCGAAGTTTGGCTCAAGGGTATAACGATGGGCAAACGTTAAAGAGTTAATGACGTTTTAGAAGCTCCAGCCCAAATACGAGAGTTGTACTCTAGTTTTGCACGTATGAACGCTTTATAAATTAATGCCGGATCGGAGAAGTTTTTACATCTCCTGAGAAAACTTAAACATTTCGCTGCATTTTTAGCAGTATCTAATATGTGGTCATTCCATAGAAGGTGGTTTGTTATGGATATACCAATAATCTAAAGTTTTTCAGTCTCCTGTATCGATGTACATTCATCAGTAAACAGCTTTGGGTCTTGGCAGCATTGAATTCCACACGATTATTGACACCCCATGTAACAATGTTGCTTAAGTTGGAATTTAGCGAGTTAATCATACTCTCTCGTTGCAAATCAATGCTCGAAGAAGACGGTTGTGAGTCAGTAAACAAGTATGAAAAGCTGAGGGTACTGTCATCAGCGAAACAATTGAGTGGATTAGCAGTTTCAGATAAGAGATCGTTAATGAAAATGAGAAACAAGAACGGAGACAGAACAGAGCCTTGAGGCACACTAGCATTTATTTTTTGAACTTTAGACTTAAAACCATCGAAAACAATTTGAATTGAACGGTCAGAAAGATAATTGCTAATCCACCGGAGAAGTCATTCATCGATACCAAAAGCACACAACTTTGATAACTTGGTACGTTTACAATTTTTAACAAATCTTTTAAAAAAAAAAATTCATACGCCAATTGTTACTATTTTTAAAAACTCCAAATTCGTAAAAATTTATCTATCCGTTTTTGAAATATTTTTTTTTTTGAATCCAAAACTTATTTTTTTTTAAATTCGGTATAATTGTAAACTTTAAAGAAGCTTTTGCATACATTTTATTAAAATTGATCAAACAGGTTATGAGATAGTTGAAAATTAAAAAATGCTTCTATGTGAGAAACTTTTATAAATGGACAAATGAAAAAAAAATCAAGTTAGATTACAAAAAAAATTTTATCAAAATCTTCGGAGTCGTTTTTGAGAAAAAAAAAATATTTCCATCATTTACCTAATCATTTAATTATAATAAACATAAAAAAAACCGTTCGGTGCTAAGTTCAATAAAAAACAACAAAGTCATTTTCGAAATATTAAATTTTCAAAAGACAAAGAATGTAACCCTTTTTTAAAATCAAAACAAATATTAAAATCAATATTTATGAAAATCAGTTGAAGTGTTTTTGGGCAACTCAAAAAAAATGGGTCTGTGGAGAGTTCCGTTCATAGCAATTTTTCAAATTTCTTTTTTATCAAAAGGTAGCCTATACTTTTGTATTAAAAAAATACTGAATTTAAATTTAAAAAATATATGTTTAGGCAAGTTTTTGTGAAAATAATATTTTCATTAATTTATTGCTAAAAAAAATTTAAAAAAACAAAAAAATGTATCGTTAGGTACCAACATTAAATCTTAGCTATATTAAATTGTTTAAAAAACAAATATTTTAATTTAGTTTCTTTGAAAATAATCGCCTAAATTACCCCTAAACGGGGTAAATAGCCCCCCCCCAGCCTATTAGCTTCTTGCCACATTTAATGCGAATATTAGAAGAGTAAAAATACATTATTGAGCAGCAGTTTTTATTTATTTATTTTTTATTTCTTTACATTTATTTTTGCAAAAAAATTAATAAAATGGAAATAGATTTTAAATTAAACAACAATTTTTAATAATTTATTATGATAATTTCCTTTTTTATTTTATTTTGTTTTCAGCCTTCTGATTATTTTAACAAAAGCTGAAAAACATTTCTATATGACAAACATGGAGCAATGCGGATTGTGTTTAATCGACCCTAAGCAATAACAATAGAATGTGAATTTTGCTCACGCTATTGGTCAAATAAAATCAACTTTTTCTTGTTTTCTTGAATTAATAAAACCATAAATAAAATAAAGCGTGTGTTGTTTTTCCCATACTTAATTTAGGCTATGGGGAAAAATAGGAAAACTTTGAAAATTTTATTTGTAGGTACCTAAGTCACTTTTATTTTGGAGAATATTATATGGGTTGAATCATATACATATAATTTCGCAAGAATAATATCATTTAGTGGTCTTATATTGTATTGGAAATATATACAGCTCTTGGTCCTTAAAGTTTTCAGGGAAATTTTAAGACAGCTACACTCTTAAATCATATAATGAGACTTCTCGTTAGGTATAAATGCTATCGAAATAGATACACATATTACACATACAATACAAGTATACCTACATTTATACCAAATCCATATATCATACCACCACGATACACCATCACCTTTGCCTTCTTCCAAACAAACGTCAATTTGTGCAAATCAATATCTATTTGTATTTACATTTATACACGTATGTACACATATAATTATATACTGGCATCCTTAAGGATGTGTAGCAAGTGATAATAATTATTATCATTGTATGCCTTGAAGTGGTACTAAACGGTTAAGCAAAGAACCTCTTCATATAGATATGTAGATACAAGAGCCCGCGATAATTAAATTGATTTATGCCATCAGCTTAAGTGACCCATGGCCTATTGTATTAGTTGATTTCACACTTAAGCAGTTCAAGGAATTCTCCTCAAACATTTTCTACAAATCATTAATGAACTGAACATATACATTATGTATTTATAATATTATTCCCGATTTGTATACACTTGTACAGGCTTAGTCTATTCAATGATTAATAACAATTCATGCATTTAGAATGTACGTATTTAAATATAACGACTCAATTAAGAATTATCAAGAAGAAATTTAATATCAATTTAAGTTTTTAAAGTGAAGTACTTTAAATAAAAACTTAAAAATTTATCAAAAATTTAAATAAATAGAAATCCTTTTGAAGATAATTTTGACTTAAATTTGAGGCCGCAAACTATGTCTCCACTGCGCCTTAACTCATATTTTAATATAAACAGATTTTAAACTCGGTTAATTCATAAAGTGGAAATTTTTATACACGTAACAAAAATAAAATGCTCTTATGTGCGATCACACTTTAATCTTATGAAATAAATAAATTAGTTATTGGAGCCTATATTTTATGCCACCAGCCAAAAACGTAGATTAGTTTAAGGTAGTATTTTTTGAGAACATAAATATGAAAAATATAGCATCGTGTTGCAGATATGGATGGAATTTAGGCTTTAGACTCAAAAATTTAAAAAAAAATTAATTGGTTGCCGCGACAACTCGTGTAGAACCAAGGCATATAGTGACTTACAATTCTCAACTATTCCTGTGTGCGTGTTATTGAATAGAGCGGATCTAAAATTTTCTGCGAATCCGAAAGGCTATAGAGTGAGAGAGATACTCTTGAGGGATTTGTCATTTCCTCGCAAGAGGCAGTAACTCGTGAAAAATATCTCTGTTTTTAGGTGGCATAGGCTGGGAATAGAACCCAAGACCTTCGGCGTAGCGTAACAGTCCATCGCACTAATCACGCCACGGGCTACTAGGCTTGTGTGTGTAGTTCGCGAACAAACTAGTTCACTGAACTAGTTCATTTTACTGAACTAGTGAACTTAGTTCACATACTTAGTTCACTAGTTCATTTAGTTCTCGAGGAGCGAGGAAGAATTAGTTTGAATTTTACATTCCTTCTTAGGTATATAATTTGGGATAGGTGGATAGCCTATCTGGAATCACATTTATGTGTGCATTCAACCCATTAACAGACAACGAAGTCGTTTATGACATGACGGAATTGCTCACACTCACCCAACCCTGTTTAGATTAGGCGTGTTCAGGAAGATAAGATCTTAGCAATGACAGTTACATATATAGGATTCCTCAGCAAAATTTCTCAGTTTTACTGTCAAAACTCTGAGGAAAAAAATTTTGGATTTGCTTGCTCACCTTTTGAGTGAAAAAAATCTCAGAGATCCTATTTTTCTGAACGCGCCAATTGTGATTTTTACGCTACGCCATGCCGATGATTTTGTGGGTGAAAGCGGTGAAGAGCTTTGCAACCTTCAATAATCTCACCCACGAACCCATCGTCATGGCGTAGTGAAAAGTCCGAATCTAAACAGGGTCTAGCTCAATAGGTTCTCTCTTTTTATATTTATTTTTGATGAATGGAGTTTCTATTATAAAGAATTTTTACAATTTGCCCTTGTCTTCTCTTTCTAATTCGATGTACAGCTTAATTTTTTTAAATTCTTTGTAAAATATACTATTTTGAACTAAATTGAAATAAAATGAACGAACTAGTTCAGTAGCGTGATTTGAACTAAATTGATCGATCACTCAAATGAACTAAATTGCCCAACTCTACGGGCTACTAGATATTATTTAAAAAAAAAGGATTATAATTATAAAATAACAAAAACTACAAAATTAAAAAAAAAAAAACAACATAATTATAAATAAATTCATGAAACAACATTTGAAATTGTTTTGACACCAAATCGATGTAAGCGGTTTTTAAAAAAAAAATATTTTTTTATATATAAAATTTTTAAAACATTTTTAAGAAAGAAATTTTGTACGCCATTTTTGAGTATTTATTAGTGCAGAGTTAAACAAATAATTTTGAAAAAAAGATCATCCAGCCATCTTCGAAATATGGAAATTTCAAAAATAATTTTTAGAGTTTTTTAAAAATTTAAAGTTTGATTTTTTGAACATTTTGATATGCAACATTATTTATGCTGTTGTATAAATAATTTCATTAAAATCGGTGCAACTGATAATAAGATAGTCGAAATTTTTTTTTCCAATAATATGGTAGATCCTGTGTACCTGTATGGGAGGTAAAGCTAAGTAATAATAAACTTCACCCCTAAAGAAGCAGGAAAATAACTGGAGAAACGTCGGGAAAAGCATGAATTAATTTTTTTAATTAATTTCATCATCTTCACTGCCCAAATTATTAATAAAATTAGACAAATAAATGATTAAATATTATCATACATACAATTTTTTGTCATTTGCAGATATTAAACTCGCAGCTAATTGCCAAGATTAAGTTTTAAAAGATAACACTTTCTTAAAATATGAATGAATCCGTCAGGTCAAATGGTTTGGTTATTGCAAAATGCACGTCCGATTGCTTATCTTCTTTGGCGATTCTGGTCATCTATACGGTGCGTGTCTTCACTTCTGTGAAATTTATCAACTGTTACAGCTCATAAGCGTTTTAGGTATATTGTATGCTTTTAACCGGATTATCAACAACTTTAGACCTGCTTATGACAGATTTTATCGGCTTTCTCGGAATCGGTCGGAAACATCTCTATTTCTCGGAAATTGCTCAAGTTATTCGAATGAAATTTTCAGAGTTTATTTCGATGGATCAAACATAAATAAAAAAAAAATGATTTTTGATTAAAATCCGCCGCCTTTATTGTTTCTTAGTTTTTCGGAAACGGCTCTAACGATTTGAATGAAAGTTATAGAGTTTGTTTAAATCAGCGAAAACAAATTTTTAAATTAGAACCGCCCACGACCACGCCCACTTTTCTAAGAAATTGGGTTCTCGTTAATGGTTCTTACGATTTGGGTGAAATTGGCAAGAAATGTTCTGATGAACAAGAAAAAAATTCAAAAAATATTTTCAGGAAAATCCGCCTACTGCCAAGTTTTATTGCTTATTGATTTTCCGAAATGGCTCTAAAGATTTGGAAGAAATTTATAACGGGTGTTATGATGAAAGATACAAAATTATATAAAATAGTTACGGAATATTCGCCCACGTCCACTTTTATTGTTTCTTGGTTTTCGGGAACGGTTTTAACGATTTGGATAAAATTTTTAGGGTTTGTCCTGATTAGCGAGAAAAAAAAAAAAAATTAAAAAATGATTTTATTGAAACCTGCCCACCGCTGCTCCCACTTTTCTTATTTCTTGATTTTTCACAAATAACTCCTATAGTATGGATAACATTTTGAGCGTAGTTTAGTGGATTGGTACCTCCGCACATGTTGAGATATGTTTTCTTATATGATGATATACATATATCTCCAAATATGTGAAGATTTATGTGGAGATACCTTGACTTATGTGGAGATAAATGTGGAGATACCTTGAAATTTGTGGAGATGCATGTGGAAATACCTCCACACTTGTGAAGTTACAAGTGAAGATACCTCCACATTATGTGGGGATACATGTGGAGATACTTTCATATTAGTATGTGGAGTTACCAGGCAGGCTCCTATATAAAAAGTTCGACGGATGGACCATGGAATGAAAGCAGTAAGATCTGGATTTACCATGGAAGTAAACAAAACTGAAATCCAATTTTTTTTAGTTTCTTATAGTGAATTTTATAAATTGCTCAGATATTTTCTTCTGAAAAGACGTATAATGATGTTACTACATGAGTGTTTTACGGGTTAAAAGCTAGTTTTTGTTATATCAAGAAAATTGTCTGCTTTTAGGTTACCTCATCACGACTTATGTCGAAGTATGTTACCCCGCGAGCTTTCCAAAATTTATTATTGAGTCAATCACCTTGAAAATATTATGATGATTATACTTAAAGATTTATTTCAATACAAGATTTTGCATGTTGATGGGAACCTGGAGTGAACTACGCATTCCCATTTAATATAAATAAATATTTCCTGGGTTTAATAACTTTAACTTTAAAAATTCATCAGTTCCGCTACATAACTTCCGTGTCAGTCATTTTATTCTTGATAACCCCCACTATTCTTCCTACCATAAGGCATGTGTTAAGAAGCTTTACTTCCAAAATTGTGTAATTTCAAATCAAAAACGTATTGCTTACTTGAGTTTATTTTAACTTCGATGTGTTCTTATAGAAAAGTTTTATACTCCATATGTAAGTACATATAGGAACCTTTACTAAATCCCGATCAAAATAAGGTCTAATAATCATATTCATACCTTTGAAATATTCCCCCTAAATCTTAGTCCCATTCGAACACAAATAGAACCCTTGGGCTTAATCCAGTACACATCCTTCTTCTTTTATTCCATACATTACATATGTGCCTCGCTCCTACCTCTATTATGTAAGGAAAAATAAAAATGTCTAATAAGGGTCTATTCAGGGAGTGTTTTTGGCAATCTCCTTAGTTCCGGTTCAACAATCGCAACAAACTACAACAACAAAAGCAACAACAACAACAATACCAATAAAACAAAATACCAACATACTTTTTTATGATATGATAACTCAATGTAGATATGTATGTGGATTTGTATATATATTTATTTTTATTTTTATATATTTGGGCAAATGTCAAACCAAGATAAATGTGGCCAATTCAGATTCCATATCCACCCGCGCCAAACCTTTGCGTTGGATAAAATAAAAATAAAAAAAAAAGTAAATAGAAGAAAAAACTTGTCAACTTTAATTCAAAAGTTCTATCCCCAGAGAGTAATTCTGTCGACAACACGATACAAATTGGAGAACATTTACCTACGCGTGTATGACGACACATAAATTCATACCCTATGAATGTGACAGGACTCGCAGAAGAGACTTTTAGTTAGCTTGAACTCCAAGGAATACCAATGCTTCGGTAATAACTTCAATAAATTCTGACAAATAAACGGAACATTTATATCAAGTGACAGGCGATGACACACATTTATCCATCTCCTATACTCCTTAGTCCCTGCCCCCTCGAGTATCTGATAATCTCAGGCAAAAAAGTATGTTACTACGTTTTATTTTTTTATGCCTAAATGAAGGTCGGTAAAATATAACGTGTGGATGTTGGGGAACATTTCTACCGATGTCATCTTTGTGTGTGTATATCTACCTGCTAACGAAATATTCCACAGTGTCCTGCTGATAGTTTTCATATTTTTATATGAATAAATAAAAGGAAATAAAATTACGTGAATGTGGATGATGTCCTTTTTCTGTATATGTCTCCCTAGCGGGAGGTAATCGCAAATATTTAAGGATGTATTTTTTTATAAGGTCTCATGGCAAGCAAAGTGGAAATGCCCGTGGGAGTCCAATTGCGTTTATTGTCTTGTTTGTCCGTTGATTTGGTGTGATTTCTCTCACACTCAAATGACAGCACTCTCAAAGCTGTGGGAATTGAATAAGCTTATATACCACATCGAATGAAGGTTGACATCATATACGAATTACGAACCTCCTGTCCATGGAACTGTGATAAGAGATTAAAATTTTCTAGGTATTGTATACGAAAGTTATAGTGCACTGTTGAATAATTTATTTAACAGCAAATATTATGTTCTTTTATACATGTTGGTATAATATGGCGGTAAGGATATTTGAGTAAAACTTTAATGATATAGGTATAATGTTTAAAACACATCATTCTATAACTTAATACATTCAATCGTATTAAAATAGAGTGATGGAATTTCTGAAATCAAAAGGAATAGTAAGTTTAACAGCCAGCAGATTATCATTGAGCATCATTGGGTTGAATACCTTTCACCAACTTCATCTGCTATTCATCTATTTTGAAAAGGCCTTGTACAGTATCAATAGTATCAAGTAGAGGCGAGGCATCCCAGAGAGACAATAAGGCAACATACGATACGATGATGTGCACAAAGGAAGGTTGTCAGAGAATTTGAGGTCTTGACAAGGCCTTATTCAACCACCAATATTTTTGTTAATAGTGGGAGGATAAGAAGTGTACTGCACGCATATTGGAGTGAAGGAATCCAGTGAACTTTTCATTTTAACCTAAAAAAACTGTAATGTACGGAAGATTTTTTACTTACTTCGTCAAAGAATCATGAAGCTCGGTAAGCTAAAGTATAAGTGCAGTACTTGGAAAGTCACAATGAAGCTGCATTCATTCCTTAAAAGGTTTTTTGAAAAATATCTTTAAGTATAAATCTACTCACTATCTCACAAAGTATTAACACTGTGATGCTTTTTTTTGAACGAGTAAAAATTTATTAATTCTACGAAAGATAAAAAAAAAAAAACAAATTAAATAAGAACTCAAAAATTAAGGAACATAAAAGCAGAGTTATAGATTCGTAAAAAAAAAATCGAACTCGAGATTTTGATCAAACTTGACATTACGATGATAGCGAAGTCGAAAAAAGTGGGTCTCGCAATTCTGTCTGTCTGCCTGTCTATCCTGTCCTTTCGACTGGAGCCTAAACCGGTGGGTTGATTTTCTTTAAACTTGGTACTGAGCGGTTTTTGGGCATTCCTCGCACACATTTTTTTCATTTTTTTAATGCAAAAATATTTTTATTTTTCTCAAAAAAGTGCCACAACCTTAAAAAAAATCCAGGAATATTTTTTTACAAAAAGGATACCATTTAAAAAAAAAATCCGAAAAAAGAGTATAAATGGTACTTACCCTAGAACCATTTTTTTTAATTTTTGATTTTCTTAAAAATGGTTCAACTGAATTTTAATCAATTTTTTTATAGAGAATTTTTCAAATATTTTTGAAATTATTGCATACCAAAATTTTAATTTTTTTTTTTTGAGAATTTAATAATTTAAGAACGAAATGGTCGACGATTTTTATTAAACTTGGCATCCAGCAGTTTTTTGACATTATCTAGCAGATTTTACATACGAATTGTTCTTAAAGCCAAAAATAACTGTACCTCCCATACAAATGTTATAAAACCTGTATGGAAAATCTCATTTTTCTCAAAAACAACTGGTATCATTTTGATTAAAATTTTTATGTGAACTAATATCAGAAATGTCTGCAATATTATTGAAAAAAAAATTATATATTGTCTAAAAATGGTATCTCTCATAGAACCATTTTTTTTTGGTTTTCGACTATCTCATTATCTCATTATCTGTTGAACCGATTCCACATGAATCGGTGTAATTACAATGAATACTTTAAAATCACAGTGTGGTAACACATAAAAGCAAGTTCGTGTAACCCAGTTGTGCATTTTATTTTTTTTAGAAATACTTGATTGGGAATAATCGCAGCGATTTTGGGGAAAAAACATCCCACGCGCTTGCTATATGCCCCGAAAGTTGAATTTTTGATAATTTTTAATGACATCAAGTTGAGACTCTTGGCGGATATCGCCGTATCAATTCTCCTAGTTTGGGTAAATTAGAAAATTTATTGCAAAAAAAAAACTTGCAAAGAATCGTAGGTATCAAGTTTATATAAAAGCGATCTATCCGTTTAGGCTGTAATCGAACCTAAAGACATGTAGGCAAAAGAATTGCAAGGCTAACGTTTTTATTGTCTTCCCTAATCATCGATCGTAATGTATTGTTTGACCAAAATCTCGAATTCAGCTCTTAACTTGTTAAAATATATTGAAAAACAGATTTGGCTTGAAAAGTTTTTTGTAGCGGCTTTATAACTTTCTTTTTTCAAAATGCAATTAAATCCATTTTCAGTGATGTTCTATAAAAAAAACTACTAAACTATTTTTTACCTTTTCTACGTTAAAGTAGGTACAAAACGCGTAAATAAGTGTAAACAACGTAAAAAACGTAAAAAACTCGTAAAAAAGGTAAATAAAGTCAATAACTGAGAAAAAAGAGAGAAAATGAGAGACATTGTCATTATCTATCAAAATCGAAATAAATAAACAAATCTTTTCGGTCGTTCAAGTGCCATGTGTTGAATTGTGTATTATATGTGTATTATTGTGTTATTACATGATTGAACGAGTACTTTGAGATCAAATTCAATTATTGACATCGACAGAACCGTTCCACGTTTTTTTTTTTTTTTACTTTTTTACGTTTTTTACATAAGCATAGTAAAAATAGAGCAGCTAAAAAACTAACGTAAAAAACGTTATGTAAAAAATTCGAACAACACTGTCCATTTTATGAATCAATTTGTTTAAATTTTTGTATAACGTATAGACAAATATCTCACGTTTTGTTTTACACAGTTTCGAAAATCATATCAGGTATGCAGGTGACGCCCCTCCCCCCCCCCTCCCCATTTGTCATACACTGAATAATTCGATTTCTGGGGCTTGTCATGACTCTTATACAATTATGACAGCAGCAGCGGGTCCTTTCCTAGATTTTCCCAGATGTGGGTCTTCAGGTCTTGTAGGGTCCTAGGATTGTTGACATAAATTCCAGATTTAAATTGTGAGGTATTGCTGCGTCCTGTTGGAACAAATTTACACCTAAGCGATGGGAAAAAAATTCTTCTAACATGTTCAAATACTGTGACCTTATTTTCTTCCAAAAACTGATGAACCTACGAATCTAGTTCTTCGTCTTCTCACAGTGTTGCGATTTATCTAAACGTAAGTTACCCATGAACAATTGATTTCCGGTCCGGCACAAGCTCAACGGGGTTATACATTAGAGCGATTTTGGATGACGCGCTGGGCTGCCATTACATAACATCCGTCAGAACATTATTTCTAATATTGTCTGTAGGTTTTTCCAAACAGAAAGATGGCGAAATTTTAAATTTAATAAATTGCTTTTATATTCTTTTAGGATTCTTCGGCAAAATTTCTCAGTATTGCTGTCAAAATACTAAGGACACGAATTTAAAAAAAAAAGCTTTCAAAGAATTTTACTATTTGTAGGGTAAAGTAGGGTAAAACAAAAAATCGAATTTAAAAATTATGTTGTTTTTGAAAAATAATACTTAAGGCATTGCTGTATGGCTTAACATTTTTTAGATTTTAGCTATTTATAGGGTAAAGTGGGGTAAAATAAAAAAAAAATACCATCAAATTCTAATGATTCTTTTTATTTTTTACATGTTTTATTTAGAAGATGTACTTCGAAGATGACAAAAAAAAATAACATTTGATTTTGAATACCCTTTTTCGTTTACATTTAGATGATGGACTTTGAAAATAACTTAAGAACTAAAGATTATTTTTAAATGTAAGTATGTACAAATAAGGTAAAATAAATTAAAAAATAGCTTATTTAAATTTGCGCTACTTCCTAATCGGTTTGGATTTCTTTAATTAATTTTTACATCACCTGCTGCAACAATTCAAACCTTATCCTTTCGTTAAAAATAGGGAATGGGATTCAAATAGTATCTCAAAGACAAAATAAATCCAATAAAAAATGGATAGACTTAAAGTTACCCTGCACAACTCAAAAGGAAAATTTATTTAATTTAAAGGAGCCAAGTATATATTTTCCAGAAGTTGTTCTCTCTGGTTTTATACTCATTTACTATCAAATATTTATATGAGATTCAAAGTTTTTCATTGTATTTGAATAAATTCTTTAAGAAAAGAAAACAAATTTTCTGCTTAAGCGATATTCTTTTAAATTTCTCATTTTAAACAATTACATATATAAATTATTCTCTTTGTTATACTCACAAATAAGTTGCCAGACTGCTTAAATTTGTATTTTTGCCAGCTAAATCGAGTAGAAGTACAAGAGTCATTATATATAAATTATTTGTGAAAAAATTGAATGAAAATTATATGCAAAGCATCATGTCATTACCGATTTACAAAATGTCCTTATCTTTATTTTGCCAGCAGCAGCAGCAGCAGCAGCAGCAGCACTCTTAGAAGCGATTATGATCTTCCTTCCTTTGCTCCATCATTATGCTCCTGGCTTCTCATAATGTATATGTATGTATGTAATGTATGTATGTGCCCTCGTCGATGATGATTGGCTCTTATGAATCAATTTAAACAATGAATTCCATTTTGTTGAGGAACATGAATTGCAGAATCAAACTTCAATTAGAATTGCTAATGGTGCATAAACCTCTTCGGAGATTCTTTTCTATCTATCGTCGTCGTCGTCTTCGTCGTCTCCGCCATCGCCATCGCCATCATTTCTCAAATAACGTAGTCGAATGTAATATCTCTGATTTGCTGTTGCCACTTATAGAATTGATTGCTTTTACTGCGAGCTACTTACAAATTCATCCCTTGCGTATCATCTAGAGTAATATTTTTTGTTTATATATCTGTGAATCTGGCATTCTCGCTTGCTGCTCGTTTCCCACACTTCGAACAGAAACCAAACAACCTCATGACCTCATTCTCAAGCAAGGACATATCGTATACCAGGACTAGGTTATAGGCCCGCTATATATATCACCAAACAGAAGCACCAATACTGTGCTATATGTATACAGCGCACAAGTACAATATTACCATCATCATCATCATTTTGTGTAACATAACATTAACTCGCGGTATCGACTCCACTCAGTTTCAGTTTATGACTTATCCTCTCTGTTGTATTGTTAACTCGTCAATTTCTCGCACTCCGCACACAAGGAGCAAGGATATACTCACTTACTGGCGTATTCCTTGTTGCTGCCATAAACCATTACAATTGCAACACCCCCAACCGCCCTCCTGGGTTATGAACGGAAACATTGATGTGAATTTATTACCTGCAAAAAGAAATTATCTTAATGTAAGCGAATGAATTTCCCTTCTCGATGAACGAAAGTGTATATTCATCTGAATGTATACGTATGTATATATAAACAGGACTATCTTTAGGATGAGAGATGTAGGACTAGGATGCAATATACCTATGCATCCAGTGTTACCACTGAGCTACAAAGTTCTGTTTTTATGTATTTCTGGTAATATAAATATTTTTTCTAAGAGTGGCAATCAGGACGAAGAGAGCGGTAGTTGGGTTTATACCTTTACATAAATAGCTTGTTTTTTTTATGACTCTTCAATGAAACGAAACTTACAAATCGGCTGCTGCCTTTTCAAGTGTATCTACCTATCCTTCTAAAGCATCACGTGTATATATCCTCAAGCGACTTGGAAAAAAGGATATTGAATGACAATGGAATTAGTTAAGTAATATTGATTTTCCCAACGCCACCGCCGCCGCCGCCACTCAGCATTATGCTCGTGAGCTGGTAGTGGAGTAGAATTGGGAGGGGATTTAAATTCACGAAACTGATTAAGGACTATTTTCTAATCAATCAAACACCATTTGCTTTAAGCCGACTTAAGTGACACCCTTCAAGAGGATATTATTCCTTTGAACATTGTATTTGGTGGCAGACCATATAGTTAAGGTGGTTCCTTTGGTAGGTGTATACTGTATATAACAGTATTTGTGCTGTCACGTTTTTCATTAAGAATATAATTTATTTGTTTTAATTTTGGCGGCCATGAAACAAAACACGTTTTGTCTAAGCAATGGTTCTTTTAACAAGGATTTAAAATGTTATTTTTGTGTGTTTTTGGCACAATTGTGTAAAAACTTTAAAAATCGGTTAATGTTTAAGACATTTTATTTGACTGCTTTGATACATCAGGGCGTCTTAGGATCTCCTAATCTCTATATCCCAAGTTGTTGTTGTATTAAATGTTGAAAAATGATCCTGATACAGATCCGTAGAAAATAAAATACGGATATTAGTATACCTATACATTTAATCTTTTATAAAAAGCGATACTATACCCGCTACCCATTTTGACACAATTGGTGTAAATTTTAACACAACTTTCCAGAGCTTTAACTTTGAAGAGCATCATGCTCAAAAATTTATAAAAATGTTGACAATTCTATGATTTACAATTTTTATGATTGGAATATTTTACATAAGGAGAAGTAAACATTGAAACGATACCATACAAATATTAGCCTTTCAGAACAAAAAAAAATGTACGACGGGTCGCACGAACTTGGTCTTATGTGCGATTACAATGTGGTTTTAAAGTATGCATGGTATTCACACTTTAGACTGAAAAATTGTTAAATAATCAATAAAATTAGAAATAAATAGATTAAACAACTTCTAGAACCGTTTTGACACCAACCCAATGTACCTACACCATCTTATTTCTTATAAAAAACTCAATTTATGAGAAAAAAAAAATAAAAAAACGTTGGAGCGGTTTTTAATTTTTTTTTTATATATAAATTTTGAAAACACTTTGAAAAAAAGTAAATGTGCAAGCCATTTTTTAGAATTTATTAATGCGGAGTTATGAGATCAATTTTGAAAAAAAAAAATAACCACACATTTTCGAAATATCGAATTTTCAAAAATTAATTTTGATTTTTTTTTTTTTAAATCCAAAATTTGGTTTTTTGAAAATTTTGATATGCAATATTATTTGATCTTATCAGAAATTCATGTGTAAAAAACGTCATTAAAATTGCTATAACAGATAATGAGATAGTCGAAAACCAAAAAAAAAAAAAATGATTCTTTGAGAGATACCATTTTTAGACGATAGATAAAATTTTCTTTTCAATTATATGATAGATCGTAATGATACAAAAATTTTAACCAAAATCGTAGAAATCGTTTTTGAGAAAAATGAGATTTTCCATACTGGTTTTATAACATTTGTATGGGAGGTACCGTTATTTTTGGCTATAAGAATAATTTGTACTTAAAATCTGCTAGATAATGTCAAAAAACTGCTGGAAGCCAAGTTTAATAAAAATCTAACAAGTCGTTTTCGAATTATTAAGTTCACAAAAAAAAAAAAAAAATTGAAACTTTTTTTTTAAATTTAAAAGAAAAAAAAATTGAAAATTTCGGTATGAATATTTTTTATACTTTTTATACTCTCCATTAAAAAATTGATCAAATTCATTTTGAGAAAATCGATAATCAAAAAAATGGTTCTATAAGAGGTACCATTTATAACCATTTTCGTTTTTTTTTTTTAAATTATTAAATTTTTTAAAAAAAAAAGTTGTGGGCACGTTTTTGAGAAAAATAAGATTTTCAGTTTTTGATAAAAAAAATTGTACAGCAGGTTCCGTTATCTTGGTCTTAAATAAATTTAAAAAAAAATATGGGAAAACGCACAAAAACGCTAGGTACCAAGTTTAAAGAAAATCGACGCACCCGTTTTGGCTACAACCGAAACGACAGACAGACAGTTAGACAGAATTGCGAGACCCACTTTTTTCTACTTCGCTATCATCGTAATGTCAACTTTGATCAAAATCTCGAGTTCTATTTTTTTTACGAATCCATAACTTGCCATACCTGTATATATCGCAAGTAAAAAACAATGTTTTGAACATTTAAAAAAAAATGCAGAATTTTCCTCAATACTTAGCTTGCACCCGTGCAGTGATAACATGTTTTTGAATTGCACGG
Source organism: Epistrophe eligans (assembly GCA_951394125.1). NCBI lineage: Eukaryota > Metazoa > Arthropoda > Insecta > Diptera > Syrphidae > Epistrophe > Epistrophe eligans. Next base: position 91,185,308 of record OX596029.1, read on the forward strand.
GGCCTTCCAGCAGGCGAAAGATCACAGACAGCCCCTTCTTGCTGAAAACGCTGAACCAATCGGTGAATTGTTAAAGCACTGGGTGCATTTCGAACATGAAAGAAATTTCGATATGATCTTTTGGTATGTCAGAATAATTAAATGTCTATTTTCAAAATAAAATTGAACAACTTGGATTCTTTGTTGAGTCTTTCTATCATAAATTTCCCAAGTTTTCAAAATTAATTCTGAAAAAAAAATACGTAAGCAAAAAAATTATTTAATAATTAAATCATAACATTACTTATGCTCCACCCTTTATAATAGAATGATGGTCAATCTTTCTCGAAAAAGATCCATAACATTCCCTCTATTTTATTTTAAATTTCAACATAATAATGATGGTTTTAATTTGAAAATAATTGGCAACAAAAAACATATTTGAAGGTTTTTTTTTTTTTTTTTTTTTTTTTAATAATACAAATTCTATATACTACTGAAATACATCAGCCAAGTAAAAGACTTAGCACTATTTTAATTGGATTTGTTGAATTTTTGATTCAAAATAGCTTTTAACGGCCTTTAGTCCACAAAAATTTAGGCGTTTCGTCCCGGCGATCTCACTTGGTCTCATCAGTTGACTAAAAAAAATTGCATATTGACAAGGTCCTCACTAGTCAACTGATGATTCCAAGTGAGATCGCCGGGACGAAACGTCTAAGTTTTTGTGGACTGAAGGCCGTTAAAAGCAATTTTGAATCAAAAAACATATTTACTAATAAAGCTCAGACAAGAAATTTGTCTTTTGCTTGAACTACGCAGAATATTTTAAACATTTTCGTTAAATAAAAACTTAATTTGAATATGATTCAGAAATAAAAATAACATTTTTTTTTTATTTTAACCTCATTGCCATGTTCTTACCACTAATATTCTAATGGACGGTTTGTATCCTCTGCATTTGTGTTTAAACCTATAAGATACTTACATATAGTTTTTGCTGCACATAAAAATACAGAATATTATCTTAACAAACAAAAACGTATAAATTTACGTTGCTTTTAACATTCTATGTAGGTATATCCTTGAGATCTTACCTACACATATATTTATAGAGAGATAAAATGCAAGCAGCTTACACCCGCGGTCGGTTTTCATTAGTGTAAACCAAAAGGTAATAGGATATCCTTGCACTATGGCTTTGGACTCTATAGATGATGATGATGGTCCATGCATATACATATGTATAGAATATACACACACAAACCTTGTTAGACCCCAGTAAAAGCTTGTTCTTTTATTCTCTTTGCAAAAATGGAAACAAAGTCGCCGTGATGCAAGGTAAGTTTATACACACTGACTATGTTAAATCAGGGCAGCTTTTGAGAATCCTTTATCACATACGCAAGATTCAAACGAAAGCAAAAAAAAAAAAATTAAAAAAAAAATTAAAAATCCAGGAAAAAGGATAACCCTTATTTTCGCCAGATCATCATACACACAAAGGCCCGAAAATAAACAATGGTGACAAAATTAAAATAACAAAAAGAAATTAATTCCACTACTACAGAGTTATGTGGTATATTTTTTTTTTCGCTGGTACTCAAGGATTTTTTGAGTATGGCTGTTTTTTTCTTATTTGTTATTCTCATGTCCTTATCATGGTTGTAACTTATAAAGTTAAAGGAATGTAAATTAAAACCAAAGGAAGCGTCGCATCTACAATAACGTATATATGTTTGTAAAAAAAAGACTTCCTGAGAAATGATGGAAGTCAGAAAGAGTGTTATTTTTTAAAGGAACTGCTTATACACTTTGCAAATTTTTGTATAACGAACTGGTTTACATTTTCGTTATATTTTTGTTTTTAATTTGTATTCTCTTATTTTCAATTTTTCCTTTAAAAAAATAATATATTTGGTGGCGCAACAGCTCGTGTTGAACCAGGGCCTAGTATGACTTACAACTCTCAACGATTCCTTTTGGAGTGTTATTGGCAAGAATGGAGGGGATCTAGGTTTTTTTTCCCAACGGCTGAAGTGATATGCAATTTTTTATGGCAACAGATACTTTTGGAGGGTTTGTCAATTCCTAGGAAGAGACAGTAACCGGTGAAACATTTCTGTTCTTTTTTTGGAGACCTTGAAAGAGACAGTAACCGGTGAAACATTTATATTTTTTTTATCTTAGAGATTTAAAAGCTGGTGTAATAACATCGGACATCCAAGTTGACCTTTTGATGATTCCAGAGGTGCAGTGCAATAAGTACCGCGGAAATAAAGGCCGTGAGTCTTATATCCAAAATAAAAGGAAATAACACCCACGGAATTTTTTTCCTTTTTGTAGTGGCAATAATATCCACCACAAAAAAAAAGCATTAAGACCCGCCGGTGTTACTACCTTTCTGAATTGGCATAAAGATTCATACTTGCTTACTTACTTCAATATACTTTTGTCTAAGAAAACTGTTGACTTTGGCGCCTGCTAACGATTGAACATACCCTAAGCGGACAGATGACCCAAAGAGGGAGTTCAAATCATTGGAATTACCCGAGGTACCGTTGCCAAGAAAAGTGTTGACAAAGTCCAAAATAATTTTTTGTTCTTTACTAAATGGGTTTTTTTTTGTCTATATTCTTTGAATTGAAACTTACAAGAAAAAGAGAATTAAAACCCATAGCTTTTGTTTCCACATTTCAAAAAGGACAAAAATCCTGCGGGTGTTATTTCCTTTATTTTGGGAAATAAGACCCGCAATATTTTTTTTCATGGGGCTTATTGCACTGCACCGGGTCAAAAGTGACGTACATATAATAAAATCTTCGTTATTGGTTCACTGTGGCGTATACGTATTTTCTTTTAAATTTGAATACATTTTCCTACCTCTGCCAATATGTTATTGGAAAGTTTGGTATTAAACATAATATTGCCACAAGCATTATGAGAAGGAAATGATATAATTTTTGTTCATTATAAAAATATGAAAGAAGCGAAGTGGCAAGTTCGAAGCACTGTTACCTCAAAGGTTTCGGGTGCGATTCGTAGCTTACGGCACCTGAAAATATAAATGCTTGCAACAGGTTACTTCTTTTTGCGAGGAACTGACAAATTCTCCAAGAATTTTTCATAAAAAAGTGCTTCTCACCTTAGTTGTTCGGATTTGGCAGAAAATCGTAGATTACTGAGAACTGTAAGTAAATAGGTCCTGGTTCTGTCACACGAGCTGTTACGCCACATTTATTTAAACTGAAATTTCTGCAACACAGCCAAGAGCATTCTCAAATTAAAGCAAGTCTTATTAGACTTACAACTCCCATGTTTTATTGCTTTTATAAAATTTTGAGGATAAATTTATGAATTTGAAAATGTAATTGTGATTTTTGAAGGGTTAATACAAATATCGAAATAAAGAGAGGTAAATTTAACAAATGGCAGAGTGCAACTGAACTGAATGGAAAAACGTATCTGTAAATACTGACATTTTAATTAAATTTCGGTTAGAAATATTCTGAGAAAATTCAAGTCCTAAAGTTAAAGAAAATCAGTCTAAGGTTATATATGTTTAGTTTGCTAAGGAAGCCCGATTATTGGGATCCGTGATTTTTGACAGTGTAGATATTATGAAACAATTAAAAATATCTGCAGAAAAGCAAAGAAAAAAAAAAAACTTTCATACAAGTTGTATTACATTGGGATAACTCATGCTGGAAGCTGGACTTTATCGTTGTATTCTTTTTCCTTCATTTATGTATGCACAATGTACACACATTTAAATAGAATTGCTGAGATCCTGAAATGCATCCCCAAGGGTGTGGGTTAATTTGAATAACCAAGTCACTTCAATAAAATATATCCATGTTGTGTTTTTTTTGTTTTTTGTTTATGTGTGCGTGTGTGTATCTGTGAAGATATTGTTGTTGTTTTGTGTGCTCATTGTGTCTGCTTGTTGAACTCTTTTACTATAATGGCTTGGGTTGGTTCGGTTAGAATGCTGCCTATTTGCTTGGGTTGGTTTGTTTGGGTGCCCTTCCTGCGGGTTTAGCAAATACCCTTCTGTGTTCTACACATTACATGTTATAGGACTATGCATAATTCCTTTGCACTTTTCCATTCCAGGATTCCCAGGATATAAGGATGATGACAACTCTCTAGTAGCTATAGTTCAACAGGGATACCTATATAAACATATATATGCACATATCGTTATAGTTTGTGCTTGAGTGTTTGGTTGGCCCAGAGAGGATGGACATAGAGTGAACGTAAATAGTTGTTCGCTGTTGCTGTCGCTGTGTTTAGTTTTATACATGAACGTGTGTTTCTGTTCCTGTTCCTGTTTTTCTCTGTTTGTTGTTTATTTTCATCCTTTTGACCAAAATGGTTTAGATGGTAAATTTGTTACATTTAGATTCCTTAGTTTATGCAATATAGTGACCGCTTAGCTTGGGTGACTCTTGAGAGTCTTCGTGCAATTGCGTGTGCAGTGTGTTCAGTCTTTATAGTTTAGGTTATTGTGCACATTTTTGAAGGAGATTTTATCCACATTGTCATCATAGAAGAAGTAAAATGCTGTTTTGCATCCTGGTACCATGAAGGACGTAAAGTAGGTTTATGTGGATTTGGTTTAATAGGTGAGTTGTGCTTAAATATTTACATTGGAAACATTTTTGTTTTTTAAATCTTTTACATCTTTAATAAAGTAAACAAGTTTTTGATTCATACAGCAAAAAGATATAAATATAGTTGATTCTGAAACTTTCGGTTTTAATCCAGTTTTTAACATTTAGATGATGGGAGCAGTCCAACAAAGTCCTTTTTGTCAGTGCAGTCAATTTTTGTTTAAGTTTTTTAATTTATGTTTTTATTGAATCAGATCTATGCACAATATTCTTTACATTTGATTTTCTCAGCGTCACTATTTTTATTTTGCAATTTATATTTCCCGAAATCATGACATAGCAGATATTTGCAAATTGTTTTTTTTTTTTTTTCAGATATTTTGTCAATTCAGAACTGTTCTGTATCCTTAGCAACGAAACAATTTATAAAACCTGCAAGCCTGATTCATCGGGTGGAATTTTGTTTCCCAAAAAATTTTCTCTAGTTGAGAAAAAAATCATGTTTTACATCCTCACTCTTTTGGTTACTGTTGTATTTATTTAGGTATTTTGACTTTTGGTGTTCAAAATAAAAAAATTGGACGGATTATCATCAAAGTACTTTTTAGTCCCTTTATTAGTTTGGTCCTGTCACCTTTCAGCAGATATACATATAACTTCAAAACTTAAATAAGTTGCATGTGAAAGGCTTTTTTACAGTATCTACAAAGGTCTTTTAGGATTGATTTAATTCTAATTTTATTTTTGGTACTCAGAAACTAATTTTAAAAAATTAATGTTTAACAAATAATGTATCTTAATGTATTATTAACATACATTAGGCATCACCTTGCACCTTGTACATTTTTAAGATCCACACGATTTGCATTCCAAATATTATCCACCCATCTGGCATCCTATCTTCTATTCCTCTTCATTAATAACTTTCTTTAAAACTGCCACTTGAGATTCCACCGTCAGACAAGCAAGTTATTTTAAAGTATCCTATATTTGTTATAATTTCTTTTACTTTAAATAAATCTTTTTTTTTTTCTATTAATTAATTTAAATCGACATTCTTTTCTTTTTTCATTCTAGTTTCTTTCATCTTTCTCATCTAGCTATCGAACAATAGGAAAGGAGTGAACGCACAAAGGAGAAGAGAAGGATAGTCCATTTAGTTTCAGAATTCAGAGTTCATCAAAACTTTTCATTTCATTTTTATTTCATTTATTTATTTCTTGAAAAGCTTACATAGTAAGATATAAATCTTTTAATGTAATGAAGCTTAATATGTTTTAATTATATTAAAATAGCTAGAGTTACTAAGCAGAATAGAAATGTGATTGATTTTAACAGATGATAAAAAAAATAATAATAATAACATCAGTGTAAAGAAAAACTAGATGAGTAAATACAAACAAATATTTAAAAATAGAATTAAGAGAAAAGAAAAACCAAAGAAAATACAAAATTTAAAAAGGAAGGAAAAAAAGGTCGTCAACAAAGTACCTCAAAATAACGTCTGAGTCTTATTTTGAAATGAACTGAAAACTTTTAAACTATATTAATCGATATCTAATCAAGGGAAAGGACCTTGTGCGAAGAACTGCTCTATTATACACACAATTACCAAACCTTTTCTTCTTTGTCATTTATTTAGGGTTCAAATCAGCGTTGCCGCCCAAAAAAAAAAATTTCCGTGCCATATTTTCTAAAAAATCGTGTCATTTTCGTGCCATATAAAAAAAAACAAAAATTCGTTTTTCACTTAACCGAACCCCGCTTAAGTGAAAAAAAATTTCACTTAAGCGGAGTCCGGATAAGTGAAAAAAAATTTCACTTAAGCGGATTTAAAAATTCCATTCAGCGGAAATTTAAAGCTAGAAAAAAATTGAATTTATCTCTTGGAGTTGCCTGAAAAAATTAAATAAAATCCAACAACGATTTAATATGTAACACAAAAATAATTTATTGAATGTGTAATCTTCTTTTTAAGAAATGTTAAAATACGTACCTCTTGAGACATTGGAAATGTTGTTTTGGATTTTTGAAAGCCAAACCAAAAAGCAATTTGTTTACAAAACGAGAATAAATGGTTGTGACATACAGATATTTAAATGTCATTTTTGTGATGAAAATGGTGGAGGTGAAAAATAAAAAAAAAGTGAAAGCGTTCAGCAAATTTTTTGTTCTGTTCGATTCAATTTTTTTTTCACTTAAGAGAGTTTTTTTTCAATGAGAAATATAAAATTTAACTGAAAATATTTTTCAGGGAAGCGGGGTTTTCACTTAAGCGAGTTTCGCTTAAGCGGAGTGTTTTATAGGTGATTGGTCGAAAAATGCTCGGGGATGAAAGATTCGTTTCAGCTAAGCGGGTTTTTCTCTTAAGTGGGTTTCTCTTAAGCGGGTTTCTCTTAAGCGGGTTTCTCTTAAGCGGGTTTCTCTTAAGCATCTTTTATAAGCATTCTCTTATTAACATTAATTAATAAGCAAGCACCTACATTGAGGCTTAACCTGTTTTGAAATGATTTATTCAAAAGCTGTATGGACAAACAAGAGCAATAAACGATTCCGTATAACCCTCTCTGTACAAGTCCTGTTTCTACCAAAGACCTAGCTCCATCTGAGAGAAGAGAAGAGAGGGAATCTCCTATAGATTCATTTCGTAATATCACAATGAATCAACATTATAATTTAAAGTGTGTCAGCATTATTTCTTAACAGCCACTTCAATCTAACCTAATATTATAAAATACTTGCCTTTAATAGCCAAGTACATAAATAAGCTAGAAAATAATTATCTCATTTCCTTTAACCGAGAACAAAAAAAAAAAATTATAATTAATTCAAAATCATTGTATTCACTCACTGTGTGCTGCTCTCTCTCTCTCTCTCTATGTTTTTATCCGGCTCTCGTTATTTAAAATTCGTGAACATAATTTATTAAAGAAAAAAACCAAAAAAAAATAAAATAAACACATTATACCAACGTCCTTCGTACCTATATCATTTTCGTTTCCCCCTCCCCCCCAACACCCTCAGGGAGCCTATATATAAATTACCGTATACCCGCTTTTTTATACAAAAAAAAAAAAAAGGATTTCATATCCAAAACGAAATGAAAGCCAAACAAAATGAAGATGGATACAGAGGAGGAGGAGGGTTGTGGAACCTTTTGTTAAAACCGATGAAAAAGGACCCACAGATTTTCGCAAAACGAAATCCTCAGTTTAAGCTTTAGTTATAGGTTTGAAGGTATATAAACGGTATGGTTAAGGTATAGAGGTATATATTATACCAACAACCTAAATTCCTTTTTGTCAACACAGCGCCACTCCGCAAAGGGCATTTCTAAGCACCAAGCTAATTTTGATAATGAAAATCAGATTTAGCGAATGTAAACACAAATTTGAATGTAATTTTCACTACCGAGGTCCTTTGAAGTGTATTTGCACTTCAACGCCAACCACCAGTACCAACGCACTGTTTTTCTATACTATACTAGCTATATACATAATACCTCATGCTCTCTCTGGCATCCACGACCACCACTAAAAAGCGAAAAGGATCACCATTCACCACACAGCACTTCGCATTTCTGTTGCAGCTTAGCAGTAATTTTCCAGAACCTAATTGAATGTTCAAGGATTTTAATTAGAAATTTCAACATTATAAACAAATTATTTAATTATTTTGAACTCAAGCCTTATGGTTGGTTTTGTTGGTAGATATGGTATATGGTGGTTTGAGGAGAATGTATACTGACGAGTAGCATTATAAATACGAAGGGATAAGGATTTAAAATTACAATGGCTTATTAATTGTGTCCAATTTTACGCTCCGTATGATAATTGCCAGATATTATACAATAATACAGAAGAAATCCAGTAGCGCGATTGTCGACTGTCTTTTGCATATTGATGAATAAGCATAAAGGAGAATTTCACCAAAGTATTTAATTATTGTGCAATTTTTTGAAAAAATTGAATAGTCTAGAACTGAAAATCCCTGAGGCTTAGTTTTTTTTTTCTAGACATAAAAATAAAAATTCAAGCACTTAAGAACTAATGAAAGTTTGAAAGTGTAGCTAGGGTAAGAAGCTGCTTTAGAGACTCAAAAACTCTGTTTCAATTCAGATTGTGACTGATATTATTCGCAAAAAAATGTGTACGCTTAATGATGACTTCTCTTTCTCTCACGGTCCTGATAATTTTTTCTGCCATATTTCTTACAAAATGTGTTCTTTATTTAAATTTCTTACATCTTTTTATTTCATCCTTCACTCTCACTAGTTTCTTTGGACAAAATCTGTATACCAATCGACATACCTTATAATTAAAGCTCTCGGAGTTCTTTACTTAATTTACTTTATTTTGGTCCTTACAGTCCAGTATGGACTACGACCTCAACTAACAAGCTCTTCCAGCCAGCTCGGTCCCTAGCGAGCTGCTTGATTTCCAACCTTTTTATTTCATGGTTGGGATCATACCTAATAACGTTAATACAGGGTAATCTTCAGGTTTTTAATCTCTGATTCCATTGACGCCACTTTAGGCGTTCCTCAAGGCAGTCTCTTGGGTCCTCTAATCTTTGTTTTAATAATAAACGATATAATTAATTACTCATGTATTTACCCAGATGATATAGGAATCATTGAGGTAATTTTTACCCACACTGACCATCTCTTTCTCCAAAACAACCAAATTTTTTTCCAAACATTGTGCGATAAGAATTTCTTAGAACTCAACGTTGCTAAATGACATTTCAAAACCTTCTCTTCTAAACGTTTACCCTTCCTCACAAAACATATTACTTTCGTAACGTAGCCATTTCAATTATCATATTCCATCCGAGACCTCCCAAGCAACATTTTTCCTCATATAAGATGCTCCAAGAGCTTAAACGAGTAAAGGAGCTAAAAGTGATCTTAAAGAATACTACTAGATTATTATAACTCTGTTAAGAGCCGTAAATTGACTAGTTATGGGAGGCGTTCATCTTTCCATGTGAACGCGTCTCTTCGAATGAGATGAGCCCAAAGAGAACTTTAAAAAATTACATATCTTTCTCATCTAACATATTTTTAAAGAGAGAAACATACTACTTTTTAGTTTTTATGTGTATCTCTGACTAATTTTGACAAAAAATTTTAAAAATATCTTCCGTGACAGCATCGATTGTTTGAAAAAAAAAAAATGATGCCTGATTTACAATGCGACGAGACAATGAGACGTCTACGTGACGAGATCTCTTCGCAGTATGTTCTCTCTTAATCACGAATTTAAAACAACGAAATATATATTAAAGGATTTCTCGCCATCGCGTCACGTCAAAAGTTCGAAAAATTGAAAAAAAAAGACGTGACGATGAGAAATGCTTATTTATGTATTATTTAATGTTTTAAGTTCGTCATTAAGAGAGGAAAACTATGAAGAGATCTCATTACGTCGATGTCTCGCTTTCTCTTCGCATTGTGAATCAGGCATGAAGTTCAATCATATGGGAAGTTTTGGAGTTTAAACATAAGTTCATTGACTACATTTATTGGTTTCGCGTTTAAAAATCTCGAGTTCTAAATAAAACTTACCTTACTTAGAGACAAACACTTTTTAATTCACAAGTTACATAATAAAATATCTTATTAATAAACATATATTTGCTAATTCACGTTAGGTAGCAAATCCTAATAAAATCTACTACATTCAACAATAACACAGCTGTCGCCAAAGAGTATTTTTAGTCTGCACACATACACTTTCTCACAAATTGTGAACTTTTGCACAAATATTTTTTCATTTGACTTTGTAAATAACACATAATAAACTAGCGTGTTTTTTTAAATCTAAAGTCGTGTGTGCGTCTTATCAGCAGGAGTAGAAGAGACCTAAAATTTTTTTCCGAATCCACATAACTATAACTTAGTCAATTTTTCATGATAAGAGTTACTATTGGGGGATTAATTATCAATTTTTTTCAAGAGGCATTACCCAGGCAAAAAAAAAAACATTTTTTTTCTTGTCATTTACCATGATTAAAAATTTTAAGCTTAAAAACTATTTCTCATTTTTTGCGCTACTAGTCGTAGTGGTTTATTAAAAATGAAATTCTGACCAAAAAGGATCTAACCAAAATTGTGTGTTTCCTACAAAGAAGCTCAGTCGGCAGTGGGGTCAGCATAAAAAAAAAATAAATAAATTGAAATATAAATTTTGAACCACATCCTCTTTGGTTGGTAGGTAAATAATCTTCCTGTTGTTGACACAGTTACTCAACTGACATGATGCGGATAGTCATGAAACGTACAAAAACAAACTTTCTTGCTCAAAACAAACCTCATTTAACAGTTTTTTCCGGCACTTAAAAAAAGTCTGGTGTTTCTTTTTTTGAATTAAATTCGCGGACGCTTGGAATGAAAATATATATAGTTCTCCCGCTTTTGTGTGTGTTTTTTTTTTTTTATTTTGCTTGGTTTCTTTGTGAGTTTTTTCTCAGCAACACGAACACGAACACGAATGTACAGAGAAGGGATAATGACAACCAAGTCAAAACCGACCAGTATCCCTGGACACATTTTGAGGTTGACTCTTGGCGGAAAGTTATTAGAACTTGCGTCGTGGTACTCCCACCTCATGATGATGATGATGATAATGATGATGATGATGATAGCCGGGGATGTTGATGATGTTGATGATGATTGCGATGATGCTCCTATACCGGATGCTTTTGGTTGCCGGTTGGGTTTTCTTTTTCGGATGATGATGAAGATGATGGTATACAAAAAGATGCTTTATTGGCCAAATGCGTGGAAACATAATGAATTGGATAATTTTTTGGTTTTATTTTCTTTGCAGCGATTCCTAAGGGACACAGTGACATTCAATGAGATTATTTTGGTTTTAAAGGACTCAGATTATTGATAAGAAGTTCTTTAATCAAGACTCAGGACAAAAGGATGTGGCTGAGTTCTTTTTTTTTTAATTTTTAATTTTGCAGATAAGAAGAATGAAGTTTTATTTGAGAGATTTCAAAGAATTGTTGAATGTGTTGCGTGTATATCTAATGCTTTTCCCCGGATGGATTTGATGGAAGTCTCTAATTATATTATGGCTTCTGATAAGCCAGCTTTAATATAGCTTTTACTGTAAGCAATACTTTGTGCCCTGTAGGTTCAGAGTATTCTGCCAGTTCACAATATTCAAACTCAAGTTTTTTAATCGCGTGGAGCGCATTTCATATTTTTAAAATAAAATAAAGGTGATAATTTATAGAAATAGCTATATTTAATATTTTTAGAAAAAAAATATGAAAACGAAAATTACAGGGACTTGCATGTTTTTTGATGTTTTTTTTTTTTGCTTGGGTATACATTTTTGGAAAAAAAAAAACACTTCTTTCAAAGTATTTACGCTTCGTTAGAGAAATAAAGTAGTATACCTCGTGGCGTGATGATTAGCGAGTATAGGACTGTCATGTCACACTAACAGCCAGGTTCTATATTTCACTTTCGCTCGAAATGAAATTGAAGTCAATCCAATTTCAATTGATTTCAATTCTTTTTCGAGTGAAAGTGAAATGTAGAACCTGGCTGTAAAGGTCCTGGGTTCGATTCCCAGCCTATATACCACCTAAAAGGTTCAAGAGTTACTGCCTCTTGAGAGGAATTGACAAATTCTCCAAGAGCATCTCTTGTCAATAAAAAGTGCTTCTCACCTTTGTTGTTCGGATTCGGTAGAAAGTTGTAGGTGCCCCCCATTCCTGCCAATAACACGCTCATAGAATATTGGTTGAGAGAAGTAAGTCATCAGGCCCTGGTTCTTACATGAGCTTTTGTGTCACCTAATTTATTTTTTTATTTATTATTTGTGTTTTCAATGAAAATACCAATGATGGATGGTGTGAAGATAAAACTAAAAAAAAAACAAACATTTTAAAAGAAAAAAATAACTTTTTTCCCCAAATTTTTACCCAGTTAAAAAAAAAAAATCTTCAAGGCGGAGTTAAATGCCATAGAAAAATGTGCAGAATGCAAGGCCAAATTCCTAAACGCAAATTTGCAAAGCAAAGCACTTGCAAAACAAATGCAAAAAGCAAGATATTTTTTGCAAAACAAAAATCTACTACATTTTGGGACAATCTGCTTTGTGGGCTGTTTAAGTTTGCATTTTAAAACTGTATGTTTAACATAATTTGCGTTTTACATTTAGGAATTCGGTCAAATATATAAAGAAAATACCGAAACCAAAATTTTCCATTTTCCATTATATCAGACAGTCAAGCCTCACTCAAAGCACTAAACTCATACACCATTAGTTCTAGGTTAAATTAACTGGACATATAGAATAACAATATAACACTTTATCCGGTATCAGGTCCCCTTGGTGTTCTCCTACCTAAAACACATTCAGTGTTCTTAGCTTGTTGTCACTTAAAGATTCTATAGCTATATAGCCTGAATCGGCTATTGGGGGTTCCGTGAATAAGCAACCGCCCATTGTTGCTATATAAAAGAGATCTGGAAGTAGTAAAACAATACACTTACCTTGGCATGCTATTGACTTTTAATCTAAATATGGAAAAACACTTAAAATCAAAAGCGGACAAAGCCAAACAGCAATTTGTGCAAATTGGTCAAAAATATTTTGTAATAAGAACATTACATTAAGTTCAAAATACAGGGTTTTCAACGCTACTGCAAAATCGATCTTGTTTTATGGAGCTCAATTTTGGGGGACACTTAAATTTGATGAGGTGGAAAACATACTGCGTTTCTTTCTTCGAAAAATTTTCTCATTGCCAATATGTACACCAAAATATATGTTTTACTTGGAAAGCGGTCTGGCAACGCTCTTTATTTCAACTCTTAAGATGAACGCGGATTACCTGATAAGGATATCAAAAATGCAAGACACGAGGCTTCCAAAATTAATCTGGCAACATGCAATTGACTTCAAAAAAGGATGGTACGAAGATTGGAGGAAGCTAGCAGCGGACTGCGGAATCACCTTTAACGAATTTGGAATGAATGATGGTGATTTAAAGAAGGCGTTTTATGAAATCATACAGTTAACAGATGAGAATGAAAGGTATGCTTTCAAGGAAAGTGCGAGAGCTTCAACAGAAAGAAAAATTTACTCTAAGCTAAACTACAATCTCAATGAAGCGAATTACTTTGCACCACATTTCTCAGTGGAAGCTATCAGAACAATTTTCCATATTAGAGGAGAGATGCTGCATCTCAATTTTATACCTCATCGAAGTGATTTGGCTGTTATTTGCGGTCTCTGCAACATGAAGAAAAAGGAAGATGTTGGACATTTTCTGGGAGTATGTCCTATTTTAAAGGAAATAAGAAGGGCAGTCTTTGGAAAAAATATTCTGCATGAAAGCGAAATCCTGCGGCTTCTCGACGGTGAAAATTGGATGCAGCTTGTGGTGTACTGTAAGGAGGCAATCACATACCGAAAGAGAATTATAAGTGAAAGTTTCTAAAATTTTGTTTTAACTAAACTAAAAGTCATTATTTAACTGTCATTTAAGCGTTACGCACTGTTTTTCGTTTTAGCTAAACTAAAAGTCATTAAAAATATAGTAAATCTATTGTTTTATAAATAAAAAACTTTAATAATTTTTGTTTAAACTTAAATTTTTGAACAATTTTTGATTACATCTAATAGTAATTGAGTTATTAAAAAAAAAAAAAAAAAATCAGAAATCCAAATCTTTTAAATTTGAATTAAATAAAATAGAAAATTAAATGTTAATTAAAGGAATCTTAAAGCCATTCAGGCAGACGACATAAAATGTCATGTCATTAAATATTCATAATAGAAAAATGTAATAAAAGAAAATGTATATATCCTTATATTAAATGAATAAAATCTAATCTAATCTAATCTAATCTATATAAAATAAACTGAACAGATAACAGAGGAGAATTTTGGAACTTGAATGGAGGGCAACCCAAAGTTAAAGAAAACCGTTAAGATTTTGATCCCGATTGAATTATAAAAAAAAAAAAACATTTCTGATTAGCTCTACGTTTTACTGGCAAATTCTTGAATTTATGATTTCGAAATTTTACTACTTACCTATCTGCATAAAAATAACTCTTTCATACAAGACATTTGTTATAGAACATCGTGTGTGGGATATTCGCAAAAAATAGAATGCAATGTTAGAAGTCAACAATTGGTCAAAAAATATCAACTTTAAAAATTGGTCAGTCATCAAAAATCTTTAATTAATTAGTAAAGTTTTTCAATGAGATTTTAAGCTCCACATTTATGAGATATGTAGGTACAAATAAAAGTATAACTTTCAAGAAATCGTAGATAGATTTTTTTTATGAATTAAAAAAAAAAATCAATATAGTTGAAATTGTTATTTTTGGGATATCAAAAAAAAAGGTAATAAGTGCCCAAGGCGGTCAAATTAAAATTTCTTACATAAACACCAATGTTCTCATACTTGAACCTGGTGAATTTTGGACATAATGAAAAAGACATAAAGCAAAAGCAACAGTAGCTAACCAAGGGCAGAACCTTAAACCCACTTAATGAGCACGTGCGTACAATAATACAAAAACTAGAGCAAAGATGAAAGGCCATCATCGTCACCATCAACGAGCTAAAACGGTAAATAGGATCGGACCGAGATCTACAAATCAAATCAAATCAACAACCAGCTGCTGCTGTAACCGAGCGATCATATCGTCGTCGTCAATGTGCTTCTCAATCACCGGCTGCAATTCAAAAGCACACGAAAATATGGAAGCGACGATGGTAAATATCAAAACTGACATCAAAATACACTAGAGTTTCTACGTTCTCGGTCCCAAAAAGCGGTAATTAGCATTGGCGCGAGAAAAACACAAATTATCAACAACCAGATGCATTTCGGTCCGACCGTACGAGAGCAAAAATAACAAAATCATGAGCATCCTTTCAATGTCGGAACCATAGAGTACCTATATTATCTAGAGAACCGACTTCAGCGCTTTTTCTCTTTCACCCTACAAGCTGCAATGAGAGGATTTTCTCCACAAGGCTGAATATGTGTTAGTTGCCGAATGCATTTTTAATGGAATCGCACTAACCTAGCGATAATTTAATGGATATTGGCTCAGTTTTGCTCAGTGCTCAGTTCTCCCACCAGATATGAAATACTTTTTTTAAAACTGCATTATAAACCATGTTCATACTTCTTGTAAAAAAGTCCATCGCTGGAATTTGATCTCTCTTTTACTGAGATGAAAACAAAACAGAAAAACCAACCTACCGACCCTCAGTCACATCGGGATCGGAGCTGCGATGGTGGAAACAACGTCTGCGTGCACGTCTTTCTTTTCTTTTTTTCAGTAATGTTCGTATTTTTGTGTGTATCTTTAAAAATTAAAAAGATGGGGAGAGAAATTTGAAGAGAGATGCGATATATCTACAATTTACACGAATTCACAGATAGGGAATTTATGAGAGTGTTCAAATAAAATTTGCGGGTGTTTTAGGCAAGGGGGGTACGAGTCGGTTCTCTATATAATATAGGTACTCTATGGTCGGAACTCGGAAGATCTCTTCGTGCTGAGGGATATTTCACATTCTCATTCCTTCTTCATTCGTCTTTGCCCCAGGAACCTGGGAGCCGATTCTGGCTCTGTGAAAAAGTGAATCAAATAAATAATTTTCTCATTCGCTGCTATGTATTGCTTTCTCTTTTTCGATCTGTAAAAAAGAGATTCTGATTCAGTGAATAAAATTCTCCGACGAAACGAACTATATTATCGATCCCGAATCATCTTATCATTTCCCTGAAGCGCATGCGCAGTTGGCGCAATTCTCTCAATTTTGTTATATTTTTTTTGAAGAGAAATAGGACGGAGAAGAGAAGTAGATTGAGCATTGTTTTTAAAGATTAACTTCCAAATGACGGTGGCGGCGTGAAATCAAAATATTAATGTGAATGGTTTTGAGGTAAAATATTTAACACTCTAAATGCGATTCTAACAGCAAGTTTTCTGAGTTTTCTACTAAATTTGCTTTTGTTAGCTTTTTTTATTTAAGAAATTCTAACTTAATAGTTCAAGTTCAAGTTCAATTGATTTTTATTTAATAATTTATAATTACAATTCTTAAAGTTTAGATAAAAAAATCATATAAGCATGGCATTGCCGTCTGCCCGATTGACAATCTTTAAACAAGGTTATAAATTGTAGTTTTAAATTTTAAATACATATAAGAAATTATAATTTTTAAACGAGAAAGCAAAACATTAATTAAACTAAAAAATCATGTTTAAAAAGTTTCTAAAATGCTTCATTAAGTATTTGGATTCTGTAGATCATAGCTTTTCTATAGAAATGGTATAGATTCATTATATCTCGTTCACAGTTAAGGAGCGCTATTACGTCATCGTCATGGATTTCATTCCCGCCAAGAAAGGTCCTTCGTATCTCTTTCAGTATCGGACATTTTCCTATGAAATGCTTTATATCTTCTCTTACCGACATATTACACATTGTGCAAATAATCGGCAAATCCTCACGATGCGGCATGAAGTTTAATCGTACTAGTTCACCTCTCATTTTGAAAATCGCAGATATCAGCTTTTGATTAAAATCGATCTTAAAATAGTTTCTTTCACAAAGATTATGTTGAAGAATGCTATATGTGGCTCTATGTACTGAAGAAGTCGCCTGTGCGATACATTCGAGTCTACATTTTTCATCAGTTTTAGCGATAAGTTTATACAGCGAATCTTTGACTTCTTTTCCATTACAGGCTTGAACGTTAAGAATAAAATCCAGTCCACAATAGTCTGCTAATTCTTTCAGCTTCTCAAACCAAAGACTTTTTTTCTGCATAATACTCATCGCAATCACTTTCGGTAATCTGTCATCACTCATGTTAAAAATTCTTAAAAGAAAATCGATATGAATACCAAGTGTTTTAATGAAAAGTGGTGATAGCCCAGTTTCAATATTTATCATGTAATTTGGTGTATTTTTTGGAAGTTGAAAACATCTTTTTACATAGAACCTTAGTAGATTTTCTACCGATTCATATTTTCTGTATCCCCAAACTTGTGCTGTATACATCATTATAGATTCCGCTACTGCAGTAAACACTTTGGTATTTTACGCTATGCGAAACAGAATCGTTAGCAAAACAGTTTTTCCATGAGGAACTTACGGCACTTTTAGCTTTGATCAATTTGTCTTTAAAATGACTTTCCATGTTCAGATTGCTTGTAATAAGTATCCCAAGGTATTTATATATTTTCACAACTTCGATAGGTTCATGGTTGAAATGCCATTTTTCATTTCTAGCCAATCTGCCAGAACCGTTTTTAAATACCATCGCCTTCGATTTGTTTAAATTGACCGTTAAATTCCACAACTTGCAGTAGACTTCGAGGCGGTTGATCATTAGTTGTAGCGTTTCCGGAGAAACGCTAATTTTCGTGGTATAAAATGAAAAAGAGAAATCAATATAGTTTTAACCTGACACAGATGTGCCACAAGGTTGCATTTTCAGTCCTCTAATGTTTGTTCTTTTTTATTAACGATATCGTGTGACGTATAATGCGGTAAAAGATAAGTCAAATTATTGCTTTATTTTAGTTGAGATGAAATTGTCATTTTTTTTTAATTTTTTATGAAGTGATAGTAATTTCTAAAATAATGATATGATGTGATGTGCGACCTAAGAACCATCACTGCCACATTATCTAAATTTATTAAGTTACCTTGTTTATGACGAATTGATAAATTTCAACGGTTTCAATATTGAAATTAAGGGACAATACAAGTAGGTAGATACCAAGGTTAAATTTTTTCATATAAATTCAGTCTGCGTATCTTAGTCATTAGGAACACCTGCACTTGTTTACGAGATATTCGTGCTTTTGATATAATCTTTGTAAGATTTCATCACAAAATGTTTAAATTTTCTTCAAACACTACAAAAAAAATGCTCATGAAGTAGTTAGTAACGAATTGTTTCAAGACTTAAAAATAGGCCAAAAGCACGTACGAGTACATCCATTCCAAATGAGTTTAAATAAAAAATAAGACTACACTAACAAAATTCCCACAGGTAGGTAAAGTTTAAGCTTTTTAACAACATACTCATGAAATTGTAAATATGCAAAAGATGTGTTATAATATATATTCGGCTATCTAAGTTATAGGAAGTTTTCATTTTTTATTATGTAAATAAAAATGTACTGATAAATTTAGGAAACCATAGTCACACTTATTTTCTTTCTTTTTACAAAAAACCAAGAACTAAACTTCACGTGAAAACAAGATAACAAGTCGTTCCAGCAAAAAATAAGAAAGAATGAACAATTTTAAGCATAAGGCTTTTGCAGGTCGTTCGTCTAATTTTTCTCATTTATAACACTATAGTGTTAATGTGGCTTGGCAAAAATAACACGTTTTGACAATTTAGACACGCAGTTGAATGCTGAGTGCAGCAAGGACGAATAGAACAGGTCATAAAGCATACTTTCGCGTAGACTATATCTTTTTTTTTTCCTGGAGCTTTACCTACCAGTACCTAGCTTTATACCTACATAATGTATGTATAAACCATCAGATATTCCCTTCACCAAAGAAGACACGTACTGACAAATTTCTTTCCATTTAATTAAGGTAAGAGGAAAAATATGGAAGAAGAAGAAGAAAAAAAAAGAGTAGAAACGGGACATTATGTTGAAATGGGTTTCCCGCGTTGTTGAAACGAAAAACTACAACAGGTCAAAAAGCTTTCATTCGTTGGTTAAAAGCTAGGCCGTAGACACAAAAACTAAGCCAATTGTGTTGATGCTTTTTTTTTAAATATTGGGAAAAGAAAAATTCAATTTTCTTTACAAGTCGAAGTATAACGGAAAAGTTTTGAATTAGTTAGATTTAAAATAAATTAAAATCACATTTTTTTAATAATTTTTATTATTTTTAAATAAGCCTCTTCAATTTTTGAACTACCCTCTTTAATGGCATGGCATAGAGTGATAGCAATAAATAGAGGTAGGGTAAGCTCTCCGCTGGGGAGAGCTCGAGTAAGTTAATATATAAGTGCGCTAGTTTATTTTATTTGACAGTTGTTGCGAAGACCTTGGTGCATTCGAAACTCTTCTAAAACTCTCCACCTCTACGGCCCTGTGCATAAGCGTCATTGGTTTCATACTAAAGGTACTCCCAAGCTGCTATAACAACGACTTGAACTACGTGAGTAATGTTGAACGAGAGATTCTTCTTCATGACCAACGTGTGATCACACAAGGACATTCTTCTTCGTTTTTGTATAATTTTTTTTTTGTTCTTTCTTTTGCATTTAACAGATATATGTACCACAGTACTTATACCTGGTATCTATACTATCTCCCGAAAACCCAGAGAGAAATTGTGTAGAATGCATACTGTTCTCAGGAATTAAAATAAGTGTCAACATGAGTGAAATAATGGCTAAGGATCAAAAATTTCATTAAATTCTTATACCTACCCGTTGTACTTCTGGTACGTCCTGTTTCTTTTTTTTTTTTTAGGTAATTGCCTTCATTTCTCTGTAGAGGAAACGTGTTGAACAACACTTTTAACTGCAGGCGTATTTTTGTGGAACAACCATAGGTATATATATATATAGGTACTCACCAAAAAAAAAAAATAAAAGAAATTATTCCCTCTGGTATAGAGGTGTGATTTTAAGTCTGAAGTTGTCACACTTAATGAAACATGAGGATGAACAAGTATGCAAACTGGAAAATGTATTTATTTTAAATTATATTACCAACAAAAAGAATAGTCCTTTTCATTAGAAGCTCGTTGTGTTATTTTAACAACAAAATGGAAATAGTTTTGTGTACATAAAGATAAAATTTTTTAACTTTCTTTTTGTACATATTATAATACCATAAGGCTCATAAGAAAGAAAGATTGATTCGATAACTAATTTTCGAATTTCAGAAAAGACCAATAGACTCATGTGGAGCCCCATAAAGATATGTAAGAACAATTTACCAAGAAATACTTATCCATTCAAAATACAAAATTTTTAGTTAATTAAAAAAAAAAAAAAACTAATTTCTACAACCAAGTAAGTTTCAGTTTTTTGTCTGCTCTATACTTTTTTAATATAATTTTCACACACATATATTAATCTTTCTGTAGAAAACAAAATATCCTATTATTATCATCGTAACAGTATATTTTTACAACCATGTATGAAGCTTCAAAAAAGGCTTAAATTTAGTATTTTGAAAAATTCTCATTTTTGTGGATCTGGTAGGAAATATAAATTAGCTCAGTTGGAAATTTGAAATCTATTATTTAAAAAAAAAAAAAAAAAAAAAAAATGCAATAGCTTCCAATTTGTTTTTTTTTTTTTTCCTGTCCTGTCCTTTCAAATGTAGTCTAAATGGGTGGATTTTCATTAAACTTGGTACCACGATGCGATTTTTCATTTTTTTTTAAGACCAAAAATAACGGTACCTCTTGTACAATTTGTATTACCTAATTATGAAATTCTTATATTTCTCAAAAACGTGCCCACAACTTAATAACAAAATTTAGTAATTTTTTTTTAACAAAAAGTTTACCATTTTATAAAAAAAATCGGAAAATTTGTTGCAAATGGTAATAATTCAAAAACGACGTGGTCGATTTTTATTAAACTTGGTACCCAGCTGTTTTTTAACATTATCTAGCAGATTTTAAATAAAAATTATTCTTATGACTAACAATAACCTCCCATACGAGTGTTGAAAAACCGGCAAGGAAAATTTCATTATCCTCAAAAACGGCTCCTACGATTTTGATTAAAATATTTATATGAACTAATATTAGAATGATCTGCTAAATTACTGGAAAAAAAATTATCTATCGTTTAAAAAATCTATCTCTCATAGACCCATTTTTCTGGTTTGCAGCTATCTCATTATCTGTTGAACCGATTTTAATGAAATATTTTACACAAGAGGTTCTAATAAATTTGAATAATATTGCATTTATCAAAATTTTCAAAAAACCAAATTTTGGATTAAAAATTGATTGTTCCAAAATATGTTGATGATTTTTTTTTTTTTAAATTCGGATTAATAAATACAAAAAAATGTTTTTAAAATGTATATATAATTTTTTTTAGAAAACCGCTCCAACGATTTTTTGAATCTTTCTGTAAGAAATCAGACGGTGTACATCGCGTTGCTGTCAAATTTCAAAAGTTATTTAATCAACTTATTTCGAATTATATTGATTTTTTAACAATTAATATCTTTTAATATAAGTTCTATGCTTATGTGCAACAATAACTAACTAACTAATTTATTTCTTTTAAAATCGGATGAATAGATCTATTTAGACGCACATAAGAGCAAGTCCGCGCATTTTCTTTTTTTCAATTCAAAATATTTCAAAACGTATCTAAATTTGCAATACAATAAAACAACATTTTTGCGAACGACCGACGACGATGGCATTACTACATTCCGTTTAGCTCAGTTAAATTATGGCAAAGTAAATGTCAAAACAGCAAACTCCACAAACAAAACTCTAGGTATACCTACCTATACATATTGTCATCCACAGTAACTTCAAAAACCCTTCTGTTGAAACAATCTACGCTAGGTATAGCTTCGAGTAGGTTACCTTAAGCTAAATATTTCGTTCGCATTCGCGTCCAGTTATTAATATCTCCAAAAACTTGCATTGTGTAGGTATACAAAGTTAAATCCTTGGAAGAGAAAACACTCGCAGTTATTTGAGCGAATTTTTGCATAAATCTTAGCTCAGGGCCTCTTGCGAATGGTCTACGTATAGCTAAATGGCTTCGCTATCGCAACTACTACGTTCTGATTCGAATATTTGATTTATGGTTTAATGTGTATAGTTTATGTCCAGCAGTGGTGTAAGGACAAACACGCCTTTCAGCCAATATTTACCCCGTTTAGTCCTGCCTGACTGCGGTATGTTGTGCGGTATGGTGTGGCAGAAAAGGTAACTTATGTATATACGTTCAATGTTTGTTGCGAGGGACTTTACGCTAAAATTTCGACTCTTGATGTTAACTCTGGTTATGGGTTTACTCGTATATACATATTCCGTTTATTTTAAGCTTACTTGTACCTCTATACGTTTGTTGCCTTGGGCGGAAGTGAACACCGATGATGTCGTATCCGGCGAACGGTATATATAGTAAAGTGGTACCTAATGTGTGTGTTCTATATTGATTTTCTATATTGATATATGCCGCGAACTTTGATAACTATGCCAAAGTGCAGGTATAATGTTAAGAATCATGATGTTACGGCATCAGCATTGGAGCTGAGCGAATTTACCCCATGAGAGATTTTGTGTGGTGCAAAGTGTATGGGTTTACGATGCAGCTTTATTTTTATTTTTATATACATAAGTAAGAGCTTTTGCTTTCACAAGATTAAATTTTTGTATTTTAGGTCCTCAATGAGAAAATCGTTTTTAAACTGCTTTACTGCTAAATGAATTATACTTACTGCTATTTTCAGAAAATTTGGTAAACAGCTTTTAAAAGCTGTTGCATATAGGAATATAGTATTACAGCTGATTTGGTTACTATTATTTATTAGTTGAACCAACCAACGCAACGGCTTCTTCCACCTTTGAGATCATCATTTTGAAAAATTAAATAGTTTTCAAAAAACCTTGTAACCTCAGCCTAGCATAACTCGACACCACGTAATCCGATTTGCATGGGGATTTTTTGTTGGATTCGTATTGAACCAGGTAAAGATACTACAGAGCCAAAAATTGGAAATTTCTACAGAAAAATTAAGAAAATTATCAAAATACGAAATTGCATACTTTTAGGGGTGGATGGTAGCGATAACTGAAAATTCCATTTTGTATGTATTGTAACTAGTGTCCGACCGAAGGTCGATTTTCAGCCGAAGCCGAAGCCGAAGCCGAAGCCGAATTATTAGGCTGAAAGAAAACCTTCGGCCGATGCCGAAGCCTAAGGTTGAAAAAAGTCAAGAATTCTCTTTTCCAATTGGATAAAAATATTATTTTTATTAAAATTTATTGCTTAAAAAACATAAGACAAATAAAATAAAAATAACTTATAACTAATTAGTAATTATAAAGAAAAAAGAAATATATAATTCATTTTTAGTAATAATTTTTATGATGGCACACATGTGTTTTGAAATTTTTGAATACCTACCGAAGAAAAGATTGCAATCTTTTCTTCGTTATTCAAAAATTTCAAAAATTGAAATTTTTTCCGGCGCCTAGTACGATGCTCGATATAATAAACAGATTCTTCGGCTTCGGCCAAAACTTCGGCCTAAAATGCCGAAGCCGAAGGTTTGGCCGAATGTTGTTTTTTTGGCCGAATTCGGCCGAAGCCCAAGGCCGAAGCCGAAGCTTCGGTCGGACACTAATTGTAACGTTTACTCATGGTTCGTAATAAAACTTATTTCCTTTATTTATTAACTTTCACTTAATAATTTTTTTAATCACCACTCTTAGTTGTATGCAATTTAAAATCACTACTTTTAAACAACAAACTTTATGCAATCACTTTTAAAAATAAACTGTCTCCACTCGCTCTTGCACATCGCTTTTTATAGCGAGTTGAATGGTTCTACACTCTTCTTGAATGTTCTGGTCTATGCTTCTAGTACTTTCATTTCCTTCCTGGAATTATACCACTTGTGTTAGCTTAGACATGACCCTTGCGGGTATGACGTTTTAAGTCTCCACTTGATATTTGGATGGTTATTTATAAGATCATACCTTTAGGCGGTCTGTATAGGCGTTGAATAAGTCATTAATTTCAAAAATAGTTAAATTATAATTAAATCGTTACAGTATATACAAATTATTTGAAGGGAATTACAATCCGTTAATTTTTACCCTCACGTAAATGGGATGGCATGGCGTTATGCTCTGAGACTGCTACATTTATTGAAGCGTGCCAACTAAGTTTACTATAAAGGTTTGTTTGAAGTAGGGGGTTTGATGTTTAATGTTTAAAATGTATAAATTGATGAACAATCAATTCGTGTGAACCCTGGCGATTTTCAACGAAGCTGAAAATTGAAAATTTTGAAGAACGAAAATTCGGAAAATCGAGAAAACCTGAAATTGCATACTTTCAGGGATGAATGATGGCGATATTTGAAAACTATATTTTTTATAGGAAACAGAAATTCACCCATATTGCGAAGTTCAACTATCAACCAATTGTCGGTTGATAGAATTTATCAACTCAATTAAAAACCGGTATTGTGAAAATGTATTGATAAAATATTGTGCTATTGTGAATTCCTTCAAAATATTTGTCTGACAGATGTTTGTTTTTTTTTAGGAACGTACAAAGAAAATCATTTATCAGCAAATGGATACAATTAAAAACAAAATTATGTTGACGTAAAAGGAAATAAAATAAAAACAAAATACAAAATGACTTCAACTAAACTTTTTTTTGATGAAGATGAGGAGTTGAATGATCCTGCTATCGTTGAAATGGGAATTGGAAAGCCAAATGTTGTTGAGACCTTTGGAAATAAAAAATATTAAAAATTTTATCACTTATTTAATTATTCGAAACTCACATTTTTAAGTTATTTTTCTAACCAGCACGAACTCATCAAATTTACGATTGAAAGAAAAATTGACAGATGATGACAATAAAATCGATGAAAATTATAGTTCACAATACCGACACAATAAATTATTTAAAAAAAAAATCACAATGGATCAACAATATTGACAGTTGACAGTCACAATAACATTTAATAAAATTGATTGATAAATGTCAATTATTAATTATTAGTTGATCTTCGCAATAAGGGTCATTATTGATTCTAAGGAATGACAAACTCTACGGGATTGACAATCGGCTAATTTTATCCCTCACTGGGATCGCCAACAGGGGGCATTATGCTCTCAGACTGCTACATTTACTGAAGAGTGGTCATCAAATTAATTGTAAAGGTTTGTTTAAAGTAGGAGGCTTTGATTTTTACTTTTTAAAATGCTTAAGTGGATACAAAATTACTAGCAAAGCCGGGCCGGACCAGCTTTTGATTTTTGCATACAAAATTAATAACTTAAAACTTACTTTAAATTAAAATAAATTAAATCTATTACATCCGAAATAGATATGAAATTCTGTAAGCTTCCATTCTAATATAATTATACATCAAACAATCTCTTGAATTTTCGCTTCATTTAAATATTCTGGCAACTTCAAAGTATATTAATGATTTGTTTAGTTACGCGTCATGAAGCTGCTTGACGTTTAAAACTTGAAACATTTCGAAATCCCCAAAATGGAATTTATATACAGACCTCACCCTCACCCTCATACTGCATTTTGCCTCTTAAGTTTTTGAACATAATACTACTTGTCAGCCAACAGAAGCGTCAGACTATAATTGACGCAACATATGATGCTAACGATTGTGTTGATGATAATGGCGTCATCCATTTGGAAAATATTCCATCCATGGTTTATGGCTTCTATCATCACTTTGGATTTATGCGAAACATCCTCGGTCCAGATTATGTATTCAAATTATGTCAGGCACCATGCAAAGGCAGGTTTAGAATGCATCATAATGTGTGCATGATTATACATGGAAGAAGAGTGGTAGTGGTAAGTAGGTACAGAGCCTGGTGTGTGATGTGATTTTACCAAGAAGAGTGAAGAGGTGCTCAGCTAATGCGCAAAACAAAGTCGATAAAGCTTCTGGAATCTAACCCCACGTGGCCACGTATGATTTTCATCTAATAAACCATTTATCGAATTTTTGAACACAATTTAAAAACAAAAAAATGGCGCCCAATAATCCCCCAGTTAAATTATCTCCCATATACGTTGACGGCTCAATGCCATGTCTGCGATGGTGAAAGGTAAACAGCTCACGGTGGTGGTGCTCAGACGAAAGTATTTAAGAGGAACAAGGGGCCTTTAAAATTGTCTTATATTTTTAATCCATTGATAGTGGTAGTGGGTACGTAGACTTCACTAAAACCTTGGGGTAATGGTGAGAGGTTCTTAAAACTCACCATTTGAATTAAGGGTTTCTCGTCACTCTTGAAAGAGGACATTTCTATTACATTTTTATTTTAGTGAAAGTTGAAGAAAAAAAAGAAATAAAGTGAAAGAGGAAGGAAAAGTATATTAATTCGTGGCTGCTGTATCCACCTGGAGAGGATCACCCTATAGCTATATGGAGAATCCTTTTGCAAATGATGTAATTATTTCATTTCTTGTGTAAGTCTAGCCAGCAATTACCGCCATGGAAATATTTTCATTTACAACCATCATTGGACAAGCTTGAGTGGTTTGCGGCTGAGGTGGTGAGTGTCGGTGGGTGCTGTGCGTTGCGTTGATGGTAGTTGTGTTCCGGCAGCTTCTTTATAATTTACATATATATATGTATATATAAAGCTTGAATGTTTTACCATGATGGCTGTGAAGTTTCTGTCATGTCACGTGGTTTGAATGGTGTTTCACTTTGAGTGAGATGCAAGCGAAACGAAATAATAGTATATATACGAAGGCGGTATTGACCTAGGAAGGATGTTGTATACAAATGAGGAGAATAAGTCCTTAAAAAGAAACAAGCTAATGGCGTAGACGTGATTTGAATGGCAAAGAATTTTGTCTAAAAAGCAAGATAATTTTTCGCTCGAAAATGAAAAACGTGTGGGCACGACTTAAGCAAAATTTATTTTTTTTTTCTATTTTTCGCTTCTGAATGATGGCACATCTGATGAGTGAGTGAGGCTGACTGCGACGACGGGACGGCGAGATGTGATGACGAGGAGGAAATTTTTTATTATTTAAATTTTACTATAGAAATAATTAGGGTGGTTCTTATTTGAATGAGTTTTTTTTTTCGAAAAATTAGTTGAATATGTTGCAAGAAAATATTTAGGCTTTTAAAATTGTATGTATTTATAATTCTTTAGGATTTTTGGATAACCTACGTATAGTCCCCCAAAAACCAAAATCTCAATCGGATGAAATCTCCAAAAATATAATCCAACAAATTCTATTGGGTTTATTGGGTCTTTCGAAAAGCAGTAATCCCAAAGAGAAAACCCCAAAGCCAAAATCCCCAAAAAAAAAAACATTTAATTTTGAAAGTTTTAAGGTTATTATACCTCGTTTTATTACGGATCTGCACTGGATCGGAGTTATATTTTTTTTATTTTATTTAATAATATGTTGGGAATTATTTGGGATTTCTGAATATTTGGAGATTTAAACACGAGAAAATACGTATGGGGGATTTTGTACATATGGCGACTTTCCCCTTGGGGATTTTGTCTTGATGGACTCAATCTATTTGGGATTTCGGCCGATTGAGATTTTGGTTTTTAGGGATTACGTTAGTAATGTTTGTCAAAAAGTAATAATCCGAAATAGAAAATCTTTAAAGCCAAAATCCCCAAATAAAAACCAGTTAAAAACAAAATTCCCAAGATAAAATCCCAAAAAAACAGAATCTCGCGATTTTATTGCTTGTTTCACTACTTGAAAATCTTCTTTTTGGGAATTTTTTTTCTTGGGGATTCTGTGTTCAAGAGATTTTATCTTAAGGATTTTGTCTTAACCTGGTTTAAGCTGGGGGATTTTGGCTTTAGGGATTTTATTTTGGGATTATGGCTTTTTAGTAAATATCTCTAACTCGCAGATATTATATTGTATCTCCTAAATGACTTTCCTGATTTTTGTTTTAATGATTAAATATAAAGGTTTAAATTAAATAATATTCAGGTTATTACACTTATCTTCAAATAAGACCTTTTAGAGCATGTACCGAATTTCGCATTTAAAAAGGACCAGAAAGACTTAAAAATTAAAACTTGAAAAAAAATATATATTTTTTTTTAATTAATTCAAGCCAATAAAGCGTCTCGAATTGTTTTTTTTTTTTTAATTGGGGACCACCCTAATTTGATGTAGAAGAACCAGACGAAAACTTTGTTTTTGTTTAATTTTGCATGTTATAAGAATTTTTTTTCTTAAAAGTTAGTTCCAAAAGTAATTTATAAGTCTTAAGTTGAATAAAAGTATTTGAATATTGTTGTATACATGACGTGTTGATTGGTAGGTATTTAGATTTACCCTTTTCTTATGAATTGTTTTTTTTGTTAGAATTTAAAACTCTAACTCATAATATCAAATGTTTATACCACTCGTGAATTTTATATTTTATTTAATTTTTGTCACGATCAAATTATTTACAAACAGCAAACAAAAAAAAAACTGAACATTTTAAAATCTAAGTATAACATTAACGAATTAGCCGGAGAGAAAAGTTAAAAAATTAAGCTTCTTTTTCTTTTTCTTTTTCTTTTTCTGTTTTTTTTTTTTTTTTTTTTTTTTTTTTTTTTTTTTGGCGAATACCTTACATAAGCTAATTCTCATAAAAACACTTGTATTTAATAGAGCTGTCAGTTATATAAATACGTCGATACAATGTATTCAAAAGTTTATTTTATGTGTGGTTTCTTTTAATCTTTAGCTTAATGTATACATACATAATACGAAGGTATTTTTTCATACAGTATAGAACTTTATTTTAATGAACTAAACAATAAACATCCTTTTAAGTTCCTTTTTCATTTTGAACAAAATCGTTTATATTTTTATTTAAATGTTTTTTTTTTTTTCGAAGCAAAAAAAATACAAGAAAATACTAAAAATAGTTGAAAAACTATTTTGAGAAGAAACACCGAATTCGAAGCCAGGTTAATTTTATCCTACACACAATGAAGTAATCCAAAAACTGATTAGGTTTGTAAAAACATTGAAATTACATTTTTTAAGCAACAAAATTGCAAAATACAATTGTTAAAAATTGTGTTAACATTTTTTTTTTTTTGCTTCGAATATCTCGAACACAAACAATGCTATCGACTCTAGAATAATTTTATTTTACTCACAATGCAGTAACTAAAAATTGATGGGGTTTGTAAAAAAATTCAATTGACAGTTTTTTTTTTTTAAACAAAAAATCTGCCAAGAATATTACTAAAATAGTTGAAAAAATAGAACACGCCACAACTTTGGAGTTCACTTGAACGCATATTGAACACCGGATAAGGTCTTTTATGATTTTGAATTTACATCTTCAAAATTAGTTGTTGGCTTCTTAAGATTTTGTGGTTTATTCGTTGAGTAATACGAACATTCAAAGTTACTCCTTCCATTGCCAACTTTTTGACACCATCGAAGTTTGGTTTCAAATGTTTTTTGATACTTGCCATGTTTTGCATGCAGTGTTTGGTTAGAACTTTGGGAGCACTTTCTTTGATCAAGTTACAGTGTACAGGGTGTCCGCCAGGAAGGTATACTACTTTGTTTTGCCGCCATTTTGGTAAACTAGACTAGTTGACTAATTGACAGTTCATATTTGGCAGTCGTGAAGTAGACACGTGGTAAATTTATCATGGAAAAATATTCGATAAACCAACGTGTTTTGATCGTTAAAACATTTTATCAAAATCAATCATCGATTACTGTGACGATGAGAAAGTTACGTGAAATTTTTGGGAGAAACAACGTGCCAACAAAACGCACTATTTATCGTGTAGTGAATGATTTTGAAGAAAGAGGGTCCATATAGGTGATAGGCCCAAGCATGGACCACAACGTACTGCAAGATCGGCTGAAAACATTATTGCTGCTCAAGGAAGTGTTCAAAACAATCCATCAACCTCAATTCGACGCCGTGCTCAGGAGCTTGGTTTTCAAAGAACAACTTTGGCCACAATTTTGCACAAGGATTTGCATTTGTTTCCATTTAAGATTCAGTTGACACAAGAGCTTCTTCCACAAGACCATTAACGCCGCCGTACATATGCCGATAGGATGTTACAGCTAGCCCATGACAACCCCGATTTTCATGAAAAATCATAACGAATGACGAGGCACATTTTCATTTGAATGGATATGTAAGTAAACAGAATTGTCAGTTCTGCGCAATGGAAAACCTTCAAATTATTCATCACACCTTTGCTGTTACAGTTAAAAGTTACAGTCTGGTGTGCAATTTGAAATACCGCTTTTTCGAAGAAATCGAAAAAGTGACCGCATCTTAACCGTTAGTGTTTCTGCCATTGATGACACTTCAGTCTAGATAAAAAAAAAAAAAAACAAACAACCCGTAGACTTAATAACCTGTTAAAAATAATTAACAACAATCAAGAAGGGTTCCATATAAAAAAAATAACACACTGTGGCGTATACGTATTTTTTTTTTATTTTTCACAAATTTGTTATTTTCTTAGTTTCATAGAAGTAATTAGACTTGGAATTGACAAGAACACCTGTAAAAATAAATATCGCAGTGTACCACAAACCCACCAGTACAAAACGAGTGATTACTAGTGATTCTCATTGTCCCATTCAACACAAATATGCTTCGTTTCATTCTATGGTGCATCGGCTTGTTAATCTTCCACTTTCATTAGCAAACTATAAAAAAGAATATGATTATATAGTTGAAGTGGCTAGTTTAAATGGTTATTCGAAGACTCTTTCGTTAAAAAACACGCGAAAAAAATGTCTCAAAATAAAAATACAACATTATTTAGACAAAATAATTTAGAAGTCATAAATGAAATAAAAAGAGAAGTCTTCAATTATGTTCCGGAAATAATGAACAAATTAAAAAACCGTTTAAAACAGCACAATATTTTGCCGCTTTTTTTTTTCAAATAATCAAAAACTTAAAAATATTTTTGCATCTACGAAAGATAAAGTCGATGATGAACAAAAATCTGGCATATATGCTATTGAATGTGTGTGTGTGTAAACGACGTTACATAGGCCAAACTAAACGCAGTATAAAAGTGAGATATAAAGACAAAGAGCATTGTTATTGTGCAAAAAAGAACAAATTAAAACAATCAGCCTTTGCGGATCGCATTATAACTGAAGGTCATGGTGAACAATGTTCTCTGAACACCCATTTACACTCAACGAATTTAAATCGAGCCGAAGGAAGGCAGAAAAAACGTCCTTCTTCTACGAAGACTAAAATTGAACTCGTTTATTTTTCTTAATTATTTACAAATCTTATACCTAGCTTACAACTACATTTACATTTCTTATCTCTAGTTTCCTATAATACTAAACTAACATTAGGGTTGTAAAGTGGATAACGACGATGCGACGCATCCTTTGTTCATAAAACATAATGTTCACAGATGTACATACATATGTCATAAAATAACACCATAAACTGTTTCTATGAAAAAGGTCATCGCGGCACAGCGTCGCCGTCCACTTTTATCTTAAACTATATTTACAATACATTCCTACTGTCCAAATATAATATATAAATATATAAAGATAACTTAACACATGGAATTGGGAAGAAAGAGCATAGCATTACTTTGATTAAACATGTAAACAAATGCAACAGACTTGATGCTTATGAAAGTTATTATATTGAAAAAGAAAACAATAACTTGAATGCAGAAGAAGGCGAGATTAGAACACCGCTGTTCTCTTTGGTATAGCTCATGTCCGTTACTTTGCACACCCACTCTTCGATGCTAACAAAATAATATGATGCAGATTGTACAATCGAGTTAGTGCTGATGATGAACGCCAAAGAAGCGTTTGAAATACATTTGCGTTTAATGTAAGTCTTTTTTTTGTTGTAATTGACTTCGTTTTTATTTTGTGTGAAAGAATAAGGTGTTATGTTCAAATAAGGTGTTTTATTTATTTATTCACTTTTTCTTAATGTCATATGTTTCCACGACATTCGGTATGAATATGTCTATTTTGACAAAAGATATTGAAGTAATTTCTCTTACAAATGTTAATGAAATAATTTTTGAACCCCATCTTGTAGGACAATCACTTCCGCCATCCATATAAATCTATGATTTTTTTTCAATCAACCGATTTCTTATCCCCTTTCAGCACTACTATCCATAATCCACATATAAAATTTCCATTTTATCAATACAACGGTTTAGGAGTAACTAACTGTGAGTTCGGAAGAAAAGGACATTTTTAGTTCGAAGCAATATGTAACTCCTAAAAAAAAACTATCCGCTGGAAAAACACAAGTCTCTCGCTTAATGTATGCAACTTTCTAGATTAACAACCGTTTAACAGTTTTTACCTAGACCTGCCATAGAAATGATCAATTAAAAAAAAACTTGAGTATATAAACAAAATCTCCATAAATTCTGCGATAAACGGATGTGTGTTGTGCCATTACAAAACTTAATTAAATAACCTTTCACTAACTCAAGCTATTTCTTGTAGGTTCAAGCATAAAGACAGATTAAATTGCGCACCAAGGACGAGCATATCTATTTTTCTCAAAATAAAATTAAATTGAAAAACCAACAAAAAGGACAACAACTGCATGTTCTTTATAAGATATACGAGTACATACATATATGGATATTTCAAAAGGTTTGACTAAAATTTTAATTTTCTCCAACCATCTTGTCACATATATCATGTCATTCCAAAAATAATAACAATTAATTATTCCTCTTCTTTATACATATAGAAGATATGTATGTATAAAAGAGGCATTTTCCTTACATCAAGGATAACAAGACGAGTCGAGAATATAAGTGTATATGTCCCTCCCCAAATATAGCTAATGGCAACACATACTCCTTAGTCCTTGTGACATATTATAGTGTGATATCAACTCGTTGTACTTCATCTCTCCTTATAATAATAGCAGACATATCCTTATTTTGCGCTTGTAGATAAGAAAACGCATAAATTTATCTAAACGTGCTGCCCATAATTTTTGCCAAAGTACAATGGTTTCTTTAGCCACTCACCACAACTGCTGCTGCCTATATATGGTGCTGCCATTATATGGAAGACTTATGCAAAAGGAGCAATAGGTCTGACCATTTTTTTTTTATTTTTTTTATTTTTTTGAGAAGGAAACAGGAGCATGTCCTGACATCGACCTCGTGCGCTTCAAAAGAAGTGACGATATTCCCAGTTCAAATTCTGGGTGACTGCATTGTGCTGCTGCTGGCTCAGTATAAAGGATATAAACATTCATGAGCTGCTGCGTTGCTATGGTTGGTCGTTGTCATTGTCATTTGGTTGCCTTTGCCGTTGGGAATTCTTGAAAGAGATAAATGTTATTATTTTTTTTTTCTAGAAGGCCAGTAGCATGGCATGCGGAGCGCGGATGTGTATACCTACAATTTTTTTCTTTTCTTGAAGATGAAAATAATATTAAAAAATAAATTCTCTCAGGGACAAAAACACGCTCTCCTTTTTTAAGAAAATATATAGCAACATACCTACTCTTGATTAGTGTCTTTCTTTCTTATATAGAGATGCTTCCACTTGAGTGCTTGTAGCTGTTGCTGTGGTTGCCCTTTTGACTTGGTGCGTTGCAACCATCTTCGGCGACACATAGGACAGCAAAGTTTACTCGCAAAAAAAAAAAAAAAAAAAAAATAACACTACAGGTCGAGTCAATCTTAGAAAAAGGTAAAAAGGAATTTGGATGGTTGTTTTTTAAAAACATTTTTAATTTGTCGAATGGCTATCTATTCAAGTTGAAAATCATATGTCGTCTTTAAGAAAAACATCTTATTAGCTGTTTGAAAAAGAAAAACAATACAAACTTTGTAAAGAGAAAAGGTAGGTGTACTGATGATAAGACTGAATTTTTCGTCCC
This sequence comes from Epistrophe eligans, assembly GCA_951394125.1. Classification (NCBI taxonomy): domain Eukaryota; kingdom Metazoa; phylum Arthropoda; class Insecta; order Diptera; family Syrphidae; genus Epistrophe; species Epistrophe eligans. Next base: position 91,219,573 of record OX596029.1, read on the forward strand.
CCAGAAAATCATAGGAGCCGTTTTCGATTAAAATTAGATTTTCCTTTAAAAAATATTAAATAGATTCCGGTGTAATATGAATTATTTTGTATTTAAAATTTTTATTTTTAAAACAATCGTCTAAACGATCTTGTCTAATTGGTCTAAACTCCTAGTAAAATGATGTTTTTTTTAGCATCAACATAAACGTTTGGCGTGTGGTTACAAGAATTTCATATTAAAGTGAACATAAATCGACAATTTTTCATTGAGAATGGAGAAGATACAAAGAAAATATTTAATTGGTCTAAACTCTTAACATAAGATGAATTTTTGTCAGAAGTTGCATATGAAAGTCATGGAATAGCTGTAAAAATGCACGTCAAAGTGAATGGGAATGAACAATCTTTCAATTAGAATTAAGGAGATATGACAAGAATATCTAATTGGTATAAACTCCTAACAAAATATGAGCACTTGCCAGAAGAGCATAGTTCATTGCCCTTCGTGACAGAAAAGCCGTAGACACGTACAAAATATGCAAGTTTAAGGAAACACAAGAATAGATAATTTTTAAATGAGAATTTAGAAGATATGACAAAAATATCTAATTAGTCTAAACCTCTAACAAAATATGATTTTTTGTCAGGAGCGCTTAGTTAATTGCCCGTAGCACTTGATCTTTATAGACAAGCTCAAAAACTGAATGTCAAAGTTAACGGGAATATGACAAGAATATATAATTGGTCTAAATTTCAAACAAAACATGATTTTTTGTCAGGATCGCTTAGTTAACTGCGCGTAGCACATCTTTATAGACAAACTCGAAAAATGAATGTCGAAGTCAACGGAAATATGACAAGAATATCTAATTGGTCTAAACTCTTTATAAAATATGAGTTTTTATCAGAAACCCATATTGATGTGGTGGTAGCGATATCAACGTTGTAAGGACGCACACAAAATTCATGTTAAATAAGAAGGAGTAGATATGACGAAAATATCTAATTGGTCTAAACTCCTTAAAAAAATTATTTTTAGCTGATACAGCCACAGTCAATAACTAACAATAACCAATAATTAACAATAAAATAATAACAGTGGAATTTCTTCGATTCTGATATATGGGCTTAATTTTTTCTTCTCAGGATTACAATATTTAAATCAATTTTTTTTATTTGCCACCACCAGCTCCCTAACTACATATCTATCTATGGGTTGTATTTCGGAATGGCTAACGTATTTAACCTGCCTGTGATTCTAATATAGCCAACAACTTTAAGAAAAATCAACTAAGTTTTTTTCGAAATGACAATTTTTGTGGACTAAAGGCCGTTAAAAGCTATTTTCAATCAATAATTTAACAAGTCCAATTATAATAGTACTAAGTCTACTAAGTCTCCTACGTAGCTGATTTATTTCAGTAGTATATAGATTTTCATCATTAAAAAAAAACATTCTGATATTCAATTCAAAAGTACATATTTTATTTGATTTCTGAACAATCTTTACCTTCTGCTGGATAGCAGAATAATATTATATTATTATAATATAAGCAAAAAAAAAAAGAAGATAATGATGCTCTGTGTTCTTAATTTGCATACAAAATTAATTTTTTATTCCTACCACATAAATGCTAAAAACTTAATTCATATTTAAAGTGAATTTTCTACCAAAAAATAGTGAAACCATATAAATCTCCAGTAAATTTGGTTTGCCGAAGCTTAAATTTCTTTTCGGTTTTCAAGAACTGGCAATTTAAAATAAAATATAAAAATATTTAACATGTACGTACAAATATTTTTTTTTGGAAATAAAGAATCGTATTTTTGTTCAAAACCACAATCTGGTATTTTGCCATGTTAATATATTTAATACTTTTTTTTTCTCATTGAATACTCAAATTCATAGGACGATAAAAAAAAAACAATGAAACCAAAAACAACAGTTATTTTTGCTACATAAACCTACCACAACAATTTATTTATTCCATTTCGTTTGTGGCGAACAACAATGCAATTCTGAATTCAAATAAAACATATGTATATGGCTTATTCGTCTACAGGACTTTCTCCTCTCTTCACATCAGACAAAATGTCTCTAGGTATATGTATGTAAATATATTTACAATTTATTGTTTAAAGTTAAACAAAAAAAAAATATAATATATACACATATCTACATAATTGTCGTATATATTTGAATATAAATGTAGACCAAGCCGAGAATTATTGACAAGCAGTGCGAATGACATAATTATTGATTGAATGACGCAGTTGTTAAATTAACAAAACCTTTGCAGCGGGGATACCATAAATGCAAAGGATACGTAAATCTCCATCCATTCTCTCTTATTCCCTCTATATCACTCTAACTATAACAGGAGCGTCCAGCATCATTGGACGACCAGAATCATTCTGCCATATTACAATCACAGCCAGCACAAATGCATTGGCCATTCCGAAATACAACTTATAAGTAGATAGTTAAGGAGCTGGTGGCAAATAAGAAAAATAATTTAGCTATTGTAGTTCTGAGAAGACGAAAATAAGGCCCATTTAATATGTGGCTCGAATAAACTCACTGTTATTATAATTTTATTAATATGAATTGATTTGGAAAAATGTAGATTGACTACGGCTCCATTGGCAGAGGGAGGCAACTAAAATTAATTTTTTGTAAGGAGTCTAGACCAATTAGATACTTTCTCCGTATCTTCTCCATTCTCATTTAACATACATTTTTTGTGCGTACTTACAACGTTAATATCGCTACCGTTAACTCGTTATGTGTTTCTGAAAAAAACTCATAGGATTTTAGACCAATTAGATATTTTCGTCGTATCTACTCCATTTTTAATTTATATGAATTTTTTTGTGAGTCCTTACAACGTTGATATCGCTACCATAACCTCACTATGCGCATGTGATAAAAACTCAAATTTTATTTGGAGTTTAGACCAATTGGATATTCTTGTCGTATATCCTCCATTTATATTCCCGTTGACTTCGACATTAATTGTGTGAGCTTGTCTATAAAGATCAAGTGCTGCAGGTAATTAACTAAGCGCTCCTAACAAAAAATCATATTTTGTTAGAAGTTTATACCAATTAGATATTTTTGTCATATCTCCTCAATTTAGTTGGAAAATTGTTCATTACCGTTCACTTTGACATGCATTTTTACAACTATTCTATGACTTACATGTGCTACGGGCAATTAAGTATGCGCTCCTGACAAATATCATATTTTGTTAGAAGTTTAGACCAATTAGATATTTTTATCATATCTTCTAAATCTTAATTGAAAAAGTTGCTATTCGCGTTTAGTTAAACATGAATTTCTTGTTCGTGTCTACGATTTTTATGTCTCTAAGATGTACAGCTGTACTATGCACTCCTGGCAAAAACTCATATTTTGTTAGGAATTTAGACCAATTAGATATTTTCGTTGCATCTCCTTCATTCTAATTAAAAATTGTAGAATCGTGTATTCTTTACTTTTCCATGAATTAGGTTGGTGTCTACGACGCGTTGTAGACGTTCATGTCGCTTATTTCAATATGTGCTCCTTATTGGTATAAACAAAACTGAGCTTAATTTTAAAGTGTATACATATTAAAAAATTTATACGAAAAATTATTATTTTAGGTATCAACGTATGAAAAAAAAAAAAGAAAATTTGACATTTTGTTATTTTTTCATTGATTGGTATAAACTGAGATTTAGCAGATTGCATTTATAGAATTTAGACCACTTTGTTCTTTTCAGCACATATACGCATACTGCGATTGTTTGCGTCTTATGTGAAGCTTATGTACATTAAGCTCATACGTTTGTGTTAATGCGAGTGCGAAGAGGGCCATGCTATGTAATTCTATTCCTATATCTACACATGATTTGTATAAAATTGCATAGATAACAGAAATAGTATAAATAAAATACTGCCACCAGCTGCCTAAGTACATATTTTAACAACGATTTATGTTATCCTCAATAGTTGTTTAAATTGAATTTGGTTATTGACGATTGCTTGCTGCATTTCAATGCTTTGCAGTTGCATTTATACAGCACTGTACCAACGCTCCATCCTACACACATTTGTACAATGTATACAAAACGAATTCCCCCTATTACTGACCTGAGCCAATGCTGAACTCTGTAGTTTGTGTGTCCCTAGTATCACCTTTTTCTCTAGATACTATAGATCAGGATATGGTCAAATAATGTTTCAGTATGGCAATCCGGTTTGCATCGCCCCTAACTACGTTCATTCTCTTTATCATCAATGAAGGTGTGGAAACAACCAAACTTGTCCTTGTCCCCTTTTATAGTTTGGCTTCTACGTTCTAGCTATACGGGATGTTCTGCCCAGCCTATATGCCCATGTCCTGGTCGATTCATTGGTTGGCTGCTTGTCATCAGTGGCTGTGGTAGAACTCTCGTACAAACGACGACGCACGACGATGACGATGGCCAACATGTTAGTCTGTGGTCTCGAACAATTCATAAAAATTAATTAATGTTTGTATTTTTATACTGATGGTACTGACGGTTGACCTGAATACGAACCATCATCGTGCCACGCAGTTCCTTGTCTGCTAATACAGATTTTTAAGTGCGGTGAGTAAGGATGGGAAGTGGGGGGGGGAGTTCAAATAATCAACAAACCATTTGGTTTAGTAAACCAATTCCAATATTAGCGTTGCTGTTTTTTTTTTGTTGTCGGTAGGGTAAAGGACATAATTCTATTTGCATTAATAATGGTATTGTGGTTTTTTGATATTATTTGACAATGCGCATAACAATACCCCATTAAATGTATATTCAAAAATTGGAACACACAATAATTATAAAACTGTGTAATCTGTGTCAACTAAAAAAATTTTCAACAAATTATCTTTTTCTCTCTCTCTGTTTTTTTTTAATTTGCAAAAAATAAAGGAGTTATAGCAGAAAAGAGGTAAGGTCCTTTTTCTGATTTAAAACATGAAAATACCACTTTTTATGTTTATTGATTAATGTTTATTGAAAATATCAAATTATCTTTTTACAGCAGTCAATTTTGTGGTTTATTTATACCGCACGTGTTTGGCTAAGCAATATTTAAATATATTGAATTTCATTTTTAATGGAAATGTTAAATTAATTAATATAGTTTATGTAATTGAAATAGACAAATTAAAATTTAAAAAAGAAAATATGTTTTACAGATAGTGAAGATGCCAATGATATTGAATAAGTTGATTAACATAATTATAAATTCATAGGCATTTATGTACATATGTACATATGTCCTTCAATTTTTAGCAATTTTATATTAAATTTGTGTCTGATTAATTTTAGGAAAAATTTTAATGCACTAAGGAAAGTTGAAGTAAAGGGCATGAGTAAGGATCATCTAATTCTTAATTATCCCATAAGTGGCATTCATGGATGGCAAGTCATGGATTCGTAAAAAAAATCGAACTCGAGATTTTTATCAAAGTCGAAAAAAGTTGGTCTCGCAATTTTGTCTGTCTGTCTTTCAGTTGTAGCCTAAACGGGAGAGGATCGATTTTCTTTAAACTTGGTACCTAGCGTTTTTCAGGCATTCCCCCACTTGTTTTTTAATTTTTAAGATCAAAAATAACGGCACCTGCCCTTCATTTTTTTTAACAAATTAGAAAAATCTTATTAACATTGAAAATGTTTATAGGGTCGTTTTAATGCAAGTATGGCGTTACCAAAATGAGCAAAGATGGAGAATGAACTCTAGCGTATAGGGGGAGAAAGATTGAATTTTTGGTTGGTGTTACCAAAGAAACTACCAAAATGAATAAAATGAAGAAAAAAACACAAGTGATGAATTTCAGCCAGCGTACCTACATGTTGATCATCGCCAACGGACGAGATTCAGTGGAGGATTGTATAAAATTCGAAAAATGCTCGATTTGAGCCCACTTAGAAGCCTATAACTTTGGTTATAATCATTGGATGTTCAATATTAAGCTAGATAATTAAAGTTTAAATGACAGGCTACAAATCTGCATAAAAATCTTTGCAAAATCGTAAAAAAATTCATACTAGAAACTTGAAAAATTGTCTTTTTAGAACTATATTTCATCACGGCAAAAGAAAAAAAAAACAAACAAAATATGTATGTATGTAGGTACGTACCTACAAAAATCATATTGATAGAAGGGAGAAGACGGTGGAGTGTGTGCAATAAAAAAAAAACACGTGGCAAACAAAATTGGCTTTGCATCGGGCACAAAAATGATATACATTATGATTATGTAGGTACATATGTATGTATGTATGCATGTAGGTATGTACAATGTGCACGAACATTTGTAGTAGGTATTTTACAAATAATAAGATCGTAAAGGTTGGATTTGGTTGGTTTGTTTGGATTATAACTTCTGTTCTAATAATCGGATGTTTGAGGTTAAGGTCTTAAAATTAAGGTAAATTTTTTTTAAATAAATCTATTGTTGAGCCTAGAATATGCATAGTTTGGGTAAAACTTAACTAACTTCTAAATCAGACTTATAACTTAAGTTCTAAGGGCCAGATGCTCAAGGTTAAGGTATGTTTAGGTAAATCAGGCAAGAGGTAGAATTAACTTAGCTAAACAACTAAAATATTATAATCGAAAAAGGTTCGATTTTGTAACCTGATACATGCTGTTCTAATTATCGGATCTTTGAGAGGTCTGAAAATGAAGGTAAAATGTCAGACTAGAAAATGCTTTTGACAAAACTTAATTTACTTCTGAATCAGTTTGATTGTTTAACATAGAATATGCATAGGTACCTACTCGAACCTCATTAATAAACTTATAACTTAAGCCCTAATGGTCAGATCTTCATGGTTAAGGTCCTCAAATGCAAATAAAATTTTAGGCTTTATCTTAAAGTAGTCCATAAACTATTTAATTTGGTTGTCAACTAAATTGATGCTTGCCGCTCGGCCACACATTTCATAAACTCAGTTAAAAGAATACAGCTCCAAGTCTCAAAAACATTATTTTTGTCTAAAATAAATTACGCGACTCGATATTGTTAAATTGATTAAAAGATGAGTTCAAAATATTTTAAAATAAAATATTATAGAATAAAAACAATTAGCAGTGGGGTTGGGATTTTCATCAAATTCTTTGTAAATTTTGTCTCGATTTAAAAAAGGTTCGCCTGGACATTTAACGAAACACACGGGTTGATTCAAAAACAATCAACTGAGTCGAGAACTTAGTTGAACCGTATATTATGTATGCTTTAATCGATCTGTAATAATTCAGTTACCTTTCTGCAAATCTTAGCTAAGCAAAAATGTCAAATACCTAGATATACGTTAAGATAGATGGTATATGAGTATGATTGTGTAATTGCGAGTTAAGTTACAATTAAGACTAAGATTCACCTTATTAAAAAAATTAACAACATTAATATAACCGCCAACTGGGAAGCGACATTATTTAAATATACAGATTGGTACTTCAGACTGTGGAATGGTTTCTAAGACAGTTTTTGAAGTTTTAATGTAACAATAGTATACAAAAAAAAAAGCACAAAGATTAGACATATTTTTGTTTTATCGACGTAATACAAGTCATTTTCAATGTCCCCAAAGTTACTCTCCGCTCCAACGATTTTTAAAATTTTTTTTCTCATAAATTGAGGTTTGTGTAAGAAATCACTTGGTGTACATTGCATTGGTGTCAAATCAATTTCAGAAATTTTTTTAATAAATTTATTTCTAATTTTATTGATTTTTTTACATTTTTGCAGTCTAAACTGTAAATTCCATGCATATGTGCGAAGTGCAAGACAACACGGTGCTGTATTGTTCATATTTATGTACTACATAATGGAAGGTGTCATAAAATATATGCTCCTATAATTAATAAATTTCTTTTATCAGATGGAAAGTTCTTGAAATTATTAAGACTTTAAAACCACAATGTGATCGCACATAAAAGCATAAAAACAAACAACGAAAATGAAGCAATGGCAATGGAAGGAATCCTGTTTTCCGAAGGGCTTTGTTCTTATTTAGGAAAAGTTTTACCTCCAATTTAAAAATAGATATGTCTTAATATTAAACACTTGGTCTCAATTTTTGTGGAATTTATTTTAATTTATCACGAAAACTAGCACAAGAATTAATTTAATAAATAAACCACCTGTCACTTTTGTATAAAAATTTCATTTTCACTTGAACTGAGTACATATGTTTTTATTTGGAAAATTGTACACAAAATACTTATTCATAATATTTTACGGTACAATTTTTCTCCAACCGGCAGCGAGCTAAGACCTCAGCTATTAACAAAAAGTACATCGCACTATCTAACACATAAATATGCTCCAATATCAATATAATGATAATAAAATGTATTTTAAATCAATCAACAACAATCAACCGATCTCTTAGGAAAAATAACAAAATTGAATTAAAAAAAAAATACTCAATATACCTAGGTCCAATTGCATCACTTATTCATCCAATCATCGTTAGCGTTTCAAAAAAATATAATATCAAACATTCTACGAAACACGATCCATCAATAATTGATTTACATACATAAATCCTGTATTGGCATCTTGTCAAATTTGTCATCATCAGCGATTCATTGGTTGCTGATATATTCGTTCATATATAGAGGATACACCTACATTTAAACACAGTTGCCCCAAAAGTGTGCCATCAGAAATTTGAATACGGTTGGGTATTATCCTTGTTTTTCGCCTCCATACATTCCCACCATTTATCCATCAACCACCTCAATGTAGAATGCAATGTTATTCAATTTGGATTATTTTAATGTTGGTCCTTTTGAATAAAATAAAACTGACGACATCGTCAAAAATGCAATAACTCAATTCAGCAAATAAATTGCCTGGAATAACAATAAAATTTCCAAAAAAAAAGGATCAAATTTCAATCCCCAGCAAAATAAAACAAAACAAAACAAAACAAAACAAATATAATATAATATTTATGATTTGTATTAATAAAAAAAAAAAAATATTCCTGTACATATGCTTGTGCGTTTCTAAAAAAAAAAAGAAAAAAAAATAACTCGTGATTATGCGAGTTCATATGCATAAAGAATTGAGATTTATTTATGAAATATCCTTTCGCATAGTCGAATGATTTGAAAGTGAAAAAATCAGTTTATCCTTCCTATTCGTGATGCTAGAATATACCGCTAACGTACGAGCAAGCCACCAATGCTATCACTACCACTGTGCCACACTACCATTCACCAGGTTGACCCGCGACGACGACGACGCGACAATCCCTTTTCAAATAGAATAAATTACATCCTGTCCAAAAATCAATGAAAAGGATATTGACGAAGGACTAAAAAGCTGAACTATGGGACACTTTTTCTGTTTTTCTTATTTTATTTTCTATTTTTGTCAATTTCTAGAAAATTTCGTATCATATTGAGGATAGAGGCTCACACGTAATACATAAATAAAAAAAATCATAATATATTTATTCTAACAATTGTATGTATTTGTTGGAGAAAGGAAAATGTTTGTTTGTTACATGCGGCATAATATAGCACCCCCATGATAAAAAAGTCATATGTTTCACGTGAATGGGATTTGTTAGAAAGTTTTATTGCTTTTGTTTGTTTAATTTTTTTTGTTTCCTTGTTGAATGTTGAAATATTTATTAGAGCTTTTTTTTTTGAGTTTTAGAAACACCGAATTAACCGCTAAGTAGATATTAAAAATTTGGCACAAGTGCTAACACTGATAGAAAAATAAGGTGTTGCTAAATTTTAAACCATTTATTTTTTTACATGATTGGGTCTTAGGTACATATATTTCCTTTAATGTACGAGTATGTCCAAAGTGTACATAATATTACTGAATAATGAATAAATTTAAAATTGTATCCCAATTATAAGATGAGACCGTACTGATATTAGATCATAAAAATTTTAATCAAAATCATAGGAGTAATTTTCGAGAAAAATGAGATTTTACTTAATGGTTTTAAAGACTTGTTTAAAATCTGTTGGATAATTTTAAGAAACTTCTGGGTGCTGAGTTAAAAAAAAGTGCCATTTTTTTTGGTTATAAAAAATACTGCCGAGGTGCCCATTTAAAAATTCGAACGGACAGACAGTTAGAAATTGCAAGACCCATTTCGTCTTCGCTATCATTGGAAAGTCAAGTTTGAAGAAAATCTGTAGTTCGTTTCAGAATTAAAATCCCAAAAACTCAAAATCCCGAAAACCACCTAAAATCCCGAAAGTTCATTGCTTGACTACTAGAACCTCTTCTCTTTGGGATTTCCTGTTGGAGACTGTGTTTTTACTAGTATTTTGTATGGATATTCTGTACAGTAAAACCAGCTTAAGAAAAACGACTTGAGAGAATTTTTTTTAATGAAAAATATAAAATTTAAGTGAAAATATGTTTCGGGTAAGCGGGTTTTTCACTTAATCGAATTTTGCCTAAGCGGAGTGTTTTATAGGTAATTGGTCGAAAAATGCTCGGGGATGAAAAAAGTAATTGAGATAAACGGGCTTTTCTCTTAAGCGGGTTTCTCTTAAGCGGGTTTTTCTCTTAAGCGGGTTTCTCTTAAGCGGATCTCTCTTAAGCGGGTTTTACTATATTTGGATTTATGGCAAAAAATCAATAACCGATTAACATTTAAAGGGTAAGTGATGTTTTACTAAAAATTCATAATCCCAAAATGAAAATCCCCAAAGCCAAATTCCCTAAACTAAACCCAGTTAAAGACAAAATCGCAAAGATAAGATCTCTTGAAGATAAAATCCTTAAGCCCAAACAGAAGATATGCATTAGTAAATTAAGCAATAAAACCGCGTGATCATCTACATAGATTTCTATAATGAAATAAAATCAAAGGAAAAATAAGACAAATCAGGGTTTTCGGGACTTTGAATTTTCGGGATTTTGGATATTTGGGCTTTCTGGATTTTTGTTTTTCTGTATTTTCTTGATTTTGTGCTTTCTGACCTCAACTATAAAAATTAGCCTTAAGTATTACTTAACCCTATCTTGGGATTTGATGAGTTTCAGCCATCAGTTGAGTTGGTGGGATCTCTTTTTTCTCGGTGAGTTGACCTCTAAGAAAATAGTTTCCTTTTCTTCAGATCGTGCAAAATCTCTAACCTCCAACTCATATAAAGTGAACAATTATTGTTCCGACGTTTCCAAGTTTTGCCTTTCTCTAGGTGGTATACTCATTACTCATACGTCTAAGTTTGAAACTCCCCGAAGTTTGTCCAGTTACCATTCAATAAATCATGCAAACTGAAAAATCACAAAATTAGGTTTACTTATTTGAGTTCCAAACATTAATATTACTAAACTATAAGTACCTACAAGGTGGCGCAAAATGAATCGGCCTATTGGAAGATGTTATACATGTCGATTATGAAATACACATTACGGGATCCGCAGTGATTCTCAGTACAGTGTTCTCTTTTCTTTTCATGACAAATAGATGAAGAGAAAAGAGAGCACTGCACTGCGAATGCAGTATTGCGTATTTTACAATCGACATGATAATTTTTGCAAATGGCGTCGTATACGTCAATAATTTTTGACATTTGTGAACTAGACAGCTTCAGTATACAAACAAACAAGCAATGGAGCGCTATACTCCGCCAAATAAAGATTTCCATCACAAAAAATAATTTTTTTTTATTTAGTGTAAAAGTAATTCAAAAATAAAATTGGAAGATTAATTTTGCGCCACCTTGTAAATAACTTTGTACTTAAATTTCCTAAAACTCTTTTCAGAAGCATTAAAATAAGTTATTACACGATAATATCTTTCCTCGCTTGCTTGCCCTCATGAGATTTTTCCCCAAATATATATATCTTCAGGTGAATATTATTCCATTTAGAAAAGTTACATCATGTTTACCTTCGTAGAATGTGTAAACTTACAAAATGCACAACCACAAAATGCATCAAGCACAGCATGTAAACGCGAACGCAAGAATTCTATGACCTCTTCTTATACTTATGGACCACAGAACCAGGCAACGTCCAGGTTATCCAAGTAAAAAGCTACATATATATATCAATGTGTTCTTATAACTGTTTTATGATCCAAGGATAACCAAAAACCACGCTTCATAACAATTTACAAATTACAAATAGTTGAAGCATAAAATATGCAGAATGAAATCCTTTCAAGATGATCAGCTCAGCTTCGTGTATAAAGCTCTCTCGGATATAAGATACTGGGACAGCCCATTAGTCATTACCCGTTCATGTCTCGGTCGTCGTGTTCTATACTCGTTCATATATATATACTTTATGTAGGTACTATTGAATTCCAAACAAAAGGTTTGTGTCTCCAAGGGATTACTCTACGTTCAAGATCTCGCATTATTTAAACACACTGATGAGGCTGACACAATGGTGGCGGCGGCGGCAGTGGCGGACGATGGATATATTCCTAAACTGTTCGAGAGAGTTTATAACGTTCTTATGCTTGATTTTCCATAATTCTAAATTTATAAGGTGTATATCTACAGGTAATAAGAGAAAGTAAAAATAACAGAATTGAAGATTTCAAGCATTATTCATAAAATTTATGAAGATTATAAAGGGTCATTAATTTTTCGGTTTCGAAAGTAAAGCTAAATAAAACACACACAGTGATACGTTTTTGATGAAAATTTTGGGCTTTGCCATTAAGTGTGAAGAACATTATTATTTAAATGGACGCCTCGGGAAGATTCGCAGCATGCGATTCTTTTCAGGTAATTTTTAACCACTTTTTCGCACATTTCGGGCGGTATCTCGGCCATAACTTGAGAAATGTTGGTTTTTAATGTGTCTAGATATAGGAGATTATTTGCATAAACACGGTCTTTTGTGTAGCCGCACAGAAAAAATTTAACGGTGTCAAATCACATGATCTGGCAACCAGGATTAACTTCGCCAAAACGTGAAATTATGCGACCAGGAAACTTCTCACGCCATAAAGCCATATTTGGTCATGTTGTGTGGCTTGTTGGCCCGTCTTGTTGGAACCACATATCGTCCAAGTCATGATCTTCAATCGCCGGCCAAAAAAAATCAGTTAATTGCTTTGAACGCCGGGAAATCGATAAATTATGATCATCATTATGATGTGCATTACGATGATGCACATGCCTTACGACATTAGTAACGCTTCCACTCTTTTTAAATTTCTTCACAATTTTACCGATTGCTTGCGTAGTCAGTCGATTATGAAGACCATAATTATCGCATAATGCGCGAGAAGTGCCTACATTTGAATCACCACATTTGTAGTAAGTTTTAATAATTTTAACGCGATGTCCGATTGTTAAGCGATCCATTACCGTAAATGACAAACATTGAACTAATATTATGACACTTCAAATGACAGTTAATTTGACAGGTGTCAAATGCCAGCGCTACCAACTTAAAAACCACGCAATTACTGCCCCTATAGGTTTGTTTCTTTACTGTTTGGGAAAAAGGTCGGGAAAAAGCTTGGGTCGAGCTTTGGGACCAGAAATGAAAAGTAAGGAAACGCGTTTGGGATTTTTGTTATTTGTTTCTAGGTAAACGTCACATTTGACAACAGAAATTATCAGTAGTTTGACAAGCAAGAAAAGGTAATAGGTAAAATTATCGGGTATATTCTTGGTAGAGGGGAAATGAAGAAATAACTTAAAAAGAGTCAAAAGCTATGGCATTTTCGTGGCAGAAAAAAATAAAGAAACACATTTTGGGTAGATTTGGGTTACCAAAAGGGATCCCGCGGAAAAAGATCTCTTTTCAATCGTTTTAGATAGAAATAAGCTTTAGTTACGTTTACTTCCTAAGATGATATTCACTAGAATAGGTAAGTTCCTAAATTTGAAACGGTTTCACTTCCATTTTTCAGCATAACAATAATTGTAATTAAGTTCGGGATAAAATCGATCTAGTCAGACAGGCAATATGCTGACACAATTTGAAGAACAATTTCTTGAAATGATGATAAATCAAATTTAAAAAATTTTCTTTGTGAAATTCACCTTAAATCCAGGATAGAATTTAATTCTACCTTATACATATGTATATGTGTTTACTTAAATATAATTGCTTGTGGGACCGATGACGTCGGCTAACTCTACTCGTATAAATATAGTTTGTTAAACTTATGTGCTTATTACATGCATTTCCTAGTTTTCCTGCGGGTGTCTTTTAGATTTCTAGGACATGACATTGCATCTTTACATCCTGAGCTTACATCATCTATACTATTTCATATAAAGACATCCCCATCGGATACGGTGTACTAAAGAAGAGGAAATTGAATCTGAATGTCTACTATACGTACTTATAGGATAGTATGTATGCTGTGCATGTGCATTTATAGCCAAGAATTTTGTTCCTTGTTCAACTGGACTCTCCATACCATATGGTCGAAGGGAATCGAGATTTAAGTAATTCTGTGAATTGAAGCGATGGTAAAGGTTGAACATGGAACATCCACACGTAACGTATACTATAATAGATATAGCCATAAAGTATGAAGATTATGATCATTAGCATATTAACTAATTTGAGGTAATTCTGACAAGGAAATGCTCTCAAGAGCAAGGAAGCCTGCCACAAGTCGGATTGCTCAATTTATAGAAAGGACAACGATTCGATGCCAGCTGCATGGATTATCTAGATGTTATGTTCATATATAGATTTAATAATAAACTCAGACTGGAGAGTAACTACGTTTTGGAGAAGATGTGTCATATCCAAAAACGGTTTGCCTAAGTTGCTCACTACACTATAAATATTTTCAATTATAATGATGACATTCAGCTGTGTATGTATATTAATTTAGAACTTCGGAGAAACCAAATTTGAGATAATTATTGCTATTATTACTTCCAGAATAATGATGATGAATGTTTAAGATTTGTAGAGGCAAGGTTATGATTATGAGTTAAGGGACTATTAATTCTCGAAGACTTGTTTATTTTGGTTTATTTTTGGTGGAATTTTTTGACAGAAAATTTGTATAAATTTAAATTTGTCCGTACTTAAAAAAAAAGGATTTTGGAAATTATTAATATGTTTTTAATTGTTGTGATAATTTTTTTTTTGTCTTGCGTAAATTTTGATAAGCAAACGTAAATAGTGAACCCATTTACTTTTACTTATAATCCACAAAAAAGTCTACTAATATTAAGGTTGTCATCAAAAATACTATTAGCGAGACGAAAACTTCCTAAAAATTCAGTCTACCATCATCATTGGCCTTTCACACACCTTTAAGTCAAAAAACAGCATCCTTGGGAATGTCGCTTAAACGATAATTTTCAAGTTCTAAAAAGTGGAAGCATGAGTTTTTGCTTAAGCTTATCTTTAAAACTACCTCTCAAATGATTTTATTGTTAGCGTATAGTGTGAGCGTTTAGGAAGCAGTGGGACGTGGGAGGATGAATTAAGAGGTAACGCTGTACATTTGTTTTAAATGTCTGTGGATATTAAAATGGGAAGGAAACAAAATTTGGGTAAGGAGTTCCACATTTGTGCAGTACCTACGGATAAAAAAAGAATTTCTGTATTTAACTGAACATTCGTTGTTGGGCTAAAGGGTATAAGGTATTACGGTAAGAATGTTTAAAAATATAATTGCAGCTGGGGTGGAACCGCGTAAGGCGATAGTTGATTGTCGCTTTTTTGATTCTCAATTTTGATTATCAAATATTCGTTGCTCTGTGTAAATCGATCGCCAAAAATTATTGGTTCTTTGGCATCACTTACAATTCTGTCAAGAATTAAATTTAATTTTCGCATTTTTGTTATTGTGTTGGTTTTGTTTGGAAGTTGTGTTGTTTTTTTTTTAATTTATTTAGAAAATATGTAAGTATAAAAATTGAACATTTTAGAAATATTAAAAATAATAATTTTAGTTTCTCTAAGGTCTCGTTCTACAAAGCAAAAAATTGCCATTCTCTGTGAATTTATGGAAAAACACCCGGAGTTCACCAAATCCTACAAAACTAGCTCAAGCTCTGGACGAACAACCCAACGGCAGCTGTGGGAAAAGTTAGCTCTGATTCGTACATAGGTTCAGGTAGTTTCAAAATATTTGCTTTGTTTCTTAGATTTTTTCTGATCAGTCGGACTTTTTTATAATTATTTTTACTTCTTGCTCTCTGTGCGGTTTGAAAAATTGCAAATGATGTAAACATTGCACTTGAACTAATTTTCTATTTTTTATTCTTAAGACACACTTTTAACTATAGATATTAATTATTATTATATTATTAACCAATTTGAAGCCGATCGCATCAAACTTTTTATGAAAATGAAATAAATGTGTGAAAACGAAAAAAACGATTGTCGATTTGATAATCACCTTACATGGAGCAAAACTATCGCGTTAGCCGATTCCATCCCTGGTTAGTTTACTAGAGCACTGTTCTAAAACGATAACGATGAATCAGTGACATGCAAAAGACATTTTTTCAACGATGATTTTCCAAAATTGATCTTTCTCTTATTGGCCTAAAGACTTTATTCAGGATTCTATCCAAGTAGGAACAATATTGTTTTTGGGTTAAGAATTTGAAAACAAATATGAAAAACTAAGGGTACTATCGTCAGCAAAACAGTTAAGTGGTTTAGAAGTTTTAAATATGAAGTTTATTTATGAAAATGAGAAAAAGAGTTGGAGACAAAACGGAGCCTTGGGAGACATCAGCATATATTTTATAAAATTCAATTTTAAACTCACCATAAAAGCACGTCAGAAATGTACCTAACTAATTATCCACCTAAGAAATAATTCATCAATAATAACTCATCAATAAGATAAGAGAGCTTCAAGTCAAACTCTATTAAATGGTTTCGAAATACCAAGCGCAGTAATCTTACTTTATCCAAAATGATGTAAAGATTGATTCAGTGAGATATAATATGCCATGATAGCAATTAAATCACCGTCAGAACTGTTGCTATGAAAGCCGTACTGTATTGACGACTGATGAGCGTTTCCATTTAAAATGGTGAATAAGATTCATCTGTGGGATAGATAGAAAAGCTTAAACAGTGGTTTTGCACTATCTACACTACACTATCTTCAGAACAATGGGCAGGCAGATTTCTGTATGTCGAGATATTTAAGCGACTACTCTAGCGACTGTAGAAGTTTAAAAATGGATTGTTGTCATGGAAAAACTTACGTTCTGAAGTACAGGTGGAGTTCTATTTGCTATATGGCAGCCTAAAATTTACTGTGAATTGTTCTGCGAACAGATAAGTCTTGTTTATAGAACTAATAACAAGATGCTCATCGATGTTGAATTTTTATATTCTTAATGAATGACCAAAATGTTTTACTGCTTTTAGGACACACATGCAGTATTTTTTGTTTAGTTTTTTTGTTCATGTTTTTTGTGTCCAAAACTTGCAGGCATTTCTAACTAATTTTAGTTCCACACAGTTTTTCTCTATACGAATGGTTTTTTGTAACCGGAAACACGACTTACTGCTATATGTAATGATTTTTGTTTTTTGAAATATTCTCGGAAACCGCTCTAATGATTTTGATTAAAATTCGTACTTGTTATAAATAAATTGATTGCAAAAAAACTGCTTTTTGGTTTTGGTCAAAAAATTCGCATTATGAAAAAAGTGTTTTCTGAGAAAACTGTATTGTATTTCACTTATACATTTTTAAGGGCTAATTTTGCAATCTGATGATTATTAATAGTTTAAACAATATTACGATTTAAAATTTTTAATTTATTTGTTTTAACAGAATACAAATCGAATAAAAAATAATTGGTTAATAAATAAATTAATAAATAAAGAAAATAAATCAAACAAAACAATCTGTGCAAGGATTATATGCATGTTGTTCACAAAGTGAGACTAATCATTATTCTTGGAATATATTTTGGGGTTAGAATCACCCAGTGGTACATATTTTTTGGGAGAATTATCAGTTTACTCTCTTAGCCCATCTGCGAAAACAAGAGTTCGGCAATCGCGTATAACAAGGGGAAGTTTCGAAACATGTATTTGTTAATAAAAATTAAATTCATGTGACTTGATAGGATAACAAAATAAAACACGTTACGTAATTCCTTATTCTCTGTTTTTTCCTACACATTTGCTCTATGACAATTTTTCATGAAACCCATGCAGCGCTGCAGATATTTTATTAAGCGCATTCAATATGAAGTTAATTTTCATGTATGACTTGTATCAGCAGTTCAAAACTATGAATGAAGCAGCATATTGTAGCTATGCTAATTTAAAATATCTACATTCTACATTTATTATATAAAAAAAAGTATGTCGTTCTCAATGCAGCTTACTTAGCCAGTACCTACAACACTGCCCGGCTTATTTCACTATATCCATTTTGTGTGTGTATGTGTGTATGTTTTCTTTCCCCCCAATGACTCCTCAGTGTAGTTTATCCCTGAAAAACTCATCGTCCATTGTCAGTTAGGTTCAAAATTTAAACCCATGAATTGCCAAAAACTTTTCCAAACAACACTCCGGATGAGGATGACATGGGCATCCCGTGGCTTAACGAAGGATAAGTGTTCAGTTGAAAGTATTCTCGGTGTATTATCCCTTTTTAGTGGCAGTGAGCAAAAAGTCTGAGTTGAGTATAGAGATACGTTATTATACATATAAGAGCGAGAGGGAGTACTGCATTGGCATGTTCGGTTGATTATCCACAAAAGTTTTTCCGTCCGTAGTTTTATTGAAATTTGTTTTTGTTTTTTTTTTTTGCTTTTTATTATGTCCTGTTGTTGCTTAAACCCTGTGGTTTAAACAAAAAAGAATTAACTCACCGAAATAGAGGGAGAGTCTATATCAGGTCGGTTTCTTTACTAAAAGGATTTTGTGTATTGCAAATATAAGAATATTCAAAATAAACAAAAATAAAAAATGCACAATCCTTTTTTTCATGTTAACCATAAATGTTGGCTTAAATGAGGAAACAAGATAATCTGCAATAAAGGAGTGTATTGTAATAAAAATAAAAATGGAACATGAAATTAAAATAAATACATATAAATGAAATAATGTGTAGTGTACAAGAAGTTTTTATTTTAAAGGAAATTAATGAATTATTAGTAATGAATTTAGATGAAAAAGAAATTAAAAAAATTAAAAGAAATAAGAGGCTGGGTGCGACCTACACTGGTAACTTCTTCGCAAAAGGGTCCTTGGGAAATGGACAACCGATGTTGTTTTGTTATAAGGAAATTCTTTATTAAAAACTTTATCAGGTGTTCAATATGAAATCAAGAGAAAAGTAAAAAAAACTAAAGTAAGGGCGTTTTATATTTAAGTAATATTTTTGACAAATTTGGTTGCTTTAAAAAAAACTGTCAATTAAATGTTTCTGCAAAAATGTATCAGTGTGTGAATAAAATTAGCCCGGCTTCAAAATTAGGTTTTGTATTCAAGATATTCCAGCTGAACATCGTTTTCAATTATTTTTAGTATTTTCTTGTAGTTTTTTTTTTTGCTTTAACTAAAAAACTGTCGATTGATTTTTTTAAAAATCATATCATTAATCAAATATGGAATTGTGCACAGAATAAAAATTTGCCGAAGTCAATATCAATAATAAAAGAAAGGAAAAATGTTTTTAAACAAATTTAAGCATGTTTTTTTATTACAAAATACTCTCTGTTGATTTTTTTAAAACTATTTTCTATTCGTCATTATGTAGAATTAAATTAAGCTGGCATTTCTTGTTATCAAAAGCTTCGAGACGAAATATTTTGTACAACTTTTTTTTTTTAAATTTATTTAGTAAGAAATCCGTTAATTGAATTTTTTTTGTAATCTTTTTCGCCACTTTATGAAGTTATCTTCTTATATATATAAATTAAAGTTTGGTTTTGCGTACGTTCGCTAACCAGCCAAACCGGTTGACCGATTTTCTTAATTTTTTTTTTTTTAATTAAAGAGGAATAAGGGTAGAAGGTTTAGGACAAAAAAAAATTATAAAAAAGAAAATCTGTTAAAAAAAGAAATGAAATTTCAATTGGTCATATGGGTCACTGATTTGAACAGTAATTTGCGCAACCCAAAAATCGGGTTCGTGGTGCAGTGGAAAGATCTCCGCTTTAGACGTGATGGGTCTCAGGTTCGATTCCTGTCACTGGCAACATTTTTTTTTGTTTAATTTTTAATAATTTTCTCTTTTTTTCAACATATTCACAGCGGGGGTTTTGCTAGTTATCTATAAAATAAAATTTATTCGAAGTCGATATCTCTATTCCATTTCAAGACACGGTAAACGGAGGAATGTATCACAAACGTACGAAAGATACTTTTAGAGGATAGACTTCAATGATTACTTAAGGGCGAGATATTTTTAAAAATTTTGCTATTTAAAGGATGAAATTGGGTAAAAGCAAAAAAAGTGTTAGTGCCGGGACTCACGGTTATGATGTGTAAACATCAAATTAAATATTCAAGTGTTGATTTTACATCTAAAAACTTGACGAGTTCGAACTGTCAACCAAATTTAAACACAAACTCAACTCGATCTTTCGATTTCTCCAATATCCAATATAAATCAACGTATCGTAACGTGTAACAGCACAACGTTACAGAAATTTCCACGTTTTTAGTTTACCCTACCGCCAGCATAGATGTTTACACATCACAAATAACGTCCGATTTAAACATTTTATTTTATTCAAAATAGATTTTAACAGCATTTAGTCCACAAAAATTTTAGCGTTTTGTTCCGGCCTATTATTATTGAAATTTTAAAAATTGTTTTCTATGGTAAGTCGGGCCAAAATGAAATTTTTTTGACAAAAATTAATAATTTATTGTATTGCTTTATATTGGTATTAAAATAATCCACTGATTTCTCTTTTTAAGTGCATGAGAACTTAAAAACAAAAATTCCAATTATGGTTTTCAATGTTAATTTTTATCGTGGGGGACAATAGATCTCAACGTCGCGGTGCAACTAATACCCCAAGTATTCAAGCATTCATTCATTCAACGTAACTTGGGTTTGTCAACCCATGCGAAGCTGGTGTGGGTCAGATAGTACTAAATAATAATAACTAAAATAAATCAGGGTTGCGAATTTTTGAATTAAAAAATCTTTAAGTCATAAAAAAAAAAAATTAATTCATAAGTTAGTTAGTGACTTATGAATACAAAAAAATTTAATTCTTAAGCTAGTTGGTAGATTGGAAGTTCTTAAGCTTGTTTTGACTACATAATTATTTTGAATCTATTTTTAGCTTTCAAATCTGGTTTAGAAATCATAAAATGATCAGATCATGCTAGCTTATAAATTTTCCCATTAGCTTATGAATTAATTTTTTTTAAATTCATAAGTCACTTAGTAGGTTTTGAATTGAATTTTTCAATTCATAAGTCACTTCACTTACTCATGAATTACAATTGTTTAATTCATAAGTCATTAACTTGGTCATGACTTAATTTTTTTTTAAATTTATAAGTCACTAAGTAGCTTGTGAATTAAAGCCAAGCTTAAGCTAGAAAGTGACTTAAGCTTTTGCAACTCTGAAATAAATAAATCCGTTCATAAGTTTATCTTTTCTGTTTATCTTTCAACAATATTTGTCATTAAGCACGAAGCATTCACGACTCACGATTGCTTTAATATGCTATTAAGTTTCATTCATTTATTAATTAATAAAAATGGAGTTGATTCAACGTTGTTAATAAACATTATCTGTATTTATGTATAATGAAATTATAATTTTCGAAAAAAACCCTTATTCGCAACAAAACAAATTTAATCGTGTAAATAAAACCTCAAGGAAGTTAAAATAGTAACAAAAGACAACAAAATAAATTGCACCATATGCTTTATAAAAAATGCTGAAGAAGTATAATAATGAGGACAATGAGCTTTTCAACACGGAAGAGCTCACTTCACTTATACGTTAACGTCATTCTTCATGCAGAATAAATGTTGCTGAATTTCCAAGAAATATAAAATATAATATGTCCTTGGACAAAG
Source organism: Epistrophe eligans (assembly GCA_951394125.1). Taxonomy (NCBI): domain Eukaryota; kingdom Metazoa; phylum Arthropoda; class Insecta; order Diptera; family Syrphidae; genus Epistrophe; species Epistrophe eligans. Next base: position 91,241,547 of record OX596029.1, read on the forward strand.
GAACAAAAAAAAAAAAAATAAATGAAGAATTTTTGCATGTCCTTTGAAAAATAGTAAATGCTGCACTTGCAACATGCGTCACGTCTTGTGTGTATACGTACAGGATGTTACCAAATTCATAAAAATATATAATGTTTCTTATTCACATATTTATAAAAATATATCACATACATATTTGTCCATGTACATATATGTATATTTCAGATATGAATATAAAATTTGTATTTTACCAAAAATATTCAATTCCAATCATGTTTCTATCTTGCATCCGGATCTGCTTGCATAAGGATGTGAGGTATTTATGTATAATATATATATTTGCATTGAATGGTGTTTTCAATGGAGATGCTTTATTGGGTCTTTAGAATTTTCGGACATTTATATGATAGTATATTTTTTATAATGATTGAAGTAGGTTTAGAAAGATGGAAAATTTCCTCAATATATGATTTTTCAAGAAAATACTATATATTTGCCAATCAAAGAATATTTTTTGTTAAGTTCTGAATTCTGATGAATGATAAAATTCTGATGGGATGAATTTCAAAATTGTAGTTTAAGTGAAGTTAAAAATGAATTTCTACAGCTACATAGATAAAATCGATATGAAAATACTTAAATTAGCTCGTTTACATTTAAATTAAAATTTTAGGAAAAATAAGAAATAAAAGTCATACATAAATATTTAATAAATAAGTTTTGATTTGATTAGGTCATGCTTGAAGTGTAAGACTGGAACTGGATACTAAAATAGTTTGTGAGAAAATAGAAAATTACAAAATAATTTTCCATCAATATGATTATTAAAGTTGCTTTAAGGATCCTATTTCACGAAAAAAAACTAAAGTTAAATAGATTCAGTTATATTAAATTTTCCCAAAAACTTTAAGATATTTTAGCATTCAGTTTTTTGTTTTTGCTAAAAACTAGTAATAGCAATAAAATTTTGAAAACAAAAATAGTACGTAAAATTTTGAATAAAATTTCTTAATTCTTTATTTTTTGATTTTGAATTTGAAAATTAATTTGTCAAAAACCGTTTACTGAAACAATTTTATTTATAAAGAAAATAAAGGGAAAGATTTCTTGGCCTTACAAAAATACTACATTATATTTTTGATAAATAACAAACCTAACTTAATCCATAAATAATTATCAGATGCATGTATAAACCAATAAACGAAACTAAATCAGCAAAGGTTATACGAAGTTGAAACAAAACCGCTGAAGCCATTTTTTTAACTAACTAAGGAATTCCAAAGCAAAAAAATTGTCTGTACCAAAATTGAAAAAAAAAAAAAAAAATCGGTCTTCCTGTTGAAGTTCTAGCTTGATGTACTAGGTGCATTAATACTCAGCAATGCACGTACATAGGTACTGACATCCAGTGTTAGAACCTTACTCTATTCAGAGTAAATTTACTCCAATTTTACTGGTAGACGGCCATATAGGCCATACCAATCTAGGCTTAAGAAATTTATATTACAAAATGTTATGTTAAGAAATAAAGGAATCATTAAAAACTAACTACTCCAATTTTAGGCAAAAAAAAGTCTAGTCCGCCATTCCACTGTTTTGATATTTACTCCTATTTTTCCACACTGAAAAATTCGAATATTCTTTAGCCAAACAAACAAACACATACATATATTTGCCAGTAAGACCTAGAGTCTTATAAATTAGGCAATGTTAGAAGGAGTAGAAGGATGGAATAGATTTTTGTTGGCACAGTGGATTGAGAAATTAAGTTTTGATTTTCCTCATTAAATCCCAGTTGAGGGAATATAGAAAAGAATGCTGCCTAAACTGGGGATCTTTCACTGTGCTGGGGCCACCCCCAAACCACAAGAAAAGAAATGATAGCACTATGTTACAAAATTTTTAACCATCTATGGCTCTGAAATTCAAATAGAATCTAAAATTAATCTGTTTTGAAACTAATTTATATTTATATGATTTATTTTTTTTTTCTTAAAAATTATTTATTATTGTTAAAATATTAATTATTGTTTGTTAAAAAACGTTTTTCGAAAACTTGAATTTTTCTTTCGTTTTTAAATCTGCTTCAGAATTTATTCTCCTTTTATAATTAATTTACTCTGAAATTTTACTGCTGAAGTTCTAACCCAGCTGACATCTCACACGACAAAAATATACCTACTTGCTCTATAGATCAAATAAAAAAGATAAAATAGAATTACATATTATTACTATTTGCATCCCGAAAATTGAAATGTCGACCAAAATACACGCCCTATAATATTATTTAATAATAATTGTTGACATTTACAGGAAAATCAATTTGCCTTTTGTTATCCTCTTTAACATAATAAATTAATTTCAATGAATGTAATGTGCGTGAATATAATTTGGTAATTGTCCTTTACTTACAAACAATCAAACAAGCCTGAGTATTGTAAAGCGGCTTTTTATAATAATGCAGCGAGTAATGCTGTGTAATACGTACATATGTATGTCGGTTATAAGAACTGTTTCCTGTTATTTTAAATAAAATATAATACGATTCATTTATAGCTATGACAATAATGACAATAATTTTTGAATTTTAAAGAAGGATAGGAAAATCTTTGAACAGGATGTCCGTACTTTAGAACTCTTTACATAATTCAAATGAATTGCAAACTATTTACTGAAAAAGGAATTTATTCAAATGCATGATATATAATTTATTTAAAATATTCGATTTTGATCAGTGATTCATTGAAACATTAGAAAACATAATCAAGTTAGAAGATTATTTTATTTAACAAACTAAATATTTAAATTTTGTGGCAAAACGAAAGTTTTCGTTTCGAAAAGAGCTAACAGTACTTCTCGTAGAAGGAATTATAGGAACGTTGAAAAAGAGTCATTGGAAAAGCTTGTCTAGGTTTTCGGAAAGCCATGACCATAGCAAAAACTATCATATACAAAATTCGATACTATTGATATAAGGGCCTGTTTATTCACAACTGATCATCTTTAATCAAGGATTATTGCAACATGGTAAATCATCGAATGTGCATGTTAACCAAAAATTTTATCAAGGAATTCAAAATTTTAGTTGTTAATCATGGAAATAACAAATCAGCTGAATACTTATCAATTAGCGCATTTAATTAGATCCTGGTTAAAGTGATGGTGCAGATTTGACCCACTGCGAACAAACTGGCCCTAAGTGGGACAAACGTTGGGCTAAAATTGTGAAAAATGAAATCATGTTTTAGCTGGCGTTGTATGCAACAAATTTTCTATGTTAAATACCATGTTAATAGTATTTTTCTATTGGAGAAAGAGTTTTTTTTTTTTTTAATTAAAATAAATTAAATTGTAACAGTATTTTATGCTGAAGTACTTACACATTTTTATGTACATTTTAATGGCACAGCAGCTCGTGGAAAACAAAGGCTTACAACTTTTAACAACTCCTGTTTGTATGTACATATGTATGTGTTGTGTTGTTCGCTTGCAGAAATAGGTTGACCTAAAGAGGTGTTCTGAAAAGAAGGAAAGGGTTCAGTTGGCTAGACCCCCACAGCAAAAATTAAAAAACTCTTAACGACATTCAGACGCTTAGATTTTCAAAGATATCAATAAACAATTATTATTTTTCATTTCATTTAAATTTCGTTTTTGTTAGTTTCTTTCCTTTACCTTATTAAAAAAGAGAATCTTCCTTAGTTATCGTTCTAATTCACGTAACGAAATAATTTTGTATACATTTTTAATGTTAGTGTATTAAGTTTTTTTTAAGTTAATTTTAAACAAAAATTTAAGAATTGTTGTTATTTTTTCACGATTTGTTCCTTTCATTTATATTGTAAGACTTTACTCTTATTCCATATGAAAAACAATTAAATGGATAAATTTGAAAATGTACAAAAATCTTGATCTGTAAAATCATATAACAACGTAAGTCTTGCAATCTCGGCCATAACTTGAGTAATGTTGGTTTTCATTGCATCTAGAGTTCGGGAATTATTAGCCCTACAGAAAAAAAAAATCTAACGGTGTCAAATCGCATGATCTGGCAACCAAGATTGACGTTGCCTAAACGTGAAATTACGCAACCGGGAAACTTCTCACGCAATAAAGCCATAATTGGTCATGTTGTGTGGCTTGTTGCCCCGTCTGGTTGGAACTACATATCGTCCAAGTTATGATCTTCAATCGTCGGCCAAAACAAATTGGTTAATTGCTGCGAACGCCGAGAAATCGATAAATTATGATCATCAGCAACACTTGTACTTGCAGGAGCAATATTTTCGACTGGGCGTGCATTACGATGATGCACAGCATCGTTGCCGAAGTGGCACGATCGTGCTTTTTTGACACGAAAATTTTATCGTAGCACGGTGGCACGAAAAAATTCAATATGGTATGCTCTTCTTATTTCCCTTATTTCCTTTATTTGATGTAAAAACAATCAAATAAAGTGAATTTAAAAAAAAAAAAATAGGAAAATTGCTCCAAATGGAGTAAAAAAATAGACAGAAACTCTTATTTCTTTGACAATGCATGAAAAGAACAAATTATTTCTTCTAATTTTTTTAACTGAATTATATATATTTTTTTAAAATTTTAATTTAAGAATTTGCGTATTTTTAATAGGGCATGAAAATGGCACGTTTTTTTAGGAAATGTGGCACGGAAATTTTTTCTGAGCGCCAACGCTGATGCACAGGCCTTACGACATCAGTAACGCCCTTCTACTCTCTTCAAATTTGATCGCAATTTTACCGATTGCTTGAGTAATCGGTCAATTATGACGACCATAATCATTGCGTAATGCGCGAAAAGTGGCTATGTTTGAATCAACACTTTTGTAGTAAGTTTTAATAATTTTAACGCGTTGATCGATTGTAAAGCGATCCATTATCGTAAATGGCAAACATTCAACTAATATTATGACACTTCAAATGACAGCTGAGTTTGACAGGTGTCAAATGCCAGCGCTACTAACTTGAAACCACGAAACCCGTTATTTATGTGACAAGCAAAGAAGGATTGATAAAATATCTTTTAACAGCTACAGCATAATATATATATATAGTTTTTAACTTAGCAACGTCTTTTCTTCTTTTCTTTAAATCATTAATACCCAGAGTAAGAACCTTTAGCAATATTTCAAACTTATAGGTGTTGTTTACAGACCATGTGATTTGATTTTATTTTACCTGTCAATCGATTCGAGGTAAACCTACACCTACACTTACATTCATTTATTTTTTTTTGTTAACTTTATAAAGATAAGAAGTCAACAACGCTGTCGAAAGGAATGAGAATTTATTTTCAAATTACTTGTGGGTTTTTTTTTGAGAGCTTAAATTTGATTAATGGCAATGTTTTTTTTTTTGTCTGTACCTACGTAAAGTGTAAAGGAATAAACAAAATCTCACTCCTTCAAAAAATTTATTTTTGTATCATGCCTTAAAATACTTTTTTTTGAAGACGCAAAACTTATCTTCATCAAAATGTTTTTTTGTTCGTGTTGTTTTTACTCTAGTAAAAAAATTAATCTTAAAACGGAAAGTATCAAAATATGGGGGTAAGGTAGGAAAGAAATCTTCCTTTATATCCACCTACCATGAATCCAACTGATTTTAAAATTAGCTTAATATAGATTTGTTTTCATATAGATACCAAAAAAAAAAAAACATTGGGTGGGTAATGGGTATAGACACAAAAGATAACCACAAATCTCTTGCACTTAGAAACGTGTTTTTGATGTGTATCTCGTTCACGTTAACTAAAATATATGGCTAACATCACTGTTGCTTGTCATTCCATCACTCTCAAAAAGGAAACTTATTTCCCTTCTAATTGGCATGGCATCAAAATTCGATTTGATGAATAACCAAACCGACGCGACGCCGCCGCTGCCGACGCGACGGACGTAGTCTCCGGTGCCAAAAGATAAGGAGGATGGTTTGCGGTGCTTTCGCAAATTGCAATTAGGATCTCTTAACATGATTTTGCTTCTTTGGAATGGCTCAACAGTATATAAAGGTACCTACCATAGAAATAATATACATAGATATACTTTTACCAAAACATCCATAGCTTAACTAAATAACCATCCTTTCTCGTTGCTCTGCTCTCTCTGAATGTGCATTTTCGAAAGAGAAGGGTAGAATATAGAACAGAAAATTGTGATTATACAGTGCTGTGCAAATTTATTGAGAATGTAATATTATAATATTTTATTTTCGGGATTTATGAAAAATTTGTCTTCTACTCTACTGTGGTTGAAGACATAATATGTACATTATTTGACTTTAACAATTTAATTTAACAAAAATATCGGTTCTGTTGCTTGGGAAAGAGCGCCAGGTCCATAAGAATGCACTCCGTTTGATTTTTTATCCACCATGACCCTTTTCGTGAATAGGAAGTTAAACGATAAAACGCCCCAAGCGATATAAGGATCAAATTTCGATATATGTGGCGTAAAGAAATTGAGGGTGCAATCATGTTGGAATTTCAGCAGTAGATCAACTAATGTACATACATAGTACATACTATGTACTACATAGTTATGTGTGGTTTATTGGTATGATTGATCCATTTATTTAGCAAGAGTACAATGGAAGAAAAGTTATGATCAATAAAGCGAGCGCTACCTAGGCATGATAACTGATTTTTGTATCGACACACAAATTTAGGATTTAGCTATTTGGACGAGCTTTATGGTTTTGGAAAAACGGGGATACAATTGATTTATTGGACAATAATTTCAATAATAGTGAAACTAAGTTCAAAAGTCATTTTAATGATGTTGCATGACTGCCACGGAACTGCGATATTACGATATTACCCCGTTAAACTTTTAATGTGAGAAGTAATTAGAGATAAGTGATATGGGAAAAATCCATAGAAGTACTTAGACACAATATTGGTTAAGTTATTTGAATCAACATCGAGAAAATAAGATTTTCCTTAACGGTTTTAAATACTTATATGGTAGGTACCGTTATTTTTGGTGTTAAGAATAATTTCGGTTTAAAATCTGCTAAAGATGTCAAAAAACTAATGGGTGTCTACTTAAACACTGTCTAACTATTTTAAAATATTGGTGGAAATATGCTTTATTTAATAAAAATAAATATCACATTATTCACGGTTTAGACAATCTACTCTTGTGTCTAAGTTAGGCAGCTAAAGGGTGTTTTTTTAGAGGTATAGAACTTTGAAATGGAATAAAACAAAGATGATTTTTTTAAAATTGACATGCAATTTAATTTATTCGAAAGATAATCTTCTGGCATTATAATTTAAATTTTATTTCTGGCATATGACCGCCACGGCCGTCTCGGACGTAGTATAATCTGGAGGTCTAATTTCCGATGACTTTTTCCAACATTTGTGGCCGTATATTGGCAATAACGCGGCGAATGTTTTCCTCCAAGTGATCAATCGTTTCGGGCTTATCGACGTAGACCAGGGACTTCACATATCTTCACAGAAAGACAACAATAAACAAGGTTATTGAACACATTTTCCAAAATTGGACAGTTGTCTAAAGTTAGACAACGTTTAATAAATAATAAGACCATATGTTTTTATTTAAATTTTGTTAATTATTTTGGTTCAGAAGTGGAAAAGGAAATAATTTCGTAAGAAATATCAGTCGAAGAATTGTTTTATTTTTATTTTAAAATCGGGCTTTTCTAAATAAAAACACCTAATAGATAGAAAACTTTTTTTTTTTATTTAATAGACCAACCCACTTTAACGCCTTGAACCCTTTCGAACCACAAGGGCGAGTTTGTGTGATTTAGTCGTACAATATTATTTATCTTCAATATGGTTGTTTTCTGCATTTCGTTTGTAACAGCCATATTATTCACTTGATTAGTCCAGATTAAAATTTTAATCCAGATGTAAATTATACAATTTCAATGTAAATACATCCGGATCTAAGTTTTAATCTGCATCTGGATCGAGTGAATAATATGGCGGTTAATCTCGGATAAAACTTATGTTAAAGATTTTAAGGGTGATGCTAATTTTACTATTTGGTCTCCAAATCTACTTCAAGACAAGTGTTTTTTTTTTCAACATATTATAGGAACAAAATATTGTTTCACAGCACTGTGTATGTTTAATATATTTGTATTTTGTGCAGGTTAGTGCATCTATTCGAGAAGTCAAAAGTCAATTCTCATCTCGTTTTTTTCTTTTCGTTGGTGTAAAATTTTGATGAGTTCAAAAATCGCTCGTCTTTCCTTTACACACACACACACACACACACACACACACACACACACACACACACACACACACACACACACACACACACACACACACACACACACACACACACACACACACACACACAAACACACACAAACAAACAACAACCCTTTAACGGTTTCATCTTACAGCATCTTCATTTAGAATATATGATGAAGGACCTTTATACCAATATAGGATCCAGAACCTATTAGATTTTCGATTAGTGATTTAAGGTGGTACTTATCGCCTAATAACAGAGAATCAATAGATTAACCAAATAAGAGGGTTTTTGTCACAAATATTAGGTGGTAGCTGTGTACGGTACGGTACGGTGCATTTTCTATACTATAATATAGGGTCTGTGGATGTATGTTGATATTTAGGGTAGATTTTCGAAGGAGATTAGTCAATTTTACAAACTTGTACTTAATTAGGTATTAACATTTAAGGCAGAACATGTGACACCAGGCCCACAGATTATATAATATATAAGGATATAAACATTTTCAAGTGTTGAATTGGCTCGTTTCCCGTTTAAGTCCTGGAAATTGCTTTCCTGGGGTTTTAAATAATCGTTTAGTGCTCAAAGTTATATATGTACAGTACATATCTGTGTTGGGGTATGTAGGTATGTATACCTAGGTTGGAGTGGAAAAAGCCGATGGTATACAATTATCTAAAAACAAGGATCTTTCTAAAAAACATGGGTTATATATAGGTATCTTTAGATAGTATAAAGTATACCTATCTATATATAGCTACTTTAAGTCCTTTCATAATTTTGTTGCTACGTCAAGTGAAAAATTATGTTTTCTGAATGGTGAAAAAAAGAGATTGCCTTAAACACACACAGCAGAAAATCATTGATTTTAAAATAAATGGATATGAGGGATTTAGCTATGTATATAGATTGATCTCTAGATGATGGAGTGGAGGTAGGTTATTACCTACCTTCTTCTTATCAATTTTGTATTTATTTCGAAAAAAGAAAACAATTCTTTGGATTGGGAAGATAAGAAAGCTTTAGGGGGAAATCTGACAATAAAGCTCGAAAATATAAGTATTTGTAATAATAATTTTTATTGATATATTTTTTCATATTTCATTTTGTATTATTTTGAATTTCTTTTTAGGAAAAGACTGTTATATCCACTTTCAAACTGTTGCAAAGTTGGTACATATGTGCGTTAAAATCAGCTTTCGCCGAAATGCAAAATTATTAAAAAAAAAAAAAAAAACAAAAATAGAAATTAAAAAGTTTGAAATCGGAATTTATTTAATATATTTATTTAATATATTTTCTAATTATTATTTTTAAATAATTTGAATTAAAAAAAAAATGCGAAAATCTTTTCTCAATCTGAACGTAAACTGATGGTTTTACGACTGTACTGGACTTACACGACTGTCCAAACTTCTGTCCCAAAATAATTAACGACATTAATTATTTCGACGAATTAAAAAAATAAATAATTCTCACAATATTTATACGACGCACGCGAGGTCAGTGTTGTGTCTACATTAAATGTCAGTTGCGGTGCAGTGCTTTATTTGCCCAATGGAAATAAAGCCCCTGAGTCTTATTTCACACTATTTTAACTGGCGGCCATTTTGTCAGCTGTCAAGTGATTTATTTTTATTTTGGTTTGGCATTTCAAGTATTGAAGCCGCAGGATCACCTAGCAAGGCGTAGATTCGGTGAATGGGCCCAAAACAAGATTGCCATTGATCCCAAGTTTCATAAGCGAATTCGTTTAACAATGAAACTCAGTTTGAATGGATACGTCAATAAACAAAACTGCCGTATTTGGAGTGATGATAATCCTCAAGTGTATGTTGAGACACCGTTACATCCACAAAAACTGACTGTTTGGTGTGCTTTATGGGTTGGTGGAATAATTGGTCCGCACTTCTTTTAAAATGATGCTGGCCCGAACGTTACAGTCAATGGTGACCCCTATAGAGCCATGATTACTGACTTTTTCATTCATCAATTGAACAACAATGACGTGCAGGAGCTGTGGTTTCAACAAGACGGCGCGCGCAACATGTCACACAGCTCCTGTCACAATTGATTTATTGAAGGAAATGTTTGGTAACCGCATGATTTCACGCTACGGACCCGTGAATTGGCCCTCAAGATCTTGCGATTTAATACCGCTTGACTATTTTCTGTGAAGATATGTGAAGTCCCTAGTCTACATCGATAAGCTCGAAACGATTGATTACTTGGAGGACAACATTCGCCGCGTTATTGACAATATACGGCCACAAATGTTGGGAAAAGTCATCGAAAATTGTACCTCCAGATTAGACTACGTCCGAGCCAGCCGTGGCGGTCATATGCCAGAAATCATATTTAAATTATAATGCCAGAAGATTATCTTTCGAATAAATTAAATTTCATGTCAATTTAAAAAAATTATCTTTGTTTTATTCCATTTCAAAATTCTTTACCTCTAAAAAAACACCCTTTACATACAAGCATTGTATATTTATATTTTTCTTTAAAAGTTGAATTTTGTAGTTTGAAAAATGTTCAATAGTTGGATGCTGCGAAGCTTTGCTAATCATTTATAAAAATACAAATTTCGGCAATTTTTCTTTTTATATTTTTCATTTAAATTAAAGTTTCCATTTTAAATTTTGGAAATCTTATTGTGACGTTAATTTCATTTTCTTTATTTCTGATTTTTTATTTTTGGTTTAATTTTCTTTCCTTTCAAACTCTGCCATTTTTACCAAAATTTCTCGAAGAAAAGTTGCTGAACTTTTTCCAAAACATATTATTTATCTGAAGTAATTTGATCAAGTTTGTCCCTGTGAAATAGCTATAAGTCCAGCGTATAAGTGTGCGTATAAAGCACACTAAAAAATTTTATTTTTCATTCTAATTAAAAAAAAATATTTTATACATTTTTTTTAATAGCTATTTTATATCTATAGGAAAAAAAAGGAGTGAAGTTGTCATACTAAATTTTATTTATACTTAGATTGATTCCGTTTGAAAATTATATACTGTTTCATTCTGTTAACTTGAATTTAGATGTTATTAAATTATTTTACGCATATATTTATAAAAATACTCAGATTTTTTGTTTAAAATTAATCGCTTAATTTAATCAAAATAATTGAATCACAGAATAAAAAAAAAAAATATAAAATTTAAGTTAACATGTCGATACACAAAATGCTTTTGCGTTATCGAAAAAAAAAAAACAAATATATTTTTTTTAAATGAATAAAATATCAAAAACAACCATTGGCATTGTTTGGTTGAGTGAATGCCTACAGGTGAGGTGATGATGGCTAACGAATTGTAAGTCCTTCCTAACGCACACTATCATCTACACAAGGGATGCACAATAAAGGCTCTGGTGCTATATTATTTTTCTCCACTCAACTTGATTAATAAATATACATTTACACAGGAACAGTTTTTGAACAAAAAAATAAAATTTGAGGAAATCTCGTTAAAACAGAAATTCAATTGATACTATTTTGCTTTTGTATTTATTTTTGTTTTCGTTTTTTTGATCTTTTGCCTTTTTTTTTTTGTTAGAGTGGGAATGTGTAAACATTTCAATTGGAATTATTAAAATATTTCCGAGTCCAAGTTCCCCCTTGTTATTGAAACAAACGAATCTCAAAATTACGTGATAGATAGCCAAGCCATGGAATTGTGTGTGTGTTTTTTTTTTTTTTGGAATTCATGCAAATGAATTTTGTATCATAATACTTTATAGTTATAGGGTAGGTATATATTTGAGGATTTCGTGATCCCTTGTTATTTAAAATTTTAAAATAAATAAACATTTTTGGTTGGATTGCCTTCAGTAATTGTTAGAGATGGAAAATTGAAATCATTGTTTTTTTATTTAAATATTTTTTAATATAATACAATAAAAAAAGTGTACATCGAGACTAATATTCGTTATTTGTTGCTATATGACTTAAATAAATCCTATTATTATAAAGATCGACTGATGTTTCTGGATTCGACTCGATATTGAGATGGCATTTGATAAGTAAAAATTATGATATTTGAACCATTTGGAAAATATAATTGCAAAAAAATAATGCAGTTATTTCTGTGGAAATTATGCGAGGTAATAAACAATTAACCAGATCAGGTTCCTAAGGCTCACTGACATCTCTGCAATCTCAGGAATATAAACATAATTCCTCAATGAGATCATTGAGATATCTGCCAATTTCTTCATTTTTTTTTTTTAAACAAAGATTTTTGTAATACTTAAGCCTTGAATTTTTTTTTAAGACCAAAAATAACGGTACCTGCGCTACAAGTTTATTCACCAAATTTTGAAAATCTTATTTTTCATTTTCGGAAAAATGGGTACCTAATTTTTTTTAATTTTCGATTTTTTCAAAAACGGATCAGCTGATCTTGAACAATTTTTTTTTCTGGAAAATCTTTCAAAAAGTACAAAAATTTTCTATTTTTTTTTGTTTTATGTTTAAATAAAGTTCCAATTTTTTTTGAAAACTTAATGGTTGATTGGTTCTTATTAATCTTGAAAATTTAGCAGTTTTTTAACACTATCTTGCAGATTTTAAATAAAAATTATTTTTATGACCAAAAACAATGGCAATTCCCATACAAGTGTTTAAAAACCGGTAAAGAAAATATAATTTTTCTCAAAAAAGAAAAATTCGATTTTAAAATGTTTTTCTTATAAATTGTTAAAACTTATTTCAGAAGTTTTTAATTAAATATATTGATTTTTTTAACTAATTTTTTCAGCGTAAACTCTAAGATCCATAACATTTGTGGAACACCTTTCTATATTAGTAATATTTTTTGTTTTCACATAAGACTGCCTTAAACTAAACTACGTTTTGTGACAAGCGGCATAAAATATAGGCTCCCATAACTAATTTATTTCTTTTAAAATTAGAACTATTCAGACTTTAAACTCCCCAGTGCGATCGCAGATAAGAGCAAGATCGTGCGACCTAGTCATTTATGTATTTTATTTGTTTTAGAGTTTAAAATTAAAGTATAACAAAAATAAAGTAAATATTAAAAAAATGACTTAAACGGTAATAACGAATATAACGCATAATGACATCAGTGCAGATATCAAACGAAGAATTACTCTTGCCAATCGCTGTTTCTTCGGGCTAAGAAGGCATTTGAGTAGTAAGGCCCTCTCTCAAAGAACCAAGGAGACATTTTATAAGACCCTAATCATCCCGGTCCTGCTATATGGGGCAAAAGCATGGACCCTGTCAAAAACAGATGAGAATCTGCTTGGGTGCTTTGAAAGGAAGATTCTTCGAGTGATTTTCGGTCCAGTCTGTATCGAATCGATGGAGTATGGAGGAGAAGATTCAACAACGAGCTTTACGGGCTTTACATCGATGTCGACCTGGTCAAAAAGATGAAAATACAGCGGCTGAGATGGCTGGAACACGTGGAGCATATGAACACCAACACACCAGCCCGACGAGTCTTCGAATCTACCCCTGACGGTCTGCGCAGCAGAGGAAGACCCCACCTTAGGTGGCGCACACAAGTGGAAAACGACCTCAACCAACTTGGAGTGCGTAACTGGAGGCAGCTAGCTAGGGACCGAGCTGGCTGGAGAGGCTTGTTGGTTGAGGCCGTAGTCCATCCTGGACTGTGAGCGCCATCTAAAGTAAAGTAAGTAAGTAAGGTAAAAATTTTTTTAATTTTTTTTTTTTTTTAATTTTAAGTTTGAAATTTTTTTAAAAACTGTTGGCTAAAACAACTTTATTTAAAAACAAAATAGAAAATGAGATTTCTGACCTTACAAAAACGTATAGCATAGCATTGTAAGGCTAACCTTTTTTTAAATAATTTGTATTTCTATTTTTTGAAAATACTCCCTCTCGGCTAAATAGTGTGGAATAGACCCTCCCTCCCTATTTTTTTTCTTGTCTCGACTCAACCTATACGCTCTTTAATTTTTTCTCACACCGTATGCGACCATATCACTTTGTATATATAAATTTTTCATTTAATTTTTAATACAAACATTTTCAACATCAATCTCACAATGGAACCTTTCCTGGTTTGTACCTACCTGTTGTATCAGTGGGTAGGTAGAGCTATAGTAGCTTATCCATTGGAATAATAATTATATTAAAAATAAATATAAAGGAAAGTTTTCCTTGATTTTGTTTTTCCTTCCGTTTCGCATTTCGTGTTTTTATTTTTGGTATATTTTTCTCTTTCTCACCCGTAGCCAATATAAATTCAAAATAAGGAAGGAAATCATTTTCTGTTAATTTCCAAAAGGAATTACGGCAATGTTTCTTCTTTCTTATTTCCCCACATTCTTCATTATTTTTACCTAGCTGATGCTTTCTCTTGTGCTTATTTCATTTATATTTTTTTCTTTGATTTCTAATTAAAACTTGTGAAATTAAAAATAAATTTTCAAGAGTATAGTTAATTTCTGTAAACACCCACAAGGACTTGCTCTCTCCACAGTGTCGTATATACGAATGTCGTTATATTTTGTTGGCGTTTTCAAAAATCTTATTCCGTGTGACCATATATTTTATGCAATTATTCATATAAAAACAAAATTAAAGGAGAGACAAATAATTCGAAAGGAAGTGTCTTAGAGCAGGGATATTATGCCAAGCTAGCAATAAGCCAATTCAAATATACCACCACGGAGACCCACGCCATCACTTGGGTCGTGCTTCTCCAAAATCAGCATGTTGTTTGTTGTGCCATATACAGCAATGTGTGTTTATCTCATTTTGTGTGCTAAATTGATAATAACTTTCAATTATTATGCTCCTTGGCGCTGAATTATTGTCGTAACTTTTGCTCATTTAATAAATAACAATTTATTCACATGCGAAACGACTTAATACATCGCAACAACCTTATGCAATAACCATAAACTATAAATATTTATATTCCATGGATTATCCTGCTATAACGGAGATAGCTAGGTATAATGTATTTTGTTCACTTCTACGCACAGTTACAGAACATCAGGGCAGTTAGTTATATACATTGTGCCTTTTTACATATTGTGAGTATATGTAGCTAGAGCTCAATTTTATATTATACATATACATACACAAAAAGTTAAGGCAATAACAATAAATAATTTGTATAAAGGGACGTGTTTTCGGTGCGCATATGTGCAACCACAAACAATTATTCGATTTTAATCCTTCCGATGAGGTGCATTACCAACAAATTTGATGGCTATTTTACAGCCTTTAAGCACACATTTGTACACCTACGAGAGTGAGTAGTAGATATGTATACATGAGGCCAAAATATTAGGTAAAAGGTAGGTACATAAATATCGACATCAGGACGAAGAGTATATATTTATATATAGCAATATCAACAAATAATAACAAATTGAAATGGGGTTTAGATATTTATTTAGTCCCTTCTGGCTAAACAAGTTTCCTAGATAAAGGTTTAATTTTAACAAATTTCAAATCAAATATAGGAACAAATTTCCTAAACTAAATTTTTAAATGGTTAAGCTATTTAAATTATTGATTTTCAAAGTTTCTGTAAAAGAGAGTGGAAAGGAATTCTTAGAGGAGTGGAAAGGATATCGCAGAGGAGTAAGGGTTTCAACTTTTTAAGAAGTTTTGTCTTTTATCGGAACCAGTCGGAGAGCATGTGCTGAAACTAGGCATTCCCCAAAAAAACTCACACGTTTTAGTTGCGGGGACAAGGAGAATAAGGAAACAGTCATTTATTTTCTATGTAAATTTCCCACTTTGGCCAGAAGGAGAGTACGAACATTTGGTCGGGCTTTTTTTAACGACCTGAACGTACTTTCTAAGGTAAAAATCGATGATTTGATCTCTTTACTCAACAAGACGCACTGGTTCTATGACCAACCCCGGTATAACTACTGCCCCTTTAGGATTGGACGATCCGTCTAAGGGATTAATTCATATACATCTCTGGGCCAACCGACAAATTATACAATGATCCACAAGGGGGTAAATATATCCACAGCCTCTTTTCAGGTCAAATAAGTTATGATATCAAAACGGCGCAATCTAGCGCTAATTGGGTCACTGAGCTCAGCGCATGGTCCATACGCCAAAAGTCCATAATGGATTTTTGACCCACTTATAGGTAAATTAAAAGACCACAAATCTATTATGGATTTTTAACCCACCTTAGTGGGCCAGAAATACACAGGCAATTCTTGCAGACTTCCGGCCCATGGATTGTGGATTTCTGACTCACTTTGGTGATTTTAAAAATATTCATTTTATTATTATTAAAAACCATTTATTTGGCATTTTTTAAGCTTAAGATGCGACTTAAGAGTTAACTCAATTGACTCTTCCCTTATTGCAATTTCTTCTTCCCCATATCTAGACTATGTTTCAATAAAGTTAACATTACCCCGTAAGTCGCTTTACGTTATCTGTTGCTACATACTTCCATCACAACCCATTGAATCATATGAACTTGCCATTAATATAATTGATCACATTTTAGAAATATGTGACCCTAATGATGAAATCCTTCTTCTCGGTGATTTCAACCTTCCTCACCTCAAATGGATTTCATCAGACGACGAATCTTTCTTTGTTGCTTCCAATCCCACCTCTGCTAAGGAATACCTTTTCCTAGATCGCTTAGCAGATTCAAGCCTCTGTCAAGTTAATGGCATCCCAAATCACATGGGTAGGCATCTAGACCTTATTTTCACAACAGATTAATTCGTCAGTCTCATCTTGTCAACTTTCTTTATCTACCATTGATAACTACCATCCTCCCCTTTTTCTCTCATTTTTCCATAACTCTCCTCTAATATGCACTCCCCCTACAGAATTACGGTCTTACGATTTCCATAAAGCAAACTTCCACCATATTAATCAATACCTCAACGAAGTTCCCTTTAACTTCGATAACCTATCAGTAAAAGATGCTTTAGACATTTTTTATAGAGAAATATATTATTCTATTTCTCTATATGTTCCATTCTCTCGTCACAAAACTTTTACTACTTCCCCCCCTTGGTATAATAGAAGGCTCCGTTCTCTGAGAAACAAAAGAAACAAATTATGGTCAACCTTTCTTCGCACCCAATCTCCCACTGATTATTCTAACTATTATGGCATATACCTCCAATTTAGTGAGCTTTATAGCTCTTTATACCAGCGTTATATAATTGAGACGCAAACCAACCTTATTAACGACCCGAAGTCCTTTTTTCAATTTGTCAATTACAAAAAAAAATCAGATGGCTACCCAACCTCTCTCTCTTTCAACAATGAAACATCAAATGATCCACACACTATCGCCAACTTTTTTGCATCGTTTTTCAAACAATCTTTCACAGATGACACTTTTGTACCTGACTCTGCTTATTTCAACTATTTACCAAATTACTCACTTGGGCCGATTCTCCCTCGCACCGTGTCGACCCATTTTTCGTGGAGAACAAATTAAATCAACTCATTGATGAATTCTCTCCAGGTCCAGACGGCCTTCCAGCTATTCTCTTAAAGAAATGTTCCTCATCGCTTTCTCTTCCTCTCTCAAAAATCTTCAGTTTATCCCTTACTCAAGGAGAATTTCCTGAGGTTTGGAAAACTTCTTTTATAATACCAATACACAAAAAGGGTCCAAAAGGTGATGTTAACAATTATCGTCCTATTGCCAAACTCTCATGTATACCCAAACTCTTCGAAAGCATTTTGTATGAAATTTTGAGCTTTCGCTGTAAGTCTCTCATTTCGCCTAGACAACATGGCTTCCTCAAATGTCGATCAACAACCACTAATCTTGTTGAATTTATGTCTTTTATACTGTCAGCTTTAGAGCATGGAAAGGAAGTCGATGTCATATCCACCGATTTTAGTAAGGCCTTCGATAAAATCTCCCATAGACTTATACTTTTCAAACTATCCACCTTTGGTTTTGAACCCATTTTATTGAGATGGATCTCGTCTTATCTGGAAAACCGTTACTATAGTGTTCGTTTTAGATGTACATCCTCTTGCCCTTTCTTAGCCACGTCCGGAGTCCCCCAAGGCAGCCACTTAGGACCTCTTCTTTTTATTCTTACAGTTAACGATATTGAATTGGTTATTAAATATTCTCATATTTCTCTTTACGCCGACGATACCAAATTCTTCAAGACCATCTCCTCTACACAGGACTCTGCTCTTATCCAACTCGATCTCGATAGTTTTTCTGTTTGGTGTCTCAAAAACTGCTTAGATTTAAATATTGCCAAATGCCATTCAATAACTTTTTCACGAAAACGTTTTAAGTCTTCTCCACGTTCTTATCTTCTTCATGATCAGCCCCTAACTATCGTCGAGTCGATACGTGACCTTGGTATATTATGCGATCAGGAGCTTAATTTCATCTCCCATTATGACGACATAATTCTTAAGGCCAATTCAGCACTTGGCTTCGTTAAACGTTGGTCAAAGGAATTCTCCAACCCATACGTGACCCGGTCCCTCTATATAACCTTTGCACGAATATGCCTGTCAAGTATGGTCCCCTTATCAACAAATTCACATCGCTAGAATCGAGAGCATTCAACGTCGTTTCCTTCGTTTTGCTCTTCGAGGTCTGTCCTGGAATAATCCATTGATCCTTCCTCCCTATCAAAACCGCCTTAAACTTATCAACCTTAATTCACTGGAAGAACGAAGGAAAATTCATAAAATTCTCTTCATTCATCGATTACTTACAGGTTCAGTTGACTGCATTACTCTTTACAACTCTATCTTTTTTAATACCAACCCTCGTAACATACGAAATCCCCTTCTCTTCTATATACCTCCCCACCGTACGTCTTATGGCTCTAATGAACCAATCTCCCGTATGCTGCGGAGTGTTAACTTATACTCAAGCAACTTCGATTTTAACCTCAGCACCCCTTGTCTAAAACTCCGTCTCCTGAATCATCCTCCTCACTAACCTCAAGTAGCTATAAGTTTCTTAGTTCTTAAGTTAGATTAAACATTAGCTTGTAATTAAGCCGAATATATGGGGGTATTGCCCCCACCAAAAATTATCTATGTATCTATGTCAACAGTTTTTTTAATAAATAGTACCGTGATTATGTTATATGAAAAATTCCAGATAATATTTGTGGAGTTATGACCCACTTTCTTTCCAAAATTATTAAATACTGACACATTTTTTTGTGGACTTCTGGCTCATAAGGGTGGGTTATAAGTCCAAAATTGATTTCTGGACTTGTGGACCCAAGTGGATCAAAAGTCAATTGTCAACTTTTGGCCTGTGGACATATGACCCTGCGCCACTGAGCTCGTGGTTGCTGGTGAATGCTCGTGGTTACTCAAGGTTACTCGTGGTTACTCGTGGTTACTCGTGGTTACTCGTGGTTACTCGTGGTTACTCGTGGTTACTCGTGGTTACTCGTGGTTACTCGTGGTTACTCGTGGTTACTCGTGGTTACTCGTGGTTACTCGTGGTTACTCGTGGTTACTCGCCGTGGTTACTCGTGATTGCTTGTGGCCTTACTCCGCCGAGCTTGAGCCACAAACTGCGTTATAAAAAGCACCCTACCATTTGAACTTTATTAAAGGACTGTAAGTAAACTGCCCCATGAGATTTTTTGAATTGATCCATGTTTTGCAAAATAAATTTGAACAATTTGCAAATGTTGCTCCGGCGGCAGCATAAGTCTGTTCATGATGAATTGCCAAAACAAACTTATCTCAACAACAACCAAGAACTGCCAAATCAGCTGTCACTAGGGTTCCCAACTTTTTTTCGACCGATTATAGTATTTTTTCACTATTAGCTATAAAAAATATATGTAGTACTCTTCAAAAATATATAGTATTTTATAAAAAGGTTAAAAAAAGACCAAACATATTATTAGTAATTATTTATTTTTATAAAATCTAATTATTTTGTGCTTTTAGCATCGTTTAACAATTTTGTATTTAAAATAAATGTGTCATATTCTTTATCGCAATCAATTTTCAAATTTATGTAGATTAAAAGTTCATTTTTGATTAATGAGATGCTTGCTCTATTCCTTTCTTCTCGCCATTTGGAATTCATAATTGAAAAAAATTCTTTCTGTAAATGCAGAAGTGGCAGAAGTGTCGCTAAACTCATTCATATTTTTTATTCTCGTAAAAATTTCGTTTAGTATTAAAATCAGTCAACAATTGATTTGAATTGAGACCTTTCATACAAAAACCGACAAAGAAGGTTGGAAACCCCTTACTTAACATTGAATAAAAACTCATCTGGCCAATTCCACTTTTTCCAATTGTAAAAATTGCGTTGCATGGTGTGCATTTTGCATTAAATGCATTTTGGGGATCATTGGTCATCCAGTTAAAATCTGTTTTTCATTCATGTTTATATTTTTGTAGTCTTTTTTGTACCTTTGGTTTTTTAGGTGTTAATTTACCACTGGAGTTTGACGAACTTCCACTGTCGCTTCCACTTTCCGTATTTGAAACAAGCTTTTATTTTTAAAACATTCGAAAACTATAGACGTTTGACAGCAAGACTTAGTCTCATTCGGATACATGTATAAAATGGAACCTTAAGGTGCAATCAAAGTGTGTTTGATATTTGTTTATATGTTGCAAAATGATTAATAAATCAAACTGAAATATAGTACTTTTTCGTACTATATATTTCTTTAGCAGTATATAGTACAGAGACCCGAAATATAGTACAATACTATATATTATAGTATGGTTGGGAACCCTAGCTGTCACAGAAAACCAAAAAACAGTGTTGCCAATTTCATATTCTTCGCTTAAAAAATAACACCGTCTCTAGTCAACAAATGAGTCCAAGTGAGATCGCCGGGACGAAACGCCAGAAATTTTTGTTGTTAAAAAATATTTTAAATCAATAACACCGTTTATTTAATTTAATTTTTCATTTTATTTTTACAGTATCTTAATAATTTGTTCTTTCTTTGAAATTTCTCAATTTAGGGAGTGATTTTATATAATTATGTGGAGACCTACCATAATTCTTTTTTATCTAAATGAATCTAAGTAATGAAATTAAAAAAATTTCCTTATAATAAAACCTCTTAAATAGCATTACGTATAAAAATTAAAGGTTTCAATCATAATAAGTTTTTAGTATGTAATATGCTGGGAGGATATACCTACATAATATCAAAAACTTCTAAATTGATTCGTCATTCATATGGACCTTCTAGAGGAGCAAACCCATAATATCTCCTACATGATTTTATCAATAGATATATAGTTTCTATAGGTAGAATAAACTTCTTCCAATTTCAAAGCCCTAAAATGAAAATTCGTAACAATCATACCCACTTAAAAAGCTATTACCTAAACATTTTCTATTCTCTCATAAAATGATGTGAATGATCTATCTATATACCATGTAAGTAGATTTCTAGCCCCGAAAAATACGATTAACACTTATTTTCACATATCAAAAATAAGATAAAAAGTAATTTACTATACGCTTTCCATCTAAGTATATATGTAAGTATATAACTGCTTGTGTATACATTTTCAAGCTTTTTCAAGATAAAAGGATATATGTGTGTTGTATAATATTCATCCAGAGGAAAATAAGAATTTCCAAAATAATATCATTTGCCTACCGTTTAGGCCCAAATATGTGGAATACTCCCATGAGCCTTTATAAAGATTAAAGTAAATATAGGGTAAGGTGTTGTATTAGCATCATTGAATGTCTCAATACAATGTATGTATATGTATGTATGTAGCTACCCCTTAACATCGTGCCCCTTATATCACATCTACAACTTCACACTACGGGGTTTTCAAAAAAAGAGGTAAACAATTTTCGTTTTTAAAAAGTCAAGAATCCTTTTTGTGTTTACACAAAAAAAAAAAAAAAATATTGAAGGTAGGGAGGGCTGAATTGAATTTACCTGATGGGATCGAAAAAGTGATTGATTGACTTTATAAGAGGGTAAATTTTGTTTCTTATCTTGGGTATCTATTGTGTGTGGTATTGAAGGTGATTTGTATAAGCAAGACTTCTTTGTTTAACCTTTGATTCCCAAGGGTCGAAGTTTAAGTGAGTTTTACACCATAAAGAGTAAGGTATAGTATTGTTCTAAAGAGTATATATTTTATAGAATATAAATATGTAGTAAAATAAGCTAGCTATATTGAATAATTTTAACATTTAAGATTTTTGATTAAAATCTTATTTCTTTAACTAAAATCGTTTCTATATTTGTCTCATTCGACCTTTTTTAAGCCTTTATAGCAACAACATTTATAGTAAAGGTGAATTTTTACTAAAGAAAATTTAGCTATTTATTAAACTTACCTATACTTTATCGCTTTCCTCAACAACTTGGAGAAACACTTGATGGCTTTCCAAATGAGGGAAGACACTTAAATTCAGTCAAAAATATTGAGATTTATACACTTGATTATAGGATGAAAGCTTCCAATTCCGTTGATAAATTATTAAATATAGATTTATTAAAAACTTGTTTGTTTATGTTACAAAATTATTTAACAAAACCGGATATCATGACAGACGGCGACCCTTCGATATTCGATTTTGTTAAATAATTTTCAAAACTGGAGAAAATTGACTTATTTTATAGTGTTATTCTCTTTCTTAAATTAAGCAATTTTGTTACAATTTTACAAATTTGGTATTTCTAGTTCTAGTTCAAACGTTGGATTTGAAAATTTTAAAAATAGTGGCTTGGAATTTTATGGTATTAGCAGGATACTACTTAACAATATAAGCGCAGGGTCATAAGTCCATGTCCATAGCCCAAAAGTCCATAATGGATTTTTGACAATCTTCACATTGAAGCAAATCCTGGAAAAGACCAACGAATTTCAAGTCGAAACAATCATCTTTTCATCGACTTCAAAGCCGCATATGATAGCCAAGAGCTTCTATTGGCGATGTCGGAACTCGGGATCCCGAAAAACTTGATCCAGCTAAGCCGCATGACGTTACAAAATACGCGGTGCAACTTACAAATGGGTAACAGCTCATCCGAGTTATTCCAGACGTGTACAGGGTTCAGACAAGGAGATGCGCTATCATGTGATTTCTTCAACCTAGTCCTGGAGCAGATAGTGCGCAAGAATGGTGTTAACCTGGAAGGCACTATCTTCAACAGGTCTTCTCAACTGTTTGGCTATGCGGACGACATCGACATCATCGGACGGTCCAAGCGAGCTGTACTAGAAGCATTCACAGCTATTGATGAACAGGCGAAACGCGTTGGTCTTGAAGTGAATGAGGACAAAACAAAGTATATGCTATCAAGAAACAAAGTCCCATCTGTCCATCGCCTAGGACAAAACGTCACTGTTGATAGCAGTAATTTCGAGGTAGTCAAGGAGTTCACCTGCCTCGGAACAAACATCAATTCCACGAACGAAACCTTAGTGGAAATCCGACGAAGAATAACCCTAGCGAACCGCTGCGCTGCTACTTCGGCTTGGCCAAACAAATGGGTTCAAAACTCCTTTCTCGAAAAACAAAGTGCACGCTATACAAAATGCTAATTTTACCAGTTCTACTCTACGGCAGCGCCGAGTGCTGGGCGATAAGTAAAAAAGGGGAATTGATACTGGGCACTTTCGAGAGAAAAATTCTACGGCGGATATTTGGTTCTAACGGGTGATTTTTAAGCTGGTTTGGTTTTGGCAACACTGGTTTTGACAGCTGACGTGTGTTTAGTACCTTGTGTCACTGTCAAACAGCTTCAGTTTGGTTTGCAATTTAACCATGGATCGTCTTACAAATGAACAACGCTTGCAAATTATTGAATTTTACTATCAAAATTCGTGCTCGGTTCGAAATGTTGTTTATCGAAAAATTGTGTTCAGCGATGAGGCTCATTTTTGGTTGGATGGGTACGTAAATAAGCAAAATTGCCGCATTTGGAGTGAAGATCAGCCAGAAGCATTGCAACAGCTACCAATGCATCCCGAAAAAGCCACTGTTTGGTGCGGTTTATGGGCCGGCGGCATTATTGGGCCATATTTCTTCAAAGATGATGCGAATCGCAGCGTTACTGTCAATGGTGAACGCTACCGAGCGATGATAACAAACTTTTTTTTGCCCGAAATGGAAGTTCTTGACTTGCATGATATGTGGTTTCAACAAGACGGTGCCACATGCCACACAGCACGCGAAACAATGGCGCAATTGCGAGGCGAGTTTGGTGAACAGTTAATTTCACGTTTCGGGCCGGTCAATTGGCCGCCTAGATCGTGCGATTTGACACCATTAGATTATTTTTTGTGGGGGTATGTCAAGGCTAATGTCTATAGGGACAAGCCCGCTTCGATTGACGCACTGGAAGCCAACATCCATGCATTCATTCGTGAGATACCGGCCGATATGTGTGAAAGAGTATGCCAAAATTGGACTCAGCGGATGGGCTACCTGAGACGCAGCCGCGGTCAACATTTGCATGAAATTATCTTTAAACATTAAATTGCAAGGTTCAAACTATCGATTCAAATAAATATTTCATTCATTTTTTCGAATTTTTTGTGTTTTTTTTTTTTTTAAAGTTCTAAACCTCTTAAAAAATCACCCATTATATGCGAAGAGGGCGAATGGAGGAAAGAGCCAAAACACGTCGACTACACTGGCTCGGCCACATCGAGCGAATGGAAAACAATGATCCAGCCAAGAAAATCTTCGAATCCCAGCCCCCAGGTTCGAGGCGACCGGGAAGACCGAACCTACGCTATAGGAACCAGGCGGTCAAAGACGCAGGAGCGCTTGGTCTCGACGACTGAAGGGAGCTTGCGAGGGACCACTACCGATAAAAGACCGCAATATCTCAGGCAGAGACTCTTTATGAATCGGGAGCCGGATAAGTAAGTAAGTAAGTAGGTATTGTAGATTATTACCGACCACCTTGGTGGGACATTTCTTGGGGTATTTTCTTGGAAAACCAATACATCGGCCAGCTTCGCGGGTTCAAAGGATATTTACTCTCTTTTTGGGTCCTCCGTACCACTCACGCAACTCCGTTGTTCCGCAAAGGGTATATCCAGTCGTCAGAAAGGTGGCGATGTCAACAGTTTTCTTAATAAGCAGTACCTTGAGTATGATTTTGAAAAAAATCCAGAAAATATTTATGCCTTTCCTTTCTAAAATTATAGAATATTGACCCACTTTTTTGTGGACTTCTGGCTCATAACACACAATAGATTTAATGACTTGTAACCCACTCAAGTGGGTCAAAACTCAAAAGTCCATTGTGGACTAATTTTCAAAAAAAAAAAAAAGAAAAATTGGAAATTTTGACCGCGCTGAACTTGAAATACCAAAAGTATAATGAAATCATTAAAAAATAATGTTTTTAGATTGTGTACTTAATAATGACATAGTCAAGGCAAGAACATGAAGGATAGCATCGTAGCACAAGTAATAATTTTGGAATCTTATGATGAACTTGAAAGCGAATGTTTCTCTTTTAAATGGAGGAAATTATATATGTTGGAAGACCAAAATTCAAGCTGTCCTTATAAGAGATGAGCTTTGGGATGTTGCAAGTAAACCGAAACCAGCAGAAATCAATGATGAATGGATGAAGAAAAATAATAAAGCGAAAACTTATCTAACCTTGAGCGTCGAGGATGGTCAACTGATGCATATTGCCCATCTAGATGATGCATTCAGTATATTTGGGAAGTTTTCTCTAAGAAGTATGAGAGGTCAACTTTTGGAAGTCGCCTCTACTTGAGAAGGAAATTATATGGCATTCACTATACTGGTGGTAAGATGACTGAAAATATAGATGCTTTTCTTCAAGTTGTTGGTTTGCTGAGAGCTTCTGGAAAAGCTTTAGAAGAAGATGAAGTTGTTGCAGTTTTGTTAGTGAGTCTGCCAGAATCTTACTCTAGGCTCGTTAATGCACTCGAAGGTCGTGATGAAGCCGATTTAACGATTGAATATGTTACTGGTAAGATGTAAGACGAATACCAAAGACGTTTTGAAAGCAATAAAGATAAAAATGAAGATGAAATTGCTATGTGGTCTAACTAACAAAGAAATCTGAAGCCTACAAAACCAAAGAAGACGGAGGTCAAAGAAGCAAGAATGTGTTTTTACTGCAACAAACTAGGACATGTAAAAGCAGACTGCTACAAATACAAGTCATCTTTACAAAAAGGGAAACATGCCAAGTCATCTGTAGCATCAACATCACATGATAGCATCAGCAATCAAGATTTTCTCTCGTTTGAAGTTTGTGATGAAGTAATAGCTGAGTATGGTGGTTGGTACATCGACTCTGGAGCTACAATCCATATGACCAACGATAAAAATTTCTTAAATGTTTTTTATTAGGTTGTTTTTCTTCCTACTAAATGATGGAAAAATGTTTTCGGTATTTCTCTTCGTTATGGAAAATACTCAGCGAAAAATTTTGCTTTCAATATTCATCACCCTTGAAACAGCTTCATGCAACTTAATCATGCATTTTATATCAAAATATCTAACCATTTTCAATTGACCAACAACTTTTTTTCAAATTTTTTGTTACCGTTCTATTTTACACATGAAAAGTTTTAATATACATATGTATAGGTACTTTGACTTTCTTAAAAAAAAAATACAATATGCTTCCCTGCGTCAATCATTTTCTGTTGCTTGGTCATGACACCAGCTGCATTTCCTACATGCACTTATTGATACTCCTTTACAAAGACACTTCGATGAAAAATGAATAAATTTCAGTTTCTTCCAGGCCAACCCAAGCGAACAACAAAATTAAAAAAAAAAAAAAAACAGAAACCAATGAAAGTTATCCCATATACGAAAATGTATTTATATTAAAAATAAAAAAAAAAAACAAGAAAGAAGTGCTATACAACTCCGTCTTATACATATAAAGATCAAATAGAGCAAAACGGATAGAAATGACATTTTTCTTTTAGCCATTGACGTTGTCGTTCTCGCAGCTCCATATATAATATATAGGTAGTGTTGTTGTCCTTGCGTGCTGCTCTAGCCATAGCTCTGTTAGAAAAAAAACTTTCTCCATCATCTGACTTTTGATATACCTACCAGCTACCCTCTCGAACTGCTGCTGCTGCTGATGATGATGATGATGATCGTCCTGAATTAAGAAAAAATAAATAGAGTAAGTTGGCAAAACTGCTATACAGCTGTTGAAAGAGTTGCACGACAGACGATAGACGATGGAGCAACTACTATTTTGGATCAAAAGGTTTTGGACTTAAAGTTTGGTGGGCGGAGTATATAATTTCTTTATTAAAGGGAGAATTTAATGAGAAAACTTTGCCATATCTGATTGCATGAAGGTTTTTTTTCTTTTTGTTTGTTTGTTTGTGTTTGGAAATGTCTTGTCTTCTGAAGCATCAAAAATATTTGGTAAATGAAATGATATATTCTTTACTAGGTCACATCAGCAGAATAAAATGTGTTGTGGTTGTTGAAATCAAATAAAATAATAAAAAAAAAATGAAAAAGATGTTCGTACAATTATTACTGTGAAAGAAATATTTTTTGGCTTAACACTACAAGCAAGTGTATAGTTAAGGTACTCAAAGTTTTTCAACTTTACAACTTTTTTTTTTGTCAACAACTTAATTTAAGATTTTATTCTATAATCAAAGACCATATGGCATTATGCTTTTCAATACGCTTTCTTTCGATACCATTTTATAAGTCTTGACAGAAAATTTATGATCTATTTTGAAAAAAATAACGACCCTGGCATCGCTGAAGAAAAATAAAAATAATTTTTTACCGAAGTTTTACGAACCCCTATATATTTCCGCAACTGAGCCTCGTGAGTCGTGGTGCAGTGCAATAAGACTCGCGGAAATAAAGTCCGTGGTTCTTATTTTCAAAATGAAAGGAAATAACACCCGCGGGTGTTTTTTCTTATTGGAGTGGTAATAAGACCAACCACAAAAAGTATTAAGACCCGCGGGTGTTATTGCCTCTCTGAATTGTTATTAAGACCCATACTTAAAATATGATTCAATGGTGCAGTGCAATAAGCCCCACGGAAATAAAGCCCGTGGGTATATTTTCCTTTTTAAATGGAAATAAAATCTGCGAGCTTTAATTCCTTTTTTTTGAAGGTTTCAATTCGAAGAATATGGGGGAAAAATTCAATCAATAAAGAACAAAAACGATTTTGGACTTTTCCAACAGTTTTATTGGACAACAATACCTTGGGTCGCTTCGTGGGTTCCAAGGATTTTAACTCCATCTTTGGGTTATCTGTCCCGCTTACGCAACTCCGTTGCTCCGCTTAGGTTATGTTCAGTCGCCAGGCAGGTGCCAATGTCAACAGTTTTCTTGGACAATAGAATAAAGTTAAAGGGTTATTGAATCACATTTTAAGTATGGGTCATAATACCAATTCAGAGAGGCAATTACACCCGGCGGTCTTAATGCTTTCTTATGGTGGGTCTTATTGCCACTCCAAAATGGAAAAAAAGGCCGAGGGTGTTATTTCCTTTTATTTTGGATATACAAAAAACGGGCTTTATTTCCGCGGGTCTTATTGCACTGAACCTTCTATGAGAAATACTTTTAGTAATGACTTAATGCACAATTTTTTTCTACTTAATTCTATGCCGTACTTATGTTAGCACACTTTCAAATATTATTAAAAAAGGTAGTATTCGTTTTTTTAGGAAAATAAGATTTTCTTAAACGTGTTATACAGGGTAATTCGCATAAGGTCTGAGAAAAAGCTAGAGCATGTAGGTAGGGTCGAGACAATAAAAAAAATCATTTGCGAGGGGGTGGTCTATTCTCTTTCGCTTAGCCGGTAGGGGCAAAAAATTGACTTAAAACAGAAAAACAATTATTAAAAAATAAAGATAATACTTACAATACCATATATAATTTATTGTAAAGCCAGAAATGTCATCTTTTATTTTCTTCTTAAATTAATTTCTTTTAGTGAACAGTTTATGAAGAATTATTTTTAAAACTCAAAATTTAAAAAATAAATGGAAACCTGATTTTTTTTTCCAAAATTTTCGTAATTAAGTAATTTTTATTTTCAGAATCGAATTTTTTTATTAATTTTTAGTGAAACACTAAAATTCGAATGCTAAAATTTGTTAGTTTTTGAAAAAAAAAAAAATGAAAAACATTTTTTTCAAAAAATATTGGTTTAGTAACAACAACAACTTGTGTTGCTTTACAAAAAAGTAAGGTATGGCTTTGTAAGTATTTTCGTTGTTTTTTTTTATAATTTGTATTCTGTTTTAAGTAATTTTTTTAATAAAATTGCCCCTCTTCAATACCTAAATGGAGTGGAATGGATCCCCTCCCATACGAGTTTTTCTTTTGTTGACCGAAATTACACGCTTTAGCATTTTTTCAAACCGTATGAAAATCGCCCTGTATGAATTATATTGAAGGCACGGCTTAAAAAAAAAAATTGTTTACAACTAGATGATGTTAAAAATTGCTTAGTGACTAAGTTTAATAAAGATCGACAAAGTCGTTTTCGAAATTTTGGGTTTTCAATTTTGTTTTAATTTTAAATACACCAGTAAGTATAGGTAATGTTTAAATTTTACAAAATATTTTCCATAGAAAAAAAATTGATAAAAACCAGTTTAACAGTTTTCGATATTTAACTTTGATCAAAATCTCGAGTTCAATAATTTTTTACAAATCCATAACTTGCCATATATAGGTATGGTACCTAACTTATAGTATTTTCCAACTTATTATCAGTTATCCTTATCACCAATATTTCAAAGTTTAATTTATGCATTAACTGTGTAATTTGAAATTTCAATTATATCAAGATTTTTTCATTCTTTTCACTTACATAAATCTCTTTTTTTGGTCTGAGCAGAGTCAGTTAACACTACAGCGAGCTATTATTTGATAGCCCTAGTATATGATATTTTTTTAATCTTTTTTTGTTCTCAATATTATAGCCTTGTCATCAATTTGACACGTAAAATTAGTAATCATTGAACAATTTCTTTTAAACTCATTTTATGAACTTTTTTTTCAAGGATATCATAATAGAATATAAGCATATTCCCGATTGACCAACAACACACTTAATAACCAAATAAAAAAAATAATCTATTCAAGCAAGATTAAAAAAAAAAAACATTTTCATAGTCATTAATCACTTTAATATG
This sequence comes from Epistrophe eligans, assembly GCA_951394125.1. NCBI lineage: Eukaryota > Metazoa > Arthropoda > Insecta > Diptera > Syrphidae > Epistrophe > Epistrophe eligans. The sequence goes on from OX596029.1 coordinate 91,271,919, forward strand.
CATAAGCCGAAGCTTAACGACGATTTTTTCATTTTTTTTTTAATTCTTCTGAACTGACGTAAAAAAAAACTTTTTATGCTGCCATTCAATACTTTTTTTTTAAATATAAATAATATTGAAAATTATTTTATCTCCACTTTATTTTACTTCGCTCGGCAAACTTTTCTATGGGTCATATATTCAGTTGAAGTCATTCAAATTTACCAAATTGAAAATCCTTTTAAATTCAGATGATTAAAAAAAGGCTTCTTATTTTTACTTGCAATATTTACATATGTACATAGGTACTACATGGCAATTGGCAACTTATGGATTCGTAAAAAAAAATCGAACTAGAGATTTTGATCAAAGTTAACATTACGATGATAGCGAAGTCAAAAAAAGTGGATCTCGCAATTTTGTATGTCTGTCTGTCCTGTCCTTTCGGCTGCAGCCTAAACAGGTGTGTAGATTCTCTTTAAACTTGGTACCTAGCGGTTTTTGAGCATTCCCCCCACACGTTTCTTTTCATTTTTTTTTAAACCAAAAATAAGGGTACCTTCCGTACAAACAGTTTTTTACCAAATTATGAAAATCTTATTTTTCTCAAAAACGTGCTTACAACTTAAAAAAATCTTAAAAAACTTAAAAACTCAATAATTTTTTTTACTAAAAGGCTACCATTTTCTAAATAAATAATTTCGAAAAAATGGTTATAAGTGGTACCTCCCATAGAACCATTTTTTTTTTTTGTTTTTCGATTTTTTCCAAAACGACTGATTTTGACTAATTTTTTTTATAGAAAATCTTTCCAGAAGTTTTAAAAGTTTCGTGTACTTACCAAAATTTTAAAATTTACTTTTTTTTTATTTTTAAAAAAGTTTCAATTTTTTTTTGAGAACTTAATAATTTGGAAATCACTTGGTCTATTTTTATTAAACTTGGCGCCCAGCAGGTTTTTAACATTATCTAGCAGATTTTTAATAAAAATCGTTCTTATGACCAAAAATAATAGTACCTCCCATACAAGTGTTTAAAAACCGGAATGGAAATATGATTTTTCACAAAAATGGCTCGTATGATTTTGATTAAAATTTTTGTGTGAAATAATATTATTACGATCAACTATATATTATTGGAAACAAATTTGTATCGTTTAAAAATGGTATCTCTCATAAAATCATTTTTTTGTTTTTGAGTATCTCATTACTTGTTGAACCGATTTTAATGAAATTTTTACACAATTTAAATAATATCAAAATTTAAAAACAAAACAAATTTTGGACTTAAAAAAAAATTCAAAATTATTTTTCGAAAGTTCGATATTTCGAAAATGGGTAGGTAAATGATTTTTTTGTTCAAGATTAATTAATTAATACTAAAAAATGGCGTACCAAATTTTTTTCCTAAAAATGTTTTCAAAATTTTATATATAAAAAAATATTTTTTTTAAAAAACAGCTTCAACGATTTTTAAATTTTTTTCTCTTAAATTGATGTTTGTGTAAGAAATAAGATGGTGTACATTGCGTTGGTGTTAAAACAGTTTAAAAAGTTGTTTAATCAATTTATTTCTATTTATATTAATTTCTTAACAATTTTTCAGTCTAAAGTGTAAGTACCATTTATACTTTAAAACCACAGTGTAATCGCAAATAAGAGCAAGTTGTGTGACCCAGCCGTACATTTTATTTTTAAATACATACATTTAACAATTTATTTATTTATAGAATGAATGACTCCATTAGTCCACCTTTAGTACACCTATACTCGTAATAACAAATATTTAACAGTTATCAGATTATTATACACCAACATAATTATACTCAAGCGTCGAGGCTATTTAGGTGTGGTTATTTAAAAAATCAATATTTTTAAATTCAATTGAAAATAAACAGGTGAAACAATAGAAATGCATAAAATTTAAACTTTGAACAAATGAAAGTTTAAAGAATCAAAATTTATCTATCAAATGCACTACATAATTAAATTCTAATAAATTAAACTACAAACATGAATATAGAGATAGTAAAATCATAAAATACTAAATATCGATTCTAAGTAAGTATATATACAAAGAACAAAAGTATGGTAATCAAAACCTATAGCACACAAACTCTGAGCACTCAATTTAATTCATATGTATATATTATAGCCTGGGATAATAACAGATATAAAACTGTCAACCTTTACAAAGTTACGAGCAATAAAGCTGGAAAAAAAGTAAGTATGTATGTAGGTACCTACGAATATAGTTCAATCTCTTGTTTCAGAAAAACAACAATAATCATCATATTCGTTTTCCTATTTTATCTGAATGCTTCGATTTCGGGTTATAAAATATGTTTGTACTTCATCCCTTTCTATAAGAAGTTACTTACACTCCATTTCAGTAGATTGCGCATAGAAAAATGAAACGTAAAGTAAAACAAAACAGTTAAACGGAAGACGAAAGTCATAGGTGATACTTATTGCTGAAATTTTTTATATTGTTATATCTGATAACAGATCAATCATTTGTTGGTTTTGAAAGTAAAGCTAAATAAAACACACAAAGCAATATATTTTTGATGAAAATTTTATTTCATTTCAAAGTTTAGACTTTGCCATTAGGTGTGTCGCTTCGGGAATATTCGCAGCATGCGATTCTTTTGAGGTAATTTTTAACCACTGTTCCGCATATTTCGTAAGACACGTTCAATTGCTACAAACGCCGGGAAATCGATAGATTCAGATCTTCAGTACCTACTTGCAGCAGAAATATTTTCAATTGAGCGTGCAAATATCAGTCAATATCACTTAACATCTTCACATTCTAGACATTTTAAATGTTAAATATTTGTTTAAATGCTCAAAAAAATCAGTAATTTATATCTAATGTATTTTTATTCAAACAGAAATGAACGGAGTGTACAAGAGCTAGAAAACAAAGAAAGAGAATTTCGATTGATTGCTCTATAAACCATTATACGTATATATCTTACCACCCTACAATACCAAGGCCCCTTACCAACGCAAAGGACATTATTTTATTTTTTGCTCGAAAAGAAAAAGAAGATACAGTCGTCGAGAAGAAGTAGAAGAAGAAGAAGAAGACAATGGAAATACACACATATCTTCTACGCAATTGTATAGGTAAGCAATAAAAATGGACACCTTTGCCTGGTATTTACAACACACATATCTATAAAGCTTGAGGTGTCTGTCGTGCTGACTGATTTATTACCAACCAACTTTCACCCAGCCCTTCTTGTTTGGTCAAAATGGCAATTTTAGAAGGCGATACGTAAATAGATATATACATATAAATATACAACGTAGGTTGGAATGTATACAAAAAAAAAATAAAAAAGAGAAAAAGCAATAGAAGAATGAGTACAAAAAAAAATAAAAATAATATAATCTCATGCTCATCTCAAATAAACAAGAATTAATTATCCTGTGTAGTTTGAGATGACTTTAACATTTTTATGACAAAGTGCTTATAGGATTTCTGGGAAAGAGAGAGATTTGATTTAAGAACCTCTTGTGGGTCAAGTAGGTTAGGTACATGTACATACATACTTACAATACATATCTATACTCATGATTGTTGCAATATGTGTTGAGAAGTTAAAGAAAGATTCAGTTCATTTATTTTGTAAAAGGATTTCGAAAAGGGTCGAAGTCGATAATAAATATATGTAAGTCAAAGTATAGGTAAACCAAAAGCACAACAACAATCATCATCATGTCAATAAATAAAATATCAGTGAGTGGAATGAAATGGATGGTACTTATACCTTACTACCTAATCTTAATGTATTTTGCGAATGATTTTTTTTTTAATTTCAAATCTTATAGGTAACTAGGGATACAAAGGACAGAGGATGAACCTAGTCCTAAGGGACTAAAGATTGTGGATGGGAATCAAAAAAAAAATTGAAAGTGAAAGTGAAAACTTGGTCAATTTAATTTGAAAATTAGAAATATAAATTTTAAATATTTAAACTTCTTTTATAAAATGGCACAAAAGTCTCCATCCTCATTTGGAAAAACCCTCATTTTTGCCAATGGCGTATTAGGGGATCGTATCTTTAACATTTTATGTGGAATATATAGAATCAGAATACACGTAGATAAACCATATGGATAGCAAAATTATACTATATACCTATTCCACAACAATGCGAAATAATTGGGTTATGTATACCTACCTATATAATGTTTTGAACTGAACGTGAATTTCATCGTCGATTGTCTCAAGTTCATGTGGCACAAATTACTATGGTCAAATATTTCGGTATTGTATATTTAACCGTTCACCTCGAGGAGACTGGGTTGAACACAGGATAGCATAAAATGTGGCCATCTAGAATACCACTACTGTGGCTGCAGTTGTCCTAGAAGGACATTGTATTTGGACATCAAAAGACTTTCTTTTTAATTTTAGGGAAATTTGATGAGAAACTTAAAGATGTACAAAATATAAATAAATAAAGGTTAAATTTTATGATCTGAAGTGCTATATGAGAGTGAAATAGTCCCCGAGTAATAAAAACAAATGGCATCATATAAATACTTTAGTGTTTTGCTAAAGCCATTATCATGAAAAAATTAAATGTGAATAAAAAAAGAATAAAAGCCTTTTTGGAAAAAAGCTAAAGCTATAGCTTTTACTACATAGTAGCTTCAGCTAGATAGTTCTATAGCTTAAGCTTTGTTTTATGTGAATACAAAAATTAATACGCCAAACAGCTTGAGCTAGAAAATTCTAGCTTTAGCTTCGAAATTTAAGATTTATTTTGTTTATTCACATGTTTCGACTTAAGAAGCTTTAGCTAGAACCGATTTATATAGACAGAATCGCAAAGCAAGCGGGTTTAGGATCTTTTGTTTTCAAAACTCTTTATCTCCACTATAGGACAAGTATTGGTTGCTAGTACAAAAATATTTTTTATTACATCGTATGTCAGTCTCTGCATATGTATGTACGTCTAGTGGAAATTGGATTTACAGAATTGAAATACAGAATTCTGAAATATGTACCTACAGAATTATGAATTTACAAAAATTTGGAATACAGATTAATAGATTTACAGAATAATGGAAAACAGAATTTTGTTCATACAAAATTTTCAATTCATTTACATAATTTTAGTCATATAGAATTTTGGAATACAGAAAAACGACTCGTTCCCTGTAATTTTTATGTCAAAAACAGAAACACAGTTTTTATTCGCGAAAAAACTAGTTTACTCCTTAATTTAGGATGTCGGCAACCTTAATTTAGAATTCTTATAAACGATGTCGAATTCATATTAATGAATTTTGCACTTCTTCCATATTGACATTTGAAGGGATTATTTTTCGACAATCAGTCTGTTTAGCATTACCAATTGATTCAGTTTCTTAGAATTATTTAATTATTCTCCTTTCATTATTTGACGAAGTTAAATCAAATTCCAAACAACATTTTCGAACTGTGACCGCCAAATTTGTATTATTTTTGAAAAATTGTTTAAAAATAGAAACACGTTGTTCTCCTTTAAAATGCTCCATTTTTACAAATCCTAAACTATCAGTAAGTTGTCAATTTTTGTTTAGGGTTGCCAACAATTAATTATCTACACAAATGGCGGCAAATTCAAATCTTGCATTAATTTTGGGATACTCTTTAAAACATCTCGATTTACTTATCTTTTAAAATACTAAATATTATGTTCAACATAATATTTTAGTTCCTTAGTTACATAATGTGGAATTATTTTACATACTGCTTTCTTCAATTAAGATTAATTAACTTTAATAAATTTCAAAATAACATTAAATAAACATCTCCCAACATTTAATTGCTCTCAATTTGAAATTCTTTGAAAGGGAAAACAAGAAAATTGTTAGGTCAGTGTTACATCCTTTTTTTGCCATCATCACCAACGAAATATTTTCATTTAGGTACAAAATCACTACGCGTATAAAGACAGCTATTTAGTTCATACAAAATAGACATGCCCAACCACACAAACAGAAAATTCCCAAAAGGAATGTTATTCCAACCATTCATGGAATATGTACTCCTATGTATATGTACATATATGTCAACATCTGACATCAAATGTCTGTCCATTTCATTTGAAATTTAGTCTCTTTGGAATAAAATTCGTAACATAGAGGACATAGAGACAGTAACAAAATGCACAGTGGAGAATTTGCATTTAAGAACTGATCAAAAGCCGGTTTTTGGAAATACATAAAAGAAAATTACATTAAAAAAAAAACTTTTTTGCCTGTCTTCTATTACTACTTGTTTGAAAATTTGAATTAAAATTTCTTTTTTTAAGATTTTTTCTTTTAAGATTGTATGGTTAGGATCATTCAACCATTCGCATGCTTTCCTGATGGTATAGACTATAGATAATCTTTCTGAATTCAAATTCTGAGATTCAAGAAATCAAGACTGAACTCAAGGCTCAAATTAGTACGAAAACTCCAACTAGTAGATCCATCAAAACAAATAGGTAGTCGGAGAAAATCTGAAAATACCATCTATACTTTCTGACCGCACTCTCGAAATTTCCAATAGATACGTATTACGTCTATCAACGTTGGTTGAGGTCAAAACATACAAAAATTCTTCTCAAGAATATTTTACCTCTTCTTTAGGTTCCTACTTACTTCAATAACATAAAATGTTCAAAATTTCAAGGTTAACATTTTTTACTTGCTTTAGAGGGCAAGTATTGGCAAGTTCGAGATTACAATATATTTTTTTGATTCCTAAGAGGGGAAATTTTAATTTTTAGATTTGCTCATCTAATCGGGGTATATACGGTTTTAACGATTTTAATTAAACTTCATACCTGTAATGACCAAAGTGCATACGATATTGTTAAAAAAAGCTAAGAAAGCTTGGTCCGAGCGAAAACTTTGTTCTTTGGCTTCAATATTATTTATTTAACAGATCTTACTCAGTGTTATTTAACGGTTATCCATCAGATTATTTTACTGTCAATTCTGGAATACCAAAGGGAAGTCATTTAGGACCTGTTTTATTTCTTTTATTTATCAATGACGAACCATCTATCTTAAAGTACTCTAACCGTCTCATTTATGCGGGCGATGTTACAATCTTTAAAACCATTATCTAGTATTCGTGATTGTGAAATGTTACAATATGACCTTAATTCATTTGGCGTAACAGTTTGTCTCTTAATATCAGTAAATGTAATTTTATGAACTTTACAAAAAACTTTCAGTCACTCCATTTAATTATTCGTTAAATAGAATTCCCTTGTCATGTGTGGAAAATGTATTTGTCCTTGGTGACATATTTAAGCTTGAATTCATTCAACATATCAACTCCATATGAAATAGAGCCAATTCACTTCTTGGATTAATAAAGAGAGAGTCACGCCAATTTACAGACCCGTATGTTACAAACAGCTTTTAATAACATTTGTTCGACGTATTTTTGAATATTCTTCCCAGGTTTGGTCAACCTATTATGAGTGCCATTATAGCGAGACTGGAAAGTGTCCAAAAAAGATTTCTGCGGTTTGCCGTTTTTATTGTTAAAATAATTAAAGGAAATATCGACTCTTTTTACCTTTTGTCCCGAATAAATTTTAATATTCCTCAGAGAAACTTTAGAAACATACCCAACTACATACATATATATAGGTACTTCAAACTATCGTACTAATTATGAAAGATTTTCTCCATTAAATAAGATGTTTAAATTATTTAATCTTCTTAATAACTTATTAAATTTTTCAACTAAGTTTATATTAAATTTGTATTCAATTATTTAACTGTACTATAGACCTAAGTATGTAGTTACGTATTTTTGAGCTAGTCTTTAGCGACCTAATTGAATAAATAATGTGATTGTAAGAAAATTGGGTTTCAGGTTTCGTTTATGAGAAATTTACCTCATTTTTTAAATTATATTCACCAACATAGGCTTGACCTATTTTGTTATAATCTGATGCTTCTTTATAATTGAATTTAAAAATTTTAAAAATATTTTTTTTTTTTTTTAAACAAAAAAAATTAAAAACAAAATTAAATTCTTTTGGCCGTAAATATAGAGATCTTTTTTAAAACGCATGTAGCTCCATCACCAATAATATTGTTAACCAAAGGATCAATTTTATGGAATTATTTTTTATTATAGTAAGTCGCTGTTAATAAATTAATTAAAATCATTATACCCTGATTATTAGATTTCTCGTACAAACATTCCACTGTGCGACTGTTGACTCTGGTATTTGTGTGAATTCAATTGCAATGCAAGCAGCTCGCATGGTTTTGTTGTTTTTTCGGCTTCTGCTTTGACGTTGTGTTGTTTGTGTATTTATCTCGCCCACAACAAAATTCACCGCTGAACTTATTGCATATGCATATACCTACATAATGTTTGTACAAAAATGGCCATTCCCATTCTACTCTGTTCAATGTAGATATGTCAGTAGTGGCGTTTTATTTAGGTGGGTGGAATGTGTCGGCGCGGCGTATAAAGATGAGCTAAGTAGATAAACTTCATTCACTAACATCCTGCTCGTGCATACACGAAGAGGTGGGTAGTTATATCCACAAAACGGTTTAATAACATGAGCACAACGGAACGGATGAGACGAATCAATTTATCGGAGGACCATCATCATATCGTTTTATGAAGAACATACATCAAGAAGCGTGCTTCGTTCCATCATTATTGTTACTCCCTCTCTCTCTCTCTCTCACTCACACACACTCTCTGATGATGGTCTGATGGGTTTGTATGTTTTGCTGCAGGATGGTTGATGACTTTCATTCGTCCTGTTTACTGTTGTTATATTTGTGTTGAAGTGTGTAGGTAACTCCTTTATTTTTCGTTCTTAGCACCGGATTTTTTTAAAGCCTTAATGGTCATATTTGGCTGTCGATTTTAAACGTCCTTCAAATGAGCTTCGGTTTTTTTTGTTTTTTTTTTTTTTTGTTCATGGTTCATTTAAATTTGCTAAAACCACAAGACAAAATGGTCAGTTTAATTAAAATGGTTTTGGCTTTAGAGGTTTTGATTTAAATATTCAATTCAATGGAATTCTTTTTCTGATGAAGGAAGGTTTATTAATGAATACCATTAGGTTATATAATTTATATCTTCCACAGTGAGAATAAATTTCTAGATCTTTTATTCGTGAAATATGTGGTTTTGGTAGATTTGTAAATTGGTCACAAAACTTGTTGATTTTATGATTTTTTAAGCTTCTTAAAGCACAACACATACTTATTAACATCAGTTGATGATTTTAATATATTGAGTGATGTGTGTGTGTTAGTCGCAGTGTGACAGTTTTGAGAATTTGGGAAAGAAGAAAAATTGCCCGACTGGGTTGCATGAACTTGCTCTTATGTGCGACCAACTTGTGGGTTTTAAAATCTGAATGGCTTAGATCTGTTCATTTGATTTTAAAATATATAAATAAGTTATATTTTATATCACCTACATATTCCTGCCAATAACACGCACACAGGAATGGTTGAGAGTTGTAAGTCACTAGGCCCTGATTCTATACGAGCTGTCGCGCCGACCAATTCAATTTTTTTATTTTTACATATGCATGCATTGAACTTACATCAGTTCACACTGAAAAATTGTTAAAAAAGCAATACAATAATTAGAAATAAATTTATTAGACAATCTTTATAGAGGGTAATTCATTTCGTGGTTTCAAGTTGGTAGCGCTGGCATTTGACACCTGTCAAACTCAGATATCATTTGAAGTGTCATAATATTAGTTGAATGTTTGCCATTTACGATAATGAATCGCTTAGCAATCGAAAAATGCGTTAAAATTATTAAAACTTACTACAAAAGTAGTGATTCAAACGTAGCCACTTTTCGAACAACATTTTCTTCAGCGAAGAGGCACATTTCTCACTCGGTGGGTATTTAAACACAAACAACGTTGCCGCATATGCCGCTATTTTTTTTAGCCGGCGATTGAAGATCATAACTTGGACGATATGTGGTTCCAACAAGACGGCGGGGCAACAAGCCGCTCAACATAACCAATTATGGCTTTATTCCGTGAGAAATCGCGTTATTTCATTTTAGCGACGTCAATTGGACACCAAGATTATGCGATTTGACGCCGTTAAATTATTTTCTGTGGGGCTACGCAAAATATCGCGTTTGCGGGAATAATCCTCGAACTCTAGACGAATTAAAAATCAACATTACTCAAGTTATGGCCGAGATAGAGCTAGAAATGTGCGAAAAAGTGGTTAAAAATTAACTCAAAAGAATCGCATGCTGCGAATCTTCCCGAGGCGGTCATTTGAATGATATTGTTTTTCACACTTTGTTTGATGAATGGCAAAAATTCTGGCTACATTCCTGCTGCAACGATTTTTATCAAATTACGTATCTTCAATCATTGAGTTAATTTAAACAAAACTAGCTACGTTTAATCTTTTTTAGGGTGAAATTTTTCAGAACGCAAATAATATGATGTCTATGGTTTTTCCTAAAATAATAACGTATTTTATTTTCAAGTTTGGTTTTTCTCATTAAAGACTTCATCCATATTTTTGTTTGAAGATGCTTCTGAGTAATCCAAGTTTTATTGCATACATTAATCTTATTTTATTTTTTAAATATAATAATAGACCGTGAATATCAATTTCTAATAATATCGTATCTTATTTTCCCCACTTTATTTTTTGTTTTTTTCTACGAAATAATTTTTTCAATCAAAATCACTTTACCTTTTCTAGATCATCGAAAATAAAAAGATTTGTATTTACTCATTTTGCCAATAAGAAAATTTACGATTTAAAAATACCACCAGGGAGGCATTAACGTGTAGATATTGACGAACAGACATTACACACACAGACAAACTGATGAAGATTTAAGTTTAACATAAGGCCGCCTTGTAACATTTTTAACACGAAAACAACACTTGGCCATTATAATCTATAAATACAAATAAATATATTTATGTATGTATGTAGGTATACCTATGTATATGTTTACATCATTTAAGCATGTCACAATGAATTTATTTTGTCTATAATCTGAATGATGTATTTTAATTGGAATTGATTTTGTAATGTTGTGTCTAGACAATTAATTCAATACACACTTCACAAATTTTATACCAAAGAAGATAATTATCCTTTTGAATAATTAAACAAAATCTACATACTTAATTACGAAAGCTTATTGAATTCGTTTTATGTAAAAGGACTAAATTACACCCGAATCAATAGAAACAGTTAAAAATATAATAGGTTTAGAAATTTATAAAAAAGAAACGTCAAGAAGAAAATTTAAAGCAAATTTGTGTGCTTAAAAATTTTCCCAAATTCCCAAATACTTTCCCAATTAAATATTTAAAAAATTTACAGATTTCACTCAGAGTAACTATGGGGACATTGAAAATGAGAAATGACTTGTATTACGTCAATAAAACAAAAACATGCCTAATCTTAGTGATTTTTATTTTGTATACTATTGTTGCAATATAATTTCACAAATTGTCTTAGAAACCATCTGAAGTACCAATTTATTTGTATATTTAATGCCAGTTGGCGTTTAAATTAATTTGTTAATTTTTTTAATAAGATCTTAGTCTTAATTGTAGCTTAATTTGCAATTACACAATCATACTCATTTTCATCAGCACCGGTACAGCACTTATACACTAAATTAAAGTTAAATACCATCTATCTTAACGTTAATCTTGGTATTTGACATTTTTGCATATAGCTAACCATTGCAGAAAGGTAACTGAATTATTACAGATCGATTAAAGCATACATCATATACGGTTCAACTTAGTTCTCGACTCAGTTGATTGTTTTTGAATCAACCCGTGTGTTTAATTAAATGTCCAGGTAAACCTTTTTTAAATCGGGACAAAATTTACAAAGAATTTGATGCGAAGCCCAACCCCACTGCTAATTGTTTTTATTCTATAATATTTTATTTTAAAATATTTTGAACTCATCTTTTAATCAATTTAACAATAATGTTTTTGAGACTTGGAGCTGTATTCTTTTAACTGAGTTTATGAAATATGTGGCCGAGCGGCGATCATCAATTTAGTTGACAACCAAATTGAATAGTTTATGGACTACTTTAAGATGAAGCCTAAAATTTTATTTGCATTTAAGGACATTAACCTTGAAGATCTGACCATTAGGGCTTAAGTTATGCGTTTATATAAGAGGTTCAAGTAGGTACCTATGCATATTCTAGGTTAAACAACCAAATTGATTTAGAAGTTAGTTAAGTTTTTACCCAAACTATGCATATTCTAGGTGCAACAATCGATTGATTTAAAAGACTGACATTTTACCTTAATTTTAAGACCTTAACCTCAAACATCCGATTATTAGAACAGAAGTTATAATCCAAAGAAACCAACCAAATCCAACCTTTATGATTTTATTATTTGTAAAATACCTACTACAAATGTTCATGCACATATCCTACATGCATACATCTCTACATAAACATAATGTACATATATCAATTTTGTGCCCGATGCAAAGCCAATTTTGTTTGCCACGTGTTTTTTTTTATTGCACACACTCCACCGTCTTCTCCCTTCTATCAATATGTTCTTTGTTGGTACGTACATACATACATACATATTCTGTTTGTTTTTTTTTTTCTTTTGCCGTGATGAAATTAGTTCTAAAAAGACAATTTTTCAAGTTTCTAGTATGAATTTTTTTACGATTTTGCAAAAATTTGTATGCAGATTTGTAGCCTGTCATTTAAACTTTAATTATCTAGCTTAATATTGAACATCCAATAATTATAACCAAAGTTATAGGCTTCTAAGTGGGCTCAAATCGAGCATTTTTCGAATTTTATACACTCCTCCACTGAATCTCGTCCGTTGGCAATGATCAACATGTAGGTACGCTGGCTGAAATTCATCACTTGTGTTTTTTTCTTCATTTTATTCATTTTGGTAGTTTCTTTGGTAACACCAACCAAAAATTCAATCGTTCTCCCCCTATACGCTAGAGTTCATCCTCTATCTTTGTTCATTTTGGTAACACCATACTTTTATCAAAACGACCCTATAAACATTTTCAATGTTAAAAAAGAACCTAAAATCTTAGATCGATTTGAACGAAAGTTTTTATGACAGCACTACAAAATCAAAGATTTATAAATTTGGTACTGAAATATTAATTGATCATCGATTACCGTTGTCAAGAAAATATTCTTGCAGGTTGAACATTTTTATATATAAAAATGTTCGCATAAAATTAACTAGTATAATAAATTAGACGCAGAAATCCTGCAAAATACAAGAAATTTTAGCTTTTTTGACAACAAATCAATAAATTTACAAAGTTTACAGCTGTCATATCGTACAATTGTTGCACATATACAGAACAAACAGAACACATTGTTCCCGGTAAAGGAATACGAACACTTCCTTCTGTGTATTCATCGCTTTGTCTATATCAGCTTTATAACTACCTTCTATGATCGTCTATATTCAGAGAATATCTAAGGTTTTTTTCACATTTTCTTCTTTATTTGTGAAAACCTCCTTTGTTGTCGTCGCGTTAGTCAATGCAATTCTTCATCTTTTCTCAAAGGACTTGCGTTTACAGTTTACAGACGACAGTGTTGTATATAGAAATCGAAAAACTTAAACGGACAGATTCAGATGACACATGTGATGACGACTATTACAGCAGCAAGTGCTGTATACTTACAACAACATTAACGGTATATTGTAAGCTTTCATAAGTCAGTATAATATCATATACACACTCATATACTTATATGTACATATATGTTGGTATAATCTTAACAATGTTTTTGTGTTTCCGTTATGTATCAAAGTCTAGCGTTTTTGATGTGATTTTTCTCCTTAATATTGCCTTAGAGACAGCTTTAATGTGTGCACTTTAAGGACTACTTTGAGGGTTCTTTTGCAGTAATACAATTGCAGTAAAATAACCATTGCATTTATAGGTATACCTATATTATATATATAAAGGTTGTTCTCGTTTTTATAATCGGAGAACTTTAAATTGCCAACTCTGTTTTCTGTGACAACTCGAGAAATTTTTCTTGAAATTTGATACTTGATACTTGATACTTGATACTTGATACTTGATACTTGATACTTGATACTTGATACTTGATACTTGATACTTGATACTTGATACTTGATACTTGATACTTGATACTTGATACTTGATACTTGATACTTGATACTTGATACTTGATACTTGATACTTGATACTTGATACTTGATACTTGATACTTGATACTTGATACTTGATACTTGATACTTGATACTTGATACTTGATACTTGATACTTGATACTTGATACTTGATACTTTATACTTGATACTTGATACTTGATACTTGATACTTGATACTTGATACTTGATACTTGATACTTGATACTTGATACTTGATACTTGATACTTGATACTTGATACTTGATACTTGATACTTGATACTTGATACTTGATACTTGATACTTGATACTTGATACTTGATACTTGATACTTGATACTTGATACTTGATACTTGATACTTGATACTTGATACTTGATACTTGATACTTGATACTTGATACTTGATACTTGATACTTGATACTTGATACTTGATACTTGATACTTGATACTTGATACTTGATACTTGATACTTGATACTTGATACTTGATACTTGATACTTGATACTTGATACTTGATACTTGATACTTGATACTTGATACTTGATACTTGATACTTGATACTTGATACTTGATACTTGATACTTGATACTTGATACTTGATACTTGATACTTGATACTTGATACTTGATACTTGATACTTGATACTTGATACTTGATACTTGATACTTGATACTTGATACTTGATACTTGATACTTGATACTTGATACTTGATACTTGATACTTGATACTTGATACTTGATACTTGATACTTGATACTTGATACTTGATACTTGATACTTGATACTTGATACTTGATACTTGATACTTGATACTTGATACTTGATACTTGATACTTGATACTTGATACTTGATACTTGATACTTGATACTTGATACTTAATACTTGATACTTGATACTTGATACTTGATACTTGATACTTGATACTTGATACTTGATACTTGATACTTGATACTTGATACTTGATACTTGATACTTGATACTTGATACTTGATACTTGATACTTGATACTTGATACTTGATACTTGATACTTGATACTTGATACTTGATACTTGATACTTGATACTTGATACTTGATACTTGATACTTGATACTTGATACTTGATACTTGATACTTGATACTTATTTTGTGAGAACTTTTCTGTTTTTTTATTGGAAATTAGCAAAACCTTTAATTTTACATTACATACTTCTTCTGGGTACAGATTCCCTCTCGGTATTATTGCTTTCTTGGTTAGAGTACCCATTTGAAGCGAATTTATTACTAAAAGCGACAATTTTATTGGATTCAATTACTCATCATCAACTAGAAAGTTATTCAAAATAAATCTCAAATGATTTTTAGAACCATTCTTCATGCTTGATTAAGGTAAGCTAATCTTATAAAAGTTATCGTTCGTTAATCGATAGAAGTTCGTTCGATTAAGCTTAAACACTACCTATAGGTATAGCTTTTTGTTAAAGCTTTTTTTTTTTAAAGAATTCCAATTAGGAATAAAGAACACTCTTTACATTAACTATATAACTACATCATCCAACAGAATGTGCCACAGAGAAAAGCAATTAAACTACAACGGTACAAATAAAGCATCCCTATCATCAGCGCTTATGTTCTCAACCTGAACACCAACAAAAAAAAAAATAGGCAACGTTAAGTTATTTGAACAGCACATCATCTATATACAATACAATACAATCTATATATAATATTAAGGTGACCATATTAAAAAGAAAAACTACTTTTACTTGTGGTGGTAAATATTTATATATAATATAATAGTTTAACTGATTTTGTTATACATTTTGGGATCTGGTAATTTTTTATAGTAACATAAATAATTTTGTATACTGGAATTTTGAAATTCACCTCAAATTTTTCATCAACTTTTGCATTAGAATAGCAAAATCAATCTGATAATTTTTTCTTAAGCCCCCTTATTTCGTTTTTTTCAATTGTGATATATGTAGGAATAAGGGAGATGATAGAAGCGATTTTTATAAAAAAAAATTAAATTAGAGCTTTGCATCGATGTTAAAAATTGTATATAAATCACGACAAAATTTATTTTTTATGATTTATGAAAATTTGCATAACTTTGCCAATTGGGAAATAATTAAAACAAAAATATTTTTTCAACCCGTTATTTCTTAAACCTAATATGTGAATTTCTGAGTTAAAAACATGAGCAATCCACATAAACAATTTATTTCCCCCAACCTTAAAACTAAAAGGTAAATGGTCACACTGTTCTTTTATATCCACTGCAGTTTATCCTGGAGTAGTTAAGAAAATGTAAATTATCAGTAAAACATTCAAGTACAAAGTTGATGCTTTTCGTTTCATCCTCTAAGTGTCATCTAAAATAAAAGAATAAAACAAGAAAAATAAGAACAACAACGAACATCGTCCGTAGGTATACCCTACTATTGTAATATTCCCTAAATAGATTCCACGTAATTTACATACAGTCAAATGGAAAACAAACTTTTATTCGCTCCTTTACACGCCTTTCTCCACCCACCCAACTTATTCGCGTTCACTTCGCTTCACTCCACCTTACTTTTTTTTTGTTTGTTTTGCTTTGTTTGATAAGTTTTCTTTTTTTTTTTGCACTTTTGTTCTCTTTTAAAATTCAATTGAAAACTTTTTAATTATCATGTCGATATCCTGTTTTTTTTTGTTTTTATTCTCTCTCTTTTGCTTTGCTTTAATGTGGTGTAGTACCAGTGTTACCGAAGCCAAACTTATTAATGAATCGCTTCGAATGAAAAAAAAGAGTCCTTTTGAAAATAAATGGATCCATAAACTTTTAAAAATATCCTATTTTAAGAATTAATTTTCAAAGATTTTTTATTTTATAAAAGAAAAATTAAATACATTAATCCATTAATATAGAAGAAAAATATTGTAGTAAAATATGATCAAGTTTAACTTCTCACAAACAAAACTTAACATTCTTTGAGTTAAATTGGCTCCAAAAAATGTCCTTTTGAAAAAAAATTATATTTCCAATTCCGACCAAAAGAAAAATCCCCCAGAGTACAATTGTACCCCAGTGGTAACTCTGTGCAGTACTTACTTTGCTTACTTCCTACTTAAAAAAAAAGAATGTGTACATATAGGTAGATTTCAATGTTGAAAAGTAGGAAACTGTTTAGAACAAAGGAAGAACTTAATGAAACAATATAATGAAGTATTCCTATACAGGCAGACACAAACACACACAGACATATCAGTCAGTATATAGGTACTTTCAAAGCTATTTTACTCCCCAAACAGAGAGTTGCTCTCCAAAAGACAATGAGTTCCTAGAATTTGTTTTTTTTGGAGGCTTAGATATGCAAATGATTAGTTTGCATTGGTCCTCTTGCATTTGCCAATCAACGTCAATGGACGAACATATGAAGCGGATAATTAGAATTCACCAATTCCATTGATATAAGAGTGGAAGTAGAGCATGCGTTCGTGTGTCCGTCCGTCCGACCGTCCATCTATACCGAAGAGTGTCTAATCGACTCTCAAATGGAAGAAAATAACGATGTTTATTGATTCAAATGGCGGAACAAAAACTTTGATTATATTTACAAAAAAGAACAGTTGGTAAAAACACGGAGAGAAAAACTAATTAAAACTAAATTCATATTTAGTTTTAAATTTTTAAATTAAAAAGAAAATAAATAAAAATAAAAATAATAAAATGGACCAAGTAAGAATAAAATCAAGAGATTTAAAAAAAAAAAGGAAATGATGCGTATACGCCACAGTGTATCAAATAAAAAAAATTTATACTAAAAGTTTCTATTAATTGGTAAATAAAATAAAAATCTGTACTATATTGTACTGTACTTTTAAAGTCTTTGATGTCCTGAATTAAAATTCTTTTTTAAAAATTCAAGTATTAAATATAAATTCCAAAAACCACCGCTTTTTCGGTATTTATTATAAAGGGTTTTCCATTAAGAAGTTTCATTTTGATATTAAAAAAAACGAGTATTTTTTAAGAGAAATCAATGGATGTTTATTTGCCATTAACAACCGTCACGGCTACGGTTGCAGCACCGTATCCCTTTCATGAAATTTTCCATAAACAAATCG
The DNA here is from genome assembly GCA_951394125.1 of Epistrophe eligans. NCBI lineage: Eukaryota > Metazoa > Arthropoda > Insecta > Diptera > Syrphidae > Epistrophe > Epistrophe eligans. The sequence continues at coordinate 91,290,190 of OX596029.1, forward strand.
TACATTTTCCGCTGTATGTCCTCGATAACTTCACGAATTCCATCATTAAGATCTTGAATCAATTGTGGAGCATTGGCGTCGACCTTATCTTACACGTAGGCCCAAAGAAAAAAAGTCTAAAGGTGTTAAATCAGAAGATATCGGTGGCCAATTGTGAGCACCTCTTCTAGAAATAACACGGTCAGGAAGCTTTTCTTGCAAAATTGCGATTGTTTCGTTGCTTGTGTGGTACGTAGTGCCATTTTTGTAGTGAATTTTAACAATTTCAATGCGTTGGTCAAGCGTGTATCGTTCAATTTTTAGTAATAGCGTAGTTTTGTCAAATGTCAAATGTCAAAAGATGACAGCTGCCCAAATATCGAGCTATTCAAAATGAAACTCTTGTTGGAAAACCCTTTATATTAAATACAGAAATAATTTCCTCGAAAAAACAAAAAACGGTATCTAAAAGTACCTACTAACTTGTTTTTTCAAAATGTATTTAAAAATATTCAAATATTTAGATTTTACTCAGAGAAAATCTTTAAGTCATAATTCTGTAAAATTAACATTCATTTCGTATTCCGAAATTTGCTATTTTTTTTTATATATTTTTTGTTAATTACTAGCTGACACGGCGAACTTTGTTCCACCTTAAATTGATTTATTTATTAATATCGCTTTCGAGGGTCGAGCCTATATATTGAATGATTAAAATTTTGTTGGAATTAAATTATTTACACTGAAAATGCATTTCACACATTACAGATCACTGCAACACTCTGTGATAAATAATGTTGTTTGTTTTTTTGTCCGGTGCATAAACAGATGGCTTTCTGATTCTCAAAAATGCTACCTACAATTATCCTTTCGAAAAGCAAGGAAATACTTGCAAAAATTGGCCTTGCGATTTGTTGATTGCAAATGCAAATGCGAGTCGAATAAGAAACTGAATGCGCTTAAACTCAAATGGCAAGTCGATCGTTATCATCGAAATTCGTAGAATGTAATGTTTCTCACCTTTGAACTTGCCTTTGAGTTGCAGTTTTTTTTATCCTCAACCTGGTTCCATTAAGAAGCTTCTGTGAGTTCAGATTGTGTAGTGCTGATGAGTTCCAACTTTGAGTTGCAAATTGTGCGGTGGTTCACTTGGTACATCTAACGAATTCAAAAATTAATTTGAATAGCTTGTTGCTTCGTCATCATTTCTAACACGATCAACTGATTTGAATGAATACATCATGGCTGCGGTTTGATTTCGAATAGTTTAATTCAAATCATTGACGTCCTTATTCTTCCCAGCTAATATCGAACATTCACTTAGCCAATCATGGTTCAAATAATTACGACCCATGTTCGGAAACACGTTGCTGATTAGTTAGTTGATTTTCAGCCGATTTATGCTGCCACTAACAAAAGATTAATTCATTTTTATATATGTACATATATAGAAAATTATTTTGAAACATTGAACTTTCAAAAAATGATTTTGTTTCTTTTTTTTTTTAATTCAAAATTTATTTTTCTCTGATAATTTTGATATCCAATATTTTTTGAAAAAAAGAATAAAATAATAAATTTAATAAATAATAAATAAATAAATAACCACTAGGCCACAATCCACTACTTATAAGAACTTTAAAGAAGCTCTTGTATAAAAACTGAATTTAAATCGGTTAAACAGATAATTATTAAATAGTTGAAAATAGAAAAAAAAATTGTTCTGATAATAATGGTTAAAGAATCAATCAAAGTCGTATGAGTCATTTTCAAGAAAAATAAGATTTTCCTTAATGGTTTTTAAACAGTTGTATTTTGAAAGTTTTATAATTTCAGCTACAAGAATAATTTTTGTTTTATAAACCTGTTTGATAATATTAAAAAAAAACAGCTTAAATAAAAGTATAATGAAAATCGTCCAAATCATTTTCGAAATATTGAATTTTAAAAATGTTTTGTACAAAAATGAGTTTTAGAACAATTCTGGTGATTCCGAATTCAATTTCAACACCGATGGACATTGGAAATGTCCATTTTGATATACTAATCAAATGCCTACTACCTATCCTGTTCATGCAACATGCAACCACCATATTGCAACGGATACCTATTTTTGTTTTTATTTTTGTATTTATTCATTAATTTGAAAATCAGTTAAACTTCTTCAAATCTTCTTAAATCTGTTCCGTGTATGCCATATGGATTCGATAAAAAGAAAAATTGATTATATTTAAGTAGTGAACAAATAAAATTCTCAGTATTCTTATAGCAAATAATGTGATTAAAAAGCTGATTGCCATTGGCATTATTGTTTTATACTAAAAAAAAAAAAAAAAAAAACTTGAAACCTGTACCAGTTTCGAAAAATCATAATTTAAAGATTTTTCTCTAGTATTTCTTCATTTTTTGTTTGCTTTTCATGGAAAGATTTGAAGGTTTGCTTTTTACGTAAAAGTAAAAAGGATTCAAAATTCATTAAAAATGGAACTTGAAATGGAAATTGTACGTGATCCTGTATTCTCCGGATATTAACTTTTTCAAATGAGTGAGAATTTTATTTGTTTGATAAGAAAATTATTTTTTTAAAAATGTTTTCTGTTTCTGTTTTTTTTTTTGACAATATTTTAATATATTTTCAATAAAATTAATTTAGTTTAAATATTTTTAGCGCACTGAAGTAGTTGTGGGCTACCCTCTAATTAAAATGTTTTAAAAGGGGATACCGATTCATCTTGGTTTTGAATGTCTGTATGAAACCATTTAAAGCATTTCACATTCGTGTAGTGCTGCTAAAGAAGTAATCTCTTTAATTAGCAGTTCGCTAGAAGTAGGCTCGGGGATATTGTCATCATTCAAAGCGTTTCAGGTGCTCAGATAATGCGAAAAAAGCAACATTATAGAGTTCAAAAATGTTTATGATCTACAAAGTCTATTTGGTATATCTATGGTCTTATTTATAAACGTTGTCTAACTTAAGACAACTATCCAACTTTGGAAAATGTGTTTAAAAACTTTGTTTATTGTCGTCTTATAACTGCCTAACTTAAACACAAGAGTAGATTGTTTTAACCGTGAATAATGTAGTATTTAATTTTATCAAATAAAGCATACTGCTAATGTTTATAAAAATGAATGTAACTCTGTATGGGGCTTGACAAGCTACAAAAGTAATTTAATTGAATTATTAAAAAGTTTGTTCATGTTAGAAGCGGGGTATTGAAAGTGGTAGAAAAAGATTTGAGTACAAAATTAACCTACTGACACGCCCACTTTTATCTAATTTCGTTTTTTCCTCAATGAAAGTTTTTAGGACATTAAAATTTTATAATTGAGTTCTCTTAAGCCAAAAAAAAAAAAAAATGACATATGTATTGTTTGTCCCGCCCTTTATCACTCCCACTTTTCTCTATTGTGATTTAAGCATTATAATATATGTAACTTCTTTAAAATGACAAACATTTATAATAATTCTTTTTTGACCCAAAAATATAACATATAAAATTTATTTTTTTGGATATTCGCCTACTACCACGCCCACTTTTCTTACCAGAAAGTAGTAATTTCTTTAATTAAAATCTCTTCAACCTATTGAATGACATGAGTTATTTTTTTTAAAGTCCGCCTACTACCCCTGCTTTTATATATATTATGTCGTTTGACAAATGTTCAATAGTTGGCACTGCGAATGCCAACATCGGGCTTATTTAAGATTGTTAAAGTCATAAAAACTTTAACTAATTGCAATATAGCTTTAGGGGGGAAAAAAGATACATTTTTCAGGTCTGTATTTTTGAACGTTCCCCTTGAAAAAAACGATGATTTTTTAATAAAGTAAATTTTTCTATTTTGAGTTTGGGGGTTTTAGAAGTTTATTACCGCCTCTAACTGTAAATAAAATTGATGCCTCCCGGAAATAGTAAATTTGACATGAAGCACAGGATATACACAACAAGGAAATACAAAAAAAAAACATAATGTAAGTGAATTTGTTGACATGAAACAGAATAAGGGAGAACTGGGATGACACATAAGTTGTTGGTTTCCTCGAGCGCGACTTTATAACAACACTACTTGACAATTGAAACTAAACAAAAATCCTGTATACTTGCATGTCTTCCTGTGTTTTTTGTTTTTTGTTTTGTATATATCTAGTAAGTGAGTCCTTTTAAGTGCACGACACATGAATTTCATTCCTCTTATTCGTCCTTTGGGAATAAATGTATTCCCTTGTAGAAAAAAAAGGAGATGCGCTTGGAGATCTATATCTTTTCATAAAGTGCTCTTGATGCAAAAAAAAAATATGTTTTCTATTTCTGTACAATCTTATGTAGGTATTCAATGAAATTTAAATTAGGCCACATTAAGTATGTGTGCTCGCCTGTGATAGAGAAATGGATGGAATATATGTAATTATATGTGAGTACTTAACAAACAAAACCGGGAATCTTAAGTAGCTAGAAAGGATATAAGTAAGGATCTCCATCCTCCATCTTTCATCCATATCATCTTGAAGCTATTTTTTTTTTCTTTTGAAAATGCATTTCCAGCAACATCAGGAGTAAGAGAAGTTGATGTCATCTCACACATTTACACCACTCATGTGTAAAGTTATGTACATTTATATGAGAAGTTTTATATATGTACCTATGATGGAATTCCAGCTAAATTAATGTCACTTCAGGTTATGATTAAATGATGATAGCTGCTTGATCCTTTTTTTGGAATGTTGTGTCGTTATGGAAATTAATGAAAATATAGGAAAAGGGATGAAGAAGAAGATTAAGAAAAGAAAATTTATAAATTTCGACATATTCACCCTGTTCGTCAATTAAGTCTTATATACCTCATTCTGACAGGATGATTTAATGTATGGTATATACGAGTTCACATTCCATAATTACAAACTTAACCTCATTTTCGACCAAAAAATATATAGCGAAGTATAAGGAAAAATATGTTACAGAGTGTGTGCACGTGTCTCACTATCTCTCTTTATGTCCTCATGCATGAACTATACTGTAACTTATTTTTGTCCCAATTTACTATGGAATTGAATAAGGAGATAAAGTTATTATAATATCTAGGTAAGTTTCTTAGAGCGAAATATAGGGCTTTGGTTGGATTATATGAATAATGAATGACAAGAAAGTTAAAGGATGAACTGCGCTTGCTGGCCTATATAATATTTTATTATGAAACAATGTCACTTCTTACACGTAGTATGTGTTTAGGTAGATAGATACCTCTTACCGGTCATTTATTATACAGTGTCCTTAATTTTAAGCAACGATTCTGACTTCTATGATAAAGAAAATATAGTTATTTTTTTCTTGATATACGCCTACCTCTATACCTGTCCTCTTGAATTCTGTTTCTTCCGTGAGTTGACACTGTTGCTGTTTTATCTTATTATACATATATACTTACTGCCCATGTCTATGACTATATCAGAAGGATAAGAATGATCCTTTTTGCAAGGAAAACAGAGCTGGCTTTTGTGAGAAAATGAAAAATATAAAACAAAACAGTTTCATATGAACACTCGTGAAATGAGGAAGCAATTGTGAAAGATTGTATAATATGCATAGGGCTTTACACTTGATTTTTGCCATGAAAGGGGTAGATAGGGGTTTTGTAAAAAAATATAAAATTATGGGCTTATAATAATGCTCTCTTTTTGGTGCAAATAAAAAGATAAACAAATCTCAACCTAAACTACTCGAACGTCTTTTGGTAACTCGATAAACTTAAGTAGTTGTCCTCATCATTTACAAAATCCACTTTTGAGTCTGTGCTCAAAAGGTAAAAACTCTTAAGTCTATTTTCATAGTTTTTCAAAACGTGGACTTTTAACTTGCAATCTCGGATTAAAAAAATTAAGAAGGTTATAAAGATAAAATTTTCAATAATTTTGCCTTTATATAAAAAGCTATTCAACCAGATGAACAAAATTAGGATAAGTGTAATATTAAATGCATTAATTATTGTTTTCTTTTACTTAAGTTGTTTTACCAAAACAACTACTTACTACATTTTTTCATATACTAGGTCACCTATGATGATCTTCCATTTAAATTTTTTAGTTGATTTGAATTTTAAGTCAACTTAAGCTGTTATACTCAATTTAAGAAATGTAAATGTGGGAATTTTTTTGTGGTAAAGCATCTTAAATCGACATAAGTGATTTTACTTTATTGATAAATATCGAACATAAAATTAACTTAAGATGTTTTACTGAAATCATTTCTTCATATTTTCTGTAATATTAAATAAATTGATACATAACACGAATCATATCTTCTACTTAAGTTGTTTTACCTTTTGCAAAATCCTACGAAGTAAACTTAAGCTATTTTACAAATGGTCATAACTTTCTTGTTTTTAGAGATTTATCAATGGCGTCAAAGAGAAAAATAGGTTATAGAAATAAAATATATATAAAAAAGGATAAATAGCTATAACCACTTAAGTTGACTTAAGAGCTTTTACCTTTTGAGCACAGTAATCAAGACGATGTCTGCGAAGTAAGTATATTGGAAATCTTGTCTAGAGCGAAACCGAAATATTGTTTAATCATAATCTTTAATAATCATAATGTTAATTACGATACGTTATAATACTTTACGTTACATAATACAAAGTTTCAATTTCACATATATTAATTGAGAAGATCATTAAAGTACACGTATGTACGTTCAGAAATCCAAATTCCCAAAATACCAATATCCCAAAATCCCAGAAACCAGGAACCCCAAAATCCAAAAAAAAAAAAAAAACACAAAATTCTGAAATTCCGAAAATCCAACATCCTGAAAAGGGAAACATAAGTAATCCCCAAAACCAAAAATTCAATCAGACGAAATCCCCCAAAAAATGCATTTCAAAAAGATAAAATAACAATGGGGATGAGGCGCTTTATGTTCAAAATCCCTAATAAATATTTTCTTTTGCTAAAAAGTCCAAATGTCCAAAAATCCCAAATAAAAAAATATAGTTAAACATACTTTTGGGATGTTGGATTTTCAGAATTTTGTGTTTTTTTTCTTTTTAATTTTGGGTTTCCTGTGCTTACGTTCTGTAACTCTTGCATCTATAAAATTTGTCGAGAAACGATGAAAAATGGAACAAAACTCATACGATTTGTTTCAATTTTCATCGTTTCTCGATTAATTTTATCGAGCCGAGGGTTACAGAAAGTTGGCACTGGTTTCTGGGATTTGGATTTTGAGTTTTCAGAATTTTGGGTTTTCGGTATTTTGGGTTTTCTGAATTTTAAGAATTCTGGATTTGGGATTTGAGAATTTTATAAAATACATTTATCACTTTAAAAAATAAAAAAATAATATTAAAAGTTGATTTTGACACCATCGATGAAAAACAAAGATGGTTACCGTGGTGTCTGTTACGTATGGCAACACTGGCCATCCGTGTCTTAATATATATATTGTTAAATGAAATGTAATAGTTAGTTCTTGATCGGTCTCTGGCCGTGATAGACGTATTTTTATTCCGAGGAAACGGAGATAATAAATGTGGGTTTTTTGTATATTTTTCCCACAACAAAAGTCGTACCGTCTTTCATTTTAATCGGTATATTATACATTATGGTCCTTCGAGTCGGGATAATATAAAAAAAAAATCGGAGATCGGAAATTTTTTTGTGAAAAGTGTTAAGTGAGAAACAATGGAGCTATAACGGAGTAATACACATGTATATGGAAATGGAGAAACAACTGGAAGGTTTGAGTGTGTAGTGGATTTGCAACACAAGGAAGTGTGCAATTCACTTACACACAAAAGGGAGTTTTATTTTTATTTTCTCACTTTTTCTACTTTACAAATTTTTTTTGGTGACTTACAATCACTATTTTCAGGATTTAATAAATTAATTTTTTGGTGACTTGAAATCACTATTTTCAGGAATTATTATATATTTGTATTTGGTGCCTTACAACCACCAGATATCAAATGGAATTTTAAAAATGCATGCAGCAACATGCAATGGAGAAGTTCGTTTTTTGGTGCCTTACAACCACCAAATATAAAAAACCAAAAGGAGTAGTTTATTTGGTGCCTTACAACCACCAACAAATTTAAATACCTATGTATCTACAATACATAGAATCATGGAAGACATGTAGGAGCATGCGATGGAGATATTGTGTTGAATACCCATTCACACAAAACAATATAAACGGAGCGAAATCGGAGAAAAAATACATGTAGAACATGCAACGGAGAAAAAACTCAAACGCATGTGCAAATTATTTGCGCACAAGAAAATAAACAAATCGAAACTCGAGTCTCGAAGAGAATCATGTGTATTTACACCATGACGAAAAGGGGTGAGTTTGTGTCTGCAGTGTGTGTTGTGTTGTGCTAGGTAGAATAATTTAGTGGAGTGGAGGAAAAGAAAAAATAAATTGCAATATCCATTCGAAAATGGATTCAATTTAAAATAGAAGTGGAAAATTAGAATGGAGAATATTGTTTTGGAGTTTATTTTTTTTTTTCAAAGGAGAAAACGGAATGTGTTGATGGTGCATGCGATGACGTGCGTCGGCGCCGCCACCACCATCAGTTAGTTTGCTCGGAGAGAGAAAATATTTTTATGTCAACAGAATGGAGACAGTGGAATGTTTGTCGTTCATTTGTAGACTGAATTTTGAATTTTTACAGTGGAGTTTTTGGAGATATTTTTTTGGAGAAATTGGAGAAAATATAAATTATTTTTTTGGAGAAATTGGAGAAAATATAAATTATTTTTTTTGGAGAAAATATAAATTATTTTTTTGGAGAAATTGGAGAAAATATAAATTATTTTTTTGGAGAAATTGGAGAAAATATAAATTATTTTTTTTGGAGAAAATATAAATTATTTTTTTGGAGAAATTGGAAAAAATATAAATTATTTTTTGGAGAAATTGGAGAAAACGGATATTATTTATAAAAAAATTGGAGAAAATATATTTTTTTTTTGGAGAAAACGGAAATTATTTATAAGAAATTGGAGAAAATATAATTTTTTTTTGGAAAAATTGGGGAAACCGAAATTATATTTATAAAAAATTGGAGAAAATATAAATAATTTTTTGGAGAAAACGAAAATTATTTTTATGAAAATTTGGAGAAAATGGGAAAAAATCGGAAAAATTGGAGGGAGTTTGGAGAATTGTTTCGCGTGAGCACATAGATGCGTGGACCGCAAACAAAATTAAATTAATGTTTTTTAATTTTTCTCTTGGGGACTTGAGAAAGGAGAATTATTTTAGCTAAAATTGGAGGGAGTTGGAGGGAGTTGTTTCGCGTGAGCACATAGATGCGTGGACCGCAAACAAAAATTCTAAAAATTAAAAATGGAGATTGTATTTGAAGATCTTTCAGGAGGAAGATTTTTTTTTTTAAATTCTTTACTTATATTATTTTTTTTTTTGTAAATTTACACACCACACACACATGCAAACCCACACACAATTTGGGGATTTTTTTTAACTAATATAGGAATTCATTTGAATATTTTCTTTTTTTTTGAATGAGGTTGATAATATTTGGTAGGGATTGAATTTATTTTTGAATAAAAATAAAATTGACAAGTAGTCTTATTTATCTCATTGCATGAAAAGGAGGTAAGACAAGGAAAGGTCAGTAGACCGTGGAGAAAGGGGATAAAAGCGGAGAAAGGGCGGCATCCAGAGATAAAACAAAACTGTCACATCAGTTGTCCAAAGGAATATAAATGGAGTTGCGTTAATAGAAACGCTTTTAGGAGTTATTGTTTTTGGAACACAAAATGAAAAGATAGTTGAGTTGACAGGGCAGTCGATTTCATCTATTCAGTATAAGGAGGAGGAGTAATTAGACAAGTTATTAGAGTGACTTTGGCAACAAGATCAGGTCAGTTCATGCTCTAGGTTTACGGAGGAAGGGATGGAGACATATAGGAGGGATGAATCAGGAAGGTTCATAGTTAAAATCCCTTTAAAGGATAATATTAAAGAATTTGGAAGTTCGAGGGAGATAACGTTAAGGCGTTTCTTATATTTAGAGAAGCGTCTTGCGAAAAATCAGGAGGAGATTGAGGAGAATTTGTGGAGAAAATGAGGGAAGAAATACAAATGGTCATCTTGTTTTGGCCACGGAGAAAGAGCTAATTTCGAATTGCGGCAATGGAAGTCAAACAGCCGGGTAGTTGTACGGGCTATGGATTCGGAGTTGGAGAAAACATTATTGTTTTCGGAGGGGGAAGGCACAACCATTTTAGGACTTAAATGGTTGATAGAGGAGGATAAATTTACGTTTGTAGTAAAAAACCCTACATTCAATGGAGTTATAACAAAGAGGAGAATTGTGAGTCATGTAGCGCAACTATATGATTATCGGAAAAATATTAATTCAGGAGCTATGGAAACTTAAAATAGATTGGGATGATAGGCCGCCAGTTGAACTAGAAAACAGATGGTTAGAATTTTAGAATTCTATTAGTTATTTAGAAAATTTTAAAATTGATAGATGGTTGGGTGCAGGGAAAATTCCAAAAATACAAATTCACGGGTTTTCAGATAGCAGTGAATCGGCATTAGGAGCAGTAATATACGTTCGTGTTGAATATAGGAACGGGATAGTAACTAGTAAGCTTTTGACATCAAAAACTGTTGGAGTTATCGGCAGCAGAGTTGCTGTCGAAAATGATAAAAGGAGTTATGGAGTCAATGGAATGGCCGACTGTGGAGTATGTGCTATGGATTGATTCCAGTCCAGCATAATATTGAATAAAAAAGGAGACAAGGAGAAAAGCAAAATAATGGAGGTAAGAAATGAAATGAAAATATATTCTATTTCATCTTTCCAGGAGATCGTGCACATATGGCTCAGTCGTACTAAGTCAAGTGTATCGATATTGGAGTATACAAACAAATTAGAGAAAGTAATAAACATTCTTTGTTATGCCGGGAGGTATGTAGCAAACTGGATTAAATGGAGAAAAGAACTAAAACAGAAACCTAAAGAAATACAACGCAGATCTAAGAGAAAAGTGGTTCAGCAGGAAGTTTTACCACCTAATTTAACGGAGAAAGCATTAGCTATGGAGTATCTCATACGGAGAAATCAGCAGGAGAATTATAACAAGGAGATAACAGCATTGAATGCTGGGAAGCAATTACCGGAGAGGAGTTCAATAGAAAGTTTGAAACCAATTTTGGATGCAAACGGTTTGCTCCGAGTTGGGGGGAGATTAGGGAGATCGGAGATTGATTATGAGATGAAATATCCAGTAATCATCGCAAATGGATCAAGGTTAGCGGAATTATTAATGAATTATGCTCACCGGGAGACGGAACATGGAGGCATCCAAGTTATGATGCAGTTTATTAGGCAAAGGTATTGGATACCAAAACTTAGGAGTGGTTTACGGAGTCATATTCATAAATGTGTTGTGTGTGTGCGGTTGAATGCTCGCATGGAGGGACAGCTGATGGCGGAGTTACCATCAGAAAGAGTCCAGGTTGGGAAACCATTCTTAGCCACAGGAGTGGATCATACTGGCCCTTTTGAATTGAAAATGGTCGGGGGAGTCGGAAGGAGAAATGGGAGAAAATGTTGGGTTGCTATATTTGTCTGACTTAGGACTAGGGCAGTTCATATTGAAATTGTAGGAGATTTATCTTCAATAGCCTTCATAGCTAGTTATGAAAGGTTTATTGCAAGAAGAGGGAGATGCGAAAAAATCTTTAGCGACAACGGAAAAGCTTTCGTTGGAGCGTCAAAAGAATTAAATAAAGCTTTGGAAGTATTTTCAGATAAAGGAGTATTGGAGAATCTTCATCAAAAAGGTACTGACTGGCATTTCATGACACCAGCAGCGCCACATCAAGGAGAAATCGATGAAATTCCATTTGGAGCGGATCGTGGGCAAAAGATATTGCCTTACGAGGAGTTCGGAACATTACTCACTCAAATTGAAGTGATTCTCAATTCGAGACCTCTCCATCCTTTGAGTGACGATCCAAGGGATATTCAGGCGCTAACGCCGGGACATTTTTTGTAGGTGAACCATTTTTACCAATTTTACCCCTTCCTTTCAGATTAGAAGAAAGACCAGACAAAGCGGGAGCTAAAGTATTCAAGGAGAAACAGCAAATGGTCAGCCATTTCTGGAACCGATGGCAGTCAGAATATTTGACTACTCTGCAGGAGCGGAAAAAATGGAGAAAGGAAAGGAGAGCCAGTTGGGCAATGGAGTCGGAGTAAATAAAAACAAGTTTTTAGCCGGGACTGTTGCGTATGGCAACACTGGCCATCCGTGTCTTAATATATATATTGTTAAATGAAATGTAATAGTTAGTTCTTGATCGGTCTCTGGCCGTGATAGACGTATTTTTATTCCGAGGAAACGGAGATAATAAATGTGGGTTTTTTGTATATTTTTCCCACAACAAAAGTCGTACCGTCTTTCATTTTAATCGGTATATTATACAGTGTCTTTGACCATGAATTATTGTATTGTTAATAATGTTTCTTTAAAAGTGCCGACAAAAATCAACACGATTCCAATTTTCCTGAATTCTGCGTACTAAACGTAAAAACTTTTTTTTTATTTTATGATGGGGTAGACAATTGTACAAAACCGAAGAATGTATTCTAAAGAATACATTCTTATTTTCACAATTCTACATCTTCAATATAATGAAGAAGTAAATTTAAAAAAATAAAAAAAATCAAATAAACAAGCAAGATCATACGACCAATCTATTGTGTTTATAAAGTTACTTTAGTAAACATTTTTTGCATAGACTAGGCTTTCCTTCTATTCCCTTCGTTTAGTCACTGTTGACTTTTGTTATCCGCATAGGAGACAATTAATTTCCATTAAAACAAAACAAAACGGAACGGAACAGGAAAATTCTTAACGAGAAATTGTTTTAGGCTGGGAAATTCTTTATGCCAAAGGAGAAGGAAATAGATGAAGCACGGCTGAGTGTGCCTTGGAGGCTTTTTATTTTGTAATTATTGTTTCATTGTTTTCTATATATGTATGTATATTTTTATAATATGAGGTCGTGAACCCTTTACTTATTTCAAGTGTTGAAAAAATGACTTACTTGAAAAATTATTTCGTTGAAAAAAAAAGAGTAATGAACTTATGAGACTCCTTATAATATACCTAGGTAAATGTGAGACTGTTATTATATGAAATTACATTCTCATAGATTTAAATTAAAGGTTAGCAAGAGGTTTAAAGTACACGAAATAGTGTTGAATTTTAGGAATTGATTAAACTATGGGGATAAACCTAAATTACTGATACTGTGTATCATGCCAACATTCTTTAACCAAAAACCTTATTTGCCCCTATCCAAATTTAATTTTAAGCCAGAAAAGTCCAGACCAAAATTAATTGACCCACAGGGTGATTAAAAAATGTAACAAGTTTGATTGTCCCTTTTTTAAAAAAAGAAAATTAAGTCATAAATAACGAAATAAATTCATCATCTTCAAATCTACCTTTTATATGAATCTCTGAGGAAATAACACTGTTTACGTGATGAATATCATCAACCATATATGCATCACCCATCCTGTTAAAAAAATGTTTTATGTCATTCGTGACCAGACGGCAGACATTATTCTATAAGATATCCACAGTGACATTTTTATTTTATTCACGCACAAATGGAAAGTGTCGAACTCATTTCACATTTTACATGCGAGTCAGGCAACAGGACGTTGTTGCTGGTTTGTTAATTTGAAATGCATTAGGTGTCGAACAAAATTCAAACAAATTGAAGAAATCTAATATTAAATATACAAAAAATTGTACAGCTGATTTTTTTTATTTTTTGTATCATGCTACAGTACTTACTCTGAAAGTATGTTGAACATAAACATGATTGTATTTTAAAAACATGTAGGTCACATTTAATTAATCTAAGGAGTTGTTTTGATTAAGAAAACTTTTAATACATTTATTTAATATTAAAATGTACAAAAATAAAATGCACCAATGAGTCGCACGAGCTTGCTCTTATAAGCGATCACGTTGTGGTCTTAAAAGTCTGAAGAGTTTAGAGCTATTTATCTATTTTTAAAAGAAACAAATTAGTTAAGGGTGAGTACACAAATATTAACATTCATATTTGTATTGAAAAATTGTTAAATAATCAATATAATTAGAAATAAATTGAGTAAACAACTTCTAAAATTGTTTTGACACCAACGCGATGTACACCATCTGAATAATGAAGCAAATTTTAATTAAAAAAAAAATAATAATCGTTGGAGTGGTTTTTAAAAAACATTATTTTGTAGAAATATATAGATTAGATTAGATACGATTTATTTCATCCAAAATTTAAATTAAATTATAATTATAATTACAAATTGTACATAAATCATAAGTGCATGGCTGTGCCGTCTGCCTGATTGACAACATAAAATTTAATTTAAGACATAAGTTGTGAAAGATTTTAATTTCTTTAAACTTTTTTTTTTTTTTTTTTTTCCTTAAAAGTTTTCCGTTATTATTTTTTCCCGATACGAAAGGGCAATCTTACAATACTCGAACAGCTGTGCCACGTTCATTTGATTTACTCACTCTTGGTCTGATATAAAATCCTCACCCAGGATATTCTTTCTCGTCTCCCGCAAGATTGGGCATCTTCCAAAAAAGTGATATACATCCTCTCGCTCCTCCAAATTGCACAAACTGCATAAAATAGGTAAATCCGGTCGGTGTGGTATGTAATTAAGCCTTAATAACTCTCCTCTTAAACGAAACATCATAGAAATCTCTTCAATCGTGAAACGATCACTGAAGTAGTTGCACTCATCCATAGTGTAGTTCAGTTGGCTATATAGGTTTCTATATACCGAGTCCATAGCTTGGTGCTCATACCTCGCCCTTGCCTGTTCGTCTACTCGTGCGATAAGCCCATATAAAGAGGATTTCCAGCTTCCTGTTTCTCGCACATCAAGATTTAGCTCATAATCATTTTGTAGTGCTAACTCCATCCATTCTTTATACCAGCTACTTTTTTTTTGGATAGCTTGAAGTGCCACTTTTTTCGGCAACCGATGGTTAGGCATGTTAAGAACCTTAATGATATAATCAACTTGTAGCTTCAACGTTTTAACAAAGAGTGGTGCCAGACCAGTTTCCAACATTATCATATAATTTGGAGAGTTAGAAGGCAGGTGGAAAGTCCTTTTGATGTAGAATCGAAGAAGCTTCTCCACTATATCATATTCTTTTCCACCCCAGACTTGTGCTCCATAAAACATTACCGATTCTGCAACAGCTTCAAATACCTTGTACTTACTGCTGTGGGCCACATTCTTGTTGCTTAAGCACTTTTTCCATGTCATATTTATAGCTGTTTTAGCTTGCGACAGTTTTTCTTGAAGATGCTTCTCCATTTTTAGGTTTTTGGTGAACAGAATTCCAAGATATTTGTATTCCTTAACTAATTCCACAGTTTCGCCATTGAAAATCCATTTTTCGTTAGAGGAAGAACTCCCTCCTCCTTTTTTAAATATTAATACTTTTGACTTCATAAGATTTACACTTAAGTTCCACATGCTACAATAGTCGTATAGTCTGTTCATCATAAGCTGTAATGAGTGTGGAGTATAAGCTAGAATGACTATGTCGTCGGCAAAAAGTAACGCTTTAATCTGGCTTCCAGCGTACTCTATACCTCCGGGTAGACTATCAACTAGATCTTCAATAAACAGCGCAAATAAGCTAGGACTGAGAGCACATCCTTGTCTAACACCCGTCTGAGTTTGAAACCATTCCGAAATTTCTTTGCCATTCCACACAGCCGCTCTTGTATCTCCATACAATCCCTGTATAAGTCTGCCAAACTTTAGTGACATTCCCAGTCCGAAGAGTTTGTACATTAACGAGTCACGGTCCACTGTATCGAATGCTGCTTTCAAGTCTACAAAGAAGGTATATAGTTTTTTGTTTTGGGAGAGAAATGAATCCACAATGTTATTAAGCACAAAGATATGATCTATGGTAGAATATCCTGTTCTGAATCCAGCTTGGTATTCTTTTAACAAATTATTGGTTTCAATCCACTCCTTCAACCGTTTTTGTAATACCGATGTAAAGATTTTGTACGAAGAGTTCAAGAATGATATTCCACGATAGTTGGCTGGATCTTTTGAGCATCCCTTTTTGAAAATTGGAAATATGAGTGCATCCTTGAATTGTTGGGGAATTACTCCATATTCGAAAATTTCATTAAATAACTTTGTTAGAGTAATACATAGCTCGCTTGATCCGTATTTAAAGAATTCAGCTGATAACCGATCTGAGCCCGCCGCTTTTCCATCCTCGAGGTTATTTACCGTGTCTAAAATATCATTCCAAAGCCCGGGTGTACTATATTGCCATACGCTTGCACTTTCTACAGGTGAGCTTAAGAGTTTTTCAAAATGTGTCTTTAAGGTACTTGCATTCAAGTCACTGTTTATAACATACTGTGAACCATTTATTTTACGAGCCAAACTCCAAAATTCAAACGAATTTCTAGCCCCAGACAACTTCTTAGCTTCAGCTTCTTGAAACATCCTCTTTTTAGTATTACAGAGAACTTTAAATCTCGTATTCGCTTTTATATACAAATATTTTGTGTATTCGTTGTTACATTTGCGAAATGCTTTTAGCCATGCGTAGGAAATCTTTCTCGCTTTCATACACTCTGCATCAAACCATGGTTTTTTATATGTCGTTGGTATCCTGGATTGCCTTCCATCTGGATACGACTCCTTTATTGCTTGTTCTATCTGAATTAAATCTATTATCTCATGTGAATCAAGATAGACATCCAAGTTTCTTCTATATATGCTTGCTTTTGAATTTTTCCAAATAATTTTCGGTAAAAGCATCATCTCGACATTTTCGTCCTTTCCAGATTCTAGTTCACCGAAAGTCACTGCAATTGGCATATGATCCGAATATTGAACATGCAGCACCTCAAAATCAGATACATGTTTACTCCATTCATCTGAGTAGAAGCTGTAGTCAATAACAGATGCTCCTTGACTTCCCACAAACGTAAATTCTCCTTCTCGATCACTTACACTGGTTCCATTTTGTAAACGCAGTCCGAATTAATTGCAGAGATCCATTAGCTTGTTTCCTCTCACATTTGTTGTTGTGTCCTTTGACTGTCGATTTATTCCTGCTATTTCGTTTTCCGATCCTCTCAATTCACCTATTCTTGCATTTAAATCTCCAATTAGAAGAATATTACATAGATTTCCGCATAAAAGAACTTCTTTGAGGTTTTGAAAATCTCTGTCCCAATGGTTGCAATTGAGATATGTTGGAAGAATGTGGAACGTTTTCTTATTGAATTTTATTGTAACATATGTCGTATCGCCAAATATTTTATATTCGCATCCATAATTTAACATAGCTTTCCTAAAACCGAAGTAGCATCCTCCACTGGCTCTTCCTTTATTGTGTGTCTTTACAGCAGGTATTATTTTCATTTCGTAATTTACAAATTTGTTAACATAGTTAGTTAGGTTATTATCAGTCAGATAGGTTTCATACAAAAAAAATATATCATATTGGTTAATAAAACTAAAAAAATCATTAAATATTGACTTATTACCTAAACCAGCAATATTATATGATAGAATTTTGAAATTATTTAATTTAACATTAATATTATATTTATTTTTATTTACTTTAGGGCAGACGGCATTACAATTAAAAATTATGATGCGATAACGCATTACTGCTTGTTGCGGGATCGCGGCCCGCGCCCTCTCTTAATGTGTCTCCACCTTTACTATTAGTTCCCTGAACGCGCCCATGGGAGCTGTCAATGATCAGCTGGTTGAGTAATGTCATTCCGCATTCATTTTCACCGTCGCAGCGCAGATTGTTGTTTCGATCATAGTAAAATGATTTTCCTTCAACTAATAATGTTTGCCCACGTATATCTGTTTTTAGTGATTTAGATTTATTATTAATATCCTTTTTAAGTTCGAAAAGAAGTTTTCGTCTGTTTCGCGATGCTGTCGTGAAGTCTTTGTGGATTGATATTCCTGAGCCGCGTATTCTGTTTTTAGCCATCAGCACCCTTCGGACGTCATCTTTTTGTCTCATCTTGACAAGAACGTTTGAAATGGAAGAGTCTCTACCACGTATTAATTGAGTGTCAACAACAGTACTCAAATCGTTGGTCTCCAACAATCCCATACAAACTTCTTTCGCTTTTTCCGTAGGACTTACGCCATTTTCTATTGGTATATGCACGACAATGTTCATTTCGTTGGTTTTTGTTTCTAAGAACTCAATCTGACGCTCCAGTGAGCTGCATTTAGCTTCCATCTGTTGAAGTTGCGCTTGCAGTGTTGAGTTACTATGTTGCAGAGCTTGTATTTCAACAAAAATGCTGGCAATGTCGGATTTCGTGGGCATATCTTTGAGCTTATCATCTAATAGCAGTGAAACTGAGGAAATTATTAGATCTTTAAGGGACGAGACGTCCATATTTCCAACTGCTCCTCCGTTGCTTAAACTTGCAGTGTTGTTTGTTTGCATTGTTTGCAAGCTTCTTTGCGTTAAAGTGTTAACCGGTGGCGTTTGGTGACATTTTCGTTTCGATTCCCTCTCAGTATGGTTGTCAGTTGGTGGACTCCTTAGCATTTTGATTCTTTGTTCTTTGCTTTATTTTTTTAGTGCAATTTTGTTTTTTATAATTGTTAGGTTTATAGTGAAACACTCACCCCAGATTTATTTCCAGTGATAGTGTACTGTTTAAGAAAGCTTTTCACTTGGATTTATTTATTTAATAACAATTAAAAAACAATGAAAAAATAAGTTTTTGACGAGCGTAGATTCACTTTAACTTTTCCCAACCAAACCAGGGTTGCCAATGTACATATGTATATAAACTTTTTAAAACATTTTTAAGAACAAAATTTGTACGCAATTTTTATAGTATTTATTAATACGGATTTTAAAAATTAATTTAAAAAAAAATCATCTACACACTTTCGAAATGTCGAATTTTCAAAAGTCGAAAACAAAAAAAAAAAAAAAAAAAAAACAGTGATATATATGTATGAGAAATTTGACATATCGTTTTTAATCGATAGATACATTTTTTCCAACAATATGGTAGATTGTAGAGATATAAGCTCACATAAGATTTTTGATAAAATCGTAGGAGCAGTTTTTAAGAAAAATGAGATTTTCCTTATCGATTTTTAAACAAATTTATGGGAATTACCCTTATTTTTGGCCATGAGAACAATTTTTATTAAAAATCTGATGGATAATCTTAAAAAACTGCTAGGTGCAAAGTTTAATAAAAATCGACAAAGTCATTTTCGAATTCAGTTCCAAAAAAAAAAAAAAAAACTTTTTTCAAAAAACATTTTTTTTTTTAAATTTTGCTCGTTGAGCCGTTTTTTAGAAAATCGAAAAGAAAAAAAAATGGTTCTTTGGGAGGTACCATTTATAAACCATTTTTCCGAAATTATTTTTTTATAAAATAATAAAAAATTTTAAGTTTTTGGCACGGTTTTAAGAAAAATAAAATTTTCATAATCTGGTTAAAAAAATCTGTACGGTTGGTGCCGTTATTTTTGTTCTTAAAAAAATGTAAAAATCTTGTCGGGGGAATGCCCAAAAAATGCTAGGTAATAAATTTAAAAAAAATAAACCCACACGTTTAGGATGCAGCCGAAAGGACAGGAGAGACAGACAGAATTGCGAGATCCACTTTTTTGACTTTGCTATCATTGTAGTCAAGTTTGATCAAAATTTCGAGCTCGCTTTTTTTACGAATTGCCATTGTTAATTGCCATATGGTACAAATGTATTTATATTTTGCAAGTAAAAATATAATTTTTATCCCTGAAGGTAAGAAATAAAAATGCACGACTTGTCACACGAGTATGTGATTCAAGGACAAAAAATCAATGGATTATTATATGTTAGAGAATATTTATTGTTGTAAATATTATGTTCTATAAATAGGGTATAACATTTTTTCGACAAATCGGACATTTTAGAGAAAAGGGAAAAACTGGGTATTTTTTTATTTTGACCAATTTTTGTTTGATAATATTCTCAAAATTATGACTACCAGAAAAATCATATTAGTACTATCTTATAATTGCAAATAATCTACAAACTTTAGTTGCATGCAAAACACTATAGGTATTTTCGATACCATCTGCCTGTTTGTATAATATCTTGTAACTGTTCGCTCTTATGAAACAAAGTAATTATTTATATTCATAAAATAATATTTATATGTACGTGAAAACGAAAAATTTGTATCATTTTTATTTTTTGAAGTGGTCATATCTTCTAAACGATTAATCGCAGAAAGAAAAGTGTCAAAACTAATTTTGTAGAAAAAGTATGATCTTTAAGTTTTGCATGAATTTCTTTTCTCCAGTATTTTCCATTTAAAAGATATAAATTCGTAAAAACGAATTTTCTTCACAACTCTTGGAATTGACCCTTTATGCAGTATTCTTTCTTTAGCCAGTATTTCTTCCATCAAAACAAAAATAAATGAGTTTGAAAATCTCCACATATTTTTTTTTTTAGATTAGCTTTATTTTTGAATAAGTAAAAATAAGTAAGTAAGTTAAAGTAACTGTCTGATAATAATCTATAAAAAAAGATGATTTTCGAAAACAGCTTAAGGGATTTTGCTAAAATTTTGTCTGTACTTAATTCTTGCCATTTTCTACGTTTACACTTGATTCGCTGTTGCAAAAATCAAAAAAATGGTACTATAATAATATGACTTTTCTACTAACGATTCTGGATAAATACAAAACAATTAAAGTGGCAAAAGAGAGAACATTTATTTTAATATTATGCAATGACCTATTTTATTATTAATACGGGTCTCTGTTTTTATCAAACGAATTTTAATAATTGAAAAAAAAAAAAAATTGGGTCAAAAGTTAATGAATATCTTCTCGTAGCATTACATTATTACAATGTGGTAATCCATTATTTTTTTCTATTAATCCTTAAGCAATACCTGGACCTGAAAAAATGGTCAGGTCATCAATGGCGAAAATTGTAATAATATGCCATGTTCATTGATAACCACAAAACGGATGGTTGTTTTTTTAATTAATAGTAATAATCTATCGATGTATTATTACGAAGGCATACAGTAGAGGTATATACATAGATACTGTTATTATAAGAACTTATATTAAAATATACTTTTGCACTTGATATTGGTTTCATATAGATACATAAATAATATTGCTTGCAGTAATTTTTTCTTTTTTATTTTTGGAACGGAAATTAATATTTATGATTAATTTCCACCGTGAGCATTAATAATGTCGTTTCCGCTTTAATTTTCAATTAAAAAAAAAAAACAATTAAAGTCTTTGTCACTTTGCCTTCAGAAAATATTATACGTATGTAGCTATTTAAATATATATTTTTTTTGTTAGGCTTCATGCTACGATTTATAATGGCTTGCATTGTACGAGAAAATTGTGATGATAAAGGGAATTAATTTTTGAATGGCATGAAAATATTATCACAAACATATTATGAAACAAAAATATTAATGAAATTGTACGGCTTGTAAAAGTCTTTAGGACACACGAAGGCTCTAACTGATCCTAGATCCTACTGAACAAACAGTATGACGGTAAACTTCTGCGGCATTTTTGTTGTTTATATCCAATGTGTGCGTACTTGATCAATACATGAGCAAAGTAAACATTTAAAAATAATAAAAAATATATTACGCATACGTCCGAGTGTACCACACTAACTCCTAATGAAGAAAAATAAAATAAAATAAAATAAAATAAAATAAAATAAAATAAAATAAAATAAAATAATATAAAATAAAATAAAATAAAATAAAATAAAATAAAATAAAATAAAATAAAATAAAATAAAATAAAATAAAATAAAATAAAATAAAATAAAATAAAATAAAATAAAATAAAATAAAATAAAATAAAATAAAATAAAATAAAATAAAATAAAATAAAATAAAATAAAATAAAATAAAATAAAATAAAATAAAATAAAATAAAATAAAATAAAATAAAATAAAATAAAATAAAATAAAATAAAATAAAATAAAATAAAATAAAATAAAATAAAATAAAATAAAATAAAATAAAATAAAATAAAATAAAATAAAATAAAATAAAATAAAATAAAATAAAATAAAATAAAATAAAATAAAATAAAATAAAATAAAATAAAATAAAATAAAATAAAATAAAATAAAATAAAATAAAATAAAATAAAATAAAATAAAATAAAATAAAATAAAATAAAATAAAATAAAATAAAATAAAATAAAATAAAATAAAATAAAATAAAATAAAATAAAATAAAATAAAATAAAATAAAATAAAATAAAATAAAATAAAATAAAATAAAATAAAATAAAATAAAATAAAATAAAATAAAATAAAATAAAATAAAATAAAATAAAATAAAATAAAATAAAATAAAATAAAATAAAATAAAATAAAATAAAATAAAATAAAATAAAATAAAATAAAATAAAATAAAATAAAATAAAATAAAATAAAATAAAATAAAATAAAATAAAATAAAATAAAATAAAATAAAATAAAATAAAATAAAATAAAATAAAATAAAATAAAATAAAATAAAATAAAATAAAATAAAATAAAATAAAATAAAATAAAATAAAATAAAATAAAATAAAATAAAATAAAATAAAATAAAATAAAATAAAATAAAATAAAATAAAATAAAATAAAATAAAATAAAATAAAATAAAATAAAATAAAATAAAATAAAATAAAATAAAATAAAATAAAATAAAATAAAATAAAATAAAATAAAATAAAATAAAATAAAATAAAATAAAATAAAATAAAATAAAATAAAATAAAATAAAATAAAATAAAATAAAATAAAATAAAATAAAATAAAATAAAATAAAATAAAATAAAATAAAATAAAATAAAATAAAATAAAATAAAATAAAATAAAATAAAATAAAATAAAATAAAATAAAATAAAATAAAATAAAATAAAATAAAATAAAATAAAATAAAATAAAATAAAATAAAATAAAATAAAATAAAATAAAATAAAATAAAATAAAATAAAATAAAATAAAATAAAATAAAATAAAATAAAATAAAATAAAATAAAATAAAATAAAATAAAATAAAATAAAATAAAATAAAATAAAATAAAATAAAATAAAATAAAATAAAATAAAATAAAATAAAATAAAATAAAATAAAATAAAATAAAATAAAATAAAATAAAATAAAATAAAATAAAATAAAATAAAATAAAATAAAATAAAATAAAATAAAATAAAATAAAATAAAATAAAATAAAATAAAATAAAATAAAATAAAATAAAATAAAATAAAATAAAATAAAATAAAATAAAATAAAATAAAATAAAATAAAATAAAATAAAATAAAATAAAATAAAATAAAATAAAATAAAATAAAATAAAATAAAATAAAATAAAATAAAATAAAATAAAATAAAATAAAATAAAATAAAATAAAATAAAATAAAATAAAATAAAATAAAATAAAATAAAATAAAATAAAATAAAATAAAATAAAATAAAATAAAATAAAATAAAATAAAATAAAATAAAATAAAATAAAATAAAATAAAATAAAATAAAATAAAATAAAATAAAATAAAATAAAATAAAATAAAATAAAATAAAATAAAATAAAATAAAATAAAATAAAATAAAATAAAATAAAATAAAATAAAATAAAATAAAATAAAATAAAATAAAATAAAATAAAATAAAATAAAATAAAATAAAATAAAATAAAATAAAATAAAATAAAATAAAATAAAATAAAATAAAATAAAATAAAATAAAATAAAATAAAATAAAATAAAATAAAATAAAATAAAATAAAATAAAATAAAATAAAATAAAATAAAATAAAATAAAATAAAATAAAATAAAATAAAATAAAATAAAATAAAATAAAATAAAATAAAATAAAATAAAATAAAATAAAATAAAATAAAATAAAATAAAATAAAATAAAATAAAATAAAATAAAATAAAATAAAATAAAATAAAATAAAATAAAATAAAATAAAATAAAATAAAATAAAATAAAATAAAATAAAATAAAATAAAATAAAATAAAATAAAATAAAATAAAATAAAATAAAATAAAATAAAATAAAATAAAATAAAATAAAATAAAATAAAATAAAATAAAATAAAATAAAATAAAATAAAATAAAATAAAATAAAATAAAATAAAATAAAATAAAATAAAATAAAATAAAATAAAATAAAATAAAATAAAATATAATAAAATAAAATAAAATAAAATAAAATAAAATAAAATAAAATAAAATAAAATAAAATAAAATAAAATAAAATAAAATAAAATAAAATAAAATAAAATAAAATAAAATAAAATAAAATAAAATAAAATAAAATAAAATAAAATAAAATAAAATAAAATAAAATAAAATAAAATAAAATAAAATAAAATAAAATAAAATAAAATAAAATAAAATAAAATAAAATAAAATAAAATAAAATAAAATAAAATAAAATAAAATAAAATAAAATAAAATAAAATAAAATAAAATAAAATAAAATAAAATAAAATAAAATAAAATAAAATAAAATAAAATAAAATAAAATAAAATAAAATAAAATAAAATAAAATAAAATAAAATAAAATAAAATAAAATAAAATAAAATAAAATAAAATAAAATAAAATAAAATAAAATAAAATAAAATAAAATAAAATAAAATAAAATAAAATAAAATAAAATAAAATAAAATAAAATAAAATAAAATAAAATAAAATAAAATAAAATAAAATAAAATAAAATAAAATAAAATAAAATAAAATAAAATAAAATAAAATAAAATAAAATAAAATAAAATAAAATAAAATAAAATAAAATAAAATAAAATAAAATAAAATAAAATAAAATAAAATAAAATAAAATAAAATAAAATAAAATAAAATAAAATAAAATAAAATAAAATAGAATAAAATAAAGTAAAATAAAATAAAATAAAATAAAATAAAATAAAATAAAATAAAATAAAATAAAATAAAATAAAATAAAATAAAATAAAATAAAATAAAATAAAATAAAATAAAATAAAATAAAATAAAATAAAATAAAATAAAATAGAATAAAATAGAATAAAATAAAATAAAATAAAATAAAATAAAATAAAATAAAATAAAATAAAATAAAATAAAATAAAATAAAATAAAATAAAATAAAATAAAATAAAATAAAATAAAATAAAATAAAATAAAATAAAATAAAATAAAATAAAATAAAAGAAGAAGGAAAGAAAAGAAAGTTAACAAAAAAAAATAAACATATAGGTAAACAAAATCAAATAAAATATTTTCGTACTTTTTTAACTCTTAAAGTTCCTCTTTTAGATACAGTTATGCAAGTTAAAGTACATTTTTGATGATCAAGTTCTTATGCGAAATATCTTTGTTTTTAAGTAAATAAAAAGTTAAATGAAACTATGATAAGATTTCACACCGTAACTTAATAAAATAGGAAAAAGTTAAATAAGCTAAAGAGAATACTTAAAAGCTTCACCTAAGGAATTACACTCTCAAGTTTGAAATTCAAATGCACAATCATTATTCTTGTCGGTCTGCATTTTGTGCATTTGAATTGTTTTAATAATTATATTCCACTGATTCTCAGATAAAATTTAAATCATAAACTTTTTACTAGCAATCAACTGGAAAACTCTTTGTTTGCGCAATTAAGTTTATCGCGTGACCATCAAAATTGTGAGTGGTATAGTTTAACTCTCTTCGCTTGAAATCCCTTTTAACTTTTCATTATAATCAAACCACTCAACTTGGCTTATATGTTGGTTAATAACAAGAAAACAATATAAAGTTTGAATGTATACATACAAATAAACAAAGCCATCATTATAATAATAGTAAAATAAACTTCATCCTTGATTCCCAAATGCATGCATATTTGGCTTTATCCATGGTACATAAGTTTCCCAAAAAAAAATAAACAGATATTTCACGAAAAAGCCATTTTACCGTTCAAGTGCAATTTGTGAGAATGATGTGGCGGACTACATCAAGTTTATGACCACTTTCAAGCTATTATATTAGATATGTCAAAAATGACAATGATGTGTATATAAAATTCGCACTCAACATAACAACATAACATAAGAACATAATCATAAAATACGGCCAGTCACGTAATGTACTCGTTTGTTCAAAGATGAAAAATTTCAAGCTAGTGCAACTGCTAAATAAACAGTTTGTAGGTAGATAACACTGACGACAGAAGGTGGGCTTTCCATTATTTCGAATTTCAATCGTAGCTAAGGGAAGTTGATGGAATAAGGAGTTTCATTTTAAAAATGCTAGGTATCTGATTCACATGAGATCCAACAACAAAGATGTTGTAATATGTATTTTAAATGATATACAAAAAATCTTACAAGGGCAATTTCCCAAAAACCAAAGATTTTAAATAGATTTTTTTTTTAATAACAACACACATATTTAAATTAATTTAATTAATACGATCAATCATTAGGTAGGAAACTATTAAACCGAAAAGTTGTTATAAACCTAATATAACCCCACATAACAAAATTCAATTTTTTTAATTTTTGATTAGTTATCTAAAAAAAATACTATTTTAAATAATCTGTTTCGAAAAAACATGTTTTGGATTAAAAATAAATTCCAAATTTCATTTTTTAAAATTATATATTTTTGTGGATTGGGTAAATTGAAATTTTGGCCAATATCGTCGAAATTGAATAGAGCTTTCTTTCACTAACAGTTTTTTGTCATGACTCTAAGAGAGCAACTGTGTAATGTGTATTCCTACTTTCATCCTTTTTAGCCTTGGGTTGAGAGTTTTACCTTCTGGCAGAAATTTCGAACTGTATAACGAAGCGTTGCACCTTTCACATTCGTTTCGAACCAAACGTGTCGAAGCAAAAAAATAAATCATTACTTTTATACCTTGTATCGAACCCTTGTTTAAATTACCACACTGAACGCTGAGTAAATTTTTCTTAACGCACCAGCATCGAACCCTGGGTTTTTCATTTCATTTTTTGCTTCATCACACCGAATCCTGGGCCATCTAAGATATACCTACGGTGACCATCCGTTCTCTTTTTTAGAGGACAATCCTCTTTTTCAGGATCGTGTCCTTAATTTTTTTTCTTAAAGAGGACGGTAATTTGTCTTTTTTTTTCCTAAATTGTTCTCTTAAAACCTTTTTTCTATGATCTACATACTAAAATTTAGACAGCACTGGTTTGAATAATTCAGTTCTGTAATTTGGTTTTTGCTATTTTGAATGAATTGCAAACTCTCATCCAAGTCCATTTGATAAATTTGTATGACTTTCTTTTCGACATTTGTTTGTTTCTTGGGACTCTATTGAAAAAAGCCTTTCCAATGTTTTGGAATTTAGAAAAATTATAAAAATGTTAAGTACGATAATATACTAAGATTAGTAGAGTTTTCGCTGTCACTCCAGCTTCACGAGCCCCTACGGAAAGAGTGTTTGTAATTAAATTTTGATTAAAAGTTGATACACTAGACGCAATGTTGATAACAATAACATAAGTCCAATTATGGTTTTGACTGTGAAGACTTCTTTAATAATTAGGGCGGGATGACATCTTAAAAAAAAAATACCCTGCGAAGAAAAATACAAAAACTAACAGATCTTTTGAGCTAAACTTTTAAATTAAGTAGGTACCTAACTATTTTTTTTTTCTTAGCTATAAGTATTTTTATTTTTTGTTTTAAATACTGAACTGCTTGATATAATGTGAAGTACAAATATATTTCGAATAAATATCGTTTATTCAAGTTAATTACAAATTGTCCTTTTTTAGGCATATTTCATCAAACATCGGATGATCACATACGTACATATGTGTTCATATAGGCGTTTTTATTTTTTAGTTCAGAGCAAAGCCCTGATCTGTCAAAAAAATAATTGTGTTTCTTTTTTATCTCCGATTATTCATCAGAGCTTCAAATTTGTGTTTCTTTTTTAGTACTGAGTATTGAGTGCACTCTGTGAGTTCAGAATAAAATAGCTGTACACACTACAAAATCGAGTTGACATTTTAAATGCGGGAATTAAAAAAAAAAATCATCGTTAAAACAATAAAAATGGCGGAAGAGGCTGGTTGCTCTAGTGGAGAAGGTAAAATAGTTTAGGAAAAAAATAATAAACCAATAGTTTGACATTTGACATTTCTAATCATGATTGATCAGAGAGCTCTGAATATACACTGGTCAAAACATTACTCTGCTCTGTTCCTTCAGACTCTCCGCTCAGTGGCCAGCTCTGAACTAAAGAAGAAAAATGTTTTAATGTTGACAGTTTTTTTTTTTTTTTATTTTTCTGATTCACACTTACTTTAGCTTGAAGTATTCATATAGGCACTACACTGTTAGTATTTCCAGATTGGTGGATTTTCCAACCTAAATGGTAGACAAAATCAATTTGGTGGGAATAATAGTCGCAAAAAATTAATAGAAGGGTTTATGGTGGAAAATATTCTAAACGCTTTTTCATGGGGAAAAATAATCAACACAGCAAATATGGTATTTTTTTTCCTTCCAGTACAAAAATGGTGGGATTTTTAAAATCTCATCTGGCATCAATGTTTTGGTTTTAGTTCTGGTTTACTTTTGTAAACTGTATAGGAGAAATAAAAATACATGCCAATTAATTTATTTTGGCAGTAGATTAGTTTAATTAACAAACCTAAAATACGCTGTGAGGTGAGGCATATACACTATACAGTCTTTAAAAATCATTGATTGAATTCACTTTGGGACATCAGACTATAAATTATGCAATCACCATTCATTTCAATCGAAAAAATCGCAATCATGTTTTTCCCATCGATTTTACAACAATCAATTGAATGCAATTTTTTTTGAAATTCATGCATGCAAAGTCTTTAGAATTCTTTTCCTTTCATTATTTTCTTTTGAATTCTTTGAATTCTTTTGCCTTCTTGTTTATTCTTTTGTATTCTTTGCATTGAATCTTATGCGAAAAATTAAGTACTAAAGAAAAAAACCTCTAAGATTGGATCGTTAGATTTTTGGTGTTAAGTTTCAAAACTACGTTAAAAATATTATTTCTTTTTTTATAAGGTTTTTCAAAAATAACAGGACTTTATGATTTTTTGGAGCGTTCATAAAAATCTGATGCTTTATTCTTTCATCTACTTTGAAGCTTAAACTCAAATCAAGATATTCTATGTTTTTATTAACAAAAAAAATGTTTATAAGCAAGCCTTCCCCAAAAGTCAGAAAATTAAAAAGTCCAGATACAAAAAAAAAATACCCAAAAAGAAAAACAACATCGAAACCAAAAAGTTAAACTTAACTCCAATGATTGTTCTAAAAAACTCATAGAGAAAAAAACTTTCAACGAACAAATTTTCTGAATGATTAGTTCTTATGAAAACCAACAACAAAACAGCAGTTATTTATCAATTTATAAGTTTTCAATAAAACGGGTGGTTGCGTCTGATAAAAATAATAAAACAAAAAAAAATCCAAACAAAACAATTTAATCCAATTAAAAAGCAAACATTCCGCATTCATTGATAAAGTTGTTTTGAAGTACCGCCAATATACAAGTGCATAATATATACATATTTGACTCAAGCAAACCAGGATCACAATTCACAATTTCACCACCAACGGCAATGGTAACGCCACCTGCCACCGCGCCTCCGCCACCAAGCCGCACACCTCTCTTATAATCGCAAAGCGATGGTTTTTTATAGAGCATCAGGGCTATTGGTGTTTTGTGGGTGTTTGTGCTGGCAAAAGTGCTTTGTGGTGAATGCAATGCAAAGGTATGGGAATATTATGTTTATTTTGTTTACGCAATCTTCACACATATACAGTACACCTATAAAACCAATAGTCCTGCAGCAGAAGCCCTATATATAAAGTCAATAGCCAGCAATGACGACGACCGTTCTGATCCTGAATGTCGATTTATTGTATAACCAACAACCAACCACCCTATATTATTATACCTTGTGGCCAGAAGGAACTTGTTGTAGCGTTATTAAAATGTTTTTCTTTCGGACCTTAATGGAGGATGCTACGGTTGAGTTGGTGAAAAGTTTGATGAGTTTCGACTTGAATTCATAGTTGATTGAGTCGAATAAATATGCTTTTATGATTTTATTTATAAGGTTCAAGTAAAAAAGTTTTTCCATAATTATTATTGCTATGAGAAAAAATGTTGAGTTAAAACATGGAATGCATTTTAATAACGTTTAACATTTAAGTTAAAATTGTATATAACTACGAGTATTGAGAAGATTTTTATCAAAAAAAAAAAAAAAAATTAATTAAATGAGAATTGGAGGCTTCACAAAGTAGGTATAAAGGTACCTAAGTGGTAAAACATATTTTATTTCCTGATATGTAAGAGTCTTTTGTAGTAGTAGTCTTTTGTGTGTAGTTTAACATAATCGAACTTCACATTACAATGATAAGGAAGATGAAAAAGTGTGCTTCGCAATTATGATCGGTCCGTACGTGTGTCTGTGTATCCGTTCAGCTTTTCATGCCTTTAATTTTTTAGGCATTCCCTAGATATATTTAAAAAAAAAGGAGGACCAAAACTAATTGAAAAAAAATCACCAATCATTTTTTTAGCACTAATAGAAAATATTATTTTTTCTCAAAACCGTATACGCTTACGCATTTTTTTTAATCAGTTAATTTGAATGGAAGTGACTACAGAAATTTCAATTTATAACAGTTTTATTAGTAAAGATATTGTTTATATGTAGGCCGTGCAGGACTCTCTACCGGTTGGCGTATGGTACACGTTAAGTCGAGCGCAGTGCGTTGATGCGCATACACTTAAACGATGATAAACTGATAAAATTGTTGTACATTGGTATTTTTTTTTCACATCTAACTAAAATAAATAAAGGCTGCCTTTTAGTAGAAGAAATACGAAAAATAATTATTGATGCCAACTCCAATTGAACAATTTGTTTAATATGTATTCACTTTTTTCGAAATTATGAAGTATTTTAAATAAATTTAAATAATATGTACCTACCATTCTATAAGTCTAGTTACAGTTTAATAACCTCCTAAGATCTCAATAAAAACAAAAAATTTGTGAGTTTATATACGTTCTCTACTTAATTATGTAAAATTTTGAAAAAAAATATTTTGAGATTGAAAACTTAATTATTCCTTTTTCGTGACCTTTAATTCAGACCTGAAGCCCATAAAAATAGGATTCAAATATTTTGAAAACTTAATTTAAAAATTTAAAAAATAGAGAATTCTGGCTTTGCAAAAGAGTTTAGTATGACTTTTTGCAATGCCGTTGTTTTCCATTAATTTTTTACTTGCGATATAATATACATATACATAGGTACTACATAATGTATATAGCAAGTTATGCATTCGTAAAAAAAATCGAACTCCAGATTTTGATCAACGTTGACATTACGATAAAAGCGAAGTCGAAAAGTATGGGTCTCTCTCTGTCTGTCTGTCTGTTCGACTGGAGCCTAAACGAGTGGGTCGATTTTCTTTAAACTTGGTACCTTGCGTTTTTTAGGCATTCACACTTTTTTAATTTTTTTTAAAGACCAAAAATAATGGTACCTGCCGTACACATTCTTTTAGTAAAAAATGAAAATTTTATTTTTCTCAAAAAGGTGCCTGGAAATTAGAAAAAAAAGTAACTAAAAGTAAAAGAAATATTTTTAACAAAAAAGCTAACATTTTATAAAAAAAATTAAAAAAAAAAATGGTTTTAAAATTTAAATGGTACCTCCCATAGAACGATTTTTTTTATTTTCGATTTTCTCAAAAACGGTTTATTATGGAGAATGTTTAAAATAATTTTAAAAATATCGTTTAGGAAAATTTTCCAAAAATTTTTTTTTTTGATTTTTAAAAAAGTTTCAATTTTTTTTTTTTGAGAACTTAATATTTCGAAAAGATTTTAAATAAAAATTTGTTTATAGACAAAAAATAACGGTACCTCCCACAAAAATGTTTAATAACCGGTATTGAAAATTTCATTTTTCTCAAAAACGGCTCCTACGATTTTGATTAAAATTTTTGTGCGAACTAATATCAAAACGATCTATCATATTATTTGAAAAAAAAAAATGTATCTATCGTTTAAAAATGGTAGGTACCTATCATAGAACTTTTTTTTTGGGTTTTCGACTATCTCGTTATCTGTTGAACCAATTTTAATAGAATTTTTAACAAAAAATCTAATAATAAGTTTAAATAATATTGTATATCAAAATTTTCAAAAAATCAAATTTTGGACTTTTAAAAAAATTTTCATAATTATTTTTCGAAAATTCGAAAATAGGTTGAAGTTTTTTTTTTAAGACTCATTTTAAAACTCCCCATAAATAAGTATGTACTAAAAAATGGCGTACCAATTTTTTTTTCTTAAAAATATATTCAAAATTTTATATATACAAAATTATTTTTTTTTTTAAACCGTTCCAACGATTTTTAAAAATTTTTTCTCATAAATTCAGATTTGTGTAGGTAAGCAATTTAAGAAATATTTTAAAAAAAATGTATTTCTAATTTTATTGGTGTTTTTTTTTAAACATATACCAGCTCAAAAATATTTTACAAACTTCTATTAGCGATCACGTGACTTCGATAGCGCAATACCTAGTGCTCTGAAGATATAGCTTGGCTTGGTGTGGTTCTCTTCTTAGTGACGGCAAAAAGTTCTTGAAATTAAATTCATCAAATAAAGGAGTCTGATGATCGGCGTGTCAGTCGTGCTCACCCAATTGTTTTTTATTTCATTTAAACCTTCAGTAAAAGTTATCATAAAAAGAAATATTTGAATTTTTGTTTCATATCCTATAACTGGGTTTCCACTTTTTTTGAGGTTATTCCCGTATGTCTATTTATATAAGGGCACAATAGATCTTAAGGTCGCAGTGCATTAATACCCCAAATAACCATTCATGTCTATTTATAGTCTTAAAGTCAATGCAATGAATTATAAAGTAATTTTATTAGACATAAATCATATCGAAAAACAAATGCGTAGCAAATTTGAGCTAAATATAATTTAGAACGATATTAAGCGTGGGTATATTTTATTAAGAACCCATTCAATATAGACTTAAAGACCCTTCACTTAAAACAAATTCATCGACTTAATGTATATATTTTGTAATAGAAGTCAAAGATTTTTTTTTTTTCAAAATAAGCTCCATACTTAACCCGTCATTCTATTTTTAAATGCTAGTCCTTGGCCTTAGGTATATATAGGTACCTATCGAATACGTTTACTAAATCCCAAAAGATTTAGGAATACAATAAATGTTTCTTATAGAAGCAAGATATATTATTTATATATTATTCTTTTCTTTTCACAATAAAACACTTACAAACATACATTTCCCAACCGATTTGATTTTTCAGTGCACGTTTCATTTTTTCTTCAACTCAAATCGACTGGTCATTTATTTCATTTGTTCCGCTTCAAATTTTCTGCCAACACAAGTCCTAAATACTCCTCTGGGATATATCCATTCTGAAGATCCTTTTTTTTTATTTTTTTTTTTTTTAAGAATAAAAATAAACACTATCATCCATCGATAATGTGTTTTCCTTTCGAATGTCGGCAAATGGTCAATTCAGTAGAAATTATGATTAAGACTTATATACGAAGCACGGTAAGGTTTTATGGCAACCTTAAGTTGTTGTTTTGTTGTGTGTAAATGTAGATGTATATAATGTGTAGTTTGTTTTTAAGAAAGATTTGAAAAATGTTGTGTTTCAATTTTATAAGAATGCCACACTTAAATGATGATGAAGATATTATAGAGATTCTGTTGAAATTCCAATTCCCAACATGCGAAGCTTTGATTTTATTTTAAAAAATGATACATTAAAGTTCAATGGCGGTTATAATGACTACTATATGGCACAACATATTTTCTCTTAAGGACCTATGTTTCTAATAAAATCATGTGAGAATTCATAAATGTCTTTTTTTGAACTTCTAATATTTTCTGGAAACCTTTTGTGTTGTGTTATGATTTATTGTTTTTTTTTTGAGAAGACTCCCACTTTGAAAAAGTCGAACAATTTGTTTGTTTTTTTTTTGTTATAAAGAAATTTAATAACGTATAAGTAAACATCATCTCTAAAATTGATTTTTCAAATCAAATTTAAGATTAAATAAAAATATTAAAAAAATATATATTTTGTGAAAAAAAAACCTTAACATTTTGGTGTTACCATGTTGTTCACAAATAAAATAATATCGCTTTCAGGCCTATTAAAAAAAAAATGCTCAACTCACATCTAATCAACGAGTTAACTAAACAATGGTGTAGGAGTTAATTTGGGAGTTAAAATTCCAAACAATACGTTTTGTAGAACAGTTGACGGAAGTTATTGAAAATTATTTAAGCAATAAAAAAACAATAAATAGAAGTTCCCTTGAGTCTATTAAATTAAAATGTTTCACTGAGTTTGCATTATGAATAGGACAAGATTTTTGTTTTTTATTTATAATTTATAATTCTTGAAATTACATCTTTGACAATTAAAACTATTGACAAAGGTCATCAAGTTGACTGTATTTATACTGATTTCAGTAAGGCCTTTGATAAGTTGTCCTCATAGACTCATTTTAATTAAACTTTCACTTCTTTTTTTTTTTCAGCTTTCGTTCAATGGGTTAGATCGTATTTAAAGGGGAGGACATACCAAGTTTTTTTTAGAGGGATCATTTCTGATTTAATTAACGCAGACTCTGGTGTACCACAAGGTAGTCACCTAGGACCACTAGGTAGTCACTAGGTAGTCCACTACTTTCGCGAGGCAGTCAACTTGTAGTGGTACGAAGGCTTAAGTTTCAAAGATTTATCTGACCTGCCGTTTTGAGACAACCCAAGTCGATAGCACTTTTGAGGAGTTACGAACCAAGAACTGCCACCTTTAATCCAGGGTGTAAAGTGGACCGTGCCCATTGGATGGTTTGCAGCCAGGGGGTATTCCGGCTCCGCGGGGTTTAACCGCAAGCGAATAAGCAGATCGCATGGTGAGAGATCTCCGAGGAGAAGTTCTGAGACCGGACATCAGTAAGTACCTGAAGAGGATGCCTTACGGGAACTCACTGAACCGGTCATTAGGAGCAGCATCAACCTGGTAAAGAGAGAATACCTCCTAGACAAAGGGAAGATGCAACTCAAAGTGCAGCGTCTACAAGCATAGGGAGTGTGCCTCCATTGTAATGCAAGTGGCAACTGTCACCAAAGCCAAAGAAGGCGTAGATGATGGGAAGTTGCCATCAGCAAACACCTCAAAACCACCAAAGAAGCTATCGAACCGACAAAGTCGAAGCCGCCAAACAGATATCGGCACTTCAAAAAGCCATAATTAAGGAAGTATCTCTCGGATGGAAGCACAAACTAAAGTTCAACCGTTTGCACTTCAGAACAGGTCTGCTCTTAGTCGATTGCGCTGTACCAGAAAGAGCGAGTTGGCTAAGGGAGAGTGCACCAAATTGAGCACTTGCAAGGGTATCGAGTTCACTTCATGTAAGGGTGACAAAATCCCCAAGATGCATACAATCACGATATTTTTGTAAAGAAGTATGGGGCAAGATGACAAAAAATCTTTGGCACTAGGTCAAGCTCAAAACGAGGAATTAAATGTCCAGGCCTGGAAAGTCGTTAATGATAAAGCTGAGGTTAGAGGCCAACTACTGGTAATCAATATTGACGCCAAGTCTATGGAAATCCTTCCCTAAAAACTATTGGTGAGTAATAAGAGGTTCAAATTTAAGTAGACATTATATAGTTTTGTAACTAGCTATGTATCGATCACCTATGTATGTCAATTATGGTCAATTGCTTTGAAGTTTTGTTCGATCCCACTTCATTATTTTTTAGAATGTACATATTTTTGTTCATTGAAGACATATTTCTTTACCTACCTACCTACTTTTAATTCAAATACTCCATATTGTTTGCACCTAAAAATTAATTTAATTTTGAAAGAAAAAAAAATGAGATATTAGGACAATTATTGTCTGAATACTACCTATATTTTAATTTGTTTTTACAAAATTTAAAATAATTTTTCTGTTTTTAGTTGGCTGGGTTCATTCAGCATTTCATTTTTTGCTGACAGAAACAAACAAAAAAAAAAAAAAGCACCACAAATAATTCGAAATTTCTAATTTGAAAACTCACGTTTCTGACACGCACCAATAAAATAAAAAGTGAAGCACCAAAATACCGGAACACTCAACTTTGTTCAAATATATAAATATACATATATAAAAATACTTTTCGCTTTAACGGAAACCGCATAAAAGCATTGAACATTGTCCTTTCACAGCTCGTTGACTATATTATATTCTATAGCAGGGTGTATATAGTATACGCATTGACTTGCGGTTAATGCTGATGACGTGAGCGAGTGTGTTTTTGAAAGAATATGTTATTCGCACCACTCACCACACAAAACGAAAGAGAACACACATTTCCGACAGTATGACGACAACAATAAAATGCTCATCAATAAATACATACATACATATGTACTTATACGGGGGGAGCTTTTATAAAACCTGACTAATTGCGTGGAACTTTTTTTCTCTTCTTATATTTACAAAAGGGGGTTATCGCCTTGGTTTTCTCCCTAAATGAGGTATATCATTGCTCGTTATATAAAAACGAAACAATATTATTATGTCCGGCGTAAACTCAGAAACTACTGAACTGATTTACTTAAAACAAATTTTATAATTTTCTTTATACATATTTATAAGATTGTTTAAGACTATTTTTTGTTTTTTGTTTATTTAATAGGAATATTAATTTTTTTTAATTTTTTGTCAACTGTTTCTTTGAGGTTAACACACATTTTTACTTATACGTCCAAGTCTTTAAAATACTTTACAAAAATAGAGATTGTTTCATAAAGTCAATATTTATGTAAATGCAAATTTTAAGCATTAAATCTTTTCTTAATTATACCTAAAGCTGAGAAATATTTACTTAAACAATTTATAAAATTACAACTTTTTGTATTTTTTAATCTAGAAATTGCTATAATGCTAAACTTCCTGATTCCACTGAGTTGTTGGCTCTTTTTTTATAATACCGTAGAGCAGTAGATATGTAGATACGTAACGTATTTGTTTTTTTTTTCTTCTGCGTATATACTGAAGAATTATGAGGGCAATTCATTTTAATGGGCAATTAAGTTAAAATGGCAATACGATGATAAATAAAGAAAACAAAAAAAAGTGTAAAAATTCTGTTCGTCTGCCGAACATGAACCTTCCTAACAAAATGAATAAAATATGTATGTACCTACAAAAATTATTTTTTTTAAAAAAGGGGATTGATTTTTCTCAAAACGTAGGCATATGAACTTTTTTTTAATAATATAATATACATAAATTAGGGGTATTTTGCGAAGCAACGTGAGCACGGGTCTGTTAGTATTGTATAAATGTATATATACAAAAAAATTTGTGTTGCTCAATTGACCCAAGTTCTCTCGACAAAAACATATTTTGTTTTCTACAAGAAAGACTTGTTCACTTAAAATTAGTTTAACAATTTTGTTTTTCTTTAAAAGAAGAAAGAATTTCCAGAGGTGCGAATAGGTCATAGTCATAGACATCATATGCCTTTAAATTTATATTCTCTTCATCCCATGTGAACAAAATTCAACGAGAACTTTGTTATTCACCATATAAGATAATTATAATTTATAAATACATAACTTGTGTGGCTGACAGTTTTCTTTTCCGTTTAAAATTTGTTAATGATATGAGAGTATGAGTTGAGTACTCGTGTACATCGTTTAAAAAAAAAAAAAAGAAAAAAATCTCTTTTTTCTTATCTTTCATTCGTTTAAAAATTCGTTTCTAAAGAAAAAAAAAAATAGAAGAAAGAAATACTTATAACGGAAAATAAATTTACCACTATACATGGTAATTCATCATCTCTTTCTTGACATAATGAGAAGTT
This sequence comes from Epistrophe eligans, assembly GCA_951394125.1. Classification (NCBI taxonomy): domain Eukaryota; kingdom Metazoa; phylum Arthropoda; class Insecta; order Diptera; family Syrphidae; genus Epistrophe; species Epistrophe eligans. Next base: position 91,328,270 of record OX596029.1, read on the forward strand.
AACGTTTGATGATATACATATACAAATACATATACATATGTATAATATGGTGGTATCAAATACATCGACCCCCACACTCAAACTCACACTCCAATCTGACAGAATAGTCCTTGTGTCCTGACATTATACATTAACTTATTTCTATGTTACACTCTCTAAGCTCTCATGTTTATATGAGACTTTGGGGAAGATGTCGACTATATATGACGATGGAAAATGACTACGTTAAGTTTATATAGAAGACAACGATGATGATGGTGAACGACACCATAATGACAATTTCGAAGCTCTAGAGAACCTCTTAAAGGAGTCTCAATAGGATATAAGGGAGCATAACTCATATAAATATGAGTTGGGGAACCTTTTATATAAACCACATGCATCACGATGGAGATGCGATGGCGGTAGCGGTTAGAGCACGAAACCACCAAAATATAAATCATAAATTTAAGTTGAAGTTTTCCCAAAGATTCGTTTATCATTAATGAAATATTTTTTTTTTTTGACGTTACATTTTGATATGTTCGTGACATGCAAAAGGATGTTGAATTATGTTGCGTCATAAATTTTTAATATGTGCAACATCAAGGAAGTGAATTTCAAATCTGTTGCTAAACTTTTTATGGTGAAACAGTTTTTTTTTTTAATTTATTAAAAGATGAAAATCACGAAAAAGTATAAACAAAGTTTTTTCAATAGAAAAAATAAAGTATATGGACTAAATGTCTCCTAATAATAATTGTGTCCTATTATACCGATTACAACAGTAAAAGATGACCACTACTTCTATGCTAAAAATTTTATTTAACTCCGTTTGGCCACAGAGCATATTGTCTAAAATGTCCATTGCCAGATCTGGCTTGCATAAAAAGTTATTTTAAGTCAAATGTCAGAAATATCGGGTTTTCACATAATTTGATCATCTGACCATTTTTGAAGACGTGATATCTCCTAGTTCATTCCTCGCATGTAAAAAGGTAGCAGGATAATTTTTTTTAAGCAAACACACTAATTTTTTCACAACTTCGCTTTTTAAGGAAAAAGTGCAAAAAAACAGTATTTTTTACTTTGGTAATTTTTTTTAAATAATGAATTTCTTGAAATTATAGCTATAAGGAAAAAATATACATACCTATCAAAGATTTCTTAAATAATCTACAAAATTTTATAAACGAAAATTCAATCAAATTTATCCATTAAGATTTATTGAATGCGAAAACTATTTATTTTGACACTTTGCTTTTTTGAAAAAGCAATACCTTGTAACTATTTCTGTTTCCTAAACGCTCGTACTATGTTAAGACTTAGAATATAAAAAGTAGTCATAACCCCTTGAGCGCGTAAATTATATAAAAAAGAACTGGTTCCTTGTATAGAAAAATTTGTTAAGACCTTTTTCATAGAGAATATTTTAATGTTTAAAGTGAGCATAAGTAATTTTTAGATAACTTAGCCATTTAAGAGTAAGAATTGGATTGAAAAACCAGTATTATTGATTTTAACAATTTTTTCAAATAGCAATATCTCTTAGTAAAGACTAACCGTTTAAGAGTTCTATGCGAAGAACTGAAATTTTCGTCATTAAATGTTTTTTTTTTTTGAAATGGCCATATTTTCTAAATGGTTAGTCCGAAGAAATTTAAATGGCCTACTGTACTTACTTTTTAGTAGCTTTGATCAGGCCATGAACTTTTAAGTCAGTATTCCTTATGTCAAGTTTTCACAGGTTTTCTGTATATTTAGGCCTGGTCAAACAGAACGCGGTCCGACGGGACGGTCAGAACGTTCCGCTGCCCTCCGCGTTCTAATACGTCAAATAGAACGCGGTCACCTTTCGGCGTTCTATTGACCAAGTTCTTTATTGAATATAATAGGCACGAGATCAAGCCAAGTCGGCAAATTTCTTCCTTTTGCTCTTGATTTATGTTGTTCGTCTTGTCCATCTAGTCACGTCGAGTGTACTTTCACCAAACAAAAAACGAAAATTAAAACTTACTTATTGATTTTCCTAACAAGAATTCACAAAATAAGAGTTTTTGTTAATATTTCGTATTTTTTTCAGTCTGGGACCAGCTCCAAGAAATAAACATTCAACAAAATGCAAAGAGCATAGAGCGATGAAATAATTTTGTTTGTTGTGTTTTTTTCTTTCTGTTTTGACGTTTGACCGTCGCGTTTTTTGTAAAAATCTACAACTTCAATTTGACCGTCGCGTTCCATTTTTAACCGCTGAATTTGACCGCGTTCTGTTTGAACAACAACGTATAATTCTATAGAAGACAGGGAACACGACGGGCAGAATTGTTTCCCGTCCCGCCGGACGGCGGCGTTCTGTTTGGCCAGGCCTTTATATTGCTGCAAATAGGAAAATTTCTCAAAAGTTTTAAATAGCTCGAAAGCTATTTGGCAAAAATTACTTAAAAAGCTTTTACGATTTTCTTTCAATTGCGAATATTAACTCTGTTTGGAATTTTGATTTGGATACGTGTACGCCGTCTACCCTTGGTGTGTGTATTGAATGTACAGTAATTCAATACACACACCAAGGGTAGACGGCGGCGGCGGGTATATGATCATTTTTTTGGCAGCAAGCACACTATAGTCTATACAGAAATCCTTTTATTTATTTTTATTGACCTGTTCTTATTTTTTTAAAAACATATTAACAGTAAAATAATTTTAAAGTTCTTTTTTATAAAAAAAAGAATAACTGAAGTAGCTAAACATGAGATATTTTTTTTTATATAAAAGACTGCTTTTAGACGACTGCAATTTTTATCCGCAATTCTCATTTCATTTTTTAAATGTATCAACCAATAGGAAAAAGCACAAAGAAGAAAAAGCGATAACTCTGCAATTATTTCAACATCTGCAACTTTGTCTACCCCGGACACCGCATACGTCCTCCGCCTACATGCTTAAAAATTGCAGGGGGTAATTGCAGCATTTAAAAGCAGTCAAACTAAGAATTTTTATGTACCCATGTGAAAAAAATATTTATGTAGAAATGAAATTAAAAATAATGCATGTTTTTTTTTGATAAAATAATTTATTAAAACTTTCTAAATTATTTTAACAAAAAAAACATGCGTTATTTTTAATTGATAACTTTAATTAAATTTAATTTAATTAAACAAAATTTAAAAACTACAATTTAAAAAAAAAAAAAAAGTTCATTTTAAAATCTACTTGGACTTTTTTTTACAGAAGTGGCGAAGCTTGTAATGGTATTTAATTATTTTTTCGGAGAGTTGCAACAAGAGTTTTTGTAATTGATAAGTTTTTATCAATTTTGATTGATTCACATTGGCGTTGCTGCCCAACAAAAAATTTCCAAAAAAAAACGTGCCATTTTTCTGTCGTATAAAAAAACGCAAGTTCTTAAAATTAGAAGAAATAATTTTTTTTCTATTCGTATATTGTTAAAAAAATAAGAGATTCTGCCAATTTTTACTCCAATTGGAGCAATTTTCCTAAGCTTTCTTCGGAAATCGGCTTATTTGAAGTAAAAAATGAAACAATATTTAATTTTTCCGTGAAACGATGAAACTTTTGTCTAAAATGCACGATCGTGCCACTTCGGCAACGCTGATTCACATACACGGCCAGCAAAAGTATACTTTCACTTCGAGAAAAACACAACAAACGGTTATATATTATCTTCTAAAAAGTCAACAGCACATTTGGCTCAAGCAGGTAGGTACTAATGCGGCTAAAAAAAACAAAGAACAAACAAAATTCATAGCTCAAAATCAAAAAAAAAAATATGAGAACCTACTTCGGGAAAACATCTCTTACCTTTTCATGCATTTTTATATATTTTCTCCAAAAACTTTAATTTAATTGTTTTAAAAATCATCATCAATATTATATGTTTCAATGAAGCTTATAATAAACATCTACGTTGTGTAGATCAATCCTTGACATTTTTTTTATTGAAAATCCATATTTTTAGTAATAATTGGATGAAGAGGTTCATCTTATAGCAACAGCCCTGCTAATAATTATTTGAATATTTCTTTGCTGTTTTTATGTTTGATGTATATACAAGAGTATCTTGCATTATTTTTTTTTTTTTTCATTTGCGACCAAACACCAATTATTACCCCGCCTTGGAGTTTAAGTGTTATTTTATTATGTATGTACTTTTACTATGAGGAAAATTATTTGTAATTAACACGAAATAAAACACTTGATTGTAATTATTTATAATTCATCTTGCGTTTCATGTTAAAATAGCAAAGTACCTTTTAACCTGTGCTGTGAGTGAAGACAAAATTCCAGGTATCTTACCTGTGAGGTAGTTAGGTAAGAGTCCTTTTGTGCTTATTTTCCTGAATATGAAACCATTTGAACTTTTTTTATAAAAAAAAATCATTTTCTCTTGTTCTTTTGTCATAGACATTCTAAGAAACATTGTGCTATTCAGACGTAGAGGTTATAGGTAAGGACAATACCTTTTGTCTTCTATATAGTTCCCCACAACAATTATTTTCATTAAATAATTCACTTTAATTATTGTGTTGCAAATAAGGAACTTCATTTTACTTATACAACTTGCATTCTGTATAACTCAACCAAAAAAGGAAGCAAAATAATTGTCAGTTTCCTTTATAAACACCAGTAGGTATAGTTATACAAATGCACTTGACTACTACGTTCTATATACTTGAACCCACAGAACAACCACAAAATGGGCAACTTGTTTGACTATCCCCTAGCTATATGCCACATCTAAATTTAGCAAAAAAATGTTGACGTAGAACAAAATAAATAAAATATAATACACGTCTGGGTTGCATGGTAGACATATTTTGTTCGTTTTTACCAAGGCCAATCAAATTTATTTATTTTTTTAAAGTAGATAGGTAAGAGTTTGAAAATTAATTTTTTTTTAATAAAACAGGATTTAGAAAGAAATTTGAAAATAAACGGATTAATTTTTAGTTTCATAAAAAAAAAAGTTAAAAGTGTTGCCGTTGTAATTTAAATATTGTTTCTATTTTATTTTTTTAAATTGAACCTCCAGCCTGAATGGGGGGATTATCTTGAAGCAACCTACACTTCATGCTCTAGCTTTTTATGGGAATTACCCTGTATATATTTTTACAGGGTGTTTCTTAATCAATGGTCAAAACTGAAACTGGTTATAGGCCTGGTTGTTACTTCTCAGAATTAAGTAACTTTATAGGTTTTCGATTAAAGGGTGTTTTTTTTTTAATTTCAAAAAACTCCTTATTTTTGAACTCTGGTTTAAGATCACCCTGATGTCCATCATAGTTTTTTTTTTTTTTTTTACTAAAATATTGGATAATAGAAAGGTATTTTTTGCATTTAAATATTTTTGATTTCCTGCACCGCATTCTTCTCAAATTTATTAAATAATAATATGACACTCTGATCAAATCTTTAATCTTTAAAAATGCATCTTGAAAAAATAGCATGACTTAATACTAGTTTTTAATTTTTAAAATTTGCCATTTATTATTATTTATTAAACTTTCTGAAGGGCATAACACTTACCACAACCAGCGTTGCCGCCCAAAAAAAAAAGCGTGCCGTATTGAATTTCTTCGAGCCACCGTGCCGTGATAAAAAAAAAAGGAACGATCGTGCCACTTCGGCAACGCTGATACAACTGACCCTAGATCAAAAGTAATAAGAACAAATTTGAACTCAATCAGAGAGGGTTCTAAAATAAATAAAAATAAATCTTGTTTTTTTAATTAGCAGCTGGTTTATTAATCTTTCATTTTTATTTTTACTATTGGCTCAATTTGTTTTACTTAACTTACAAAAAAATTTAAAAATAGCCCCCTCCTGCACTTATACAAGCCCGACAAAGTCTACTATCGTACAATATGCCTAATAAAACAAAAAGTAATTATTGACAGTGTTGGATATCGAGCTATTTGGGCCTTGAAAACTTCCAGTGAAATAAAAGCTCACATCCAATATATATATAAATACAATTCAAGGTTTATTTCTAATTATAAGAGAACTTACAAATGCAGACCAGATGGTCTAAAGTAAAAAGGAAAGGAAACCACGTTGGGAATTTGACACATAGGATAGAGTTTAGCATCACAGATATTTCCGTCATGTTTGCAGCTAGCTTTCGACCAATGCAGCGGCAGCGTTTGGAAATACGCAACAGACAGGGTGACCTAAAACCTGGTTGAAAGTAGGAATTTTGCGGAATTAAAAAAAAAATATCGTTAATCGAAAATCGTTACAATTCGGTACGTAGAAGTTACTTAATTCTGAAATGCATAATGTCCACGCCAAACTAAAACTGATGATAGAGTTTTAGTTTAGACGATTGATTATGGGACACCCTGTATATTGTAGGTAATATAATAAACTAATATAATTTCATAGATTGGGTACAGCAGTATACCTCTACTGAACTTAATTTTTGATTTATATTTTATTCCTGTTAAAGGGAAACCTTGAAATCGCACTTTATATTTATATTTCTATATCCATATTATGTTAATGACCATTTGCCAATGTGCTAAATTTAACTGCCAACAGTAAATCTATAAAGTGGTACACCAAACAATAAAGATTTTTATGCAGTCATTGTAAGAATAATTTGTCTATCCTTCCATGTAACTCTCTTTGTTATAAGTTCCAATGCACAATTCTGATAAAAATAAAGAAAAAGGTAGGTATATCCCTCACGGATAATTCTGATTCCCTTATCAAGAAAACAAAGCACTTCAATGCCAGATGGTCCTTCTTATGTCTTAAATTCAACAATAATAATAATATAAACACAATACTTCTTGTTCATGATCTCCTCCTTTGGAACAAAAAAAACAAAAAAATAAAATAAAATAAATAATAAAAATGAAAACTTTACGCTCCCTCGAATTCCAATTCGTTTGTTGTTCTTATATGATGACCGTATACTCCTTTTTAGACGATAGATACGTTTTTATATACGTTCAGCCAATATCTTCAAAAGTCTTAAGATTTTATGAGTTCAACCGAAAAAAAAGAAGTCACAGCTAAAAAAAAAAAAAAAACACAACTCCATTTACTAAAGCAAAGATACCGTTATGTACCTACAGCGAACGTGATAGTTTTCAGTGATTTGTCTATACCTATTGTGAAAAAGTCAGGAGCTGTTGGTTTGGTTCTGCAGAAAGGATATCGGTTTTCTTATGGCGTCCATTGTTTAGATCCACCATTAGGTAATCGAAATTTCTCTGTCTTTCTCAGATTCTTCTGATTTACTAAAAAGAGAGGATGTTTTTCTTTTGTTTGCTACTTATACATACATACTTTGACTTATACATACATATAATGTTGGTAATGTAAAGAAGAAATCAGAGCTATTGTATGAGTGAGTTTGGAACTCATTTTCAATGCAACTAGTTTTTCAGTCAAACCGGGCTGAATGAGGTCTTTTTCAACAAGCTTTACGTGATATGGTTCAAAAAATAGTTTAGAGGTCACAACATAGGTACGATGCTGAAAGTAATTAGGTAGATATATGTATATAGCAACTAAAAGAGGTGAATAGCTTCGTTTTCTAAAGTTATACCTACCTTCGTCAAAGACACCAATAAAAGCTCTGATTTGTACGCAAACTTCAAAGGCGTTTCACGTGTGTATAGGTAGATATATATTTAGCTAATTGGAAAAGTTCTAGGTCGAAAGAATAGAAAATGTAAGATTAATTCTTAAGTAAACGATCAATATTCTTGATTTCTCAGAAACGGCTTTAACGATTTTAATGAACATTTTAAAATTATAGTTTTAGTAAAATCCATCATTTGCCACACGGCCACTTTTATTATTATTGTTAATTTTTCGGAAATGTCTCTTAACGACTTGAATGAAACTTTAAGAGTATTTTTTCATAAGTTAGACAACAATTAAGAAAGTAATTTTATTAAAATCCTCTCACTGTCAAGCCCATTTTATTTATTTATTGATTTCTCGGAAATGGTTCTTAAGGTAAATTTAGATACAATTTTGTGTGTGGATATAATATTTTATCTTCTAAGTTTATCTAGATAGGTCTTATCCAAGAACCGAGCGTGGGGGCCATTAAAGCTGCTGAGTACCACAATTGCTTTAATGACTTTTTTGTTGAAATCTTATTTTAATATAACAAATTACCTTTCAAGTTAAGCTAGATGGTAGTCATGCAGAGGGCAGTAGCCCAGGTTATGGCAGAAAACGCTAAGTGCTTTATATATAAGGGTGGTTAAATTCTAAGGGCCGATGTTGATTTTGAATAAAACACAAATTATTTAGGAAATTTTTGTCATTTCTTTTTATTAGGATAATATTGGTATGGTTCAATTATGTATGGAACAAAGTATCGGTCAAATGACCGCCGCGACCTCAACAGCACACCTCCAACCGATGGTGCAAATTTTAGATGACGCTGAGGCATAATTGAGGTTCTATGCCGTTAATGTGCCGAATTATCTCATCCTTTAGCTCTTGAATTGTTGCTGGCTTATCGACGTACACCTTTTCTCTCAAATAACTCCAAAGATAGAAGTCCAATGGTGTCAAATCACATTATCTTGGCGGCCAATTGACATCGCCACCACGTGAGATAACACGGCCATTGAATTTGTCGCGCAAAAGAGCCATTCTTTCGTTAGCTGTGTGGCAAGTGGCACCGTCCTGTTGAAACCACATATCGTCCACATCCATATCTTCCAATTCGGACCATAAAAAGTTCGTTATCATCTCACGATAGCGAACACCATTCACAGTAACTGCCTGACTGGCCTCATTTTGGAAAAAATACGGCTCGATGATGCCGCCAGCTCATAAACCGCACCAAACAGTCACTCTTTGTGGGTGCATTGGTTTCTTGACAATCACTCTTGTATTATCATTCGCCCAAATGTGGCAATTCTGCTTATTGACGAATCCACTGAGGTGAAAATGTGCCTCATCACTGAAGATGATTTTCTTCGAAAATTGATCATCCACTATTGCCATTTCTTGCCACCATTCTGACCATTGACGACGCTTAAAATGGTCAAGAGGCTTTCAATGGTTCAAATTGAGTTAGTCTGAAATTGAGAAATGTCAAATGAAATGCAGAAAAAAACTTGACGTTTAGGTGTGGTTCACATTCAACATCGGCCCTTTAAATTTAACCACCCGTTATTTTTTACTTGCGATATATTATGTAGTACAAAAAATTGAAGTTGATCAAACTTGAACAAATTTGCCATGCGAAGTCGAAAAAAGTGGGTCTAGCAATTCTGTCTGTCTGTCTGTCCTGTCCTTTCGACTGCAGCCTAAACAGGTTGGTCGTTATCTTTATACTTGGTACCTTGTGGTTTTTAGGCATTCCCACCACATGATTTTTTTCATTTTTTTTAGACCAAAAATAACAGTACCTGCCGTACAAACTTTTTTAAAAAATTGTGAAAATCTTATTTTTCTCAAAAACGTGCCCACAACTTAAAAAAAAAAATTAGTAAATTTTTTTTACTAAAAGGCTACCATTTTATAAAAAAAAAGTTGTGAAAAATTGTTGTAAGTGGTTCCTCCTATAGAACAATTTTTTTGACTAATGTTTTTTATAGAAAATCTTTCAAGAATTTTAAAAGTTTTGTGTGGATTTTTAATTAAGTTTAAGAATTTTGTTTGGGAACTTAATAATTCGATGACTTGGTGGATTTTTATTAAACTGGGCAGTGGGCACCCATCAGTTTTTTAACATTATCTAGCAGATTTTAAATAAAAAAAAATCTTTTTAACAAAAATTACAAAAATAACATACAATTGTTTAAAAACCGGCGAGGAAAATCTCATTTTTTCTCAAAAACGGCTACTACGATTTTGATTAAAATTTGTTTGTGAACTATAATATTAGTACAATCTAGTATATTATTGGGAAAAATTATCTATTGATTAAAAATGGTATTTCTCATAGAACCATTTTTTTGGTTTTCGGCTTTCTCTTTATCTGTTTTAATCAATTTTTTAAATTATTCAAAAAATTAACGTTTGAATTAAAAAAAAAAAATCAAAATTATTTTTTGAAAATTCGATATTTTGTAAATGAACACCAGCATGGTCTCTTTTATTTTTACAACTAACTGTTGCATGCGCATACAGGATGAGGTGTGATAAGTTTATTAACTTTTATAAAACTGTTGAATTAGCTTTAAAAAGTAACAAAAATTATTGAGGAGCTGAATATTTACACAGGGTGCTGTTTCAAACGTTTCAAGTACAAAATAAATTTTGACCACCATTTAGGGTTATTGATTTATTTGTAGCTACATGGTAAAGGTAATGAAAAATTTTGTACTATAGAATGTTAGTATAGTTATTAAGCGGTTTTAATAAACAAATGGTAAGAAAAAAATCAATTTTGGTCAGGGTGACCCAAAAATTAAATCAAAGTAGAGGTTTTTCTAAATAAAAAAAAAATTGATAACTCAAAAACCGTTAGGATTTATTATTAGTTATAGTGTTTTTTAGAAAATAAGTTTTAGCAAAAAATTTACTTTGATGGGGCAGGTTATAGGTCATTGAAATGTGTGTTAGGTTTAATTAGTCTCAATTAGTATAGTAATTAGTTAAAGTCTTTAGACACTTATTTTTTCGTTACAAACAAAAAAAAAACTTTAAAAAATTTATTTCAAAAATTAATTTTCTAATTTTATATTCAGAAATTACATGAAATTACGAACAATCCCTGAAATGTTCAAGCTTTTATAATCAGAACTCGAAAACTTAGGAAGTTTTTAACATTTGATAATGCCGGTTTCAAGCAAAAATATTGAAAAATAAACGCTGGTAGCGACCTCTAAATGGTGTTCGATTTTAAATAATAATTTGGTCTTAATCATTTGTTTTCAATATAAGCTTCAAAATTTTTCCAGGTCCCGGTTGAATTTCGAGAAAAGTGTTTTTTTGAATCACCCTAATCATCATCTTTAGATGCATAACTTTGTTTCTAAGTTAAACCCAAACCAATTTGTCTGTAAGTTTTAATTCATGTAAGTTAAACCGAATTCCACTCAAGCGAAGTAGAATAATATAAATTAACACCTACATTTATAAAGTAACGTCATAGGGGAATTTAACAGATTCGTTTGCTTTATGGAATTAACAATGCTTCCTCCACCTTCTCTATTTGATTATGTTTTTCATTAAAAAGAAAAATCATCCTTAATCCACATTATTCCACATATTTCTATAAAAATTTACCTGATCACGAATCGTGTTACCCGGCTTGTGAAATGAGCTCCTTTCATCATCCCATTCCAATAAAAAAAATAAAAAAAAAAATCCTAATTCAAATTCTACAACATTTCAATTTTCAATTCAAAGAATAATTTTCAAGAACCCTCGTGTAATATCCATACTTATACTTACACACATATAGATACATAGCTACACAAAAGTCATACCTATACACAAAAAAATGCAAATACCAAATCCATTCATTAAGTGTTCTGTTGGAAAAAAAAAATAAAAAAAAAAAAAATAAAAATATTTTTAACAACTTCTCGTCAAAAGTTGAAATTATTTTCCTCTTTTTTTGATTCTCCAAAAATGAAAAAACTTAACAAAAAAAAAAAAAATAAAATAAAGAAAAAATATCACAAAATGGGGAATAGAACGCAGTGATGGAAAAGCAAAACAATTCCACCATGGAAATTAAAAATTATGGAAGGTAATTACATTTTAATGAGAATTTTCCTCTCAACGGTAAAACATTAATTTAACACCTTGACGTAATGCTCTAGTGGCTACACAGCTGGGCTATACAGAACAGATACTTGCTCAGAGATAAACCAACTTCTGTTGAGTCGCTTTAATGCTTCATTATATTGTCCTTGTTTTTGGGCGCCATTTTTCATGTTCTTTTTTTTTCTTCATGTTTTTCTATCTCTTCTCTTCTCATTTTTGTTCAGCATTGGACTTTTTTCTACATAATTAAATGCGAATCGAATCGTTTGTGGCTCCATCTTTGGTTTGGGACTGATGGGAATGGTGTTGAGTGTTGATCATGGAAAGGGCTAGGAACCGCATTTGGACACAATTACACTTGTATATATTTACTTTTGGGTGGTTTAGAGAGAAACCATATAAAGACTGGGCAACGATATTGTTTCAACAAGAATCACTAATTGAGAAAATTTTGGAACGAATATTGCTGGATATTAATGACTTTATATTGCGATGGGATGCCTTTTTTTGTTTATTTAAGGACTCTAAAATATCTTTTAATTAATAAACATTTAATATTTTGTTTAACATCTTTAATTCTAGAGAAGGAATAAGGTGATTAAAATCACCTTGTTCTCGTTTAATCAGATTCTTTGTAAGCTTTTTTTTTGATAAAAGGATTTACTTCGTTAATATATTATTTATTGGAGCGTGTAGTAGTAAATATATGTTGTATATTTATGATGATAAATTATAGTCTTGTCTAAGACCTTGTTTGAAACTATCTTGTTAGTACATAATCTGATTTGTTTTAGAGATCTTAATTTATGAGAAAAATGTTTCAAAAGTCGTTGGAGTGGTTTAAAAAAAAAAAAATTATTTCTTACACGTAATTTTTTTTTTAATTTTAAGAAAAACAAAATTGGTACACTAACGCCCATATTATTCACTCGATTAAAACTTAAATCCGGATGTAAATTTTACAAATTCAATGTATGACATTTTTAAAACTTTTTGAAGCTATTTTATATAGGTACAAAAATTTATTTAAATCGGTTAGAAAGATAAAATTTGTTGTAATAATATGGTAGATCGGACAAATATTAGATCACAAAATGATTTGAATTAAAATCATATGAGCTGTTTTATGACACAAAAAAAAGGAAAGAATTTTCTTTAATTGTTTTTAAACATTTGTATGTTAAGTGCCGTTGTTTTTGGGTGTAGAAATATTTTTTGTTTAAAATTTGTTAGATATTGCTAAAACTAAAAAAAGTTTTTGAAGATTTTCTCCACACAAAAATTGATCGGAATCATTTGAACCGATTTAAATCGAAAATAAAAAATTGGTTCACCAAATTTTTTTGCTATATTTGTATTAATTAGTACCTACTGATTTAAAAAAAAAAAAAGTTGCTAATTTATAACAAAAATAACATTTCCATTAATTACTAAAATATTTTGTATGGAAAGTACCGTTATTTATGGTCCTTAAAAAAATATAAACAAAATGTTTTTAGGTAGACCCTACCACTATGTCTAGAAAACAAAAATCTCGAAAAACGAAATTTTGAAAGACATAATTTCGAATGCCAAAATCTCGAATTAAAAAAAAATCTAGAAAACCAAAATATAGAACGTAATAATCTAGAGCAACAAAATTATCGAAAAACAAAATCTAGAATGACAAAAATCTCGAAAAACCATTCACTTTTTGGACAATTCTTAAGATTTGAACCCGCACTTGTCTTAAAAGTGAATGGTTTTTCGAGATCTATCATGCTCATATGATTTTAAAATACAATGTACATATTTGTGTGTAATTACTGTCAAATACCAAAATGTGAAACTTCTTGAATTTATCGTTGAAACACAAGTCATGAATTATAAAATATAAAAACAAACATAATTTATTTCAGACTTTTGTGAACAGTTTTCTTGGACAAAAGTACCTTGGCTGGCCTGCTTTGAGGGTTCCAAGCCAAGGATATTAACTCCCTTTTTGGGTCCTCTACCCCGCTCACGCAACTCCGTTGCTCCACTCAGGGTATATTCAGTCGCCACGCAGCAGGCGCCAATGCCAACAGTTTTCTTGGACAATAATACCTTGGTTGTCACGCTTCGCGGGTTCCAAGGATTTTAACTCCCTTTTTGGGACCTCTGTCTCGCTCACGCAACTCTGTATATTCAGTCGCCAGACAGGCGCCCATGTCAACAGTTATGTTACACAACAGTATCTTGTAGGACTCGCTTAACAAACGTATAAACATAAAAGTCCAATCTCCAAAAATGTTACAGCGAGGCAATGTATCTTTTGAAACAAAAACACGACAGAATTTAAGCTTGTAACAATATGAAAATTTTACAACCGCACCCGCCTCTAATCTCTATAGTTAAAAAGAGCTAATGTTAAAAAAAAAAATTCTAGATTTTTTCCAGATTTTATTTTAATAATTCTGGATTATGTAATTCGAGATTTTTTTCGTTCGGGATTTTTGTATTCGAGATAATTTTTTTCTTTTTTAAGATTTTGCCCATTAGAGATTTTTGTCATTCTATATAACGTCATGGCCCCGTTTAGAGGGAATGCCCAAAATCACTAAGTACCAAGTTTAAAAAATCATTTTAGACTGTAGCCGAACGGACAGACAAACAGACTTAGGTGGACAGAATTGCTAGACCAATATTGTTTTTATACTTCTGTATACTCGTAATGTCAAGTTTGATAAAAATCTCGACTTGTTATATTGCAAGTAAAAATCTATGAATTAGTGTAGGTACATTAAACAAGAAGAAAATATGCAGCTACAGCTGTAATGAACATTTATTAATTAAAAAACTTATATGTAATTAATATAATTTATTATAAACCATAACGGGTATTACATCCATAGACGAAACCTAGGAATTTTTACGAATTTCAGGCAAATCTTTCTTATCCTTCCTATTTTCCTACACACACTTGAAATTGTCACGAAAGGCCTTAACCCATTCTCGTGTCTTCTCTTTATTTCAATTTGATGAAAACATTTTGTTGACTTCACTTATGAACAACCCAACCAAAATATTACATACATATCTATCTGGTTTTAAGTGGTGAGTGTAAGCAAATGCAAACAAAACCATTCCGAAGAATTAGGCCATTTTCGTAAACACTGACAGCTATATACTTTGCACACCTACAGGAAGATCGGGTTAAATAAATCAATACCTACATATGTTACGCAGAGGTATATACAAACCTAAACACCATTTTCAGGTCCATGAACGTGGTAAATAACACAATCAATGAAAATCCAATAGGAAGGAGCGAATAATAAGGATAATCTATGAACAAACTGAAACTTTCATTCACTAAATGAAAAGTCACTCGCACACAAATTGTTGATAGGAAGGTATTGGTAGGTAGGTATCTATACGTAAATGTCGTACTTGAAAAGTGACATCCATTTCATTAGCATGGATAGCATGGTCGTCATGTAT
Organism: Epistrophe eligans; assembly: GCA_951394125.1. Lineage (NCBI taxonomy): Eukaryota > Metazoa > Arthropoda > Insecta > Diptera > Syrphidae > Epistrophe > Epistrophe eligans. Next base: position 91,343,429 of record OX596029.1, read on the forward strand.
AAAGTGTTTTGGGGAATTTTAGAAATGTTTGATGTCCTTTGTAAATAGATTTGTTGAATAACAACTTACTGTTTCATCAAATAGATTTAAGTTTGCTTAGATACTACCTACAATCTACATATTATGTTCTCTTATTTTTTATTGCTCATTCAATTATTTATTCAAAAATGGAAAACTTAAAGTCATTTTTTTTTTAACTTTAACTTTGTCGATTTAGCAGTTTAATGAGTAGATTAATAAAGAATAGCAAATGAAGATAAAGGATTCTTGATTCTATAGAAATGGTTTTCATAAATAAAATGCAAAAATACTTGATCGAAGTAACATAGGTTAAATTTTGTTGTTAGAAGAATTCTCGGAAAACTTAAACGATATGAATGAATGAATGAATGGTTATTTGGGGTATTAATGCACTGCGACCTTAAGATCTATTGTGCCCCCCTTTTAGAGCTAGGTGAGGGTGCTCATTTACAGCTCATCCTCCAAATTAGTCGCTTTGAGGAACTTTAGTATTTGGAGTATTTTAAGAGAGGATAAATCGCTCTGTTCTATCTGGTAACGGCCCAGATATCTATGTCTTTGATGCACAAGTGCTTCACAACTACCTAGGATATGGTCTGGTGTCTCCTCATGGGTATTGCAGAATCTGCAGGTGGCATTGCTTTCCAAGCCAAGGATGCTTAGGTGTCTTTTGAGCTTGCAATGGCCAGTGAGGAGACCTGTTATTATCCTTAGATTGTTCCTACTTAAGCTGATACAGGATGTAAAACGTTCTTGGTTATAATTCCCAAGTAACAGTTTTGCCTGTCTCAGCTTGGGGAGTTCAATCCAAATTTTATGTCTTTTGGTCTCCTCTATTGTTTTGATTCTATTTTTAATCACGTTTTCTCCTATTCCACAATAGGGCTCTGGACCCGTTAAGGGTGTTGTTGCTCCTATTTTTGCTAGGGAGTCTGCCACTTCATTACCCTGGACACCAACGTGGCCTGGTACCCAATGAAGTGATACATTGTTTTTCTTGCCTAGTTCGTTTAGACTGCCAACACACTCCCATACCAGTTTAGAACTGATAGTATATGAATTTAGCGCTTTGAGTGCGGCTTGGCTGTCTGACATGATGGCAATGTTTTGATTTCGGTATTTCCTTTCGAGATTTTGTTCTGCACATTTACCAATGGCGTTAACTTCCGCTTGGAAAATGCTGGTGGACTGACCCATCGGCAGGGAGATTTTGGTTCTAGGCCCAAAGATACCTGCCCCAGTACCCTCTATTGTTCTCGATCCATCAGTGTACCACTTGATGGTGTTTTCTTTAAGAGTGTAGTTCACTGATTCGCCTACCCACTCTTTCTTGTTACTTAACTCCGTTTGGAAGTTTTTTACGAAGTTATATTTTTTAATCATACCATCTCTTGGGATGTCTAGGAGGTTCGTTACTGTGGACTTGCAGATCGAGTTTCTCTCTCTCAGACCGATGCATTTACCTGTCCCAGTTCCCTCCTTGGCGAATCTCATGAAGGCTCCCGTCGCAGCACTTTCTATGACTACATGTAGTGGAGTCAAATGAAGGATTACCTCCATTGCTGCTGTAGGGCATGTTCTCATTGCTCCAGTAATGCATAAACATGCGAGCCTTTGAACTTTTTCTAGTGATTTCCTAGTTGTATTTAGTTCGGTTCTTTTGTGCCATGCGATCGCACCATAGGTAAGGATGGGTCTTACCATCATGGTGTACATCCACCTTATTATATGTGGTTTGCAGCCCCACGATTTACTCGCAATCCTCTTGCATGTCATGAGTGCCTTTGTGGCTTTTCCGACAGTTAACTCGACATGTTTGTTCCAGAGTAGTTTACTATCTAGTGTAATTCCTAGGTATTTAACTTCCCTCTGGATGTCGATTACTTCGCCAGCTAACCGAATTGGTTTCATGCGTGGCAAAAGCCTTTTCCTGGTAAATGGTACTATTGTTGTCTTGGTAGGGTTAATATTTAGTCCTACTGATAGACACCATTTCCTTGTTATTATCAATCCTCTTTGGATTATTTCGCAAAGAGTTTCTTCAAACTTGCCCAAGGCTGTGATGACGATGTCATCAGCAAAGCCGATACATCTTATGCCTTGAGAAGTAAGACTTTCTAGTAGTTCATCCACTACAAGACTCCACAGCAGGGGTGATAAAACACCTCCCTGAGGGCAGCCTCTTGTAGTAATGACCTTTTGAACATTTTGTCCTGCGTGTACTTCCGCCGTTCTTGTGCCTAGCATTTCACTTATCCATCTGATTATGGGGATGGGTACACACTTTCTTATGAGCGCTTTGTTTACAGCCTCATGAGAGGTGTTGTCAAAAGCCCCCTCAATATCTAAGAAGGCACATAAAGCCGTTTCTTTGGAGTCTATCGCGATTTGTAGGGAGTTCGTGAGTTCAAACAGGGCAGTTTCTGTAGATCTTCCTGCTCTGTACGCATGCTGGCGGTGGTTTAGAGGCATGTTTATTACAACTTCTGATCTAATAAAGTTATCAATTACCTTTTCCAAGGTCTTCAGTAAAAAAGATGTTAGACTTATTGGCCTGAATGACTTGGGATGTGTCGTGTCTTTTTTTCCAATTTTCGGAATAAAAATAACTCTAGCTCTTCTCCATAGACTTGGTATATGCCCAAGTGCAACACTACTTCGAAGTATGCTAATGAGATGGGGCATTATTTCCTCTTTCCCTTTTTGCAGGAGTGCAGGAAAAATACCATCTACACCCGGTGACTTAAAAGGTTGAAAGGTGTTTATTGCCCAATCTATTCTGCTACATGAACAGATAGTTGAGGCTATCTTCCAGCTTTCCCGGTTTGGTTTGAGAGGTGTTCTCTCTATTGTATTCTCTGTAGTTGGTAAACTGCCCGGAAAGTGAGTGTTTAGTAAAAGGGTAGACCTTTGTTCCTCATTTTCTGTGAAGCTACCATCGGGTTTACGAAGTGCTAACGATGTTAATGCCTTCTCTTTCGCCAGAGCCTTGTGCAGTCTTGCTGCTGCAGGGGTAGATGAAATACCCTCGCAGAAATTTACAAAACTATTTCTCTTAGCTTTCCTTATTTCCCCGTTATATTTAGTCAATTCTGAAGAGTAGTTTTGCCACTCTCCAGTTCTCTTTGCCTCATTAAAGAGTTTCCTAACCTTGGATCTAAGTTTAGACAGATTGTTGTTCCACCACGGAGCATCCTTCTGCTTTTTTATGGGTTTTGGTGGACAACTGAGTTCATAAGCCTCATTTATCGCCCCACTAAACTCTTTAACTATATATTCTAGCTCAAGGTGACTATTTGTCGTTTTACCGGGACCTAATTGCTCAAGGTTAATCTTGAGGGTGTTTTTATATAGATTCCAGTTTGTTTTCCTAGGATTCCTATCAGAGGCAATCTCTGTGAGAAGGTTTTCTAAGCTAAACACTATAATTCTATGATCAGACATTGAGGGTTCGTTGGAGACTCTCCAGTTCCTGATTAAACGATTTAGGTTCTGAGTACCGAACGTTAAGTCTAAAACTTCTTCTCTAGTTCTAGTAACAAAGGTAGGGGTGTTCCCTACATTAAATACATCTAGATTTTTTTCGATAATATAGTCTAAAAGGTACTCACCCCTTTGGTTTATATCGGTACTACCCCATGTTGTATGGTGGGCGTTTGCATCACACCCAACCATAAACGGTAGTCTTTTGTTGTTGCAGTATTCCACAAGTTTCTGTACTTCCACTGGCGGTATGTTGGCCTCATCACCAGGGAAGTAAGCAGCTGCAATTACCATCGTCTGGGGACTGCCCTCGATGTAGATTTGAGCCTGTATCGGCACCAGGTCCCGCGTCATAAATTCTGAAAGACATATAAAATTAATGTTATTTCTTATCTTTATGCATGCTCTGGGCGAGTCGTGTCTCGTATCCCATATTAAATTGGAGTCCTTACTTGTTAGGCCTCTTACTTGGCCCCCGTAAATCCAGGGTTCTTGGATCAGTGCTAGTCCCAGGTTATCAGCAGTGAATTTTTGTGCTATGACAGCTGAAGCCGCCTTAGCATGATGAAGGTTTACCTGGGCTAGCCTGGTACTGATCCCGCGTCCAGTCATTTCTTTTTATAGGATGGGGGCAAATGCCCCCTCATCTGCAAGCAGATAATCTTCCTCCTCTTCGGTGGGAAGCGCTTCGCCGTTTGCGTTTGGAGAGAGGTCTATGCCCTCCATCTCTTCTCCTATTCGGCTTATCTCTTCTGTTGCCAGTGTGCCCTCCTGGCTTGCCTTAGAAGTAGCGGTGTGAGAGGAAGGTAGGGGGGGGAATTCAAAGGAAGGGATTGTTGATTGTGTTTTGGGTGCAAGAGGTGGTAGGATTTTTATGATTGGGGTGACAGGTGGGGGAATGGTAGTGGATAGAGTGGTGGGTGAGGAAGGGGATGTGGTCGTAGGTATAGGTAGGATGTTTGTGGAGGAGGTTTGGGTGGCAGGTCTTGGGGTTTTCGTTGCGGCGTGCTTCCTTAGGCCTGAGATTTGTATCTTCCCGAATTTATAATGAAGTTCGTGGTCTGCCTTCATTATTGCTTCTGCCGACCGGGCGTCAATGTTGACCACTAACAATTGACCTTTGCCCTCGGCTTTGCTTTTCAGGATCTTCCAGGCTTGGACAGTTAGTCCTTCGTTCTGGGCCTGAATCAGGGCTAGGGATTTGTTGTCCTCCTGACCTGTACTTCTTGGAAGGAACATTGTAATAGTATGCAGCTTGGGAATGTCCTCTCCCAAGCATGCAACTAGTTCAATGCCCTTCCAAGTGCTCAATTTAGCTGCCCTATCCTTGAGCCAATCTGCCGTTTGCTGATCAGCGCAATCAACCACCAGCAGACCGGTTCTGAAGTGGAGCCCATTAAACTTTGGTTTAATTTCCCATCCTTTGGAAACTTCCTCGATTATTGCCTCTTCGAGTATTGTAAGTTCGTCTGCACCTAAGGTCTCGTTAGGGTATTCTTTAGGCAGGACCGCAATACGGATGCTTTTCGTTGCATTTGCATAGGACAGGGGTCTATGTGCACCAGCTTTCGCATCTGCGGTGCTTGTACCCGCTGCTGCTGGGGCTGCTACCTTCGGTCGTTTCGCCTCTTGCCTAAGGGGAGGAGTGATGTGGTGGCTTTTCCTCTTACCCACTTCTTGGCTTTGCCCTGGACCTTTGCTAGGTAGCGCCTTTCTTTCGTCCACCTTTTTCCTTGCTTCTTGCGTGGTCATCCCCATGTCAAGAAAGCGAAGGTACCACTTTGTGCCCGCTCCACTTAACCCCTTTCTGCACGGGTCGTCTAGCCCACCCGGTTCGCCCAGTTTAGGGAGTGTGGCAATTCTTCTATTGCGGCTATTTGGTGGTCTTTTGAGTGGTTGAGGAGTACGGCCCGATGGTGGTGTTTTCCCATCACTGGTTCCTTCTTTGACCCGTTGTGCATCTTCTTCTTGCCTGGGAGGTATTCTCCCCTGACTAGTAGTCGATGTATTATGGGAAACAACTTCCCCTTGCCCGGGAGGTAATCTCCCCTGACAAGTGGATGATGCTCCTTTTTCTGCCCGGTTTTGTATATTCCTTGGAGGCATCCTCTTAAGGAATTGGCTACATCCCGGTCTCGGATCATCCCCTCGGAGGTCTCTCTCCAAGCGATCCGCATATTCACTTGCGGTAACATCCCGCGGAGTGTTAAATTTTTTGTGGTTATTGTTGTTTTTTATTTTTTGTTGTTTCGGCATTATTTGGTCCCACGAGTAGCTAGAGAAGGGTTGGTCCGCCATACCAGAGCTCCGCATGATATGGTAAGGTCTTTATTACTCTTTGATTCGACCTGTTTTCAAAGAGGTACCGTTAGAATACAGCCGGTATACCCCCTGGCTGCAAACCATCCAATAGGCACGGTCCACGTAACACCCTGGATTAGGGGGGGCAGTTCTTGGTTCGTAACTCCTCAAAATTACTACCGAATCAGGTTGCCCTAAAACAGCAGGTCAGATGAATCTTTGAAACTTAAGCCTTCGCACCACTTCAAGGTGACTGCCACGCGAAGGAACTTAAACGATAAAAGAAACCCCTACTACCCCTGAAAGAAATTTTCTTGTCTTGATTTTAGGTACAACATGTTCTAAACATAAGTATTATGCCCTTAAGGGTTCAGTCATTGATTTTAAATTTCCATTGGAAGAAGATTTTTAGTGACAACTTAAAAAGTCCACCTAGGTACCACCTTTCGTTGACCTGGGCTAAATTCTACGAATTTTTTTTTTATTAAAAAAATATTTACCTTCTTAAGAAAGGTTTTCTATATTACAAAAAAATAAGAAAATTAGCCAGGTAAAAGACTTAGCACGATTTAATTCAACTTGTTAAATTGTTGATACGAAGTAGCTTTTTTCCTACAAAAATCTTTAAACAAATTTACAAAAATTCTTTAAAATGATAAAAAATATGGAGAAGAGGGTTTACAAATAATATATTTACAGTCGTTTTGGAACTTTAATGTGTTTTATGTCATCAAATTATACAGATTATTTTTTAGTGCCTTTTTTTCTACTTTGGAAGCTTGGAGCCTCCAATTCTTCATTGAGTTTTGAAGACTAGGATGATTTAAGTTTATAGATTCCACCATTCCAAAATGGCTAAAGCATTGGTGAACTAATGTCAGGTATTTTTACGAAACGTTACAACACCTGCAAACTACACACATCCTAATCTCATATACCCATCCTAATATCATATACCTACTCATACAAAGCATATTACAACAATTAATTCACCACTCATTTATAGTGATTTTATTTGAAAGAAATCGGAATTTATAAAATTCCATAAAATTTTAAACTTTATCTTCTCAGTTCACATTTACTTATAGCCATAGGTTTAATAAGATAAAGTGGAGAAAATGACAAAATAAAATGTTCGACAACCAAAACCATCAGGGCGGGAGTTGCTCAAGGATCAAAGCTTGGACCGTATCTCTACAACATATACACGTCCGACCAACCTCAACCCAATAACGCAATGAATTTGCTCTATGCTGATGACTCGTTAACGTACGCGAAATCACTATCCCCGATCATTGCGGCCCGAAGAGTAGAAGAGCACGTAAGACGCCTTTGGGAATACTAAGAAAGATGGGGTATCAAAATCAACTCAGCCAAATCTGAATTGGCTTGCTTCAGAAGACCCGTAGGACGTCGAAACACACGCTCTGCTGCAAGTTGCCAAAGCATCACTCTAAGTCTGCCCAATGGATCGCAACTTAGAACGAAGCCAAAAATAAAATACCTGGGTATCAACTTTGACGAGAGACTACGTTTCAACCCACATGCAACGGCAGTCCTCAAAAAGGGGAATTACGCCTTCCATCTCATTCATCCCCTAATGCGGAAAAGGAATGGACTCAGTCAAAATACAAAGTTGCTTCTCTACAAGCAACTTGTCAGGCCCATCATTACATACTGTTTCCCAGTCTGGTTCACCATTTCTAAAACTAGCATGAAAAAGTTTGGAGCGTTTGAGAGGAAAATTCTGCGGATCTGCACAGGACTCCATTTTGACCGACATCGACAAAAGCACTTTAGCAACCAAAGGCTTTACGAAGAATCAGGAATCACTCCTCTGGATAAATTCCTGACAATCGCTGCAAAAAAAGTGACGAGTAACCTGTGCAACCATCAAAACCCACTGGTCAGGACTATTATTAGCGAAGAGAGACATCCCGAGCCAAGATACCTCGATGTGACAGCAATACTAGACGAAGGAATAATTTTTATCAACGACGACGAGGCAATCCGATTTTACGAGGACGCAGCGTCAAGCTACCACCGTGGCTAGAAGCCACCTCTACCCAACATCACAAGACAACCGGAATTGAACAACCCGAGAAGAATAATCTTTAATGTATATATTTTAATCCAACCAATGACAATTTTTCAAATAATTTTACTTAAAAAAAAAAAACAATGTATATAGTTAGGCCCCTTATGTGCCAACAAAACTTAAACTACCAAAATGTAATAATTATTATATATGTAACATAGAATTAAGAACCAATTGTAAATATATCTGTTCAATAAAAAAGTTAAACAGTTAAACAGACAAAATAAAATAATTCCTGACAGATACCTCATCCAATCCAGAATCGAATCAACCACCCAAATCTTCTGATAGGAGGATTCGTAAACCAGCCAAGACATCTTGACCAAACCAGTAATGATACCATGAAGCAATGGAACTACTAGATTAGGTGATGATCTAATATCAATCAACTACGAAGAGAACATCCTCTTCTACGCCGATCCAGGCTTAGCTCTCTACGGTGGTGGAAATCCTCTCCTTATCCATCACCTAACCACCAAAACAACAACCGGACCTGAACAATTGGAGACGTAAAGGTGAAGCCGACATTAAATTAAGAACAAAATATAATGACAATTAAATGCGTAACGAAGCGTTCCATGCTTTATAAATCATGGCGTCACCAAACAACACAGCACAGACAGGACGTATTGGATAACGCATAACGTCACAAAAACAACACAGCACGCATTGGATAATTTCTTTCATCGTTATAAAGTTCACACTGTTTGTTTACAGAAAATAACACAAGACGACCTAGGTCAACGGATGGAAATTACCCCTTCGGTCACGCTCATACATAAAATAGCAATAGTAAACTTATATATAAGTCAATTGCTTGCTTGCTTGCGTTGCTGTCGAGTTAAGAAAATTTGGTCATTTAGCCATTTTATTCTTTAGAGTTTAGACTTTCCCCCACCCGTGGTATAAGGGGTTGGGGTTTGAAGATTAGTTTTAAACGTCCTAATTGCCACCAGGGGCTTTGTTACCTTATTGATCTACCAGTGCCATTGCCTGGTTTACGATAGCCACCAGGGGTTAAGTACCTGCTGATCCGTAAGGCCACCAGGGGCGGCTGCAGAACCGAAAGCTAGTAGGTACCTTAAACCTGTAGATACAAGAGCCTGCTGACGTACCAGTGCAAAAACCTGCTATTTCTTAAAGCCACCAAGGGTGTAGAACCTGCTAATTCACCAGAGCGAAAGCCTGCTATTTCTGAAAAGCCACCAGGGGCGTAGAACCTGCTGATTATTACGCTATCAGGGGCATTAAAACCTACTGATTTGTACCTGAAATAGCCTGCCGTTCCTTTAATCACCAGGGGAATAGAACCTGCTGGCCAAACACTGATAGATTTTTTCAAGGTTTTAATGGCATTTTTAAAATGAAGTTTACCTAATGTTTTTCTTCATGTTGGCAACGTCGTTATCAAATCAGTACTAAGTACTAAATCTAAAATTTGGTAAAGTCGACTGAACTCCCCCATTCTGGTCGTATCTCTCGAATTTTGGATACTTGATCTTGGAAGTACATGTTAATTATATTCTTTTTGTGATCTATCTAATTGTTTAAATAAATAGTTTTTGTAAATTAAAAATAATCGTTTGTCGTGTTTCAATCAAAAATACAACACTTCGAAACGACCATGGCCACACCGTCGAGCTAAACCCAGGCTGGAAAATAAAAAGCAAACTCACAATTTGGCATAAGGGTTTGCTATAAGAATCCCCAACTTTTGAATTCCTTACTTGAAATTTCTCCTTTAAGATTTTCGACCCTAAAGAAACTGCATCATGTTTCAGACTATGATTGGTTGAACTTCCTTGTCTGATGTGGATGCGGACTTTAAGTAGAAGAAATGATGTATTGAAAACATTTAAACTTCATATTTAAATTCTGGGTAGCTGGAGAACTTATTTTGATGTTCCTTCAAGAAAATGTTCAAAGAATTTCGTAATTTTCACTGTTGTAAGTCATCGTCGTAAAATCATTCTTTAGTCTGGTTTAAAACTTGTTGTCGGTTTTATATTGAAATTTTTTGCAAGAAAAATTGAACACTTCCGAATAAACACGGTTCGTTCATAGAAATTCATATTATTTCCCTTCCCCCCGTTGATGGCTGACCGCCAAAAACAAAAAAAATTCATTATTGGTTTATAAAATTTAATCAGTTTGCATCACAAGTACATCCATTTCACATAAGTCACCTACAATACCGTTAAGGGTTTTTTGATTCGTTTATTTTCTTCTAACAGACCACATTTTTAATCTTATTTTGTTGTTGATTGGTTACAAAAGCATTGGCATTTAAGCTCTTACCACCATAGATAGGATAAATTCCAAAATTCTGGCAACTTATCCGGACTTTTCTCCCATAGAGAATTGTAGACAGAAAATTTATTTAGAATATTTTCGGTCAACAACCCCCAGAGTTTAGGACAATCACCCACTCACATTTATGTTATATGTATGTACCCAAACATTTGTAAACTTTTCTGATGTCAGTAGGTGTGTGTGTGAAATAGTCCTTCTTCTTCTCCTATATTATACCTACATATATGACATATCACAATCACATATAAAAATGCATGCGGCATATCCTGTACTGCACAGACAAATTAAAAAAAAAACAACAACGACAATAGCAATAGCAACAAAAGACAAACAAACAAGTGGAAGGTATATTTTACTTCAACAGCAGGCAGGCAGGCATACACAATGCAATTTTCCAGAGAGTTTCGAAAGATTTAAATTACAGCCGCATTGCGACAGGAACAAATAATCATCAAAATTTATTGCGAGTTTTCCTTTTCTGCCCTTTGTGCCTTATGGAATTGAATAAGGATTGTTATGCCTCCTGCAACTCACATCATGAGACACATATTATAGTCTTTGGCCCATCATCCTGTGGTGTGCATCTTTTTGGTGAAAAGAGAGAGACAGAGAGAAATATCCAGATCTTCCTGATGGAGGTGGTGGTTGGTATTATAGATAAACACTGGTGTCAGTAGATAGATTTTGTTGTCTTTCTATACTGGTATTTTTTTTACTATCTATTTATTGGCCAGGGTGTCTGTGGCATTTTTTTTTTAGATAAAGTGTGGTTTGTCTTGCCAAAATAATGCACTTAGTATTTTTTTTTTTATTTTTTTCTTTGAAGCTTAAAGGTCGATAAGAAGGCAATTTACGATGCCTTCGATTCGATAGTTTCAAGAGTTTATGAGATTTTGGAATTTATAAGTCCACCTAAATTTATATACCTACACCGGTTTCGTGGAAAAATGAATAGATGGAAGTATAGATTTTTCTCATAACTGATTTCGGTTTTATATCCATCCATGAAAAGAGAATGTAGTTTTTTATGATGTTTCCTGGTTATGAATTTTCAGGAGCTTAATATGATTTTTATAGCAAGGGATTTACTTACTTCATTTCAGCAAGAATGAAACATTGTTTAGAAAATGTACATTCACATAAAAAAAAAAATACAAAACTGCCCATCTAAAAATCTGATTTCCTCAATTAGAACTTTATTATATAAAATTTAAAAAAATGGTCACGCCATTTTATAGTAGGTATTTATTGTTGTTTTGTTGAGTCAAAAATCAATCATTCATTTCATTCATTTTGTTTAAATAATTCTGATATTTTACTTTTAAATTAATAAAAAGCGTTTAGAATAGTAAAAAGTTCTCTGTACAACAGATGGCTCAGTTACATAAATGTTGAAGATACAAAATGGTTCTAAGGTGAGGTACTATTAATAATGGCTAGGTGGAATATTTAATATTGTTAAATGGTAGATTGTACTAAAATTAACTCAAAGACAAATTATTACTCAGAATCGTATTAGCAAAAAATGGTACTGTTATTTAAGGCTGTCCAAAAAAATGTAGGTATGTGTAAAATGAGCCAGAAAATGTTTAAAAACAGCTTTAATACAATTCGACAAAAGTTTTATTCAAAATAAAAAATTAGTTTTCAAATTCTATATAGAAATCATTTTAAAGGTACCTAAAATAAAAATATGGGTCTATGGAAGGTGCCATAAATAACCACTTTCCAATGAAACAAATTATATATAGTACCTGTTTTTTTTTTTTTTTTATTCGTGGAGCCATTTTTTTTGGCCTTAGAAAAAAATTAGAAAAAAAAATTGTCGTTGGAGCGTAAGGTACCAAGTTCAAGAGAAAGAGAGAGAGTATTTTATCCATTCAGAAAAGTGTTAAAGAAGATTCAGATTTATCCATTCGACCTCTTTGACAATTTCTGATGGTCTTTGTTTTATGGAATTATATTCCAAATTTAAAGAAATTAGCGTTAGCGGTTTTTGACTGTAATTTTGCAGATGAAAGATGGAGAGATAGACCTAGACACTGAATAATAGACAGACAGACGCAATGATGCCAGACATATAATTAACGAACTTCTACATTTATCAAGCTTGCCTTTTTAAAATCCTTGTTTTATATCTTTACTCAAATATAATACATAGCTAGTTAAATTAATCAAATAGAATGTAAATGGATAGTAATTAAACCTCCCAACTTGTCATCTCGTATATGATTGATTAAATTTACAAAAGCTCTCTCTCTCTCTCTCTGTCTATGTCTCTTTATCTCTTCGCTTTTAATCGTGTATTATTAAAATAACTTCACATTCCAAAGATGATTCCTTAATCTTTAATTTTGCTGACTTTTGTTTTTTTTTTTTTAACCTTGAAACAATTCAGAAACTACACCATCTAAACGCTAACAAATCATCCTTCTTTTATAAGCACCAGCAGTTTACTTCACACAAAACACGCCACCATCACCACCACTGGGAGGGAGAGAATATATGTATGTATATGTATAGCATAGCAAAACACGATTGTTAATCTTCTCCTGACTTAAACAATCTGGTTGACACTCATGCTGTCATGGAATGGAGAGAAAAAGGATGAAGAAGGGTTTTTCTCCCGCAGCTACACGAGTACATATAATATAGATATAAGTTAGCTCGCGCTTAATGTTTCATTCCGCCCACAACAACTTAAAGCAGTTTTTTTTTTTCAAAACCCGCCCATGCATCAAAAACCATGTTGATATGATGCTGTTGTTGAAGGTCTTTCTTTTAACTTGCCTCTAATCTTTTCTCAAAACGTCGGCGAAAACAAAGGGGTTAACAATTTTTTGCAGATTCAAAAAAAAAAAAAAAAAAGTCCTTCATGCAGTGCAAATGTGTTGTTTGTTCCTTTAGGGAGTCAATTTATCCTTAGCTTTGCATAAAATCAGAAAGTCGAAGAAGTCATTTGCAGTTTTTGGAAAAAAATCTGCACGTGTGTATAGCTATGTATGATCGTTGAATTTTTTTAGTGTGCCCCTTTGGGTCTGCTAGATGAGTTAATTTGACCAGTAAGATGTTTGGTTTATTTCATCTCAATTAAAAATTATATGTACTTTTATACTATTATACTATTATACTATTATACTATTATACTATTATACTATTATACTATTATACTATTATACTATTATATTATTATACTATTATACTATTATACTATTATACTATTATACTATTATACTATTATACTATTATACTATTATACTATTATACTATTATACTATTATACTATCATACTATTATACTATTATACTATTATACTATTATACTATTATACTATTATACTTTTATACTATTATACTATTATACTATTATACTATTATACTATTATACTATTATACTATTATACTATTATACTATTATACTATTATACTATTATATTATTGCACTATTATATTTTTGTAACTATTATACTGTTATACTATTATGCTGTTATAGCATGCTGTTAAAATTCAACAATAAAAACGAAACCTACAAGGCATTATTTCCAGACATCAAAAAACAACAAAAAACAAAAATCAAGAACCGGGATTGATGCACTCAAAATTAAACTATTCCACATGAAGGCATTCATGCGATTATTATCTTAGTAGTAGATTCATCAATTGCAAATGTCGAAAGCCATATCCATCATAAAACCTATCAATATCAGAATTTTGACAATTCTCTCTGTCTGATTCACAAAATATCAGCCTTTTTAAAAAAAAAAAACAATTCTTCAAGTCAGTTCATTCGTGTACAAAAAAAAAAATAAATAATGTTCACTTCTTAATTTTGCTATTCATGAGCTACAAAATCCTTTTTTGAATTATCGGATATCCTTTTTATTCAAATATTTGATAAAGATATGTAGCGCGGGAGATATTGTAGAGAAGGGCGAGTAGAGAATATTTTAAGATTCTTGTTTAAATTTTTTGCAAAGAAAAAAGGTGTAAGACTTTCCACTTGATTTACAAAATTCCACTCGAGTGGAATGAAAAGGGAGAGAAAATTGTTTGAAACAAGGAGGTGTGGGATAGAATATACATATATAAGTTACCTTTTAAGTATGACTCTTCAAGGAAGAAGCATCCCTGTTGGTTGATTTTAAGATTACATTTTTTTTATCGAAGGTTTTTTTTTTGAAATATAAAAGATTCTGACAGTAGAAAACTTCTTTTACCAAGCAACATGAATAGCACTCGAATGTTAAGTGCCTTTAATGATAGAAGGATGTTCGGTGAATGGGTACAAAGGTTTTGTTTTTGTTGAAATTTGATGGCAACTTTATTTTTATTTTAAGAAAAAAAAAAAATAATATCACAATAAAGCCACATTTAGTCTTGTGACATATGTATATTTAAAATAATGGCAAGAAAAATAAGGCCGAAATATTATATGTAGATATGTATTTAACCAACTAAAAATTAAAAGATATCTTGTTATGAAACTTAAATGAGCCTCATAACTTTTTTTTGAAAGAGTTGAACACTTGTGCACTTCTCATAGCAAAATTTATCTGAGGTGAGAGCCTCCTATAACTAGAACATTTAAAATTCCTATAACATTCTAGAAGTATTCTTCAAGATTAATTTTAGATGCCTTACATTATTCTAGTTAAGCTCTTGGAGCATCTTATGACTTAAAAAATGGTACTTGGAATATGAATGTTTCTTTTTTGAAATGGTGTTTAAAACATATATATATATTTACATCAAATTATACTCACAGTTACACTAAGACTTAACATAATCTGTAAAAAAAAATTCAGTCTACTTTAAAATAGGTAAAGGCTCATTCATTTCGTGGTTTCCAGTTGGTAGCGCTGGCATTTGACACCTGTCAAACTCAGCTGACATTTGAAGTGTCATAATATTAGTTGAACATTTGCCATTTACAATAGTAGATCGCTTAGCAATCGAACAACGCGTTAAAATTATTTAAACTTACTACAAAAGTGTTGATTCAAACGTAGCCACTTTTCGCGCATTACGCGATGTCCGATGATTATGGTCTTCATAATCGACTGACTACGCAAGCAATCGGTAAAATTTTAGAGAAATTTGAAGAGAGTGGAAGCATCATCGTAATTCGTAATTCACGCTCAGTTGCAAATCGATTTCCCGGCGTTCGCAACAATTGAACGTGTCGAACAGCTCAATATGGTGTATTTTGCATTTGGACGATATGTGGTTCCAACAAGAACATATTATGGCTTTATTGCGTGAGAAGTTTCCTGGTCGCGTAATTTCACGTTTTGGCGACGTACGTCAATTGGCCAAGATCATGCGATTTGACACCGATGGTTAAAAATTACCTCAAAAGAATCGCATGCTGCGAATCTTCCCGCGGCCATTTAAATAATATTGTTTTTCACATTTAATGGCAAAGTCCAAACTTTAATTAAAAATGTATCGCTATTATTTAGCTTTACTTTGGAAACCGAAAAATAAATGACCCGTTATATGCGCGTCTACTAACGCTCATTTAATACAAAAATATAACTCAAACAGTACTTTTTCTATTCAAGTGTTTTAAATTTTATAAAATGTTAAAACACTTTAGCTGCTAGGCAACCACGACAAGTTGAGTTTCTCGTGAAAAACATTAAAAATTTACTTAAGATGATTTACCTTATTAGTCGTGATATATCGATTAAGTATGTTATTTGAACCTATTATCTGATCTGACGTTCACCACTTAGACTATAATGACCTTTCAAAACACTTCTATCTTCTTCTTCTATCAAACACTTTTCTATATACGAAATCAATTATATTCTTTATTTCTTCATAAGTACAATCCAGAGAACATGACGGAGAATTGTATTTTTATAACGAATCCTCTTTAGGTGCTAATTTTCTATGTAATTCGAAGGTAACTTTATCCAAGAGAAAAGTACACTGCACAGTTCTGCGAATAGTACTCTAATGCAATACTTAAAATCCTTAATCTTCAACATTTTGTCTTGAAGAAAAATGCACCCCTCCCCCGATTTACTTTTTTAGTTTGAAAAGCTAATGTTCGTAAAGCCAAAAGGGATAATTAAAAATTCCTTGTTTCCTTTTCAGTTTTATATAAAATTTCTCAATGATTAAATTCTCTCTTAACTAGATATACTCAACTTACGAAGAAGAAAACAAAATTATTAATTTCTCATTGGAAGTTATTGTTATTGGTTCGATATGTCGAATCGAAAAATTTGACATATCTCCGTGTTGCGAGGTCTCAAGAATCCCAATGCATCTTTTTTAGAGAGATGTCTGTATATATATGTGTGTGCGTACGTTCGTAAAAGTTGTAAAAAATCTTATTTCTTGAATATTTCAAGAACATGAAATGACAGATTAATTAAATTCTACACATAATGACGTAATGAAGAATTGGAAAGAATTTAAAAAAATCAATTAACAGTTTGTTTTTTAAACTTAATAAAACATACTAAAATTTGTTAAAAAAAGGTTTTTAATTTTAATAATTATTCCGAAAACAACAACCAATGATATTGACTTCGGGTTTATTTTATTGTATACATAACGCCATATTTGATTACATTATTTGTTTAAATAAAAATCAACTGACAGTTTGACAAAAAAATTTCCTTATTACATAGGAATTTCCTTATTACATAGAAACATCGAGTGTCCATCAGTTTCCAAGGGCACCAAAGGGAAGTTGTGTGGATCACACCCAGCTTGTTTTTTTGTTTTGTTTTTAGTGCAATATATAGTGCAATGAAATTTAATTGGAAGTTTTTTTGCCACCAAAGTGCTTAAGTTTATGCTTTTTTCCCATTTGTGTCAGTATAAACATCGATTTAAATCATGACTCTTAGAAGGGTACGACTGCATCTAACTGATGAGCTTAACTGTAGTGCCTGGGATGAAACGTATAAACTTGAACACTTAGGTCACAAAAAGTTTCCTATATCTACCCAACTTATTGAAAAAAAGCAAACCTGATTTAGCTGTAACAACAGTGCTTGCTCATTTCTAGGTTGTAGTGTGTAAAAGTGTTTCGATATGTCACGGTATAATATGACCACTTCTTGTCTATATGTCCATTCATCGTACGATATTATTGCACACACGTTTTAAGTGTCCAGTTTTTTTTAGTCATGTGTAGTTAGCCACCTGCCTTGAATACCCTACACACCTTCCCCACTTCCGGTTTGTTATTTTGTTTTATAAAGCTAACTTAATAGCATATACGTCATGCCACCAATTGACCCCAACCAGCCCACGTCTGCAAGACTGCGTAGAAATATAATAAAGGGCAATTCAAGTGAACAAATGATGAAGAATAAAAATTCATGCCAACTTCCTGAAAGTAATTTTTTTCAAAACGTGAAAATCACCCTCATACTACTTCGGAGTAGGTACCTATGTATTGTATCTATATAAATATAGATGCGGTAGATTTCTTGATGTTGCAAAAACTTTCCTATAGCTAGCTTTCAAAAGAAAATTAAACAAAACTAAAGACAGGAAAAAAAAGGAGACGAGGTAACAAAAACAACAACAACTACAACAAGTGACAATAAGAGAGCAATCTGACATGACACTGGCCGTGAAGCACGTGTTTGTCATAAATGACCAGTTTATGGTTACATTTTTATGTAGAATATTATTCCAGATGATAATATTTATTTTATCACATTTTATAAACTCATCAGATCAGTGGCGTAGATAATTTTTTACGATAAGGGGGGGGGAGGAATTGACCTAGTACCTATTAAATTCCATAAATATTTTTTACAAATTTTGTATTTTTATTTATTGTGGCAAAAACTTTTACAAATTATTTAATATACATTCTTTTTTAGTATAAACAATAAAAATCTTGTAAAAAAATTATAGATCAAAATCAAGTTTACGGTTTTTTATTGGATAATTCATCTAAGGCCTAGTCCGCTGTCATTCAATGAATTTTTAGAGTAGCCAAACCATTTAAGCGATACTAAAATATTGTTGATACCACCTAAGCTGAAATCCTTAGCAACATTATGTATATTGATGTTTGAGAAATTTTCTTCTTCATGATTATCCATTAAGTCAAATATCTCATCCGCATTTCAAATCTACGCTACCAGCAGATGGACACCAGAAGAAATTTTTGATAAAACTCGACAGTTTTAATAATTTTTTTTTGCTGCTTTGTCAATTTCTAATGAAGCATGCGTGAATAGCACCGAAAATATTTTCATGATAAAAATTCTCTCCAAATTCTTTTCTCTACTCATTTTTTTTTTGTATTATGAAGTCAACAGTTTCAAAAATTATCATATTTAATTCTGATTTTCGTAAAAAACGGGAATATTCTGCAAAAATCATCGACTGTTTCATACTTTGAAATCTATCGAGTCAGATCTAATCTCTTCAAACTTCTTGGAATTTCATCAGATTCTTCGACAGTGTTTTCCAGAATCAACCTTCTTTTATCAGGTTAAGGGATCTATTTATGGTATTTGCTCTTTCTCCAAAAAAAAAAAGAATACCGCAGAAAATCGAATTTAAATCACAAATTCGTGAATCTGAGAATTATACTTTCCATATCGTTGAAAACTTCGCATTTGTCGGCCAGGTAGAAAAAAGGCAATGATTTGAGAATCCAAGCAAGTGAACATATTGTTGATGCCACTGTGTGTACACTTTGCTATAATGATGTGGAATTTGTTTCCATTCCTTTTTAGTTTAGTAACTTATGGTTAAGCTGAAGACTAATAGAGGTGAGTGATCCCCTTGAACCACCCCATTTTCTACGCCACTGCATCGGATTATAGCGAAACTGGGAACCTTTATAAACTGTGAATATAAAAATAAACTTTTACTTTGAACACATTTCGTATTTGCTTTTGTATAAATTTACATTTGCACACATCCGCACCGGAAATAAATATTTATTTTTGTGTTTCATCAAAAATATCCCAAAGGGACTCAAGCGGACGTTTACTTATAAATACATTCTTCCAAACCGCATGACGCATCACCACAGTGTTTTGTCCTTTTTTAAATTCGGAATGAAAAAAAAAAAAAATAAATTAAAAAAAAAAATATATCCCCGGTGCAAATGTTTAATTAACGGTTTTTAATTTAATCATAGGTTCCTTCTTACCTATACAATATACATATTATAATTAATTGACTTTTAGTTTTTAATGTCAATAAAAATAGTTTTATGTTGAGGGAAAAATAACAATTTAATTAAACTTATAGATTTCGATGCTGTTTATGTTGATTTCATTATAACGGGTTTGAATATGGTTCCTGATGTACATATATTATGTAGAATGCATACATATATGGGTATTGATTTTGGGTTGATATTCAATAATATCTCGAATAACAATACAACTTGTTACCTTGGCAACTTTACTATAGTAATGTCAACAAAAGGGAGTAGCTCTGATAATAATATGCTTTTGCTGAATATTTGGAATTATGAGCGGAGTATGTTATAATGTAAGATTAATATTCCTCATCGTTTAGTAAATTTAGTTACGATTAGTATGAAAATTTAATATGGATATAATAAAGAAGAAATTATGTTCTTGCCATCAAGAGAGTACTTTATAAAAAGCTTTAATTCAAGTTTTCGACCATCAAAAACCTCGCAGATTATCCACCATCTTCATTTAAAGAGTAAAGTTAGTTTTAGCTATTTATTCTAAAAGGGAGGAGGTAGAAAAAATATTTATATGTATTTAAAAAAATAGACTTTACAATATTGGGTTGGTTTCGATATCTCACTTTTTAAAATCCCACTTTTTAAAATCCCGTTTTCTAAATCCCTCTTTTTATAATCCCGTTTCTTAATATCCAGTTTCTTACTATCCCGCTTTTGTAATCAAAATTAATCGAGGGTTTTTTTTTAATAAATAGTTTTATCGCAAAAGCAAGATAGTTACAAACTTGATTAAGAAAAAAAAAAACGAGACTGTATAAAGCGGGATTTTGAACTCAACCCAACAAGAATCGAGATATGAATGTCCAAAATTCGAAAAATGGAAGGTAAAAGTTTAAAAAATAATTTGCAATGATGAATTAATTTAAGAATGATTTCGAATTGGTTTGGAATTTTATATTTTTTAAACTTAATACAAAAAATTGTATCTATATTTTTTATTTGCGTACAGAATTTTTGAGTAACACAAATTTTTCTATATAATTTTTGTATAGTTTTTGTTCTTCTATTTTTAAGGGTTGGTCTTAAAAAAATTAAATTTTAAGAAATAACGGTAATTATTTATTTGGATATTTGGTGTAAAATTTGGACAGAACGATTATTCCTGAATGCAGAAAATTCATATTAAAATGTTAAGGTACAGAGCTTTTAGGTCTTAATTACAATTTATAGTCCAGTACCAATAGTAAGTTGGATTTCTAAAGATGAAAGTTAAGTGATTATTCCTTTTTCGTGACCTTTAATTCAATATATTTGAATCCTATTTCTGTGGGTTATACAATAACTGTTTCATTTCCATTGTTTAGATACTATTTAAAAAGTCCAAATCAAAATTTGTATCCATTAATACCTTTTAGGGTTGCTGCTATCTTAAATTAAGCAGTAAACTACTTTTTCAAGAATAAGAACCTTGTTTTTGATTTTTGACAAGAAAACTGGGTTCTACAACATTGAAAACATGATATTGTTTTAAACATATTTTAATATCTATCGAGTTTGAACCAGTTAAAAAAATTATATCGATATTTTGTTTGATCAAATATTTTTTTGTTTATACTAGCTCAATCAAAATTGGTTTTTACACGTTAAATACGCAAAACATAAAAAAATATAAAATATAAAATAAATCATCACCAGTAATTCTTCTTTAACATTTGCTGCATACGAGTTGCACCGTCTTGCTGAAATAACGTTCAAAAAATCGAATTCAGATTTTTAGCAGTTACATAATATTAAATATAATGATAAAGAATAATACCAATATTGCAGCTCTCTAGGGCAAGAGCCATACGCCAGTGGGTAAAAAAAATTACTAAAACACACAAATGTGGCTTTAGAAATAAAGACATTAATTATAAGAAAATTAATTTCACATGAATGCCATTTTTCTCAAAAATAAAAAAAAATGTCACCATATTTCCCATTTGTGAATTTTCCATCAAAAATCTTAAATTCAGTTTTATTGTTTATTACATATACTTTGAATTGTAGACGTTGAAATTTAAATCAAAATCATTATGTGGGGTACAGCTACTCATTTTTAGTTAAAATAAAAATTTAAATTTCTCCTCTATAACGAATCACACAAAAATGCTCCTTACGAAGTTTTAGGAAAATCTATTCTATCATTTAGGATCTATCTCGATGTCATTTATAACTGTTTTTTCTCAAACTTTTCTTTTTTTTTCATAAATGAATGAAGTTATGAAAAAAAAAATTACGAAAAACTAAGAATTTGTGGAAAAATCTAAAATAGAGAGTTTTTATTTCTCAGAATAAAGTTATGAGTAAGTTTTTGAATTCGATTTCTGTAAATATTCTTTACATACAGTTTTTTAAATAATTAAAAAATCCGTATACAATTCTATTGAAAATAAAGTTTTCTACAAATTATTTTCTGAAAAATATATGCTTAGTCGGAAAATGAGCTGCTCTATTCAATTAGATAAATTAATTAGGTAATTGACTTCGAAGGAATCAATCTAATGTTTCATTTCTTAGAATTTAAACAGAAAATATTAAATTGAATGCATGACTAATTCGTGCTAGTACTTACTTTTAAAAATCAGGATTTTTATTAAACAAAATATTTTTACATCAAAAATTAAAACTAAAAAAATATATGTTTAATAAAAAAAAAGATTTTTTTTAAATAAAAAAAAGATTATTAAAGAAAACAAGTGAGGGGAAAAATAGATATTGGAAAAATTTGTTCTATGGCAGATATCTTTATTATTTGACGCAAACATAAATACAGTCGACTCTCTCTAAGTCGTACTCTCTCTAAGTCGAATTTCTCTCTAACTCGAACTTTTTCGCCATATTTTATCATTCCCTTCAATTTTTCATACCTACAAAAACTATACCCTAAGTCGAACTCTCTCTAACTCGAACACATTCTCTCGATTATTGGTATCTTTTTTCATCCCTGAAGTCATATCCTGGTACCTCCATAAAAAATACAGTTTTTAAAAACTTGCTACGTAAAAAAAAACACATTGTTATCCTTTTTTGTTTGTGATGTTCGTTGCATTTGTATATAAAAATAACTTGCATAATATGAAAACAACATTTTATTAAAATTTCAGTTGGAATTTCAAAATCAGTTGATCGTGATCCTAGGCATTCAACAGAGCTGATTCAATCTTTGTGTGCATATGTTTGCATATGATGTGACTTAAATGTCAGTACAAAGCAAGAAGCTATATTTTTCTGTTAATTTTTTTTTGTAAGTATGTATAAACCTTTTAAAACAAAAAAAAATTTCTCTCTATAACTCGAATTTTCCCAAAACTCTCTCTAACTCGTACAAATCTTGGAATCCCATGAAAATTCGACTTAGGGAGAGTCGACTTTATATTAAATATGCCTCTAAAAAATGCCAACTAAACGGTAGGTATCAACTTTCATGAAAATTAACCTGGTTTATGGCCTATGGTCTGAATGCATAAAAAAGACAAAATTAAGAGATCGATTTTTTTGACATTGACTTAAGGTTTTGATTTGATATCACAAAATATGATAATAAGGAACAAGTTAGTATAATATGTAACTTAATTTTGCAAATGAATTGAATTAAAAAGGCTTTTTCTTACTTCAAAAATAAAAAATAAAAAAAATTATACATATTTAATAAAAAAAATATTTTTTTTATTTGCTTATGGTTTTAAATTGTGGATTTTGGCTTTTGCGATTTTCTTTTGGGGATTATGGCTTTTTGGCAAACATCACTAACCCAATTTTTTAAACAAAAAAATTTTAAAATGTTTCTCTGAGAACTTTAGTTCAAATCAGGTACACTGAGGCGTATACGTACTATTTTTACTTCTTCAATAGGGAAAGAGTATAGAGAAAAATGTGAAATTTTTGTTAAAAATTAACATTAGTCAAATAGTCAGAAAAAATGGGGTTTGACGAACTTTCCGTCGCGCTGTGCGTCCGTGCATCAACTAAAGTTGAAGCAGCTAGTGCCTAAAGGGTTGAACCAATTTGCTTCAAATTTTCTCCTCAGAGGAGAAATTTTTGTTTAAACTCATTTTTATAAATCGGGTAGCCATAAACTGATTTCTTTTTTTATCGTGCCTGTTTTGATAAAATTATGTAATTGCAAGAAAACTGTTTGTCAGGTTTTTTCCAAAAAAAAAATTATATTACTTTCCGTCGTTATTATGATTATTTTTTGAAAAACCTCTAGATCTAGAATTTTAATGGCCTAATAGATTTCGCCATAAACTTGCAATCTGATGTTTCAAAATATTTCCAATAATATACCTACATAAACAAATTTTCTAAAATATTCTTAGTTTAAAATATATTTTTAACTACTATCATAATAAACCTATTTTCTTAATAAACTATCATGATGAACATAACCAAAAAATTGACAGTTTATGAAAAATAGTAAGCAAACAAACCATTTTCACATTTTTTGTTGTCAAAGTGTTGGAGTTATTATGATATAAAAAAGACAAAATAGACATTGGGTAATTTTAACTTTAATAAAATGTTAAAAAAGTAGCTCGGTAATATATCATATATCATACTAAAAATGCTTTAAAATTGTTCTTAATCGTTTAAAATTTTGCGCCATTGTATTTAAATTTTTTTAAAGAAAAAAAGAATCAAAGAAATAATCTAATTTTGTTTTAGTTATTACTTTTTTAAATTGTTTCATTAAAATGTTGTTTTGTTATATTTAGTTATTTACCATAAATGCAAGAGAGTTCGTGCAGTCCAATCGTGCATATTTTTTTCTTCTTCCCCACCATAGAGCGTCACGTTTGATCTACCTAACATATATATTTTATAGTTTAAATATATTGATTTTGCTTTAAATCCCTTCGAAAACTTTAAAACAAAATTTTTCAAAATATTTCTCGGAGAATTTTGCTAAAAATTGGTACACTGAGACGTATACGTACTTTTTTGTGATTGTTGCACCATTTTCTTTCTTCAGATATGTATATCATTACCTGCATATTTATTTCTTACGTAAAGTACTCATCAGCTGCTTTCCATGAAAATAAAACAAAAACAAAACAATATCTTTTGTTTATTAACCATTTTCTTTTATTTTCCCAATTTTCAATTGTCATTTAATTTTCTCTTTAACTATAGTACAAAATGCTTTTGGTTTTTATATTAATAATAATATTTTCTTTTATAATGTACACTTATATATTATTACAGATATTCAAAATTATACTTAAAATAAAATAGTTTTTTTTTTAATTTTTTTAATTTTCATAATGACGATTTATTAATATCCGTAATTTACAATTTGAAAGTCAAGTTATAGATATTTTGTTGTTTTTTATGTAATAAATGTTTGATGCTATATTTTTTTTTCTGTTTGAAGAAGCTCACTTAAGATTTTTTAGAACGTTATTGAGAAACATGTTTGTTTAAAAAAAAAATCCTTTGGTGTTACTATTTGTTTTTTTTTTGTTTAAGTATTATTGATGTATTTTTAATTGTTTTGAAAAATACTTTTCTTTTTACAAAGCTTGTTGAATTGAGATTTGATTTTTGTCGAATTTTTTTCTTTTAGTTTAAGCTTATATATGCAATCCCTCGTAAAGTACTCTTTTTACATTTATTTCTTTTCTTTCTTAAATAAGAAAATATTTACACCTTTATTTAAATTATGATATTTATTGTTACTAAGATAAATGCATTTTAATGTTGTTTTTCTTTTCATAAAATTCAAATTCCAAATACTTAAATTCTCAATTTTCAAACAAATATAAAATATTTATACAACTTCAATTTTAAATTAAAATTTGTAGTCGTGGAAAGCTATTTAATGAATAAATGAATATGGTAGCCAAAGACTAAAATATAAATAAATGTATATTTTAAAAATTAAAATGCTAATTCTTGAAGGCGCAGGTATTTCAGATAGAGCATACAAATGTTTTCAGATTCGTTAGATGGCAAATTAGAGTAAGGGGGCATACAAAAATTAATGTTTAATTGTTACATAAAATAAATTTAATTTAGAATTATCAAGACATTTAAGAATTAAATTTAATAATATCTAATTGTTTTTTCTGTAATAATTTTCTTGGTTTTTTTTTTTTTTTAATTTATTTGGACATTTTTGATAAATCTTATTATTTTTTTTCCTAAATTTTTAATAATTTTCTTATTTAACAGGTACTAATACTCTTTAAATTTTATAAACGAAAAATAAACACAAATAAACGAAATTAAATTAAAATTAATTAATTTTCTCACGATTGATCATATTTTGGCTTCATTTTTTTAGTAAACATTTTTGTTTTGATTTGTTTATGTTTTTTTTATTTTTTGTTTTTTTAAACTAATTTTATTGACTTTTATTTGGCTGAATTGATTTTGTTTTACTTTACTATCTACTTTTTTTTAACTTCTATAATAGATTTTTAAAAATTGGTTTCTTTGTTGTTTTTTTATTTTTGAATTTACGTTATTAATAAATGGAAAAATTTACAATTTTGATTTAAATTTGTATTCAAGTGCAATGTTTTTATTTTCCTTATTGTTTTTAATTTAAGAAAGAAATAATTTTAAATTCTTTACATTAGAAGTTTGATACAAATTTTTGTTTTATAGTAAATTTTGAACGACGATGGCTGGAAATCATTTTCCAAACAAAAAATACGAAATTGAATTTATCTATGGTATCAGATATAATACAAGTGGGCGTGGTAGTAGGCGGATATCCAAAAAAAAAAAACAATACTCAAGAAAGGTTTATTATCAATATTCAGCCTTCAATGAGGACTTAATATAAAAACAAAATTCTAAATAAAAAAAGTGGGCGTGGTAGTAGGTGGGATAAATAAACCATTTTATGCTTAAAGTTGAAAAAAGCTCAATTGCAATAATTTAATTTTCTAAGAACGTTCAGTAAGGAACAAAAATAGGCGTGGCAGTGGGCGGTGTGTGCTTAAACCACTCTAAATTTTTTTTCATTTTTTTAAAGACTAATCGTAGTTAAAATTTTACGAAATTATACATAGAAAGCTATATAATTATTGTAAAAAACAAAAAATGATTTGCAGCCATATGTCATCGTTCTAAAAACTAAATACAATATACTTTACAATTTTGTCCTAAAATTTATTATTAAATTAATTTTTCCTACATTAATCTACGTTTATCATCTATATTCTCTGTATTACATACCTACACACTACTACAGTGACACAAAATCACTTCCACCCTGTATTTCTCTTTGACCGCATGTTTGCGATTGTTTCGATGATGATGATGACGACGAGGACGAAGCTGATGATGTTGGTGCACCATTTATATCCTGCTGCTGCTGCTGCTGAGAATCCCTTTGCTGCTGCTGGTCACGCTGCTGTTTGGAAAACGTTGTAAGCGGGTTGCCCTCATTAAAAAGCGTCTCATTCTCGAGCCGCTCCTCGTCGGGCAGTGAAAGCGTTGAATTGCCACTGGCCGTTATCCTTCGTCCCATATTGTCGTATTTTAAACAAGCACCACCCAAGGCTGAGCTCTTCGGTCCCAGCGGCCGCATTTGACCACCAATGCACGTGAGGGAGGTTCCATCCGAGTCATTGGCATACGCCAAGGGTGGGGGAGGAGGTGCTTTCATGCAATTTACACACGTTGGTGCCTTTAGGCCACAATTACTCGAACAACTACTTCCGGTTGTTGTGCCACTGCTACTATTACTGCTACTGCTACATCTCCCACCTCCCGACGACGACGCATGTTGTTGTTGTTGCTGTTGATGGTGATGCATTGCATGAAGCTGATGCTGATGCTGCTGTTGCTGCTGCAATTGTTGCTGCTGCTGTAAATGCTCCTGCTGATGATTGTACCCCTGGCTGTAGCTGGTATCCAGATTATGGTAGCTTACAATCTCGTCATGTGGATATAAATTCGTCTGCACCGTAGGATCCTTTTTAAGAATGCCCCGACGCTGATTGTTTCTGGGTAATGTGGCAAATGACGACACATTCACTGGCAACATTGGCTGTTGCACTGAGCTGCCACTACTGCTGCTGGCCGAACTGCCGTCCACCACCCGTTTGGGTATGTTCAACAGGTCCGGGTAGATGTTGATGTCGGAACTGTCAAGCATATCCTGTGTCACCGAAACAGATATGAAGATGTTGCCATATGCTGGATTGGTGACTACGTTTGAACAGAATTCTGGTGGCGGTGGGAATACTCCGACGTTTAGAGGGAATTCCTCAGGAATTTGATTTGGATTGGCGCCCTGGAGGCCAACAACTCCGCATTGACCTTCTGTGGACATCATTTGCTGTTGTTGCTGCTGCTGCTGCTGCTGTTGTTGTTGCCGATGAGAGGGATGACCTCCTTGCATTACAATCCCAACCTGTTGATGGTGAGGACCGATTCCTCGATGATGGTTCTCAACCGTGATCTCCATTGGCTCAAACCCAATTATGGATTCAGTCTTATTTATTGCTGGACCATTGTTGTCGATGCCTGCACAGCTATCACCACGGTCATTGGTTGTTGTGGTGATACTCAAGTCTAGCAGTTTCTTCTCCTGGTCATTAAAGCTGACGCTACCTTTGATATTCTTATTGGGATGTCGCCTCTGGCGCTGGGTTCTCTTACAGAGACACACTACAAACGAGATCAGAATCAAGAGAAATACGGTCCCGAATGTGCCCATGATCAGCCCAAAATACCAGAATGTTTCAGGTGTCTTCACCAGAACATGCTGAACTATCTCACTCAAATATATACTTATATTCTGACTTGCTGAACCAGCCACATTAACGGCGCCACACGAATACGTTCCAGCATCCAAATTGGTCATATTGAAGACAGTCAGATTACTCCAGAGCTTGTCACTTGTTATGATGTCCTGATCGAAGAGGACATTATCGTTGTCGAGATTCTTTCCATTCAGCTCCCAGGATACCTCGGGCATGGGATCTCCATACACTTGACAGCTAAATGTTGTATTGCTTCCAATATCAATGTTCTGAACATCTTCGTTGCTGTAAATCTTTACTCTCGGTGGACATCCGAACTGAGTTTCTTCCACAGCCTCCCACTGCTTGTCTTTATGTTGATATGGACCTTTACAAGTCAGACTTTTGCTATTCACGTTTCGCTGAACATACCACGTTCGAAACTGCCTCAACTTACAATTACACTGCCATGGATTCTCGTCCAATTCCAGAGTCTTGAGGTTAGTCATGTGTTGGAAGACATATTCCGTTAGGCTCTCCAATAGATTATTTTTCAGATAAAGGAATTCCAATAAATTCAGATTGGCCAAAGCCATTGGATCAATATCGTTTATCAGGCAATCATTCAAATCCAACGATCGCAAATGTGGCAGCTTTGGAAATTGATAGGCCACAAGTTTCTTCAGTGGATTTCCATTTAAAAAAAGGACCTTAAGCCGATCATTGCCCATAAATGTATCTTCCTCGATTTGTTCGATTTTATTATCACTCAAATCGATCTCGACCAATATTTTTAAATTCTTAAATGTTTCCTTGTGTATGCTTTGGATTTCGGATTTTTTGAGGTATATTCGTTGTAAATTCAACAGGCCCAAATTAGTGAATTCCTCTTTGGTCAAATTTGGTATACGGTTGTCATTGAGTACGAGTACCTGCAGTTCGGTGCTTAATGTGGTGGGTATTGTGGTTAATTGGAGAGAGCTGCAGATTGCTGATTTTTTGCCATTGGTCCATTTGCAAGTGCAATTTGAGGCACAGCTTGCTGACCAGTCGTCACCCATAATCGGTGGGATAAGGGCCGTGAATAGAAGAGCAACTGAAAAAAAATACAAGGAAACAAATTTTAAACACAAAAAAGAGACATTTTATTCTTCTTTATTTACAGTTTGCTTAAACGAGTCGAAAATTTTTTTAAATTAAAAAAGTTTTTGTGTAAAGATAAATGAACATTAAGGGCCTGTTTCACAATGTCTGAGTAAAGTTATGAGTCCATTGTCATACATGAGAGAAATACATTTTGGAGTCAGGGTCAATTGAACTTTTTATTGAATTATATTAAATCGCTCCACCGAAACAGACGTAATTTTTTAATTTTCATCATTTTCATTACAGGTTTTATATATCATTAGAAAATTTCCCCAACTCATGGTACTATTCCTCACTATCGTGTTAAACAATTGCGTCAGCAATTACTTTTTCCCCGAAAAGATGGAAGACAGCGAAAAAAGTGCCGATACCGAAGAAATTCTTGTCAAATCTCTATTTAGCAACACTAGCTAAATCCTTAAAAGACCTATTCTTTGGAGGCTGATGATGTGTTCTATACTATACAAACAATATCATCCCGGATATGCAATTTGGATTTCAGGAAAAACACTTAACTTTACATGCACTTCTGAGGTTACAGAATGACGTTGTTATCACCCTCAATAACTGTCAGATTGCTGCTAAATGTTTCCTGGATATGGAGATACTATGGAGGCTAATAAACAAGCTAACCATTTTAAATTTTCCAAGTTTACTAATCAAAATCATTTTGTAGTTTTCTCAATTCCAGATTGTACAGACGATTCGATAACATACGCCAGATTGGTCATCAGTCGTTGTAGCCGAAGAATAGAAGAGCACGTAAGATACGTAAGATACATTATGTTACCAATATGCCTGACGGATCATAACTTATAACCGAATAATCCATGAAATATCTGGGTATCCACTTGGAGTTTTAACCAGAACGTAACAGGAAAACTGAAGAAGGCGAATTTTTTAACCAATTCGTTATAATAAAGGGTCATTCGTTTTTTGGTTTCGAAAGCAAAGCTAAATAAAACATAAAACAGTGATACATTTGTGATGAAAATTTAATTTTATTATAAAGTTTGGACTTTTCCATTAAGTGTGAAAAACAATATCATTCAAATGGCGGCCTCGGGAAGATTATTAGCATGCGATTCTTTTGAGGTAATTTTTAACCACTTTTTCTCACATTTCGGGCGGTATCTCGGCCATAACTTGAGTAATATTGGTTTTGAATGTGTCTAGAGTTCGGGAATTATTTGCGTAAACACGGTCTACAGCGTAGCTCTACAGAAAAATCGGTGTCAAATCGCATGATTTTGGTGGCCAAAACGTGAAACGCGACCAGGAAACTTCTCACGAGATAAATCCATAATTGGTCGTGTTTTGTAGCTTGTTGCCCCGTATTGTTAGAACCACATATCGTCCAAGTCATGACCTTCAATCGCCGGCCAAAAAAAAAAATCGTTCAATTGCTGCGAACCCTGTTCGAACTGTCAACCAAATTTCAAAACAAACTCATTTCGACCTTTCGATTTAGTTTGAGCTACGAAGGAACGAACCCAATATTGAACCTATCCAATATAAATCAACGGATCGTAACGTGTAACAGCACAACATAATGTGCTACAGAAAGGTCCACGTTTTTAGTTTACCCTACCGCCGCGCCGGCACAAATGTTTACACATCAAAAACTTTTTTATGGAAGGGGCTGCATATAAACCCAGAACTCTAGCATCATTTTCCACAACACTTGATCATTGCTCTCTGGGATACTACACTATACTCAATTACCTTAAATTTTTATATAAAATTGGAATCTATAGGTCGATAAGCCCTAGCAAAATATGATCTATATTTTGTGTATAATAAGAGAAAAGTATGTACAAAAATTTAGTCGAAAGCATAACTTCCAAAAACTATTAACCTCTTTAATTCTGGTCTGCCAACAAAAAATAAATTTCACTGTTAAAAGCTTTTGGTTTTTAAATTATTTAACACACATTTTGAGCTTCACTAGACAATCAAAATTTTACCATATACTTAAACATATTAATAAAGGAATTTCAAATTAAATAAATTATATTTCCCAAATCAAATTCTAAAATCATCATTCTAAAACATACAAAATTATATTTTATAATAATTAGATGGTACATAGAAATAAATTTATCCTTACCTGACAAGCGAATTGCAACGCAATATATTTTCATATTGATAACATTTATAGTTGTATGTCCTTCTGATCCTTTCAACTAGAAAACTGCATTTTCCAATTTAATGTTTTCAACTTCCGCTCCAATTCTTTTAAATTTTCAAAGCAAAAACTTTCAAATCCTCCACCCAGTTTCAGTTTCGTGTGCTATTCGTGTATATGGTATATGGTAGAGATAGTTATTTCTATGCCACATGCAACACGCAGCTGAATTCTTTCTCACATGACTTAGGCGCTAAAACTGAAATATGTGGTGATGCATCTCCTATAAAGTGTTAAGTTCCGAAACGAATTAAAAGCAGCATCCACGAAATCTCTTCTTTTTTTTTTTTTTTTTTTTGTTATGCAGCGATGGTTTTCGAAGTTTTGTCTTCTTTTATATTTTGTTAAAATATTTAAGCTTCCAAATTGGTTAGAATGTTTCCTTCAATTCGTTGGTTACACCTGCAAATAAAAAAAAAATAATAAATTTGTATTAGTTCCTTGAAATTTCGCATAAAAAATGAATTCTTCTTGTTTATAAAATCGAAATAAAAATTACAGGAAAAAATAAAACAATAAAAGACATTTATATACATTATCATCACATTTTAACAGTAAGTATTATTTACTGAAATACTTGTTAATTAAAAGTACAAAGAATTATGAGGGTTTTAAAAATGGCCAAAGAAAATATAAAACAGTATCCTTCGCTATCCCAATGGTCCTTCCGATTTCCTCGAGCTATATATACAAACGCAAACGAAATCCTTTGATTCATTTCCGGAGGAAAGGGCAGTGTTAAATAAAACAAAGAAAGTATCCATTTGTGTTAATTAAGAGAATGTCAACAGAATATTTGAATGAATTTCAGATAGCTTAAGCGTAATGGTGAGTTTGCTATGCGAACGGCACGTAAAGGGTTTTCCTTTTTTTTGTTTTTTTTTTTTTTTTTTTTGCAATGATAAACATAAAACAATGTTTTCTTTTATATAAATATTAATTTTATTATATATATACCTACCTAACCTATAGAATAGTCTATGCATATTTTGTATAGCTTATTTATAAAAAGTTCTGTATTAAGCTAGTCGTTTGTGGGGTGTACAGTGATTATATTATTTTATTATGACATTTTTGTAATTTAAGATAATGGAGTTATTAAAAAAGAGAGCATTTTATTTTTGTTGTTATTTTGTTTTTGTTGTTTAAATTATTAAAATTATTTTGCATTTTTGAAAACGTAATCCCAGATATCGTTGATTAAAATATTTCTGGTATTTTTTGAACACGATTAGATTGTGGGGGCTGTATGTTTGTGGGTATAAATATAAATGGCGCCCAAGGAACCTTGGTCTGTGACAATATTATAGAGCTGCATTGTGTCGTTTCAATAGAATAACACGTTTGACCTGTGGATGAAAAAACAAAAAAAGATTTGAGATAATTTTTTTTCAATGGTCAATGGTCTAAACTCATCAGCTATATGCTGGCTAAGAGACATGATATGATCCCTTTTATAAGCCATTTTCGAGAATTATATAAGTTTTTCCTTGAAGAACGTATGGCAGCAAAAATTAATAATGGTTTTTTGTAGAGGGGTCAAAAACAAGCATTTTTTATTATGGGAGAAGGGGCCTATCTCGCCCCGTTTAGGAGGTAGGGGTAATTTAAAAAAAAAATTACTTAAAATAAAAAAAAAAAAAAATATTAAAAAACAACGGCAACACTTAAAATGAAGTAGTATACCGGTTTTGAAAGCCAAAAATCTGTTCTTTATTTTTAAATTTAAATTAAATTATTTATGTCAACAGTTTTTTTAAAAAATCGCATGCAAACTCAAAATTTTTATTAAAAAAAAAAATGAAAAAAAAAAGTTTAGAACAATTTTTTTTTCAAAATTGTGAAATAAAGTGCTAAATTGGCTATTTGTGGTCAATGCATAGGCATACCAATTTTGAATCGAACACAAAAAACAGAACTTGCTTTCAAAACCGGTACAGTAATTTATTTTAAGTGATGCCGTTTTTTTTTTTTAATAATTTTGTTTTTCATTATAAATCACTACAGAGAACCGTTATCAGTTTTTGGCGCCATAGTTATCGTACTCGTGACAACGTATGGCATGTACCGTTATTTTTAAATCTAGAAAAATATCAAAAAACCCCTTTAAAGAATTACCTTGAATTCTATTAAGTAGGTATTTAAGGGAAATGGCTACACTGGTTAAATCAAGGACAGACGCATAAAATTGAGGGACCAAATATGCAATATCTATCATTTTCTTACAAATTTTTTCGTTACAGTTGGGTATAGCTTATCTACTCGTTTTGCAAGAAAAATAGAAATGAATATTACCAGGATACCTAAATTCGGTAAATTATTTGTAAAACCACCTTCTAGCATACCCCCCCCCCCATTACTCGTATAATAATTTACTGTTGATGTGTTTTCTGCCGTTGGGACACTATTACACTTATACATATAGTACTTCATGCTGACCAAAGCCTGATAACCATAGCGAGCTTAACAATAAAGATCCGGTTGTAATTTATTAAAAAATCTTTTCTTCTTCTTTTTTTTTTTTTTTCTGAACAAGAGATGATGTTTAAATGTATATATATACAACACAACCAAAGAGAAAGAATCCAGGATAAGATGAAGGCAGAGTTCTTCCCAAAGCCTGTAATTTGTTTTTATTTTCGGTTTTTTTTTTTTTTTTTTTCTTCAGGGTCAATTGGGATAAAGTGGATAAAAATTCGCAACGTAAAGAAATTTGGAACGAAGCGAAGGACTCCTGACGATGACGACGACAACGACGATGGACGGGACGATGATGCACGGAAGGAAGTCAGTCGTCGTCTTCGTCTTCGTCTTTTAGTTAAATTGCTTAGTCAGTGAGTGAACAGTACATTATCTAAAAGTTTATTATGCCTCTATATATGTATAACAGTATACGTTTGCGTATAAATAAATATACAGACATCTGCTTCTAATGCTCGCTATATATGGATAATATAAGAAAAAAAAAATATATGTAAGTACACATTATATTATATCACAATGATATAATGAATTATTATCAAAAGGATAATCGAACAACAAGTGGGAGTGACTAAAAAGATGAGAGGCCATGGGAAGCTTTAGTAAATCTCTTTTTGTGACGGCAATGGTGATTTGTTCCGCTTGTAGTAAACATTGTTGCTACTTTTGTTGCCAAAGGAATCTCATCATATTTATATATATCTATGTATATGCTATATAGGTATAAAGGCTTTCATTTATCATTGAGCTTAGGCAGGTCCAGGCAGAGAAGGTCAGTTTGTTCAGTCTACAGTACAGATAGAAGCCTTTCTATACTAGAATTAAATATATGAGAATAAACAATAAAAATGCTTGGCTTCCCAGGAGCAGTTGCAGGATTATGGAGACATTTAATGCTTTCTGTTTGTGATTATAATTCATGGGATGACAATAACAGCAGGAAAAGGATTTAGCACTTAAGACGCAGGCTTGGGATCTTTTATGTTGTTGGTAAGTTTATTTGAATGAGAGGTATTAAGCTTGTGAGTGGATATAGGTATTTCATATGAGTAGGTTAGAGTGTGAGTTATTCTCAATAAAGATTCAATTAAGTTTGGACAAGAGTACAAGTAAATATAATATGTATAAGGTATATTGCAAATGTTATATTCAGTAAAATGCAATGAATGAGTTTCATTAATTCATGAACTATTGTTCTAAGATTATCACCCAATCAACAGATATACATAGGTAGGTATGGAATAGACTATCAGTTATATTCATAGGATGAATACCTATTATACTCATACTATAAGTATTTCTCAGATATTTTATATTAAATTTTTTTTTTACTTTAAAAAATTCTATGAAATTCCGTAAATTTTTAGAAAAAAAGATAATTCAAAAGAGTTTTCAGGGATTTCCTATCAAACTTTGAGTATCAGTAAATAAACCCTTACCCTTGACCAATTGAGTTCAAACTTCTACTAACAAATAAGAAGTTGGCTTTGGGTGGACCTCGAAGACTGTATACATGCAAAAATATTTATTATCCATATTTTCTTGGAAAATCTAACCAGGCCCCGCTTTAAACTCATCAGACAACTTTTTAGGTATGTACCAGCGTTGTTCAAAAACATAATGAATACGACATATAATTTGAGCAAGAGCAACAGACCAAGGGCAGAGCTTTATACCCCCATAAAATGTAGGTACATGTGCACACAAAAATACAAAAACTAGAGCGACGATAAAAAACAATCATCGTCTCGTTACCATTAACCTGCCAAACGATTGTGTAAAATCAACAATCACCAACCAGCTGCAGCTGGTGCTGGCTGCGACCGAACTATCATCATCGTAAATGTGCTTCACCCTACACCATCTCGATCCTAAAAACTGGAACGAGAAATACAAAGCTTCTCAATTACAGGCGGCAAGGCAACCTCAGAGTCAGAGCACATGAAAGTACTCATTTTCGGTTCCAAATAGCGGTAACTGGCTGTGGCGCGAGCAAACGAACAGGTTATCAACCACCAGCTGTATTTCGGACTGACCGAACGAGAGCAACAGGAGCAATAACAACAAAAATATGAACAACCCTTTACAGGATATCTTCATGCTGAGGGATTTTTTAACATTTTATCTTCAATAGTCTTTGAAAGTAGTGCGGTTTTCATATTTATTCTACAGTCCACTTTATAAAATGTATTAAGAGCCATTTTCTTCACTACAAGATGAACTCAACTTGAGGATTTTTAGTCTTAACTTGTGATTTTGTTTTTCTTCACTCAAAGTTGACAATTTCAACTTTCGATTCTCAACTCTCGAGTTGATCAACTTCTGGTTTTCTCAACTTGAGAGTTTTCTGTCAAATTCAGATTTGTAATACCTTCATTTTGTAGCATCATCTGTAAAAAATTATTCTCCGTTTCGATTTAATAAAAATATTTTTTTAAATAAAATATTCCGAGAAAATTATTATTGGGAAAATTATCCATCGTCTGCTTCTGGAAGTGAAGATGAAGAAGAAGAAGAAGAAGAATTGTTGGCGACAGTGTTGTTCGAATTTTTTACATTACGTTTTTTACATAGTTTTTTACGTTTTTTACGTTAGTTTTTTACCTGCTCTTTTTTTATTATGCTTATGTAAAAAACGTAAAGGTAAAAAATTAAAAAAAAAAAGTGGAAAGGTTCTGTCGATGTCAATAATTGAATTTGATCTCAAAGTACTCGTTCAATCATGTAATACACATAATACACAATTCAACACATGGCACTTGAACGACCGAAAAGTTTTTTTTATTTATTTAGATTTTTACAGATAATGACAATGTCTCTCATTTTCTCACTTTTTTCGCAGTAATTTACTCAGTATTTACCTTTTTCACGAGTTTTTTTACGTTTTTTACGGGTTTTTTACGTTGTTTACACTTATTTACGCGTTTTTTACCAACTTTAACGTAGAAAAGGTAAACAATATTTTTTTACATAGATTTGAACATCACTGGTTGGCAATTGAAAGAAGATAATATATAAAATATGTCCAGGGGTCGTGCTCGAAAAATGTGACGATCATGATTTTATCTACGATTTCGTATTTCAAAGCGAACAACAATTTAGCTCTTGGAATTCATAAAAGGTAGTTTGCCTTGCACTTGAATATTCCTTAAACAAATTTCAACTTGTCACTCAACCATTAAGTTTGTGTCAACTTTAGAGTTGGCCAACTTGAGAGTTTGCGGCAAGTTGACAAATAGTGAAGAAAATAGCGCAATATTTTAAACAATTTAGTACGAAGTACGATGTTAAAGCCATTTTGTCATAGTAAAAATGCTTTAATATCGTACTAAATGGTTTAAAACTTTGCGCTAATGGCTCTAAATTTAATTGATTTTATAAATTTTCAATAAATAATTTTTAATAATTCAAAATGGGTATCTAACAAGCGCTGTGATCAAAAATGAAGAAAAAATCTTGTAAAGCACTTCTTTTCCATGCTCTGCCGGGTAACTAAATGGTTCCCCTAATAAGACATTTATCCGGTCTTGCAATACGGTCGGTGCAGACGCAAAGACATTATCAAAAGAGAATAAGAATATTGTTAGGTTTTGAGGGGAAAACTCACCAAAAATATTTTTAGTGAGTCTGCATAAATTGTGAGTGGATCGGAGAAGATACAACAAAGAACTGATAGAGCTTTACAACATGTTCGATTTTTTAAATTTCCTTCTTCATTTTTTGGGTTTTTGTGTGAAATTCCAATAAATACATATTATTGGAATTTATTTATTTAATTCTTTAATGTTTTTAATTGATTTTATTTATTGAATTTATTTAGCTAATTTACGCTCATTATTATTTAATTAATTTTTGTTTTTATTCATTTTTACTTTTTTCGGTCGGAAAGTTAAATAAAAAATAAAATGGGATTTATATCCCCTTACTCTTTTGTATTTCCGCAAATGTGTTATAAAAAGGGTTCATCCTTTGCTGCTTAGCTTGCCTGTCATGTTTGTTTAATTTGTTTAAGATTTTAATGACGTTAAAGTTGAAATGTATTCGTAGGTAAACTTTAATTTTTTTTTTTGAGAATTATTGAACTAAATTAAATGTGAGGTAGCCAAATCATTGATTGCATTGTTAACTGCCAAAATGTCTGTGCGGATACTTCTTTTGGTTTGGTATTTTGTTAAGCTTCTCCGATTGCTATATTTAATTGCTCTGAAATACACTCGTAAAGTTTGGCCACTGAAAAATTCCTACCAAGCCCAACGTCTATGTGGTGGAAGCGAAACCTTCAAATAATTTTCTGAATTTTTTATAAATTATTTTCTTTTTTTTCGAGGCTCCAGTGTCAAATATAACCATAAGCCACGGAAGAATTTTATGTTTGAGAATACCACCACTACCTAAAAAAAAAAAAAAATACCTACCATCCAGCTAGGCTCCAGCTTGCTTCCTGAAAGCTTTTGCTTTTATTAACGTTATGCCAACTGTTTTTAAGTTCTCGTTGAAACAAAAAAAAAAAATAAAAAAATCTTTCCACCGCGATAAAATTTTAACATGTTTCCATTTGGCTGTTCTTTTATATATTTTTTTTTATTTTTGTTTTTTTTTTCTCTCTTATTTCATTTTAGACCTGGATGAACAGCAAACTCCAGAGTTCAGGCTTGCTATATCCCTAGAGCCCACAATGCTTTTTAACTTGGGGCATTTCCGGTTGTGTTTTAGTTTAAATTTTTTTTTTTTGAGTTGTTGTTTGTTTTAAGCAAATAGTCGTTTTTTATTTAACTATATCGTTGACTGTTTTATACTATTTTTTGTTTGTTTTATTTTCATTTAAAAATAACTGTCAACCTTTGAATGTGAAGCCATTTTCGCCGGTGGGTTATTTGGAGCACCACCATATCATGAGGGTGAAACAAGCTGTACAACTCAATGCCCCAGCCAATAGTGATGTTAATCCTGAGACTTTCGGAGTATTGAATCGAAGCCAAATTTTACTAAATTGAGCCAAGCTAAATTTAAAGCACTTTTTCGTCTATAACTGCAAAGGGCCAAGGTAATCTTAATCTAAAAACAATGCTGTACATGTCTATGCAGTTATTGGATGGCGACATAGTTTTGTATCTCCTATCACACATGAAGGTTATAACCTGTGCATATATATATTTTGTGGAGCCTGGGGAATATGAGCTGTGATTTGAAGCGAACCAGACTGCTTTCCACAAGGTAGAACTCTGTAACAAATTTTTTTACAGTCTATAGATTTTTTTAGAAAATATAAATAACACATGCTTTCGCCATTTAGTTTTTTTTTCAAACAATTCTGCTCATGGGTGTGTTGTACTGTGGATGAGGTTAAAGAGGAAATTTGCAAAATAAAAAACAAATTGGCGGCGAATATTGGAGTCAGGTATTCAAAAAGTTGTTTCACTCAATGCACATTTAAATGTTGCTATAGGATGTGCTTAAATTCAATAAATTGTGATATGCTAGCTTCGTTGTAAAAATATAACACAAAAGGGTATAGGTAGGTATAATCTGATGGTATAAAAGGTTCTGTGCTATTTTACACTTTTGTGGCAAAATAAATTGAATTTTTCAGCAAATTGAATTTAATTGGGGAATTCAAATACCTTACCTACTATATGTAAAGATAGATAGAAAAAAAATGTTAAGGTAGGTTAGGTATGTGATATGGTCGGTTTAGGAAAAAATCAATTCATGTTATAAATATTGTTCAATACGAATGAATATTAGATTGTGAAATAACTTTGTTTTTTTTTTATGATATGTTATTTTGTGACTGAAGGGATGGTGTTTCTTTGATGTATGTAACTATGTATTGTATCATCACATTTTATGGAGGGGTGCCTATCGTTCTCAAGTAGCACATGAACACTGGTGTATAATTTGGTGTAAATTCATGAATTCTGGTGTAAAATTCAGAAAGCTGAAGAGAAATTTAATATTTTGGTGTATTTGTCAAAATACAATTATTGTCTTTTCTCTGTAAAATGTCATCATTTCTTTTGAAATTCTGTGAAAAAAATAAACCGATATTCAACTGTTTTTATGATATACCATAAAAATATGCATAAAATTAAAACAACAACCTGACATATTTTTTATATCATTTACAGCAAATTAAATATACCGAAAAAAATATTCGATATATTTTTCACAATGGTGTATTTTTTTCATTGCTCCTTTCACTTGGTGAATTTTTTTCTTCCAAATTCAGTAATTGGTGTATATTTTGGACGGCGGCCATATTTTTTAAGGAATACCTACCTATTAGGTAAAAATGAGGTTCGACTGGCCGCCGTATTTAGAATGAATGCAATGATTTATTATATTTTAGTATCTATATCAATTTAATATGACAAATTTTTGGTATTTTCGACTCGTTTTTTAAAAATTTAAAGAATTAACAAAAAATTATACATAATTTTTGAAAAATTATACATAATTTTTGAAAAATTAATTTTCACGCATCGACTTAAAAATCTTTAATTAATTGAAACTAAATATTTTGGTGTATTTTGGACTTTTATCCTACTTGAGTTTTGTTTTTTTTTTTACTTCGCATTTTGTTGTTTGGCTTTTCTTACAATTATTACTGTTAAACTTCGTAATATCATATTTAATTTTATATTCACTTCACCCTATCTTCAATGAGATTGTAACCGTGCGCGGTAAGCTCCCAACTTCTAAAAAAATATTTAAATCTATGAAAAAATCTCTTTGTTATGTTTTTAAATCAATAAAGGAAAAAGAAAAACTTTATTATGATGGATTTTCTTTCGATTATGTTAACGTTTATGAAAACAAAAATATGCCATATGTGGACATTGTTTGTACAGAGTGTTTTTTTAGAGGTATAGAACTTTTAAATGGCATAAAACAAACATGATTTTTTTAAATTGACATGAAATTTACTTCATTCGAAAGATAATCTTTTGGCATTATAATTTAAATATGATTTCTGCCTAATCTGGAGGTCAAATTTTCGATGACATTTTCCAACATTTGTGGCCGTATATCCAAAATAACGCGGCGAATGTTCCCCTCCAAGTGGTCAATCGTTTCGGGCTTGTAGACTAGCGACTTCACATATCTTCTAAGAAAATAGTCAAGTGGCATTAAATCGCACAATCTTGGAGGCCAATTCACGAGTCCGTAACGTGAAACTATGTGGTTCCCAAACGTTTCCTTCAATAAATCAATTGTGGCACGACCTGTGTGACATGTTGCACCGCCGTCTTGTTGAAACCACAGCTCCTGCACATCATGGTTGTTCAATTGATGAACGAAAAAGTCAGTAATCATGGCTCTATAGCGGTCGCCATTAACTGTAACGTTCTGGCGAGCATCGTTTTTAAAGAAGTTCGGACCAATTATTCCACCAACCCAATAAAGTACACCAAACAGTCAGTTTTTGTGGATGTAACGGTGTCCCAACATACACTTGAGGATTACCATCACTCCGAATACGGCAATTTTGCTTATTGACGTATCCATTCAACCAAAAGTGAGCTTCATCGCTAAACAAAATTCGCTTATGAAAATTGGGATTAACGGCACTCTTGTTTTGGGTCCATTCACCAAATCTACGCCTTGCTAGGTTATCCTGTGGCTCCAATTCTTGAAATGCCAAACCAAACTTAAAATAAATCAAATTTTAAAGTTTATTTTCAAGAGGACACTTTTTTTTCAAAGGGATTCATACATAATTTGCCCTGAGGTAACACTGGTTATAGCCTAAACTGAATTAAAAGTTTTTTTTTTATTTTATACCATACCAACACCTGGAGCAAAAAAAAAATTCAATGTGGTTTAACTGTTTAACTTTTTTATTCAACAGATACATATATATTTGCAATAAGTTCTTAATTCTATGTTACATAATAATATAACATCTTAGTATTTTTAAGTTTTGTTGGCACATAAGTGACCTAACTTTATACATCGTTGTCTTGTGATGAAAGGCAATTTGGTCAAGTCTCAACCTCTTCTTGTTAAATTGACCGCCATTAGTCAGTGTGAACTGAAAAAGAGGAAGCATAAAATTGTATGGAATTTTAAGAATTCCAATTTTTTTTAACTTAGATGACTTAGGTAGACACACAGTGAATTTTTTAATACATTTACATTTCATAAATAATCCTATTTTTTCTTCTTAAATATTAAAATATAGAATTTACTATTTATTACGAATCAATATATCTATACCATAGAACAAAAAAAAAAAAAAACTTTCTGTAATACAAATACATATAATTATATATATGTATATTTATAGAAAATAATTTCGAATAGCTGATTCGTTTTAGGTCCCTTAAAATTCCATCCATAAATATCCCCTTACATCAACAATATTCATGTAAATGTTATATAGAAAACATTACTTCAAAACATTTTGTATTACATTGTCACATCAATTATTTAATCATCACACATGTACGTACTTACATATCTACTTTCACCACTTGGTCTTGATTTAATAATTTTATTTAGGTAAACGTGTTTACCCGTCAGGTAAAGATACAACTTCTTCCTGGGTATTAAAGATTCTGCAAGAATAAAAAAATAATATTTTTTACCTACACTCTGTATCATAAGATTGTATCTGAATTTTTTTTATAATACTTTTTTTCATGAAAACATAAACAATCGCATTATTGTTAACCTATTACAAAGTATCTCTAACTTTAGATAGCTGTCCAGCTGAACAACTATCTAAAAGTGTTTTGTAAGAAAAACTAATATTACTTACACCTACGGCTTTAGATTAATGAATTTATTAAAAAGTTTCCTCATAAGAGTGATAAAAAAAAAGAAGTTGAAATATTTATCTCATTAATTCTTTCATTTATCACTCATTAAGTCAATTCAGGTTCTGAATTTAATTCCTGCAAAACTTTCTGCATCATTTTACCATCATAAAACAAATTGGTATTCTGCTGTTTAACTCCACTTTACCCTAAACTTTATATAGCGAAATTATGAATTCTATCTACGCCAAAAGTAATCTTCAAATATCTAAATATTACCTTTTTCAAACAACACATAGATTCTTAAAAACAGATTAAGTGCATTTCTTGTTTTTCTTACCCAATTTCACCCTATGAATAGCTGAAGCTCTGTATTTGAAACCATTAAAATAACACCTAAAAACTTTTTCCAGGGGTACTACCCCTTTTTAGAATCAAAAGTACCTACATATTTATCTTTCGGTATGATTAAGTGTCGTCTTAGCCGTTTAGATTCAGTAAGAGGTTGCAGATCATTTCAATACCTT
The DNA here is from genome assembly GCA_951394125.1 of Epistrophe eligans. Lineage (NCBI taxonomy): Eukaryota > Metazoa > Arthropoda > Insecta > Diptera > Syrphidae > Epistrophe > Epistrophe eligans. The sequence continues at coordinate 91,386,652 of OX596029.1, forward strand.
AAAAGTAACTAGAAATAGTCTTTGAGAGTGTAAGTCAATAGGTTCCGGTCCTCTAGGCAAACCATAGCACCACAAAACTGCCTGAGAACAATAGAATTCTGCAACTAGAACTGGAGTTGGAGTTGCAACAGCAGTGAAAAAGGGTCGTACGTGCTAATTTTTACTTGCCCACAATGCAGCTGTATAGCTTTTTGTATATTTTAAAGAAATAAACAATCACGGGCTTATTTTTCCTTTTTTTATTTATAATATTTTTCTTTTGATTTAAATAATAATAAATAAGCACAAAAAGCTTCAATATTTTTTATTTTTTTTCAGGCTCTTTTTTTTTTCATACAAAGTGAAACGTAAAAAGTGAAAATTTAAAAGTTGGTGTGTTGTGTTCGTAACATTGAATTAATGTGTATTGAATATTTTGACAGCTATTCCAGGTGCAGTTCCAGTTGCAGCTCCATATCCAATTATTTTAAAATTTATAAGAATTAATATATTTTAAGCGATAGTTACATGTTTTTTTTTTTTAAATGATGTCTGGTTCGAGAACAGACAATCATTTTACTTTTTTAATCTTGTTACAATTTTTCCTTAAAACACACATGTAAGGTACCTACATACAAAATTAAGCCTAATTTAATCTTTACATAAATGTCAAACGTGCGATTGACTGCATTATAAATACCCCCATTCAAGAACTATAAACTTAAATGCAGTAGGTTGAAAATCGATGATACACGTCCTGTTGCAAGCGGATATAAATTATAAATGGTGTGTTAAAAAATTAAATCTCAATCAATTGATACGGGGTGTGAGTATTTCGTCTTTTTCGTTATAATTTCACCATACACCATCTTGTTTGTTTATATAAAATGCCATTTGTCAGTCATGTTAAGAACAAACAAAACAAACTAGAAAACATCCTGAGGGAAAATTTATGAATGATGATTGCGGAAGTTTTCACCCTTCGCATATAGAGTACTATATGTAGGAACAAATACTATATTCAGAATATACAGGGTGCTAAGGAGAATATTGTGTATATTTTGGAAAATGTTTATTGCGTTTCCTCTGTGTGTTTATTGTGGGTGGGTTGTCTGAAATCGTATAGGTACAGTACATATATGTATTTTTCCACCCACTCGAGCACGTTTTTTTATCGCCATCCTTAAAAACAGTAAGTTCTCTATATATGTATTTGTATACACCCGCAGATTTTATAGAGGGAGGGAGTTACATATTCAGGAAAAGTAAAAAAAAAAAACAGAAACCAGCAGATTTTTCATTTAGAAACCTCTCCGCTTAGTATGTGTATCTTCTCTATGTCTTTCAGAATGTCGGAACTTGAAACCATATGTGTGTTTGGAATTCTACTCGAAAGTTAAAGTGAAGAAGCATCCTGCCGTATAAAACAACAACAAAAAAAAATAGAAGAAGGAAGAATAGCCTATGGCAATCAACATGACTCGAATGATTAAAATATAAATTGTTTTCTGACAGGGACCCTGGTGATGGGTGATGGGTGAATGGTGATGCTGTGCGCTTGTGTTGTTGGTATAATGTTGAAAATGGAACTCTCCATAGGATCTGGTTGTGGAAAATAACTTTTTAAGTGAACGTATTTGCTTTTGCGGTTTTTATTGGGCCCGCTTTACGCACACATTCACCCCAACCCTAATCCCAAATCCAACATCAGTCATCCACTCTCCACCCACACATATCTCTGCACTTCCTATACCCTACCTACATTATGAGCTTTAGGGAAAAAGGAAAGTAGAGTGCGTAAATGTCGTATGCCCTGATCCTAGTCATTTCCTGCGGAGATGATGATGATGATGTGCCAGGCAGCTACATTATACCTAAATACATAGCATAGCATGTTTGTTTTTCAATCCCGAGAGTTTTGTTGTAACTACCATAATAAAGGCATCATAGGAAAAGTATGGTAAAATGATATAAACTAGCAAAATGAAATGCAATTTGACACACCTATAGGCAAGTATGTAAATATGTTGGTACATATACACTCGTATATACGTCGTCGTTGTACGTATGAATGTATATAATATTTCAGCTGATTGTGGTGCATGATTTATAAAGTTAATTAAAATTATATTATTGTATAAATTGTAGGTATCTATCTATAAGACTAAGTATGTATGTACATATATAGCTGAACATTAAATATTCTTGGTTTCTGGAGTGGAATGCTGCTGTGTGCGTTGCGGTGCTCAGGGAAGAAATTCAATTACTCAAACGAACTCAGAGTGTGTTGTGTGTTGAATCTAATAAATGTAGGCATTTTTAAGCCATATTTCAACAACCTTGCCGCCGTAGGTCGGTGGCGAAGAACGTCTTAAAAATTGAATTCCAGCCTCTTATGTGTAATTAGATTAAATTGTTCAGCCCAAAAGGAATTTTAAGAAACTTATGTTAATTTATTATTAAAAGGTTAAAAATCTTGAAATATTTATATGATTTTAAGCTTTCTGTACAAGTAGGTTGAATTTTTTAAGACAATTCAGAGATTAAGTTATTACACTCATTTTCCTACGACCTATCATTAAGTTAATTTCGCTGCTTCAAAAAGATGTAAAATTGAAAATATAGGCTTTTCACGTATAACACTCAAACGGTAAATAAAATGAAAAAACTAGAGATGCCGCGAATAGTGACTCGGCCGAATACCGAATATTCGGCCACACTCGTCGGCCGAATACCGAATATTCGGCAGAAGAACATTCGGCCAACGATGTGTATCTAAGTGAGAGACTATTTTCAGAAGCTGGAATTGTTTACGAAGATTCACGTAATCGTTTGCTATACCAACGAATGCCGAAAAAGTAGTTTTTATTCACCACAACTTACCATTAGTAGATTTTAAATACTAAAATACAAATTTTTGAGTAAAAGAAAACATTTATTGTAATATAATAAGCCTTTTTTATTCTCCATTTGTTATTCGGTATTTGGCCGAATGTTGTGAACTATTCGGCCGAATACCGAATATCAAAAATATAGGCCGAATGCCGAATAGTGCCCGAATATTCGCGGCATCTCTAGAAAAAACCCTATAAAGTTTGTAGATTATGCGACTCTTTAATTTCTTTTCCTAAATGTTAGCATTCGAAACGTACAAATATTTTTTAAAAATTTTAACAAAAGTAAAAAAAATATCGTTTTTTCAGTTTTTATCCTAAAATGACGACGTTGTTGAAAAAGAAACAAATGGTTGTTTATTTTGAAGGTTTTTAAATGTTCCACCTGAAACCTTTTCCTTTAAGAGTGATTCGTCACAAGTTATTTCAATTTAAAAATGGTTGAATAATTTTGAAAATAAAGGCTTTTCATATGGAAGGTTTCACACAGAAATATGCAATGATTGCCGAGACCATAAATGAAAATAAAGATTATCTAATAGAACTTGAAGGTAAAGAAGATTAGTTTGAATTGTGGGTTATAACTTTAGGGAGTCTACCCGAAGGTCATGTGCAAGTTATGCAAAAAAAAAATGATTTATTCAATTCTTAAAAAATTCAATACCTTTTAAACGATTGTTTCTTTGATTTTAGGCAATTTTGCCATTTAAGAATAAAAAGCAAAAAAACAAGGGGTGGAATGATGAGGGTCACATTAACCAATTAAAAAGTTTCCAATGACATTTGTCAAAAATATGGTTGCCATAGTGAACTTTTTAAATATTTGGCATAAGCTATCGAAATTGTAGAACGAAAATTACGTCTTTGCAATTAAATTCTTATATTTTCTTCATATTCTGGGATGTAGGAAACTTTTTCGTTCACAGGAATTTTTATTTTTGTTTATTATGAATGGTTAAAAAAAGAACTCAGAAAAAGTTATACGATTTTTGTCGAATGGTGGTAACTCTAGTCGTACTGCGACAGAAACGTCAAATGTGTTGGAAATCGGTGCTTCGAAAAAATGTGCCTTAATCTTTTTTGTTAAAAATTTGTTTCATCTACAAATTATACTCGAACTACTTTCAATATTCCTCGTAAGTTATATGCGAAAAACATATATTTTTGACACTTGATCTTTAATAAGTTTTTATTCTCGTGATAGATTGATGGAATTTTTTTTGTTGTTGATTTATTATGATGAAAAAAGGCCTGTACCAATTTTCATATCATCATCATAGAATGCCGGCTGGTGGTATCGTAGCTGCCTACCACGTTCCGTAATGTCAAACAAGACCTTAAATAATCTGTTTTCATTACAATATAATTTCCAAATTCTATTGGAGGTTGGCCATTGTGTCAATTGCCGACATGATAATTGCAACTATATATTCTATAAATGTCAAAACGAACGTAGATAAAAAGTATGTATTCTATCTGTCAAACATCAGTGTCAAATTTGCATTGCAGGATGACTATGACGTCAATTAATTCAAATTTTTAATTTTTCACTAAAAAATCTTCCGATTCGAATCGAACAAAATATTCTATTTAAGTCAAAATATTATAATCCTTTTGGTTCATATTGAATTCAAAAGATTTGTTTCTTCTTTTTAAAACAGATGGAGTAGTTTCGACACCATTCGAAAACTTTTTTTCGTGGCTAACGTAATCTTTCAAGCAATAAACTGTGAAATTTTATAGAAGGAAAATTTTATTTTTTTGCTCTGCAAAAATTAGGCTATTTTAGAGCTTTCAGGTGACTTTTGTAACGAAATATTCTATAAACGTCATAAAACAGTTTGTTGCCTTTATATCAAGCAATTGGCACTTAAACATAATTTGAGAAGCTTGATTAAAACTCACTTAGTGGCCAATATGGTATGAAAGTCTTAAGTTTCACTTAAAAATGGGACTAACTCTTCCACATTAGTGAGTAAAGTTCCAATTACTTAGACTGTGAAACTGCACCTGCACCTAAGTGTTCCTTAAAATAAAATATACTTCCCCAAAAAATAAATGAATTCATAAGAAAAAAATGAAATAAAATCAATCAAGGACAAATACACACATTTTTCAATTATAACCAAATACATATACAATAATTTTGTATGCCTTAAATGACAAGATCAAGAACGTGCGACTTAGTCACGAACTTAATTTATTTTTAGCTAAGCAAAATCCATATACATATAAAAGATGCCTTTAAATCCCCTGTTTGAAAATAAAAACGATTTTAACAACGGTGTCGTGAAAGAAGACACGAAACATAAAACAGAAAAGAACTGTCTCATATAAGTACACACTTAGATTATTTTCTTATTCCATTTGTCTGCTCCATTACATCAAATTCCTCTTATTGAACCGTATAATGCCTTTTGTGTGACTTCAAGGAGAAATTTTGTTTTTATTTCGTATTTTTTGTGTTTTTTTCTTTTTTTTACCGCTCGAATTGTCTTTTAAATTGATTGTATTCCTTTAAGGTCTTTTAATCATTTCTTATTTACGGAAATTACAGAAAGTATCATCATGTTTTTGTTTTCGTCTTCTATAAATTCATTTCTTTTTTTTTTTTTTTGCTTGTCAATTCTTAACAAGAACACATTTTCATTAGTTGAAAATTTTACTTTATTCGTATTTTTGTTGTTGGTTCGGTTTTGATAAATATTGTTTTTTTTTTTATTTTGATTGTTTGTTATTTGCTGTTGCATGTTTTTCTATGCGTCTACTCTAAAAAAGCTTACGTAGATATTAACAAAAATAATATGTTTTAAGTTGAACGGTAATTTAAGGATTTATTTCTTACGCACTCTTAAGTGTAAAAGGAACTCAAGTGATTCTCGAGTACGTTTTTTTTCAAATTTAAAAAATGCGCCCTATCTATATCTAAGGCCCAGTTTTTTAGTACAAGATTTAAGTTAGCATCGATTTACTCGAAATTTGGTGAGTTAACTTTATATTTACTTTGTATTTTATATTTATTCTCCGAGTTTGTTATGGGTCGAGCCACATTAATTCTGTAATGAAAAACTGAGCCCAGGCCAATTGCAATAGTTACCCGTGGGGGAATTTTTAATGTATAGGACTGTTACGCCAAAGGTCTTGAGTTTGATTCCCAGCCTATGAAACCTGCAAAAAAAAACAGACATTTTTTTACGGGTTACTGCCTCTTGCGATTAATTGACAAATCCTCCATGAGTCTTGTCATAAAAAAGTCCCTCTCACCTTAACTGTTCGAATTCGGCGAAAAATTGTTGGTCCCTCCATTTCTGCCAATAACACGCACATAGAAATGGTTGGGCCGAGTTACTTACAACTCAGTCACTAGGCCTGCGTTCTACATGAGTTGTCGCACCACCAAATTTTTAAGCATGAGAATCAAAATTTCACTGAAAAAATAAAATAAAATTTTACATGTCACAGGCTGAGGTATGTGAGAAATGTGAGTGATGCGTGTCATCCACGCAACTACCTTGGTTAGCGTAGCTGGAGGCACAAATTTCTAAGTATAGGGACCGGGATGGCTTAGAGAAGCTTATTGGTCGAGGCCATGGTCCAGCTAGTAAAAGAGTTAAAAAATGGTTGCTTTAAAATGTAGGTCAGAATTAATGCTACTTCTTCGTCGACAGCCAAGCTGCTATCAAAGCAATAAACAGCAAGACTATAAGATTCAAGGCAGTAGCAAAATGTCGAGACACAATGAACAATATTTGTAACTCTAACAAGTCAAACTGTGGTGGGTTCCTGGACATAGCAATATAGAAGTGAATAATATAGCAGTTGCACTCACAAAGAAAGGGTCAATGTTAGATAGGAACAGTAGTAGCCAAATGGATACGGGACCGGGACCAGACGTCCCGATTGGCGTGATCAAAAGGAATAACGAAAGAGCAAATCAATAACTTCTGAATATTCAGAAACGATTCTGTCATCTCTAGAAGTGTATGGCCTAGAATTAATGAAAAAACTCGATATATGTTATCGCTGAGTAAAAAGAATATTAGAACCCTGATTAGGTGTATACTAACGAGATAACTAGATTGGGTATTTACGCACCCGATTGTTGTAGGAGCTGTCAAGATGTTGAAGAAATAGAATCTATTAAGCACCTGCTCTGCGAATGTCAAAATCTTCAAACAAATCGCCTCAGATACCTTGCAAACAGATTTGTTGGAGAACTGGACGATCTAGCGCAGGTCTCAATGGCAAACATGAGGAAATTTATAGAAAGCACAGGTTAGTTCGTAAATGAACCAGTCTATGTCAACCATTAGTTTAGGAGTTATCTCTTTTACAGGGGATCACAATTAAATTAACCAATAGGCCCCCATGTACGCAGCAGCCTCAGATCTGGGCACGCCCCTCTCAACCTACTTAAATTTAAAAATTCAAATTATTTGGTCAATTTATAATTCAAGTTCCACACTAATTTTTCTCCGTCAAAAATTGTACAGATGAACCCAATTTTTTTTCCCCAGTATTTGACACAATATCTGAGAAATTTTGCTAAGAAATTCTGTTTATATTTGTGAGATTGCTATAATCTCTGAGATCACTGAAATATAAACTTCTCAATTGTTTTATCAATTATTGTCAGAATTATTAATCTGACATCTTTTGAACTTTTAAGTGCGTTCCTTTACTTCGAAACTTTGTGATTTTCTGTCCAAAACTACCCAAAGGTCTGTCAAAGCTCATGTAAAAAAAATATAAAATGTGTAGTTTTGGACAGAAAATCACAGAGTTTCAAAGTTAAGTTATTTTTTAACATTTAAAATTTTTCAGTCGTTTGCTTTAAAAACTGTCAAAATTTTCAAATTTGTTCCGAAAGTCATTTTGTATTAAAAAATTTACAGATTTCACTCATAGAGTACCTATGGGGACATTGAAAATGACTTGTATTACGTCGATAAAACAAAAACATGTCTAATCTTTGTGATTTTGATTTTGTATACTATTTTTAGGTGCATTATAACTTCATAAACTGTCTTAGAAACCAATCTACAGTCTGAAGTACCAATTTGTATATTTTAATGTCACTTCTTAGTCTTAATTGTAGCTTAACTCGCAATTACGCAATCATACTCATTTTAATCCGCACCGGTACAGCACTTACACACGAAATTAAAAAAATATATCCCATCTATCTTAACGTACATCTAGGTACATATTTGACATTTTTGCCTAGCTAAGCTTTGCTAAAAGGTAACTGAATTATTACAGATCGATTAAAGCATACATCATATTATACGGTTCAACTTAGTTCTCGACTCAGTCGGTTGTTGTTCCAATCAACCCGTGAGTTGGCTTGTTATTTGATCAATTTGACGGTTGATGAAAAAATCAAAAGATTTTGAATTTACAAGTATTTCAAAGCCAAGACATTTGATTTACTGTCCAGGTAAACCTTTTTTAAAACGAGACAAAATTTACAAAGAATTTGATGCGAAGCCCCAACTCACTGCTAATTGTTTTTATTCTATAATATTTTATTTTAAAATATTTTGAACTCATCTTTTAATCAATTTAACAATATCGAGTCGCGTAATTTATTTTAGACAAAAATAATGTTTTTCAGACTTGGAGCTGTATTCTTTTAACTGAGTTTATTAAATGTGTGGCCGAGCGGCAAGCATCAATTAAGTTGACAACCAAGACTACTTTAAGATAAAGCCTAAAATTTTATTTGCATTTGAGGACCTTAACCATGAAGATCTGACCATTAGGGCTTAAGTTATAAGTTTATTAAAGAGGTTCGAGTATGTACCTATGCATATTCTAGGTTAAACAATCAAACTGATTCAGAAGTAAGCCAAGTTTTGTCAAAAGCATTTTCTAGTCTGTCATTTTACATTCATTTTCAGACCGTCACCTCAAAAATCCTATAATTAGAACAGAATATATCAGTTTACAAAATCGACTCTTTTCGATTATAATATTTCAATTGTTTAGCTAAGTTAATTCTACCTCTTGCCTGATTTACCTAAACATACCTTAACTTTGAGCATCTAGCCCTTAGAACTTAAGTTATAAGTTTATTAAAGAGGTTCGAGTATGTACCTACTATGCATAATCTAGGTTCAACAATCGAATTGATTTAGAAGTTAGTAAAGTTTTTACCCAAACGTTGTCTAGAAAAAAAAACAACTTTTGACATATTTTACCTTAATTTTAAGACTTTAATCCCAAACATCTGATTATTAGAATAGAAGTTAGAAGCTAACCAAGACCTTAACCTTGATGATCTGGTCCTTAGAACTTAAGTTATAATTTTATATAAGAGGTTCAAGTAGGTAGCTATGCATATTCTAGGTTAAATAATCAAACTAATTCAGAAGTTAGTCAAGTTTTGTCAAAAGCATTTTCTAGTCTGACATTTTACCTTTTCAGACCGTAACCTCAAGGATCGGATGATTAGAACAGAATATATCAGCTTTCAAAATCGACCCTTTTCGATTATAATATTTTAGTTGTTTAGCTAAGTTAATTCTACCTCTTGCCTGATTTATCTAAACATACCTTCACCTTGAGCATCTGGCCCTTAGAACTTAAATTATAAGTTTGATTTAGAAGTTTGTTAAGTTTTTACCCAAACTATGCATATTCTCGGTTCAACAATCGATTGATTTAAAAGACTGACATTTTACCTTAATTTTAAGACCTTAACCTCAAACATCCGATTATTAGAACAGAAGTTATAATCCAAACAAACCAACTAAATCCAACCTTTACGATTTTATTATTTGTAAAATTCCTACTATGTACATGTTCATGCACAAGCACATACCTACGTGCATACATACCTACATAATCATAATTTGTATCATTTTTGTGCCCGATGCAAAGCCAATTTTGTTTCCACGTGGTGTTTTTTTACTGCACACACTCCACCGTCTTCTCCCTTCTATCAATATATTCTTTGTTCGCATGTACATACAATATACATCCATACATATTTTCTTTGTTTTTTTTTTCTTTTGCCTTGATGAAATTAGTTCTAAAAAGACAATTTTTCAAGTTTCTAGTACGAAATTTTTTACGCCTTTGCAAAAATTTTTATGCAGATTTGTAGACTGTCATTTAAACTTTAATTATCTAGCTTAATATTGAACATCCAATAATTATAACCAAAGTTATAGGCTTCTTAGTGGGCTCAAATCGAGCATTTTTCGAATTTAATAATTCCTCCACTGAATCTCGTCCGTTGGCAATGATGAACATGTAGGTACGCTGGCTGAAATTCATCACTTGTGTTTTTTTCTTCATTTTATTCATTTTGGTAGTTTCTTTGGTAACACCAACCAAAAATTCAATCTTTCTCCCCCTATACGCTAGAGTTCATTCTCTATCTTTGTTCATTTTGGTAACACCATACTTTTATCAAAACGACCCTATAAACATTTTCAATGTTAAAAAAATAATAACAAAACAAATTCGAGCTTAATTAGAAACATTTTAGAATTGCTTTTCTATAAATTTGGTACATTTCTACACCAGAGTTAATTTCATTTGATAGATTCTATATTGCAACTCTAATAATTTTAAAGACAATTTAGACGTAGAATTGACAAAATTCTTGGAAATAATTTTTTTTTATTCTGAAATTTCGTACCACATTCTGATTTAAATTTTGAAAACCTTTGTTTTTGATCCGACAAAAATAATATCAAAGCAATAGCAAAAAAAATTCTGATCATTTTGGAGCCATTTGCAACATTTTTAATTTCTTTTTTAACAAAATTGGTACTCTTCGTCCCTACAATCAATTTCATTTGATAAAATACATTCAAACTCAAATTTTGAAGACAATTTTTTATATTTGACAAAATTTCTGAACTTTTTTTTTTATTTTTCAGTTTCATACCATATGTTGACCTACATTTTTGAAGCCCTTTGTTTTTGTATCTATACAATATACATATCTACATATTTCGTAGAAAATAGACATGATAAATAATTTTTGTCGCCAAAATTCAATAAAAAGACTACTGTACAGCGGAGACGTGCGTCGGTCGTCCGTCGCGTCAGTAGCATCCTGTGTAGACTGATCGATGACAATATTATTGATGGTTTATTATTGGTTCAGCATGAATGGCATTGAAATTGAATGATGACCCAACCCCTAGCCTATATCACACTGACATTTCTCACATCCATGATTTATTTTCAGGATGAGTAATTCAGGTTTTACTTGCTCTCTTTCTGCCAGATCATCGATTACACCAGGTGGACACCTATAGGTACATACATATACAATCTGTACATACTCATATAGTATACTCCTGCAGGTAGGTACGTTGAGGGCCTGATAAAACCTGCATCATGACAGAAGCTCTCGAGCTACTTGTCTCAACTCACACCATTGATTGGTAATCAAATAATAAACATCCAATGTTCCTTTCATGCCATCAATCGGAAATCCAATAATCTAAAGGAATATAGCACTCTGGGTCTCCGCTCCGCTGATGATGCTTGGTTCTGCTTGAATTTACTCCATCACAGTATTGAGTTGAGAAGAGAAGTAGGAGGTAGGTACTTCATGTCGTGAACCTGGTTGTTACTGGGTTTTTGTTAAATTCTCGGAATTTATTTTTTTTTTAATGAATGATGAGATTTCATGGTGCCAGATGGCTGAAGATTTTAAAAGGATTTTCACGATGATGGCAGAGCGATGGAAACATAAAACTATTTGTGGAGAAGGTAAGATATTAAAACAAACACACAAAAAATGATGGAGAAATGACGATGTTCTATACTTTCACCGAAGTTACCTACGAGTATAAAATATACAAAGAAAAACATGATAGTTTAATTAAATTCTATTATTGTTTTTTATCGAGGCTTACGTAAGCTTAGGAGAGGGGAGATTATACAATCCAGAAGTCAAACTTGGTGTTTTATAAAATTTAAACCATGCAGTAAGCATATTTAAATGAACCTGATGAATTTTTTGCAAAATCATTTTGACAAAAAAAAAAAACTACCTTCAAACACATACAGTCGTATTTATTAGATTTTTGTCTACTTAGACACTGTCTAACTATTTTCCAATTGGTGGAAATATGCTTTATTTAATACAAATAAATATCACATTATTCATAGCTAAGACAATCTAATCTTGTGTCTAAGTTAGGCAGCTATAAGACAACAATAAACAAGGTTTTTGAATACATTTTCCAAAGTTGAACAGTTGTCTAAAGTTAGACAACGTTTATAAGTGAGATCAATACATTCTTTTTTCTGTTTAAGTTTTAGGGATTATAACACCCTATCGATAATTTGCTGAAATATTAGCTCAGGTAAAAAGTTGGCAGTTCTAAATTTAGTATAGGTGCATTATATAGGTACCTTACCTACAGCATTTTCAGTAAAAAAAAAAAAAAAAACATTAAAAATCTGCGGCACATATTCATTATTATTTTCAAAGAAACTCACTGTAGGTAGGTAAAGTACCCATGTATATATAAAGTTGAATAAATTAAAATTCCACCAGACAGCAACATATAGGTACAGATAAAAAAAAAAAAAAGGAATCAGATCATCTTTTGAGCTTTTTTAAATTACATACACATATTCCCATTCCACACAAAAATACCAAAGAAAATAATGCGCATTCCTTTTGCAAAATATATAATGATATTCAGTAAAATAATATAAATCCAATTTATCCCATGCTATCACACAAAATCGAATCGCACAGAAGCAAATTCCAACCCAATAATAATACCCCAGGCACTCAATCAGATACCAATAATCGAAACACCACATCCAATCCAGTGATATACTGAATTTAAATTGCAAAATAGAAATACCTCTCTATATCTATGTACACGCATAACTGCTGCACCCAACCGAATTTTCATTCAATCGGTAAAAGTCGAAAATACCTAAAGCTATATAGAATATAAGAATGCTAGGCCCACAAATGATATTATACAAACACACATACATACACAGACACACCACACAACATACATTAACCCACAAAAGTAGATACAATGAAGTTAATACGACCGCTTTTTATATCTCTGTAGTAGCAACAAAAATAAAGTGAAGAAGAAAAATAGTAATCCTTGAATGGAAATTCGAAAAAGAGGATGCTCTGCTCCTTGAACGTGACGCGTAACTAAACGAAAAATTCCCCAGCAGCTCCTGCACAAAATAAAAAAAAAAAAGAAATGAATAAACAAACAACGACCTTTTACAATAGGACTCGAGTGTGCTCCATTAATTTATTGAGCGTTGAGAGTGCAGTAAAATGCGATATAATATTATAAAGTATCTCCAGAGCAACCACAAGGCCATCGTTGTTTTTTTAACATTTCACAATTTTTAAATACTATCGCTCTGACATTCTTCTGAGGCAAAAATTGATTTTTATTTAATATAATAAATAAATTGGTTTATCTTGTTACCTGAGAAAAAAAAAATTTATTCCACATATTTACAAGTCGTAGATACATATGCACAATGTACATGTCATACATACATAAAAAAACGTACATATAATACACAAAGAAACCCAGAGAAATTATTAAAAGGATTCCCAACAGGATTATTAACATTTCTGAAATTTGAATGCTCGAAGAAAGAAGAAAGGATAATTTAATAATGTCATTCAGAAAAATTATTATTTTAAATTTTATTTGAAATTCTATTCTATACAATCAATTTATAGCTTTGAAGAAGAAACAATATTATATTAAACTACTCGTACCTGAGGATATGCTCTTGTACTCACATCAGGTGTGCCTCATCGGTCGTTGGGCATATATGAATAAATTGTTTTCGGTAAAATAGTTCCTTAAAAGATTGCCTAGGTTTATATCACTATCTATTGCAGCGATTGGAATTTTCTTTGACCGTAGTGTAAAAGTATGGTAGTTAGTTAGGTATAAAGGATTATGCATTTATATATAAATAAATTGTTGGTAGTTTTCATTTCTAAATTACATGAAAGTAAAAAGTCCAGTTGATTAATATTTATATAGTCAAAAGAGAGTTGTTTTAGGATAAAATGAATTGGTTTCAGGGCTTTGTTCTTTACGATACATCCGATTGTTTGTTAAAACAGCTGTCAAAATAGAAAATTCTGTAACACTTAGACCATTAGTTTGTTTATTTCAAATGTCTAAAGAGTTTCTAGAGTTCTAAAAAAGTGTGAAAAATCTATTACATTTTAAAAAGGGGTGTCCGAATGTCCGACAAGGTGGCAAATTAACACTCAAGAGTCCCAAGGGTAAGCCTGTTAGGAGATTCCCTCATTCTATACTTCTTAAAAATCAATAACCAAATTTAATAATATTTTTTATCAATTATCATTATTTGATGATTCACAATAGGCGCGTTTTTTTGCAAGCCCGGGGGAAATTGGACATTGCGGGCTAATCTTAACCCAAAGAATTTTCCGGGTTTAAAATAAGAACACAGAAAAACTGTGTTACCAGCGTGAATTACATAGATACTTGTTATCGATAGTTTTTATTAAAACTCCATTTTGTTTCTCTGAAGATGTCGGTAATTCCTGTGGTCGTTTTTTTGGAACAATCCCTCTAGAGCTTGCAAAAAAAACACGCCTAATATTGTAATATATTAAGTGGATATATTTTTTCAGATAAATAGGATCATTGTAGTTGAAATCTAACATTTGCAGTTCATGCGTCTACCTACTCCTGTGAGACAAAGAAGATAAGGTAAGCAATTAATTTATGTGTCTAATTGTTTTTGAAGATAATAGACTGTAAATGATCTTCACAGTCATTCACGCATATGCGTCACCTGACCAGGAAACTTCTTCATTGCTGGCTGAAGAATTGAAGTCGGAATCGCATCAATTATCTTTTTAATCGACTGCTTCGATTCTGTCAAATTCCTTTGTTTATAGTTTTGTACACCTCTTGCTTGACATAACCACATACAAAAAAAAAATATGTTGCAGTCAGGTCCGGTGACTTTGGGGCCAGGGGAAAGTGAAGTTTCTGAATATTAATTTGTTTCGAAATTTTCCACCATAACCGGTGTGCAGTTGCTCCATCTTGCTGGAACCAAATTCTACTAAAAGTGGTAAGTCTTTGGTGCAGTTTTGGGTAAACAAAAACCGATCCCAGTGAAAGTTACTGTTACACCGTTTTCCATTATTGTTATCAATAATGGAAAAATGGCCCAACAAAATGCACCTTACTGAAACTACACACAACACATCAGTGACTCGTTCTGCATGCAGTTTTATCTCATGGAGCATTTCTGGATTATAATAACTCCATATATCTAACGGCAACGGCCTTATTAGGCATCAACAAGCAATTTATCAAGTTGCTGTCTTCTTCGTTAATTTTTTGGCAAAATTCCAGGCGAGCAGGCAAATTCAGGGGGTTTAACTTGCTCGTAATTTGGACTTTGTACGAAAACAAGTTAAAGTCATCATGAATTATCCGCTTGTAATGACCATCTGTTAACTTCCATTTGCGCAGCTAGGTTTCGAGTCGAAACGCTTGGATTTACCCCATTTTGACGAGGCTACTCCCGCGATTGTGTCTTGAACCCAAAAATAGGGATCTCGATGGTATAGTCTTTGGGCGATGCTTCCAGCTTCGTCAAGGGAAATACCAGCTCTCTAAAAAAGTAAGAGCAAAATATCGATAAGAATTTTCCAGCCCTTACCTCAACTCACTTAACAATACTGTTGGTTAGGGACTAATAAAGTTAAACTTTACTGGTACACGCATAGAGTACCTATACCTATATTATCTAGAGAACCGACTTCAGCGCTTTTTCTCTTTCACCCTACAAGCTGCACTTAGAGGATTTCCTCCACAAGGCTGAATATGTGTTAGTTGCCGAATGCATATTTAATGGAATCGCACTAACCTAGCGATAATTTAATGGATATTGGCTCAGTTTTGCTCAGTGCTCAGTTCTCCCACCAGATATGAAATACTTTTTTTAAAACAGCATTATAAACCATGTTCATCTTTCTTGTAAAAAAAGTCCATCGCTGGAATTTGATCTCTCTTTTACTGAGATGAAAACAAAACAGAAAAACCAACCCACCGACCCTCAGTCACATCGGAGCTGCGATGGTGGAAACAACGCGTGCGTGTACGTCTTTCTTTTCTTTTTTTCAGTAATGTTCGTATTTTTGTGTGTATCTTTCAAAATTAAAAAGATGGGGAGAGAAATTTGAAGAGAGATGCGCTATATCTACAATTACAATTCACACGAATTCACGGATCACGGACAGGGAATTTAGGAGAGTGTTACTGTGCTCAAATAAAATTTGCGGGTGTTTTAGGCAAGGGGGGTACGAGTCGGTTCTATCTCTAGATAATATAGGTACTCTATGGGTACACGGAAGCACGCAGAATAAGGAACCTAAAATCATTGCAGTACAGTTGCTGCTACGAACTGAATACAGCAAGAAATCTATTCCAGCTGATTGAAAACAAGAAAATCATGAGTCGAGTCGATAAACTTCGAGCTATTCGCATTTTCCTACATTGTCTTATTATATTTTGTACTAAGAGGAAGTGTGAACTGTAAGGGTAACAAAAATAAAATATTTATAAATTTAATGATGACCTCAATTATTGTGATGGTGCACGAAGGGTGCTCTTGATGATGTATTCTGTAGGTGGTGGGTTGCCAGTTTATAATATTTATAGGATGCTAATGGGTTATTTGATGATATTACAAATATATTGGTTCGATGGTGATATAGGGTGCTAGTGTATGCTTTTTTTTACTGACTTAGGGTGCTGGTTTATTCGATTTTTGGTTAGGTATTAGCTTTCGGTAGGTTTGGGCTGGACTAAAAGGCTTCGTTATTAACTTTAAAAACAAATATCAATATCAATAGTAAGTCTGTATATACAATTATATACGCCAAATACTTTGGAAGCAAATAAGCTAAAGTGAAAAGATCACACAAAAAAAAATGGAAAAACTAAACTAGAAATATAAAAAAAAATGTAAGAACTTTGATTTATTTATCCAGAAAAAAATGTTATTCAAGTAAGTAATGAAACTTCCGAAACGTATGCGGCTTATTTAGGTATAGAGCTATTTCTTTTATACTTACATAGAGCCAGAGGTTTTTATTATTATTCCACGAGCGACTTTTGAATTTCGGATGGTTTCATCATTATTTGTTTTCTATGTCAGATAAACCTATAAAAATAGAAATGTTTACAGAACCTATTTAAAAATCACATTGGTAAAAACGCTACAATTACTTTGGTCATTAAAGGTACAAAATTTAATAAAAATCGTTAAAGCCATTTTTGAGAAGCAAATTCATCCATTTTAGCTTTTTCTCAAATTACAGTGCAGACCCATAGACTGACGTATAGTCAGTCTTTGAATTTCTATATTATTGTAGTTTTTATTTTGATTGATTGATTGATTTGTTTTTTTAACGAACCAATAGAGCGAGTAAAAATCATTGTTACTTGACTAATTAAATAGTCAGTCTTAAGAACCGAATTCCTTTCAAAAAAAAATATTTCTAAAAGCCTTTTATAAGGCAATCAGTCTAGATATTAAATCTTTAAAAAAAAAAGTTATAAGACTTAAATCTTCATTCATCATTACTCTTATTATATTTTCTTGTCTCTAAGACAGGCATCATTTTATGCATCCAAGTGTTTTTGAGTGTTGTCTGGAACGTCAAGATACACGTTATCCACAGTAACTCTGGTTTACTGGACTAGACTGGACTGGACAAGTAATACTGAATGTAGGTACCTATACTCTAAAAAGTAGATGAGGCAATAAAAAATGTTGATAACAATAATGGAATCCTTGCTTTGCTTGTTTGTTGAGTGGAAATTAAAGGAGACAATCTACATTCTACATTATACCTATATACAACATTTCCATAGTCCAATGCTATGCTTGTATAGAGTCGTAACGATCCTTTTCTTCGTCGTCGTCGGTGTTGGTTGTGCCAAAAAGAATATAACGACGTATTCTTGTGGATGAACTGAACATGAAACAACACAAAAAAAAAAAAAAAAGTCTTGAAATACAGCAAATTGGATTTAATAAAGTTGTCGACTTTATGATGACATAACAATAGATCTTCAAGGATGTGGAAGATATGGTTGCGGAACGCAACGGATGCATGGCTACAAGCTATTTATATAAGCACTATACTACTGTTATACTGAACTAACTATATACGAGTCGATGAGTCGATTTTCTAACACAAGGAAGCATAGAAGAACGAACAAGTTGATATAATTCTATTTTATTTAATATCCTTTTGCTTTATTTTTTGTAAAGCAAAAGGAGTTAAACTTAAATGGAAAATATGGATGAACACAAGAATATTGAAACCAACTATCGTCATTGTCGTCCGATGAAGATGACGACGACGGACAGATTAAGTAGAACTTAATATCTATCAACTTGATGACACTTTTACTTTGGGATAAATCTTTTCTATTTATAGTTTTGTAAGATAGAAAATAGCAAAGGCAAAATTTGATTAGATCTTGTTCGGTTGGGTTCATATTTGGGACATTTATGTTGATCAAAGTCTTCGTTGAATGATTTATATACAAATGTATCTTTGAAGAGATAAAATTCGATTTGAAGAAATAAAATATTCTCGAATATTTATCAAATTTTAACTTCTTCAAGTGAAATCTATTTAGAAGCCTTTAACGCAACAAAATGATTTTTTGAGGACGTTTTTCAGTTCTTAGGATTGAAGGGGCAACAGTAGAAAACTTGAAAGTTTGTATTATCATTATCATTATCATAAAAAAATGTGAGTGCTGGACTTCAATTAAGAAGTGAAAACATCAAATCAGTAACTTATTTTGTTTCATTTTGCCAATAAAAAGTCACCCATTCAAATCCTATAACGCTTAGACCATCTTCCTGAGAAGCTTGTTGATTTTATCCTCTCTAATACCGAAGACACTACCCTCGATGTAATGGTTGTTCTTCTTGTGCCAACCTCCAGTGGTGGGTGTGTTCAGTTTGAGGAGCCACAAGAAGTTCGATGCGTTTTTTCAACCATGATGATTTAGGTATGTGCTTTGTTGAACTTACCCAATATAAATAAACATAAGCACAATACACATCGTAATGTGCTACAACAAACTGTTTAAATTTACCCTACAGCCGGTATCCTAAACGAGCAATTATTGTTCATATCTATTTATAAATACAATACATAATTGGTTTCTCGAAAAGCTCTCTAATTATTTGGATGAAATTTTCAAATTTTATTTCCATAAATGAGAAAAAATTTAAAAAAAAATAGTTTAGGTAAAATCCGCCCACTGGAATGCCCTTTTTTCTTATTTCTTAGTTTCTCGGAATTGGTCGGAAACATCTCTATTTCTCGAAAATGGCTCAAATGATTTAAATGAAATTTTCAGAGTTTGTTTTGATGAATGAGGGAAAAATATGGAAAAAATAATTTAGTAGAATCCGCCTACTGCCACGCCCAACTTTATTGTTTCTTAATTTTTCGGAAACGGCTCTAACAATTTAGATTACATTTAAGGAGTTTGTTGAAATAAACGAGGAACAATTTTTAAAAGTAGATCCGCCCACTATCACGCCCACTCATATAAGAAATTGGGTTCTCGATAATGACTCCTACGATTTGGATGAAATTGTCAGGGAGTGTTCTAATGAACAAGAAAAAATTCAAAAAAAATTTCAGGAAAATCAGCCCATTGCCATGTCCACTTTTAATATTTCTGGGTTTTCGGGAATGGTTCTAACTATTTGGATAAAATTTCTTGGGTTTTTCTGATGAACGAGAAAAAAAATTAGAAAATGATTTTATTGAAACCTGCCCACCGATACGCGGCCTTATCTCCAAAATCATATTTAATCATCAATTCCATAAAATTATATATCAAATGAAAGAAATTTAATTATTATGTATATATAAAATATTTGTATGCATTTTATTTCATTTTAAAGTCTTACGCCTTTAAAAAAAAAATACCCTTTACTTTCAAGTTTTGAATTTTTATATCACCCAGCTTTTACCATAAGAGCGATTTTATGAAATTCCTCTTAATTTTTATTTAAATAGAACCCAAGACCGGAGAACATTTTTTTTTTGTTTAATATTAAGACATGTGTATCGCTAGTTAAGTACTTATGTATGTAATCCCACTCCTTTTCAACAAACATCAAAGAAAACCAGTTTATGTGAACGAACCAGAAAAGCGTAATACAACAAAGCCCTTGTGGCCTTGATCCCAAAGGTTAGATTAATAAGAGTATTATGTCCAGTTTTCCAATTATTACTTGTCTAGTAAAATTATACATACCGTATAGCCAGCAGCATTTTAAGAAAGTCCAATATACACTCGTTTACATCATAATAGATACAATATACTCGTATACACGTACATACATGTACATATATGTATATGTAAGATACAAGAAAAAAAGAATATTTAATCCAGTCAACAAATTCTCTTTGAAATTCAGTCATTCAAAAAAAAAAAAAAAAAAACCTTAACTCTGCCTAAAACATTTGTGAACCTAAATATTTTTTGTGATTACTAAGCCGGCATAATACTTTCAAATAAAATATATGAAAAAAAAAATATGATAAACTTACCAACAAAAAATGCCAACACAACAATTTTAGAGTTGCCTTTGTCATAGACATAGACACATCAGTGGAAAAAAAAATTCCATCAAGGCCAAAAAAGAAAACAAAAATCAAAATACCAAAAATACCAAACATTGACCCACTTTCCCCCAAAAAAACCACACTCCAACAGCATCAAGGATAAAAGGGTGTAGGTAAGCCCTTGGAATTCATTCGTTTTGTTTCTTTTCTCATTTAATACACAAATTTGATTTAATCATAATAACCCATTTGGTTTAGAGATTGACCTTAACAAAACTAGTTAAGGGGATACTTACGACCATAAATACGCATCAAAAAAGAATTCCATAGAGGCTTACACACCACCACACCAACTAAAAAAAAAAAAAAAAACAAGAAAGAACAAAAAAAAAAAAAATATAATACAAAGGCAACAGGGAATCATGAGGAATAAATTTACGATAATAGGTTTCAATTTTTTTTCACACACACATACAGTGCACACAGTTATAACTTCCATTTTAGATCTTTGATTTTACTACAGCCGATTAAATTGGCAATGGTCTATTTATCCTATTTGATTGTACGAGAATAGAATTCGTTTTTTTTTGTTCGTCTTCTTCTATCCTCGAGATTGCTTCATCAGCAGGAATATTGTGTGTGTGTGTGTGTTCTGTATAAAGATAGAAAATAAGTTTAAATGGATTGCACGTAATTCACATGAATCAAAATTAAGCCAAATCGATGATATTAAAAATTTAAATGTCATCATTGACGGAAATTAGAAAAAACAAATTGATATTTCGTTAACACTGTATGTGTGCTGATTATAATCTACTTAAAATGAAAAGATTTTAAATGGAAACATGAACTTTAGGAGAGTCCTTCAGATTCGATCCAACTACTCTTGAGAAGTTTCTTACGTCGTCAGTAAAAACAATATACATACATCACTGGGTCGCACAAACTTGTTCCATTGTTTATTTGTTTGATTTAAATTTCAACGTCTTTCCGAAATATTAAAAACATATATCATACCAACTTTAAATGTCACTTTGACAATTAAAAATTTAAGTTTTATAGTTTTCAATGTTTTTCAACTTGTATCATACTCAATCTATTTTCCTAATAAACTCCAATTAAACACGACTAAAACATTGACAGCCTTATTCATTATATTTCACTAATATTCGTTTCAACTTCGGAATAGTTAAACCAAGTTGAAGCACTTACTCCGTCTTTACGCCACGTTAAACAAATTCTTATTTATAAAATACTTTCTTTGCGGTTTTAGCTACACCCTCCTTATGTCAAATATATTCTCAAAAAATGGCCAATCTAAAACTCTAGTTATTGTAAACATAAACAAACTGATTTCCACAGTTAATTATTTTAATTAATTATTATTGGTGGTATTTTTTCGAAATAAATGGATAAACAAAATAAAAAAAAGACGATCTGAAAACTGGGATAGTTCTTAAAAGGTACATATGTATGTAAATTAATAAATTGATATTCCCTCCTCTTTGATCATCGCTTGGCCAAGGCCGAGCTATGGCTATTAATTTTTTCATATTTTTTTTTCGAAAATCGGTACTTCGAGCGGAAATCTTGATCCCTCAGTGTCATGGGATTAACACGAGTTTTGTACTGCTTTGGCCTTCTTCTTCCTGAAGTTAAGCGTTTAAAGAATTTAAATTACTGGATCCCACTAAATATCATGTCAAAATGACATTTAGATACTAAACTACGGCTTTATTCCTACTATGTACCAGTTTTATCTTAATCTGCCTCTAATCCCCATTTTTTTTTTATAAATAAGTTTTTCAGGATTAGAGGCATTGTAAAGTCGGAGTAAATTTACTCCGTCGCTAAAACGAGTTAATAAATAAGGGTGTAACAGTTCATCGAAAAAATAATCAAAATCAAACATACCATTTTCACATTTTGTAACTGTCAAAGTGACGTTTGGAGCTAGTATTAAGTAAAGACTTAAGTCTATTGTAAAAGATGAATTTAATAAAATGAAATGAAAAAAAAAAATGAAATAAACAATTTTTTTTATGTTTTTTTTCCCAAATTTTGAGTTTTAAACTCGTTTTTTCGAAAACTATGCATAGATTTCATTTCAATTTAAAACTGGCTAATAGAACAGAGTATTGGCTTAAAAAAAAAAGTATAACACTTAATTGTAGATATTACCGTTATTTTTTAATAATTTAATAATTTTTTCCATTTTTAGTACTTTTTCCATGAAATCACCCCTCCCGCCCAAACGGGGGGATATAGACCCCCCTGCCATATTAAAAAATGCTTGTTTTAAAGTGTTCTATAAAAAACCGTTATCATTTCTTGACGCCACAGTTATACTCTTGTCTGATTTGCCAAACTAAACTTACCTCAAAACAACAGACAAATGTCAAATCGGCTGTCACATAAAACAGTGCTACCACTTAGGAGTTCTACGTTTCTAAAAAAAAAACACCCCTTACTAATGGCTTAACTATAAAAATGTTCATTATTATTCTATTCCTGAACCTTGAACTTGTTGAACTTGCCTATTCAGTTGTTAAATTCATTGTATTTCTACATTTTACCTATACAACCAGCAAGCAGATATTTATAGCTTACAGGAACAAATTGTCAAACTTTATTTGAATGTATAGTATATAGGTATATAATCTTAATTGTCAAATAATTGCTTACTCGAAGTTAACAGTAAAAACAATTACATTAATAAAATTATATTGTATTATTATTATTTTATTATTTCTTTCTTCAAAAAGTTTTCAATTTACCCCACAGAGTCCCAAAAGTATACGAAGAATAAATGGAGAGTAAGCATTCCTGTGTAATTGAATAAAAGTTCATCGGTTCACAATAATATAATGCCTAAACCTTTTACATTTTAAAAAACATTTAAAACCTGCTGTTAAGCCCTAACAAAATTCCTGATGCTGTATACCTTATACAGCTAGGTAGGTATCCTTAAATAAAACTGTCAAAAGGTAATCAAAGAGCACTTTTACGACCTTGCGACATTAGTTTTGGGACACTTGGAGTTTCCATTTTAACTTCTAATTGCTTCAGCCCTAGTGTATCTTTTGACCCTAAAAATATACAACAAAAAAAGAAAAATATATAAACATACCTAGGTATACACAAACGAAACAAACTTTCTCATGCTGTGCCTACTTCGCATTAGTAGGAGTAGTTATCTCCTATTACGTGTCCCTTTCAATTTTACTCTCATTGAAATAAAATCCTAACAAATTGTCCTTTTGGCACCCCCCAAAACCATTAAGGATAACGACTTTGACCATTAGCTTTAACAATGCTTATTCTCTATTCACACGTTTTGAGTGCGTGTGTGCGTTGAGTGTAGGTGTAGGTTTGAGTTTGAGTGGCAGAGTGTGCAACAGAAACTTATCTTCCGATTTGGTATTTTTTTTTTAAACATGAACAAGCCAAATGGCACATTTTAACAATTTCTTCTTTTATTTTGTGCAGGTATGTTGGTATCAAAGAACAAACAAAAAAACATAAAAAGAATATACATACATAGGTAATGCAAATGAAATCTCCACACACAAACAAACACACACTGAAAATCAAAGGAACGAAAATTGCCCAGCACGTCCTTCTGGCCAATCGATATGGGTCGTCGAAAATCAGAATTCAGGTATAAATGGAATTTTTAAGCACTTTGCCCACTTTTTTTATGGCTTTTTGACAAAAGGCTCAAATTACTTGATTTACACTTCTCAATCATGTAGAAAAGTGACCAGCAAGGATATAAGTTTCGAACACATATTATATACAGGAATGACTTTTAACGATTTTCCATCCTGTCCTCTGAAAAAAAAATTAACCATAATAAATATATGTAAATATAAATTCAAATACATATATTTTTTTGTTGTTGTTTTTTTTTTTTATTTTTTAACGCAGCATAATGATAAAGCAAGGACGAACCTATACGCACTGATGGAAATCAGAAAGAACCGCAGTATGCATACCTCAACATGAACGAGAAGAACAGAGAATATAAAATGTTTGCATAATGTTCTGCCATTATCCTTTAGGGGATTGTAAAAAAAAAAAAAATATTTCCCGAAAGGATTGTCGCTTTAATCCTTTTTCTTTTTACCTCGCAGTATCGATCCTTTTGTTAACAAAACAAAAATGTAGGTAGGTATATGTTTTTATGCTAGGATTCCCGTGTGACTGTTTTTATATTCATTTTATTTTACTGTTAGGTAGATCGCAAGAAAATAATATAGTATACTTTTTTTCGATTTCACCTCAATTTACGAATTTACAAATCCTTTTTCGTCCTTTATTTTTTTTTTGGCCTTTAAGGGTGCAAACTTTACATTTCAAATTACATTACCGAATTGAATTCTTTAGCGAACGCGTTACGGTTTTCGTCGGAAATTTGTTTTTGCTCTTTTTTTTTAAAGACGAATTTTTTGATTCGAAAATAAAAAAAAGAAAATAAGATAAGAAAATTAGACCAATGATAACATCAGAAAATACAAAGTAATAATATATGAAATTTCATAAATATAATTTTTAACTAAAGCTTAACTAAGAATTAACTAGGTATCTCTTGGAAAAGGGTTTTAAGGATGACATTAAAGGAAAAACCTTTAAACATTAACACTGAGCATCTATTACTGTTTTCAAAATAAATACTCGACAGGTGTAACTTGCTATTACAGCTTATACAAAATTGGATCTTTGTATGGGACTGTTCTAGATAAACTAAAAAAAAAATTCGTTCTAAAAAATCACATGAAAATTATGTTCATATACCGAATTTTAAGTGAATCCGTCTACCCATTTAGACTCCTCACTTCATACACACCTGAACGCATAAAATGCACCCTAAATATTATAAAGAAAACCATTTGCTTAGCTTCTCCATAATTTTTGAATTTGTTCAAAACCGCAAAACCATTGCTTACCCTATAGAGCAAGTTAATAAAAATAATAGGTACCTACCTTGAGGTGTTCGAAGGATAAAAGCATCTTACATAATATTACCTAAACAAAATTCTTGAATAATTCTAAAGCCAAAATATACTTGTTCTTGTTCGTTAAAAAATGCTAAAACATAGAAATCATGAACAGAATAACAACAGATTTACATTTTCGATTGAATGTGATGTTTTGAAAAATAAAATATTTATCACGACAAAAAAAAAGACTTAATCCTTTCAATTATAAGTGGTTGTTCGTGACTTGTTTACAAGCATACTCGTACATCAAGATGGGGAGAAAAAAAAAAAAAACAAAAAGAATTTTGGTGCCAGTTAGTTTGTGTGTGATGTGGAAAATGTGGGTGGAAACAAATTATTTCAGATGACGAATAGGCAGATACTTATCGATAAATGGACCAGCTTATTGTAGTTGATGTATTTGAGAAGCGGAAGATATATAAATGGCGCCAGTCATATAATATTTGATTAAATTTAATTTTTCTAGGATTACACAAAGCCTTTATAGTGAATTAAGTATACATAGTTACAATTTGACAATAGAATCTACTAATATTCTTATCTGAATTGTTCGGATTTACAGTTAAATCCTAGATAAATTAAGTGCAAGACTTTATCGGATGTATTCAGTTATTGTAAGGAACATACTCAACAAAAATTGTCAGTACAGGGAAGATAGGACGTTTGCCTCTCACTTTGGTTGCATTGGCTTGCATGAACATGTCCCTTTTCAAAGCTCCCACAGGGTTTCCGTAGTTTATATTCTAAATCGCCGCAAATGAGAGAGAAAAACACGTAGGGTTATCCTATAAGGATTCAGATTTATTTCTAAGAAGGCCATAAAATGTATTTACAATTTACTGCTTTTTTCGCACTTAGATCCTTTGAAGATTTTGTAGCCATTTGTACCTACATAAATATGTAATTAAAACAATACTAATAACAAAACACAATAAATATCACTGCACTAATAAAGGGTTTTTCAACAGGGACGCTACAAGAGTAGAGCAACAGGGACAGCAAACGACGCCATATTTCTTGCCGCTCTTTTGACATTTCTCTTCAGTAAGGTTTGCCATTTCATGATGGAAAGATATACGAGCCAACAACGAGTCGAAATTATTAAAATTTACTACCGAAATTCGGAGTCAGTGGCCTTAAGAGCGCTACGTCCAATTTATGGTCGTCATAATCTTCCTAGCAGATCAAAAATTAAGCGTCTAGTGGAAAAATTTTAATCCACAGGCACAGTACAAAATGTTCCCGTGCCAGTGAGGCAAAGAAGTACCCATAGTGTTGAGAATATTGCTGCCGCTGAGGCTTCAGTTGCAGAAAGCCCAAATGTGTCTCTCACACGTCGTTCTCAATCGTTGGGCATCTCTGTGACGTCGTTGTGGCGAATTTTGCGAAAAGATCTTGGCCTACATTCTTACAAGATTAAATTGACGCAAGAAGTGAAGCCGCTTGAACACCAGAAGCGTCGTATGTTCGTGAATTGGGCTGAGCAACAACTTGAAAATTATTCAGATTTTCATCGAAAAATCATTTTCAGCGATGAGGCTCATTTCTGGCTGAATGGCTTCGTCAATAAACAAAATATGCGGTATTGGTCAGGCAGCAATCCACACGTACTCCATGAGTCATCATTGCATCCCGAAAAAAATACGGTTTGGTGTGGTTTATGGGCCGGTGGATCATTAGGCCGTACTTCTTCCGTGATGATCAAGACCGGCACGTTACTGTGAATGGGGATCGCTACCGTTCAATGATAACTGAATATTTTTGGCCCCAATTGGATGATATGGACTTGGAGGACATGTGGTTCCAACAGGACGGCGCCACAAGCCACACAGCGAATGTCACAATCAATTTATTGGCAACCAAGTTTGGAGAACGTGTTATCTCACGAAATGGTCCAGTCGCTTGGCCGCCTCGGTCGTGCGATTTGACGCCGTTAGACTATTTCCTGTGGGCCTACGTCAAGTACGACGGCTACGATTAATGAACTTCGTACGAATATCGAACGTGGAATTGCAGCAGAAAGAAATCGAGTTCCATACATAATGGCATCGAACGTACTTTCACAGGAATAAAGAATTTCATTGATATCCAAAACCGTTTTTGTTTTATTTCAAAAAACTTTTGTAGCGCTCTTATTAAAAACCCGATATTAATATTGCAGTGAACGCATTCATTTCAAATATATTTTTTTTCCAGTTAGACACAAATAAAACATTATATCCCATTTTCGCTTTATAAGAAAAAATAAAACACGCTTTTCTTCGTTTTATTTGGTGAATTATGTGTGTATCTCTCTATCGCGGCTATTTAAGAACAGCATTTGCATTTACCAAAAACTGTTTCTTTCGAGGTCACTTTTATTATGCTTTACTGCCTGAACACAAAAATTTTGACTGATTTTTATTGCTTGAAGAGAACTTACTTAGACTAAGGTAGATACAAGAAGAGGAAGTTAGATAACAGCCTGAAAGGCAGGTAGGTGGAATTTACAAAGTGTGGTGAAAATATATTACATTTACTATTTAGGAGCGACATCTTTCTGTCGATATGCAATATTAAAATAGAATATTAAGTGGGCAATCTATTACTTAATTCTATCGTAAACAATAATGATGAAAGAAGAAAATTTATAAAGGGGATTATTTACTTTAGTGCTTTTCATGATATGAATTAATCATTTGGTTTATTTCTTGTTTTATAAATGCTTTATGATTTCGTTGAGATAAAATCTTCTAAATATTCAATAAAGAAATATTTCATATATATCAGAAGGCAATAAATAATCAAGTAATTTACGTTTGTTTAGTGGCCCGAAATTCAAATCCTTTCAATTTACTATAAATGCTGCCTGCACATATGTACATAATGCTTGATTATACACGCTCGTATACCAACAATTTTGCTGACTAAAAGCCTAGAAACAATAACATCGAAAACCTTTTTCGTGCGATACTAACAAAATGCCTATATACAATTCTTATAAATACATACATACCTTTATAGCAAACAAGATTTAGAGTGCCCTTTATGGAAAACGCACCACGCAATCTTTTCGTTAGTTTGTCGTGTCGTGCGTCGTCGTCGGTCGTTTCAGAAGCTGATCGTCATAACTCCTCTATCTTACGTACATACGCATATCATGTGCTATATATTATGCTCTTATATGAATATTTATGGATTAAAATTTTCAAAATTGATGGGTTTTTGAACTCGATGGAGGCAAGGTGGCCTCTAAAACAAGATTTTCAAAAACACTCTTATGGTGATGATGATGCTTTTCCTCTGACATCATGGGTTGCTCTTCTATCGCCTATAACCGCATTTAATCCACCGTGAAATGAAAATTTGTCCTCATCTTCTTCTATAAGTCGTTGGCATTGGCATGATGGTATATATGTAGGTTCCTATCACCTTATCCCTAGATATTTACTGCATATATTCATACTCGTACCTATATCGTTCTTTCGCATATATGTATGTATGTATGTATATATATAGGACTGTTTTCGTTCGGTGTTCATTCGAATTTCTGGCATCGAGTCGCAAATGTTTATGTAAATTGCTTTACGATGACGAAGACCATGAAGGGCACACCCATTCATGTATCAACTAAGATAGTACAGAATTTCTACACTATCGCAAATTCGAATCCTAAAAGACCATCTCTCCCTATCCCTGTCCCTATATGTTCAATTTTTTGTTTACTTCCAAAAAGGAGCAGGAGGTAATATATTTTGTCTGCTTCGTATTTTTGAATATCCGCGTAAAGTTCGTTACACGTTTATTCCCAGTCAAGCAAGCAGCTAGTACATATAATCGTAAATAATTTTTTTTTTTTTTATCGTTAAGTGTAGATATAGTATGTAAGTTTTTGGAAAGCCACATCATTACAGGCATGCTTTTCTAGAATAGAACTTTATAGATAGATATCTTCGCGACTACATTGCCAACTAGCATGAAACTTTGACTCTCTGAATCCTAAAAAGGGCCGATATGAATAAGACTCGACTGAAAAGGTAAAGTATCTTAAACCAATTTTTAACATTTTTCAGGAGAGCAAAAAAAACTGTTGAAAGAAGCTTCCCAAAAAACCTTTAAAAAATAGACTTCTTAGAATAAACTTTTTAGAGGTCAAATTTTATGAACTTTTTTTAAAAATTTATTGTTAAAAGATATTGTTAATATTATTGAGTTATAGGGCAAATTATGACTTAAGATAGTTTGCCTTTTTTTAATTTATTTTAAATTATTGATTTCAAAAATCTTAAGTTGAGTTAAGATACTTTGATTTCTTAATTTTGGTATCTTAAGTCCACTTAAGATGTTTTACCTTTTCACAATTATTACAAACTTTTAAGATCAAATAATCTTAAGTTTACTTAAAATTTTGTAATTCGCTTCAACACAACATCTTATGTGGACTTAAGATATTTTACCTTGTGTCACCATGCTATTTTCCAACATAAGATGATTTTTTTTCATTTATAAAAAGGAAACGGAGTGAGATAGAAGAATTCGGATAAGGCAGAACTGTGCGCCACTGTGTTGGTAATAGGGATCAATAAAAAAAAAGCAAATCATCTTAAGTCGACTTAAGATACTTTACCTTTTCAGTCTAGAAGAAATGAGAAATACTCAAGCATAATCGAAAATATCAAGAATCATCAGAACTACATCACATTTTAATTTTCTCTCTAGGGAAAATAAGCTCTGTACCAAATTTGGTTCAAGCTCCAATTACAGCTTCTCAATCTCTCAATGTTTTTTTGGTTTCTACACAAAATCAATAGGTACTTGCCCATATTTTGTATTTCCTTAAGATGTAACAAATTTTTTTGTTCGTTATGAGTCATGCCCTTAAGTCAAAAAACTAATCTGTATTTTGATAAAGTATTTTTTGTAAAAAAAAAAAAAAAAATCCCGAAAACCCAAAATCTAAAAAAAAAAAAACAAAATCTCAAAAACCCAAAATCCTAAAAACCCTAAATCCAGAAACGCATAATCCTAAAAACTCAAAATTAATAAGTTTTTTAAAGACCAATAACCCAAAAACCCACTATACCGAAAAAAAACTTAAATGAAAAAATTGCACAAACGAGTGAAAAGATGCCCTTAATATATTTAGTTGTTATTTCTTAAAATGTTCTACATTTTTTGACTGTACGTACATGTTCCTATTTTATTAAGTGCGAATGAAAAGATTTCAGTTAATTAAAATTTATAACATTGTACCTTACTTTATCTAAAAATATGATGTAATAATTTATCTACCCAACTTGACTGTTATATATGATATGTTTTCCTTACATATTTGTTTGATTCGGTATATTTTATTTGTTAAAGAATATTTTTTTTTATTCAAGAGCTTCACAAGGAAAGACAATTTTGAACACTTCTTAACTTATTTAACAATTTATTACCTATTTTAGAATAAGAACTTTGCTTCGTTTTAATAATGGGATTTTGGTTTATTTGCATTTAAAGCTTTATGGATTCTGGACTTTTTGGATTTTGGGTTTTAGGAATAATGGGTTTTAGGGATTTTGGGTTTTCTAGATTTTGGGTTTTCTAGATTTTGGGTTTTCTGGATTTTGGACTTCGAGGTTCTATTCTGTTATTCAAACCCCTTAGGAAAACACAGCTGATGCAATGACAACTTAGATACCTTACAAATAGTGGGATAGGTACCTACACTCATACTAATGGTGTTTTTCTTTAGTAGCTACAATAAATAAAGCTTTTTTGATCTTGATCTTAAGGAATTCGAATTTGTTTTTATATTCCATTCCAGAGAGGCAAAGATGTGATTAATATGATGTCGACATCTCTATTTTAATATAGTTTTAACAAACATCTTTGTCAAAAATATCTTATTCAGTTAATCAGAAGTTAATTCACCAAATTCAGTTAGCTTGAGATCTAAATTAACTGAATAACATTTTTCAGAAGTTGACTTGGACTTAACTCTCTCTTAAGCTCGGATGACATCGGAATGAAAAATTAGGACTTAGAGTAACAAATAGGACCTGGAAGAGACTTATGGAAATCTTGTTAGTTGGGTAATAATATAAAAGAAATAAAAATAGCTGCAAAAATATAGATTTCAAAATCTAAGTTGGCAATTATTATGCTCGCAAGCAATAAAACAGCAACACAATATACATAATTCCCTTCTTCATTTCTGATGGCAGCGGTGGTGCTGCCTGCCACATTTCCTCTATTATCCTGCTTTGCTTTGATGTTGCTGTTACGGTAACCTCCACATATACCCCTCTATACCCCACGTCCCTATGCCGATTCATCTTCATGTCGTCGTCGTCATCGTATAGAACAGGAGTAACTTTTATCGCTGGCACTCTACTGCAGAACCGCAAAGCCATTAAAATAGTATTTGCTGCGAGATAAACATAAAATTTTGGAACGGTAGCATTTTTGGGCCTGTACCGCCACTTGCCCCCTCCTTCCTTGCACTTGCCTATTATAATACCATACCACATCGAAAAAGCAACTATAACTTTTTGTAAGGCGCTATATAACTCGCCTGCTCTGCTCGTCCTTGCCTATATAGCTGAATTTATACATCTCACATGCTGCATGCATATGGTGTCGGAGTATTAGGTGATGAACTTATCTATATAATGCAAGGATAGGTGCAGGATGTTGAATTCAGGAATATATATTATTTTGTGATATTGGGATGTGCTTGTTCGTTGTTGGTCTTTCAGTCAGTGTACAAGGATATGTTGCTCCTTTTTAGGTTTTCTTCGTAAACATTTTCTGCAAATGCAATCCGCATAATATGTATTTTGGTAAAATGAAATGCAATGAAGGGACTTATACATATAAGTTTCTAGTCCTCATATGCTGTATATAGAAGTAGGAACATTATATAGAGGGCTTAAATGGTTGCCTTCATCCTGGTGAATGGTGGTAGTGGTTGAGGGTGAAATTGATATCTTTAGTTTGTTTTGCCGTATATGCTTTTAGACATAAAAGAGTAGAACTATAAAATGCAAAACTATAGGACACATTAATGTTTCAGCGTGTAGGAAGGTAGGTTTGAATAAAAGTCCTATATACAGATTACATGTTCTACCATTTTGTGTTTTTGTTTTGTTTGTCTTATTTTTTTTTATGTAAAAGTTATTTCGGGGCCCGACATTATCTATTCTTGCCTACATTAAAAATAAGACAAACACTAGGGATGGCGTTACAGTGATAGAAGTGCGATGTAACCAAATATTTAAAGTACCTTAAGAGATGTCGATTAAGGCAAGCATTCAAGTTTTGAGTATGTAATATTATTTACTACCAAATATTATGTCTTATAATTTGTAAGCCTGTGATTGCAGATTTCATTATAAGTCATACAAAATTATAACAGAGAAAAGATAAGTTATGATTTAGATTCAATTAGCAAAATATATAATACCAGAAAATTAAGTTATTAACTTAGCATTTACCAGAGACCAGACTTGTTGTTGTACTAGGATAGAATGGTAGGAAATAGGAATCTAATTCTAGCCAACAGGGCTGATCCGAGGGACAAGCAAGAGAAAACAATAAAAATGATAATAAAGAATACAAAATGAGTATCGTTAGAAAATTGATTCCAGTGCACAACTCACCAAACGATAAAGGGAGCAACAATATCGGGGGCCAGGGTTCTTTCAAGGACCATAAAGGTTATAATTTCATATCCTATACCAATATACCTACCGAGAAAAGCTGTTAGTAATATACAGTTGCTGGTTGCTGCAAACTGAAATCAGGGTTGGAATCGCATAAGGCGATAGTTGATTGTCACTGTTTTGATAATTAATTTCGATTATCAACTTTTGTTTCTTCTGTGTAAAGTGATCGCTAAAAATGTATGACTATTTGGCAGCACTTACCCAAGTGTGGGAAACTTACAAATTTCAAACACAACATACAATTTTTCGATTCATGTGTTCACTTAATTTATCAAAAATTATTTTTTAAACTCTTCAATCTTTCGAGTTAGGGGCCAGTTATAGCTTTCATTAAAAACGATCATTGAACATTTTTGTCTTTCGATTTTAAGACAGTTTAACAATGGCATTTTAGTACCAAATTGGAACTTATTACTTATGTACATATGTACATATATAATTTATTTTATCAAACAAATATTTCATTTACTTCACTATTTTTTAATTAAATTAATTTTATTATTTCAATGATTGAAATCGTTTTCAATGACCAGCTGATTTTCGTTTCGGAAAAATGGAACACAATCGTTCCAATGAAATGTGTTCGACTTTCTTTCTATTCTCATCTGTCATTAAACTTTTGGTACAGATATGAAAAGAAGGATGCTCATAATTTGTGAATTCAGGCTAGACTTCAGTCGTATATTTTACAGAGTTTTTTTTTATTTCTATAAAAATAAAATAAATTTAAAAATCAAAACACAAAACAATCACAATTAATCACCGCTCAATATACAACAACAACCTTTTCATTTTATTCATTACAAATGTTAACTATTATTGATAGGTTTGTGTTTCATGGGATGATTATTTTATATGGATCAAGTACCGAGATCAAAGTTGCATACGACAGGGTTCAGATAGACTTTTTCCAACAGTTTTCTTGGACAAAACTATGCATCGTGGTAAATGTCTGGAATAAGTAGCTAAATTATCAGAAATAATTTAAAAAAAACAATGTGGGCACGCATCACAAATATTATCAATGATAGTCAAGTTTCAATGATATAGGTATAACCTACATACTTGTCAGAAAAAAAATCCACAATTCTACTGATTTGTGTTTCAATGATGGTTTTCAATGAAATCTATAACTGACCCCTTAAAAGCTTTACCAATAATTATTTTTGAAGTTCTTGAGAGAATCTATAATTGTAAAAATTTTATCTTTATCACAATTTATATGCTTTTTGGAACATTCGTTTCCATTCGGCGGATAGCAGAATACGAACATTCACGTTAACGTTTAGCAGAATAGGGCTGTACCCAAATAACATTTTTGCTCTCATAAGATGCTCCAAGAGTTTAACTAGACTAATGTAAGGGAGCTAAAAGTAATCTTGAAGACTACTTCTAGATTGTTAAAATACTGTTAAAAGCGTTAAATGGCCTAGTTATGGGAGGCTCTCACCTCAACTTAGTCTTGCTATGAGAATGCGTCTCTTCTAATGATATGCGCTCAAAAGAGAACAATATTTGTATTTGTATTTGTAAATTTAAAAAAATTATGTATCTTTCTCTTGGAATAATATTGTCTTTCTCATTTTCTCAGAGAGCAACAAACTACTTTTTTATTTTGTGTGTATGTCGCATGTCAAAAAACTGATAGGCTTGTGTGAGAATTTATTTTGTAAGTCAATCAATTATATAATTATTATGCGTTGTAATGGCGAAACTTTATATTTATTATTTTTCACACATGGGAACCAAAATATATATGCGGTTGAAAATGTATCTACTAATTTGAGCTTTTACCTCGAAAAACAACAACGCGCCTCTACAATAATGCATATTTAAATTATTTTATTTATAATTTTTAAATATTAATGATCTCATTAGCATCCTATTGCAAAGCTTTTGGTATTTCAACTCCCGATATTCTTGATATAAGAGGTATTATACTCAGATCTTGTAAGCGTTTTCATATAAGTATAGAATGACTAAAACTCTTATAATTGTGTTGTTGTGGGATCATGAAGTCTTCGAACATATGTTTAGAGCTGAAGTTTCACAAAAGGATTATTATAAGACTATAAGTTTATAAAATCCTATTTCAAGAAGAGAAATTTATTTAGATATAAGATTTGAGTATTTTGAAGAGAGAAAAGTGTTGGACTCTCAAAATAAAAACGCTACGAGACTATTTTAAGTTTCATAACAAGATAATAGTTCTTATGTATAGCAATGGGATATAAAAGAGTCTTATGCGAGTTTTTTTCAGATTTCGAGAGCTAAGCTCTTGAGAGTTTGTTAGTTGGGTACATTACCGTTCACACCTAGATATAGGTGTCACCAACAAACCATAGCAAGCTGGCTCCACGTAAGGTGATTATCGACACCTTACGTGCAATTGAGTATAACTAAACCCTTTTTTGAGGAACTAAAGTGTTCCGGTTTTGCTTTATAGTTGAGAAGAGTAGACCTTGTCAAAATTGGATCATTGAGTACAATATGTGAGAAAAACATGCATTAACAAACTTTACGAACAGTACCGAACGCAGAAGAGGAAAATCATAACTCAGGGATCGCAATTAAGTTGGGAGAGACATCAACCAACCTGGCATGCAAAACTGGACTGGACACCAACTATGAGGCCGATATCGATCGCATACAAATTAACAAAGTTTATTTATTTTATTAACAGGAATGTAAAAACAAAAAATACCAAATTTGAACAACGTTATAATAATAATTGTATTTATTTCGTACATAAGTGGACTCAGGGTTACAACCTACTAAAATTTCGGAGCAGATTTGTAAAAATAATTGGAGTAAATCGAAAGGTTTGAAAACGAAAGAAAAAACTTAAGTCTTCAAAAACTGTATTTTTAACAAAAATAAAAATTAAAAAAAAAAAAAATAAATCACATAAATTCCATTCGATTCAAAACAGAATAAAATTTTAGATTCAAACATTCAAACTCAGAGTCAGGGATGCCACTTTGCTGCGATAAGCAGTAAATCTACTGCACTTTTCGCAAAAACTAAATCTACTGCCACTAAATTTAATCTACTGCTACTTTTTTATGTTGGACAGCTGTCCAAAAAACATGCAAACAAATAACCGCTGTAAAGAACGTCTGAACGGAGCCAATTCATTGTGAACTTGACCACATTCTCTTATGACATATGAAATTAGTTGGATGCTTTCATTCATGAAACAAATCTCTGTCTCTGTCTCTGTTTCTATTGTGTTCCCGTTTTCTGCTAAACTAACGGGATTCTGAGAGTTTATTTGAATTCGTATTTGTATTGTGTGTGTGACACTTACAATTCCTCATTTTACAAGAATTATTAAAAAAAAAAGACATGAATAAATATTTATTGAAAACCACAAAAAAAAAGTAAAACTGTTTTGATAAACCTTTGTTCAAGTGTTAAAATTGTTTTGTTTTTTTATGTAGAGAAACACCCAAAAGAACATTACAAGAAAATGAGAACGAAACTCAGTCTGTCGTAGAACCATTCGCTGGCTCTAGCCAAATATAGTGAGTGTTTTCTTTTAGTTTAGTTTTCAAGTTTTTAATTTGTTTCTTTTTTATTTACTAAATAATAGAAAAGAAAACCCTAATTCGACTCAAGAAAATGAATGTACGAGCTATTAATTTTTATGTTTTTCGTTTAATAAAAATCTACTGCGGAAAGATCCAATCTACTGCATTTTTTTAATGATCTACTGCCCTCCTCTTTTCTTGAAGTGGCAACGCTGGTCAGAAAATTGAGTAATACTGCATCAGCGCTGTCATTTCCTTTCATGTGGTTTGGCTGAAGAATTTTTGAATTTTTTTACTAAACAAGTGCATAGGGATTAGCGGATTAAGGGATTAACTAAATAGAGAAATTTTAAAAACAAAAGTATTGTTAAGTTATCTTTATATATTTTTATATATTATATTTGGACAGTAGGAATGTATTGTAAATATAGTTTAAGATAAAAGTGGACGGCGACGCTGTGCCACGAAGACCTTTTTCGTAGAAACAGTTTATGGTGTTATTTTATGATATTAAATCTGTGAACATTATGTTTTATGAACAAGGGATACGTCGCATCGTCGCTTATCCACTTTACAACCCTAATGTTAGTTTAGTATTATAGGAAACTAGAGATAAGAAATGTAAATGTAGTTGTAAGCTAGGTATAAGATTTGTAAATAATTAAAAGAGTTCAATTTTAGTCTTCGTAGAAGAAGGACGTTTTTTTCTGCCTTCTTCGGCTCGTTTTTGTTTTTAAATCGGTTCGCGTTTTAAATGGGTGTTCAGAGAACATTGCTCAAGTATAGTCAATAACACATAGGGTATTATATGACTTTGTTTGGCAATTTGACAAAATATTTAAATTAATTAATTTAAAAACTGTTTTCGAAAAATTCTCTCCGTTCTAGAGGAATAAAGAACTGTATTCTAAGATATTTCTATATATAAAACATTTTCTCAACCAAATTTGAAACAAATTCATATCTGACTCGATTTATATAGGAAATGATTTGAAGAACAAGTCTCAACGCACAGATTCAGCAACACTAAAAAACAGTATGGCAAAAAAACATGTTATTGGACTTCACCATCGTTATTATGTTAAGTTTGATTTAAATTTCGAAAATTTAGTTTTTCACGTGAAAATGTTTTTTCTTTCATCGAAAGTACATATTATATTCATTCGGCCTTACACCGCTAATTTGAAGCTTGAAAGAAATTATTTATTCCAAACTAAAAACTATCCTTGAACTTTTGAAAAAAATACAAGACTTTTGAACAAGGAATCGAGTCTTTGATTTTAAACTTAGCAATTTCAAAAAAAAAAAAACACCCTTTATGGCTTTCAAATTTTACTAATTATAAGAACTTCTAAAGCAAACAATCCTTTGCGTATTGGAAGCAATAAAAGTTAATACAAAATTCAAAGGAACACCAAGCTCATTATTATTGACATTAAAAGAAAAACATATTATACCTATACCTACCTACCAAACAAATATAAGCCCCCCAAAAAAACAAAATAGATTTGGCCTTTAATTAGCCATTTTATAGCCTCCACTGCATACAAAGTAAAAATCATTTGCCAAAAGAAAATAAAATAATATAAAACAAAAGTCTTTTCATCTCTCTCTCTCTATCTCACTCTCTCTACCTCATCCTTAACACAGGATATTTCTGGTGAAAAATCCAATTAATGAAACTGCATTGTTTAAACGAACCAAAAAAAAAAAAATGGCATTAGCTACCCGTCAGTGAATTGCAGGGCTACACTTGCGAATTTATAAAGCAAATAAATATAAAAATGCAACCGACTGTAAGCGTGCAATTGCATTCCAAATTATCCCAAGTTATCCTTCGCAGCTGGTACTGTGGCTGTGTGTTGTCCATTTTGGGCTGCACAGAGACTGGAGTGGTCGTCGGTTGTCGGCATCATCGTCTTGTAGGCAAAAAAATGCTTGCACGCCTTGGAATTTGTTAATTTTTTTTTTTTTTCATTTTCGGTCACTAGATACAAAATATTTTCATTTCAGCCAAATCTGGAGTCGTGGAATAGAAAAACAAAATTGTGTCGAGGATTCAAAGTTGACCACTTGGTATAGGTGCAATGGTTTTTGGTATGTGATACAACAAAGAAGGTTAATTGGTTTAGTCTCGTAACTGTGCTACTTTTTTCATATATACATATTTGAAATTTAATCAAAGCCAAGCGAAAAAAAAATTAAAAAAGGGGTTAAAGAAACAAATGCTGAAAGCATTAATTCAGATTCAAAGGTAGGTAGGTACATACATTATATGCTTTTTTAAAATGTTACTTAGTTTTAACTAAATAGACACTCAATGCTTTAGATATTTTATATACAAAAAATTCCTACAAAATTATATGCTGCCCTTTGAATTCAGGGAGAAACTTCCGAAATTAAAAAAAAAAAAATACTTCACTCTTCCAGGAAATAAACTAAAAGGATGTGGAGCACCAAACTTTGCCAGCATCAGGAACCGAAAACAAAAAAATTTACTCTGAAAGTAGTTAAAAGCACCATGCAGTTGCACTCTAAATACCGCATAAAGTCACACATCCTGAAGTTAAAAATAAAAAAAAAAAATAATAAAAAAAATCTCTTTTGTATTTTGGTGAAGGATTCTTAACTAAACTGCACTCAATTGCCAAAACCAAAGGAATGATTTTCTAGAAGAAAAAAAGTGCACACAACTTTAACTACTTCCGGTTTCTGTTTGCTGTAAATCACTCCCACTAAACTCATCAATTCGTCTATGTCTACTTCAATTTTACAAGCAGTAAAAAAAGGAATTGAGAATAAAACCAAAAGTCAATTTGTGCTGTGAGACATGGGCGTAATGATTTATCAAAAAGATAGAAAAAAAAAAACGTAAAAACTTTTTAGAGTTTCAAAAGTTTTCATTCCAAGACAAACAAATTAATGCCAAAGCATCAAATGAGAATTTCTAACTTCTCGTTTTATTTTATTTTTTAAATCTAGTAAATATTTACCATAAACTTGCGTAAAATTGCAAAGTTATATAATATTATACTTCTTAACTATTATTTAAGCCTATTTTTAACTATTCTTTTGACAGTGACATTATGACAAAGTTACATTAGGCTAATTTGGTTAAACTTCTACTTATGTACATATGTACATAAAAGTTCTTACATTCTACGTAAAAGTAGCAATTATGTGGTGAAGTGTGGTAAACACAAAAAAAAACTACATGTCGTTTTAAAAATTCTTTTTGAGTTAAAATTATAATTCTTAGATGATGTTCTACGGGATTAATATAAGTCTTCTACATGGTTTCCAAATGTATGTTATTTATAGGGTGAATTAGGGTAAAACAAAAAAAAAATTGTATCCGATTAAAAAAAAAAAAAACATTTTGTTTTTGACCGGTTAATATTTGAGCTTAATATTTTTCAAAATGAAGCTGTTTAAAAAATGGATTTGGTGTAAATGACGGAATTTATTTATTTTTTGATTTAAAATAGCTTTTAAAGGCCTTTAGTTCACAAAAATGTTGGCGTTTCGTCCCGCCGCCGGTCTCACTTGGACTCATCAGTTGACTATTGAGGGCCTTGTCAATAAGATGAACTGAACTTAATAAAAATTTCGTATTGACAAGGCCCTCACTAGTAAACTGGATGAGTCCAAGTGAGATCACAAAGACGAAATGCAAAAATTTGTGTGGACTAAAAGCCGTTAAAAGATATTTTGAATTATTATTCAACAAGTTCAATTAAAATAGAACTGAGTGTTAGAAATTTTATTATTAAAAAAAACTTAATACATATTTATTTTTTCTTTAATGATAGCTTTAGGGCCATATTTTTCATTGTGTTTCAAAGTTTAAAAAAATCTTATAAAATTATTAAGACATTATTATTATCAGAGAAAATGGTAGAACCAAATCTTAAGTTTTTGATTAAAAAAAATCGTTAGAGCGGGTTTTTAATAAATTATTTATTTTTGTTAAAAGAAATATTTGAAATAAATTTTAAGAAAAAAATTGGTACTAAATTTTTAGTATTTATTAATGCGAA
This sequence comes from Epistrophe eligans, assembly GCA_951394125.1. NCBI lineage: Eukaryota > Metazoa > Arthropoda > Insecta > Diptera > Syrphidae > Epistrophe > Epistrophe eligans. Next base: position 91,427,448 of record OX596029.1, read on the forward strand.
GTTAAAAAATTAATCTTGAACAAAAAACATCATTTTTTTTTTAATTCAAAATTTGTTTTTTTTTTTTTTTTGTGTTGGAAAATTTTGGTGGTATGCATTCAAAGGGCACGGTATTGCCCAGCCCAGCCAAGTTCTGGCACTACACCCTTTTTACAGGAACAAACTCAGGCGATTTTCGACCCCCTCCAACTTCCGTACCAATAAAGACAGAAACCTAAAATTTTGAATATTTGCTAAGCTGACCAAGCACAGGCGCCTTACCAAATTTCAACCTTCTAGCTTAAGTGGTATATAAGACTCAAAAAATCGCAAAAACCGTAACTGACTAACTGACACATAATCAAAATTATGGAGCACTTCCCGAAACCGCAGAACCATTTAACAAAATTTATTATTTAATGATTACTGACTTAAATTTGGGGGATTTACTTGGAAAGTTTTTTTCTTAATTATCTTATTACTCACAATTGAAAACGTTTCGAAAACTTGACCAGTGAACTCACGAAATTTTAGTCACTAATCATAAAATAATAAATTTCTCTCACAATTTGAAGTTGTTTCAATATTAGTCTACTTTTAATATCTTAATACTTTAACGAGCTATTCTTGTATATTATAATTATATATATATATATTTGGTTTCTCGGAAATGGCTCCAACGATTTTGATAAAATTTTCAGAGTTTAATCTTATGAACGAGAAAAAAAAAAATAAAAAATTAGATTTAGTAAAATTCGCCCACTACCACGCCCACTTTTATTATTGATTTTTTTCACGGAAACGGCACTAGCTATTCTAATGAATTTTTCAGAGTTTTTTCTCCTCAATCAAAACAAAAATGTAAAGAAAAATTTAGTGAAATCCGTCCACTACTCCGTCCACTTTTTTCGTTTTTAGTTTATACTTTATCGGAAACGGCTGCGAAAATTTGGATGAAATTTTCAGAGAGCATTCTCTTTTATAGGTAGAAACAAATTTTATTTATTTATTTATTTATTTATTGGGGGCTTATGTACAGTAAGACAGATTGACTTAAAAGCTAGACATAAGCTACAATTAACGAAATGAAAGCTACGATTGAAAATTATTTAAAAATACAATAATTTGTACATGATTAAAAATTTTTTTAAATATTTAATATAGATCAGAAAATATTGGAAAAGAGGAGAAAAGGGAAGATAGAATTTAAAAGTAGAAGACGAAAAAAAAGGCAAGAAGGAAAAGATAAAATCGATGAATTATCTCGAAATTTATTGGGAAAAATGCAGTTTTATTTTTTCTTTCATTCTCTCGGCATCATTAATTTCTCTATTTTAAAAAAATATAAGTGAAAGCTGCCCACTGCCACGCCCACTTTTAAAGTTTTTTTTGTTTTCCAAAACGGCTGTAACGATTTGAATGAAATTAACAGCGAGTGTTATGATGAAAGAGAAAAAATTGCAGAAATCAGTTTTGCGAAAATCCGCCCACTGCCACGTTCACTTTTAATGTTTTTTGGTTTTCGGGAACGGTCCTAACGATTCGGATGAAATTAGCAGGGATTGTTTAGATGAAAAAAATAAAAACATATATGTTGAGATATATGTGAAGATACATGTGGAGATACCTTGACATATTATGTGGAGATAAATGTGAAGAATACTTGAAATTTGTGAAGATGCATGTGGAAACACCTTTACACATGTGAAGTTACAAGTAAAGACACCTCCACATTATGTAGGGATACATGTGGGAGATACTTCCATATATGTATGTATGTGGAGTAGTCATGCAGGGACCTATATCAAAAGTTCGACATATGGACCATGGAATGACACCACCGAGATCTGTATTTACCATGACAGTAAACAAGATTTAAATCCTATTTTGTAAGTTATAGTTATATTGTAAATTTAATATAATAAAAAAGGAGCCGAGTGAAGCCAAAAATATTTTTTTGGTATTTTCGATTTTTTTTAAATATTTTCTCGTTAACATGTAGCTACATTAAGGTTTCTAGCAGTTTGTGCAATTTATAGTCGTGCTTTTTTTTCAATCCAAAACTCAATTTGTTTTAATTTTTTTTTACAAAATATTAAGATATCGTTTGTGATTAAAATCGGTTAACTCGTTAACTAGAAGGTCGAAAATAAAAAAAAATGGTTTTAGACCATACCTTAAATAGTATAGGTATACCTACAAATTAATTACAATTTATTAAAAACAATCTTCGCTCTAGGGATTCATCTAAAATTCTTAAGATCCATGTTTCAATGATTAAGACTTTAGGTTATGTTAGTTACATAAGACAGACAGATGGGGATATTTTATGTAATATTATAAGAAATTCTAATTTCCGTTTGATATTATATTATAATATTCATAGAACGCAGTTTTTTTCCGACCGGCGGCGGCGGCGGCAGCGACGGCGGCATTGTTTGTTTTTATTTATATTTCTCGGAAAGAGTTCTAGGTAAAAATTATCAATCTGATTAAATTACAGATTGATGCATTACGGAATCGTAATTTTCAAAGTATTTTTTTTTTCCTAAGAAATTTGTTATTCAGATTGTTTGCCAAGTGTCCACACTTAATGGAAATACGAATACATATTTTTTTATATAAAATAAACCGCAGAGCTCCAGAGGGTATATACTTCAAGGCAGATGTTTCTTTAAGTCTCCCCCTCTCCTTGGATATAAAGACCCTAACCGGATGGAACATCCTCGAAAATATCCTATTATATTATAATAATATATGTTTTGATTAATTTTTGAAGGTCCTACAGAAAAATTATTTTTCATTGTTAATCCTCGCTTCCTTATGCTGTACGTTTCATAACGTCGTCATCACCGTCATCGTATATGGTGATGTGAAAATAATATTTAAAAATAACTGTGTCAAGGATATCATCATGGAGTGTATGTATATAACTTTAATAATAATAATAATGTGACTCTGAAAAATGTCGCCTTTGTTTGTATTTTCTTATGCATTCTCAAACATTAAAAAAAAAAAGTGTTCCGTCTACAACATCAAGAAAGTTGAATCCTTAGTCCTATATAACAGAGCTTATGGGTGATTTATCAATACAAAACACAATTTAAAAAAAAACAACATTTTTGTATACTTTATTTTTTGTTTTAGTAAAATAAGGCAACAAACTTTGAAGAAACATCACCAGTCAGTCCCCATCAGCCATCATGCGATGAAGATGAAAAGGCGAATAAATTTTCTTATATAATTTCCTTTTTCGCCTCGATTAGCATACTTAATCACTTTGCATATTCACCATCAAGTCAGCTATATTTAATGAAGACATTTTGATGAATATGGCCAAAGCATAAAGGATATTTTAAGTTTGTTTATGTTTGCACATCACACAAACTTATAAAATTCATATACATACATATCTGCTAGTATATACATAATAATAATATATTATAATAAATTTTGTATGTTGAATGTTTACCAATGTATCTCAAATGTGTGGAAAGTATAAATATAAACAATGAATTTTTATCAAGTTCATTTGAATTTCTTGATTGGGGCGGCTGGTATAGTGGTAGTGGTGATGGCGGACTGATGAAGCGGATTGTGCTGCCTCAGGGTAGGGATAGTGTTTATCCTCAATTTAACTTTGCCATACACTTATTTTTTAAGAACGAACAGGAAATTAAATTTATTGAATTATTTATTATTGCAGAGAATATGTGGGAGATAAATCAGAACTCAAAACTTAAATAAATACAAATATAAATAAATTAACTATACGGTGTGATTAAAATAAACACCGGAAATTTAAATCAATATTGTTTGTAATTATTCTTAATTGTTTAAACAATATAAGGTATTAATATGAAAAATAAAGTATCTCACTGATTTTGTAGTTCAAGTGACTTAGAATTAATAGAATTAAATCATTGCAGTGATTTTATTCAAACTTGAAGGTTTTTGGGAAAAATTATTTTGTTTTTACCTTCAAAAATAACGGTACCTCTCATACAATCGTTATGAAAGAGGTTTTTTTTAATCTCAAAAACGGCTTTTAAGATTTTTATAGAAGCATTTGTTTTTTAAGCTGTTATTAACGGTACCGACCATATAACGGTTTTTTTTTTTGGTTTTCAATTTGCTCGTTCATGACTTAACTGATGTCGATAAGAAACATTTTATACAGGAGGTCCTTTTACGTCAAAATATTATTGCATACACAAATTTTTGAAACAAATATTTTTTGGATAAAAATCAAATTCTGCAATAGCAAGTTATGGATTCGTAAAAAAAGTCGAACTCGATTTGAGATTTTAATAATTCGAAAACGACTTGTTCGATTTTATCAAACTTGGCATTTAGCAATTTTTTAACATTTTCTAGCACATTTTAAATAAAAATTATTCCTATGGCCAAAACTAAAGGTACCTCTCCTACAAGCGTTTAAAAACTGATAAGGAAAATCTAATTTTTCTCAAAAACGACTTCTACGATTTAGATTAAAATTTGTATGTGAGCTTTTATCATGGTCTGATCTACCATATCATTGGAAAAAACGTATCTATCGATTATGAAAATATATGTTACCATTATTTTGGTTTTCGACCATCTCATTATTATGTTGAACCGATTTTGATGAAATTTTTCACACAAGAGTTTCTAATAAGTTTGAAAAATATTGCATATCAAAATTAAAAAAAAAATGGATTTGTAAAAATTTCAAAAATATTTTTTTGAAAATTCAGTATTTGGAAAATGGGTAAATGATTTTTTCAAAATTAATTTTAAAGTTCGCATTGATAAATCCTTAAAAATGGATTACCTACAATTTTTTTTTTGAAAAATGTTTTCAAAATTTTATATATGTATGTATAAAAACGATTTTTAACAAATTTTCACATAAATTGAGATTTATGAAAGAAATCAGAAGGTGTATATCGCTTTGGTGTCAAAACTATTTCAGGAGTTGATTAATCAATTTATTTCTACTTAAATTGATTTGTTAACAGTTTTTCATTCTAAACTGTAAATTCCATGCATTGCACATGTGCAACAAGTTGATACATATATTGTTCATAATTATATGTGTTTTTTTGTTATTTTTTTTTTTTTAATTTTGTGTACGTTTTTGAGAATAATAAAATTTTCATAATTCGATAAAAAAAAATTGTACCTTAAATGCCGTTATTTTTGGACTTACAAAAATGAATAAAACGGGAGATGGTTCAAAAATGCTAGATACTATTAAAGGAAATCGACCCACCAGTTTAGGCTACAGCCTTACAGGACATCAGACAGACAGAAAAGACAGAACAGACAAAAAGATGGAAAGATGGAAAGAATTGCGTGACCCAACCTTTTCGTATTCGCTACCATCGTAATGTCAAGTTTGATCAAAATCCCGAATTTGATTTTTTTTATGAATCCATAACTTGGCATATAGTACCTATTTTATGTCAATATACATATATATATAGCAAGTAAAATTACTTTAAATGGTCATCAACCTGACTATTTAAGTAACTTTAGCAACTCTTGTTAAGATTAATGAAGTGATAAAAATTAAGTGGAAGTTGATCTGAAGGGATAAACATTTTGTATTATATATTGTCATCATTTAATAGATTTGTTGTAGGCACAATGCTAAATGTTTGTTCATTTTAACCCTATAGCTGATCCTATCCCAAAGACCAACTTACATACCGCTTAGCCATTATGATGGTACAATGTTGTTTGCGAAAACAATATTCACTCACTTCCCTCAACTATATATCTTATTTAGCCTGCATTGCAATTTGTTGTTCATATAATAGGATGCAAATTTACAGCATGAATTTTGTCTTCTGCAAAAACAATTCTATAGGTTAAGAGAGGACTTAACTATAATAAGGATTATGTACACTGTACAGCACATTTATATAATACCTGGAATTTTTCCTTTTTTAGAACTCAATCCTTATGTTTTCTAGATAAGGACTTGAGCTTATGCCATATTAAATTCATGTTCTTGCTTTATTATGCAATTAATGGTTGATTCCATCGTTGCATTATATAGGTGCAGAATATTATTTAATTGCTACCTCTGTAAATTTGTACAACAGAATTGATTTATATAATATATGTAGATACGTAGTATAATGCAAATGTTTTAGATATTATTATAATATGTTCAACAGAATGATGTTTGATTATCTAGTAATTTGAAATATTGTTCATATTTAAAGGAATACCATGTCTTGATATTAGTGTACTTAAGTTTGTGGGTAAGGTATTATTTGTAATCCTTAAGATGTAATAAGTCTTAATCATTATTGCCCATTTATGTTTTATGGCTAAAATTAACATGGCTTTTTATTAAGTTGATAAATGCTTATACCTACAATCTAGGGTCAAAACGATATCTGTGTACATTTTGCCTGTCGGTATAATATTTTTATCATAATATTTAGAGTTATTTCAGCCTATTATTTTTTATAAATACCTTAACTGCTCTTCAAACAAAAAAAAATATCTAGAGCCGGAGCCACACCTATCTCGTGTGGTGTGTTGTGGAGTGATGTGTTGTGTTGTGTCGCTGAATGTTCACAATAAATAGAATTTTGGCCTGCAAACTTTAATTTTTAGTTTCGCTATTTACTTATTCTCTTCCTCGAACACTCTCTTATCTTTCCCACTGAAAAATATGTCTCCAACGCAGTGTGGTATTGGTATGGCGCAATCGATAAAAGATTGATTCCGACACAACAAACCACAACACATCACACGTGATAAAAATATGGTTCTACGCATATAAAATACAATGGAGCGACAGCGACACAGGACTCCACAACACACCACCACAAGATAAGTGCGGATCCGGCTTAGCTGTCAAAAATGTTTATAACCTAAAAGTTTTGCTCTTGAAAGTTTGTTTTATATTCGAAGTTGCTCTTCATAATTTTTTAGAAATTTAATAAATTCGTTTTAACAACAAAAATGTCTTTTTACATAAAGAAGGTTTCCCCAAAAAATCAATTGAAAACAATTATATTGAAAATATCAAACAATATTAACGGCAGTCAAAATTCCCTGAAAAGATTTAGCTGTTGCGCCTAAATCAAAAATGTTTAGTCCATTAAATTCAAGGTATTCACTGAAAAAAGTAAAGGCAAAATATATTTCTGGTGAAATTCAAACAAGGAATTCCATTAATAACCCATATAGTTATGGCCCAGATGATTTAAAAACTATGCGTCAAAATTTATTACACTCTCCTATATGATTTCTGAAGAAATCATTTCAATCAAATGCACATAATGTACTTGTACATATTCAAATATCGGATGATGAAGTTTGCTGCTGAAAATTCATGGGAAAAATAATCGAGAATTATCCAATACCTATGCTCAGATTTACAAAATGAATGTGTTGTATAAACAAAGCCAGATGCACAGCCATCATTGTTCCAGAAAACAGATAAATTCTCTCTTAGCTGTAATGTTAGGTTTGATTGAAATCTGGACATTTTTGAATTGAAGCTTTTGAAGGCAATCAGGATAAAGAGTTTATATTGAAAAACCCACACGAGATGGTATAGTGGACTGGACACTGATGGAAAAAGTTACGTAGTCAATTTGCATGGAATTGCAACGGGAGTTTGAATATTTACTGAGCTATACTGCATAGTTACATCTCAACATTATTGTAGCGAAAGCGAATAAATCCCGGGATCTAAATAGAAAAAAGTATTTTTCGAAGAAAGTTATGTAAGTACCAGAGTATAACAACACAGACTGCAACGAATTCAAGCATCGTATCTATATTAAGTCAATGAAATATGTACTATAAGTATAGATGTCTCGCTTGAACAAACTGTTTTGGAAGATTTTTTTGGACATACTGCACATCTTTATAGGAAAAAGGTTTCGCTGTAAGCTTTATCTGTATGAGGTTTTTTTTTACTTTTCTATTTGGTCATTTGTCAAAATTACTGTCTCTATTGATAAAGTCCTGTTTTATTGGGATGGCTACGAAATTCCACCTCTGGTCCAAGAACTTTGTAGACTATTACATATTTGTTCAAAATTATGAAATTTGTAATCGATTTTTTTTTTTATTCGGAAAATCGAAAATTACATTGATGAGGAAGTCAATAACACATCGTAATATTATGAAGTTTTAATTTAAAACAAAAAAAAATTGCGAGAGAAGACTTTCTTAAAAAATTGAAATTTTTAGAAAGCCTTACTCACGTGTTTCTCTTTTAATGTTTATTTCATCTTAACTTTGTGGTGCATTTGTCCAATAACTGAAAATTTGATTGTATGTACTTGAAACCTCAAAACTAACTATTTGTCCTACTTATATATAAAACGAGTAAAAACGTCAAAAATAAAAATGTAGTAAAGATTACCTTCACAATCTATGTATGCATAAATTCTTGAAATAATTTTTTTTGTCTGGGTTCTTGATTTCCGAAAACAAAAAACTGCCCGGGATTATTGGAAATCAGGACATCCCTACCAGTAAAGTAATAATTTAAGATATTCTTATAACTAAGCTCTACAATCACAGTAAAAGCACATAAAAGAGATGTTTTGAATCAATATAAAACAAATTCAACAAAAAACCAATTCGAAATCGTTAAATCTACAACTTTTTTTTGATTCACAACAATCTACTTAACAGAATTTGTATTTTAAAACCTTTTGATAAATTTTTTTTACAATCTCAATCTATGAGCTATGAGCATCAACACGAGAAAAATTATTTTTTATTAATGCTGTCGTATAGATAGAGATGTCTTTCGATGTCTTTTCCACTCTATGGGCGACTGTTGTAAAAGTTTTGAATTGAGGATTTCCATCAAAAACAAAAATCTTCTCCCTCCAAAATCATATTAAATCAAATATTGATTTTCAATATTATTTCAAAAGGATATAACTATATAGCTAGCTATACCCTTAATTCCACTTTCCTCCATGTTATTTGACAGCAGTAAGATGCTTTCCTCTTCAGTTAAAAAAAAAATAAGAATTTGAGCATCCGTATATAATAGACAGAGACACTGAAAAATCACTCTCGAACCTCAACTCAACCCCTAGGGTATACTTGTAATAGAGGTGTTGCTGAAAAATATATACTTTTGAGCATAATGACTGGTTCTGTCATTCGAAGAAAATGATGCGGATAAATTGGCTGATGATGGTGAATGATGTTAATGTTATACGATATTTATTTATTTATTTTTTTTTTGTTGATGGTTGTGATGAAGGATTTTTATGTTTTTACTTCCTGATATTGATCTATATCTATAGGAAAGGCATATAAAATACAGATGCTGTTAAAACAGAGAGCAATTCATCGAATTATTTTTTTTTTTTACTTAAAATGGAATTTTTCTATGAAAAAGTAATTTAAACTTGACTCAAGGCATTTTTTGAGAGTTGAATTTTTTTTTTTACATTAAATTTATTTATTTTCTAATTTAATTTGATAAACCAAAAAAAAAAACAATTCGGCAATTTTAATAAAAATAGGCAACATGTTTTTTTCAAAGATTATGAAGCAGATTAACGAAAAAAATAGTTTTAAAACAAAAATAACGGTATATCCCTTAAAATAGTGTTCATAATACCATTAAGGAAAATCTTATTTCTCTTTAAAACAACTCCTATGATGTTGATTAAAATTGTTTTGTTTATTTTTATTTTATTTTATTTTTAAGATTTAACCATTTAACAGGAACAAATTTTAAATCAAGCTGTTACTAACAGCTCTCATACACACATTTTTTTTTATTCTAATTATCTGTTTAACCGATTTTGTAAACAAAATGAAAAAAAAAATAAATAAATTTCAAAATTTGTGTGCTTTTTTTTAATTGGACATTATAAGAATAAGATGGATTTTTTTCGAAATCGAATTTTTGCCTCCATACAAATTTTGTACCTACTCATAATTCAATATAAGTTAAAGATGGTCTGCATTGCGTTAGGTGTCAAAGAATGTCAGAAATAGATGGGTAATCATTGGTTACAAAAATCATTGGATAATAGAAAATAAATTAAACTTTTTAAGCCAGATAAATATTAATGTTTATAATTTTTGATCAGAGTTTGTTAAACGCTTAAAAAGAAAGATGAAAAGATTTTTCAAAGCAAAATTATTTATTGAGTGAATTCAATTTTTGTATATATGTAATATGTGGTAATTTACAGTTTTAACATAAATTTGAAGAGCGAAAAAATTAACACGTAACAAAATTTACGATTTTCTTATAATTGACGCACACTGGAGGGGCTAGGAATAAGGAATAACTAAGTTGATGTAAATTTTCCTTGAATGTCTGGACATTGAAATGGGAATGAATAACAGAGTTGGGTAAGGAATTCCACAGTCGTATAGTATACGGCCAAAGAAAGAAGACTGCGAAAGCAATTAAAAATTGTTGGTGTTTTTTGTTGGCCGACCAGTTTGATTTATGTATGTCGATTAACTGGTCTCAAAGGAATGAAAAATAGAAAATCTTTAGATAAATCTATTTAAAAAAAAACAACAATTTTCCAAATTCATGATACCATTATTCTTTAATTTGCAAAAAATATATTTAAATTCCACCTCAATTCTTTAAAAAACATGATTTCATGTAAAAAAGATTTTAAAAATTGTTAAAGTAATTTTTTTTTTGTTCTAATAATTTTGTATGCAGGGTCATTCATTTTTCAGTTTCGAAAGTAAAGCTTAATAAAACACACGCAGCGATACATTTTGAGGTAATGCAATTCTTTTGAGGTAATTTTAACCACTTTTTTCGAACATTTCGGGTGGTATCTCGGCCATAATTTGAGTAATGTTGGATTTAATGCTTCTAGAGTTCGCGTAAATACGGTTTTTTACGTAGCCCACAGAAAAAAATCTACCGTTGTCAAATCGCATGATTTTTGTGGCCAATCGCCGACGTCGCACAAATCGTGAAATTACGCGACCAGGAAACTTCTCCCGCAATAAAGCCATAATTGGTCATGTTGTGTAGCTTGTTGCCCCGTGTTTTTGGAATCACATATCGTCCAAGTCATGATCTTCAATTGTCGGCCAAAAAATAAATCGGTTAATTGCTGCGAACGCCGGGAAATCGATAAATTCGGATCACCACTCACTAGCAACACTTGCACTTGCAGCAGCAATATTTTCGACTGAGCGTGCATTACGACGATGCACAGGCCTTAAAACATCAGTTACGCTTCCACTCTCTTCAAATTTCTTCACAATTTTACCGATTGCATGCTTAGTTGGTCGATTATGACGACCATAATCTTCGCGTAATGCGCGAAAAGTGGCTACCTTTGAATCACCACTTTTGTAGTAAGTTTTAATAATTTTAACGCGTTGTTCGATTGTTAAGCGATCTATTATCGTTAATGGCAAACATTCAACTACATAATATTATGACACTTCAAATGACAGCTAATTTGACAGGCGTCAAATGCCAGTGTTACCAATTTAAAACCACGAAATAAAGGACCCATTATTATCATTAAAAAAATGAGTATCCCAATTTTAAGTTATTTAAAAATTTAAACCTATAAATCTTAAAAAAAAAGTCACTAACCAATTTCCATAATATTAATTTTTCATTTTATTTTTATATATATTGAAATTTTTCGTTAATTTTTTTTATAATTTATAAAATTTTTATATGGAACATTATTTACATTACAAAGAAACATTTTGTAAAAATCTTGAACGAGATCGGTTAAGCAGCAAATTAAAAAAATTACCGGTAACATAAATAAAAATTTTTAGTAAAATTTTGTTTTACCAAAATGTAGACCATACCTTTATAAGTTCACTTAAACACACTTTTATCAAAATCGTTACAGCTGTTTTTAAGATAAAAAACATTTTTCATAAAAGTATACCGCCATATACATTTTTGGAGAAAAACCAATAGTTTTTTTTTCCCCTAAAGGGAACTTAACTTTAAAACCTCACATTCAAGAATAAATACCACTTTTTATTTTTAAAGAAATTAAATGTAGATAAATTTATATCCACAATTTCTTACACAATAATCCCATAAAAATATTTATGCATTCCATAAAAGATATTTAATTAACGTAAATCAATTGTTTTTAATGATGTTTTCTAAAAACCAATAAGTATATATGCATAGTACAACATTCAACAAGCCTCTTCTAACAAGGCAATTATAACAAAACAAAAATACCTCTCATTACCGTCTTCCTGTTTTGGTACAAAAGGTACATCCAAAAAAGAAATTAAATCAGCTGACATCCAAAAATTTAATACCCATACTTAAAAAACATGACAGCCACTTTGCGTTCGAATATTATAATTAAGACTTTAAACAGTCAAAGTCAAAAATATCGCCCCTCCAGGAGATAGCGCATTAAATAAATATATTATATACTTCAACGTCATATACATATACAGATATACACCATATTATATGCTTAATCCTTTTTCACCTTTCAAAAATGTTTCAATTTTCAAAAAAGGGTAAATTTCGGTAAACAAAATGAATTTCATAAATATATCGTTTTATGGATTTAATTAAAAAATAATTGCTCTTAATGTTTTGTTTTTTTTTTCACACTCATCACCCACCGAAGGAGCGGTGACGACGACGGAGGTGTGTGGTGTATTTTCCTGGATTTCCTGTTTTGTATAGAGGAATATTCTTTGAAAAAGAGAATTACTTATATATTATGTAGGTATTAAGAAAAATAAAAAAAAAAAAAAAATGTGGGACAAAACATTAATCCAAATAGCAAGGGATAACTTTTCGCCATATCGAAGGAATTCACATCGCATCGCAGTTACCTTTGAGAAAATTACTGAACGATAGGTTGAGTGAGACTTTTCCTTCTATATTATGTACTGTAAGGACTAAGGAGGTTGGTTTACTTTTTAATTGCTCCTTTGCTTCTGCTTTGGCAGCTAAAAGGATAGTATCATCATTTGCGAGAAGAAAGCTATTTCAGGTGTGCTAAGTGTAGGTACCTACAACCAAACCTACATATATATAGTTATATTAATACTTACACCAGATACGTGTGGCACAAGGATAAAAGGTTTTTCTCAAGTGCGTGTGAGCGTTTACGTTTCGTTTATACTTCTTGGTATATATGGCTGGTGGATATGTCCTGATGGGAATATTGTGTTTTGCTGAGAAAATTTTTAAATGCGCTTCGTGTGCGAGCAATTTTCGTAAGTCAACAGCTTTATGTTGCAACATTAAACCTTCCTATACAAAATACAAATGAAAAAAAAAAACCAAACGAATGGTGATTGAATAAGCAGAAAAAAAAACACCATTATGTAAGAATCTTATTCCTCGCCGAGATGAAAATAAGCTTCATATAAAGGAACATTATAAACCGACATGCGGAATATATACGAACCTACATATGTACAGTACATATGTACGTACATCGAATGTATTTCTAAAGGTTTAATTGCATAACCACGTGGTTATATTTCTCATTAAGAGGTGTCACTCTTATATTGAATGGAGCTTTTTAAAAGGATCTCGCACCGCATGTATATAGCCAAGTTGGTGCTAAGTTAATGGAGACCATATTCTTTTTATGCAATTGAGATCTTATATTGCAAGTTTCGTCTTATGCATTTAATTGGTACAATTATTTGTATAATAATTTAATTTGTTTTGAACTTTAGTGGTCGTTAGATAGAATTATAAGGTACATTATTATGTACGACGTACGTGTATATTATACTGCATTCTTCTTTATTATTTTAATTATTCACAAATAAAATAAGGTTATTAGGATAAAAGACGAGCTGTGGAACAATTAAATTTATTTTATTTATTTAGTTATTTATTTTTTGTTAAATTTATAATAGTAAACTAGAACATACAATTTCAGAGAGTAAAATTAAACTTGAGTCTTAAACTTCTGAGACTTTCTATTTAAACCATATTCAGTGCAATTGGTATTTATATTTTCTTCATGAAATAAGAAAATTGAAAATTTTATTCACTTTTTTTTTTTTGCTTGTCAACAAATATTTTTTCCGTTTTGTTGCAGAACAGCAGTGTTTGGAACAGCATGGCATAAAAGAGCCTCATAAGTATGGGAATTCATAAAAATTAATATATGAGCTTCTTGGAGAAATATAATTTAAAAATAACTTCCTAAATTATTGTTATTATCCAACTTACGTAAAGCATTTTGAAGATTTTTATAGATATCAGATCTTCTTACCTAAAAATAGAAAGGAAAAAAATGTAAAATACAAAGAAAATTTAAAACAGGAATTAGAATATAATAATTTTATAAAACTCAAAAAGAAATATCTATAATAATAAAATTATCCATACAGATAAGAGTTTTTTGTTTTTATGTCCTTTCCTTGATTATAATATCTTTTGAATTTTTTAGAACCATATACTTTATCAATAAGTAGATAGGTTATACCTACATGAAATTTGCATTTCTCAAATTCTATAAAACATTCATTTATTGTCTGTAAAAAAAATGTTTGTGTTATTTATAAATGGAATGAAAACAAACAAAATCAGAGCTCACCCTAAAAGCATGAACAAATTTAAGGAGCTTAATGATTATATTAGGATATTATTCAACCTTGAAATTCTTCTTTTGAAATTCATCTTGTCTTCTTCAATTTTGTTTTATATTTTTTCGTTAAGTGTTGCCAAATGTGCTTTAATAATCATATTCTGTGGTAATTTATGTTTGTTTGTTATTATTTTTATTTTTAAATTAAAATTTTTGTAATTGAATTTTAAAGTTGGTAAATATTTGTATAAAAATACACAGCTGTATGACACACCTATGTATCTACATATTTTCTCTTGAGGTTTAAATTGTTTAGGTAGATTTTTAAAAATTTTAAATTAAAAAAAAATAGTATACTCAACTACTTGAGATTTTTTTAAATTTCACTTTTTATAATCCCGATTTTTTTTAATCCCGATTTTTTAAAATCCCGATTTTTTAAAATCCCACTTTTTATAATCTAGTGTTTTATGATCCAGTGTTTTAATAATCTCGGTTCTTACCATCCCGCTTTTGTAACGCGCCTTTGAAATCAAGAAGTTGTATTTTAAAGCTATTTTTTTTTCAACTAAAACTTTCAGTCTGCGTTGCTAAGCTTCAGCATTATATTAGGTTCGCGGGAATTATATTTCTACACTCCGTCATACACAGACCAAAATTTTGGAAAGTTTTGCACTTTCCTACTTCCATTACGAATGTATTGTAAAAAACGGGTTTGGTGGGATTTTGAAAAGTGGGATTATAATATAGCGAGATTTTGAATAAATGGGATTTTAGATGAATTGAAAAAAGCACTATTTTATCAGAGGAGATTTTAAAACTTTGTTCCGGATTTTTGAAAAAAAAAACGGGAATTTTAAAATGGATATTCCGATAAGCTCCTATTATTGAAACATGTTTTTATCAAAGACATTATGAATTACAACGATTTTTTATCAAAACCTTTGAAGCAATTTTCTGTAGAATTTCCATAAAAACTTGTTTATCAAAGGTGCCGTACATGACAAGTTATAAGTTTGTATGAAAAATCGAACTCTGGGTTTGCCTATACAATTATAAATAGGTATATGACATAACGGTTATGGAGAAAACTTAAATTTGGGGCTGCTAGATAAACTTTTATTAAAATTGTGAAACCAGGACCCAAACATCGGAATAAATCATGTTTAAAACAAACAAATTTGGAGCGTTTGTTTCCAAGCGATTTATAAAATATATGTAGGTATGTGGGATTGGGGAGCGAACTTAAATTAACTTAACTAACAGCACTGACCATACTTACTCAACAGACAGCACTGACGAGGCAGTATGAATTTATTAACGGGCGAACGAAAGACATGGGAAATCGTCAAGCGAGAGAGCGTACCCTTTCTAAAGAAAACTAGTTTCGCTTTTAAAATATTTTAATATTTCTTTTAGTCTGCATAGAGTCTTTAAACTCATGTGTCATGACCGGTCTTTTTCACGTAGTCGTTAAGTTTAAAGCGAATAAAGATTATTTTATTAAAATTGACCTAGCTAGACAAAGGAGACGGTTTACAAAATATAAGTTCGGAGCCGAACCCTACATACTTACGTATGTATATGTGCGAAGTTTCTTTTAGCATCATGTTTTTATATTTCCAACTCTAGTTTGGGAATTGGAATTGAATAAAAAAAAAACAATATTAAAATAAATAAATAATAAATTGGTAGTCTTTAAAAAACTATTCGTGAATATCCCAAAAATAATGCAATTTTCTAAAAAAAAACGTGAAAATTCTATTTTGGTAATGTGGTTTTTTTTTTTGACAAAAGCCTAAAGCAATCAATTTAATTATTAAAGTAACCGTTGTTTTAATCTCGATGACTAGGTATTTGTTCGTTTTCTGTTCCTAAAAATACAATTCCTCAGTAGTTGGTAATCTTTTATTCATTTGGGCAAAGCAAAGAAATACCTATACATTTATATTAAAATACAAACTTAGTATTTTCTTCACGATTTCAATTCACCAACCTATAGCTAGGTTATATTATTAGCTAAGGTCATAAGTATAAAATAACAAATTTACAAAGAGAATAGGTACATAAACCCAAAAATTTCAAATTGAAACCCCGGAAGAAAATAAAAAAACAAATTCAAACTTGCTTCTTTCAAATGAAATGAGAGAGAAACCACAAAAAATAAAAATAAAATATAGGTAGTACGTAATAATATACAATTCTTTACTTGCGTGAATTCATCCCAGTCAATCCAAATCTAAATAAAAAATAAAAAATCGAAATAAAAGAAAAACCCCTGTTCAAAAGGATAAGAAACTTATCATAAGTTGAATTCGAAAATTGACAGGATTCTGAAGTGGAATCCTTTCATTTTAAAATTAGAACCAATAGTCTTTCGCGTTTGATTTATCTAATTTTTTTTTCATCCGAACGGCAAACCAATATCTTCCAACATTAAAAATAAAATCGAAAGAAAAATTACTGAAAATAAAAAATAAAAAAATGAATAGAAATTGAATAATTTATTTTTTGATGTTTAGGCTTCACATTCGCATACCAATAAGGAAATACTTACCGTAAACGAAAGCCAGAAGAATTCTAAATTAATAGAACATGAAAAAGTGGGAAGGTGTCAATTTTAAAATGGCATCTGCATTAGACACAATAAAGGTCTCTTTGTTCCATCCATTTTGGCCAAATCTTTCGTATTAGTAAACGAGTAGGAGGCAACATCAAGGACAACATCGTTTCACTCCGAACCGCTTCCATTTTAGTATTAAGGCTTTTTTTCGGGCTAATCAATGAGTGATTTCAATTGCCTTTGTGATGTTGATGTATCCTGGGCCATTTTGTGGAACCAACAACCACCAAGGAGTGGTAAGGAAACAAAAAAAAAAACAAAAAAAACGAATTATGGTAAAAAGGATTTCGAAAACGTCATTGATATGAAATGAACTGAGGGTTTTCATTACGCCTTTCTCAGCTTCTCATCCCCAAGCCCCCGCCCCCCCCACAACAAATAGGGAAGCAATTGTCGCCCTTGTCTGATATCAGAAATCAGCGCTAGGACACGTAATCGGATAAGGAAGGACATTTTTTGTATATACATCTTTTTTTTTTCCCTTAGATTGTCTTTTTCTTCTTAACTCTGACTTCGACTGTTAAAGCAAAGTGAATTATTACAAGCGAGTCCTTTTCACTGTCACTTAAAGTTCTAGGACAAGAAAAGAAAGAATAAAGAAGAGTTTTATTGCGTAGGAGAAAAGAAACTTTTTCTCATTTTTTTTTTTTTACATAATGCGGTCTATATAAGTACAGAGGAAAAGAAAAAGAAGCAAAAGAAAAGATTTGACGAAGGAGCAAAAGGACTCTTTATATTAAACAAATTGCATTTGTATTGTAGTTGTCCAATGAACAAAACCAAGGATTTATTGGGATTCATTTTTTGGAAGGTGAATAATGTATAATGCCAATATGACGTACGTATGTATACATACCTAATTGTACCTACTTTGTTATAGTATACCTTAGTATATAGGAGGCTTCTTAAGCCGACTTATATGCTATACAAATTGAATTCAGAGAAGCAGAAAGAGGTTTTTATTTTTTATTTTTAGCAAAAAAAAAGGGTTCATGGATTTGATAGGATTTCACTAATAGATAAAGTGAGTAACAAATTGCTTTAAGAGCATTGTTGCTTAACATAATACACACCAATATTTATGGTAAAATGTAGATACCTATAACCAAAAAGAAAATTTCGATTTTGAACTTTTTTTTTTTTTAACAAAGCTTTGTTAAAGTTCAAATTGATTGCAAAAATTTTAAGAAGGATTTGATGAAAGAAAATTGATCGAATTTAAGTTTTTAAATAGGTACGGTTTATGGTTTGAAGAAAAGACCTTAAAATTATTTAATTGATTTTAGAAATTCAACAATAGGTATATATGTAGTAGGTATATATAAAAACCTATTAAGGGTTAACATTTCTTTGAAACCAAAAAGGTCAATTAAGGTTATTTTAAAAAAAGAACAAAAGAATTTGGTCATTAGGGATAAGGCTAAAAGGTACCTTGTCACTGAATTTCTCTTAATAATTCATATATGGAAGTCCCAAGTGTTCTTAAAACCTTTTTTATTCGTTCGTAAGTATAAAGTAACAAAATATTTGGGATACCTGTAGGTAGGTACTGGTAGGGATTTGATTAATTTGTGTTTCCTGACCCACACTACACTATTGAAATTAATTGGTAGATACAAACAAATATGTGTGTGTCAGCAAGTTGACGCAGGATAGCATGATGAAGGTTCTTACAGTTTTTTTTTTTTGTAGAATTAATGGCAGGTATAACTTTAATGGCAGAATTTCTCTCTCTTACATGTCTTTTCAAATTGGTTATTGAAAAAAGGAAATAGAAAAATAATGTACACGTTTTTATTTTATTTTATTTTCATTATTCCTTACAATATTTAAATTCAATAACCTTATTAATAAACCCGAATTAAATATGAATTGTTTATTAACAATGTAAATAAATAAATAAACCCGAATCAAACATGAATTTTTTATCAATAATGTAACTGGTAAAACAATCAAAAAATGAATTCATGTTAATTAGATTAATTCACTCTGGTATGTGATTTAACGTCTAATTAAGTTGAAAGCACCTAAAATAATTTTGCCAATATGGATAAAAAGAAAATAAACAAGTAAACATGTAATATAAACTTCAAGTGGGTGGGAGAGTGTGTGCGGCGACTTAATAGTACCTATACTCCGCAGTCATACTTTTTATTAAGTGTAGTAGATTTTCGTTTAGATTTTCTACTTAACGTAAATAATATATTGGTGGGTAATCTTTTATTAGTAAATATTGGGCCAAATTCCTAAACGCAAATTTGCAAAGCAAATACAAAATGGTTTTTACATTATTGCACAAATTAATGCATTTGCGCAAGAAAACAAAAAATCTACTACATTTTGAGACAGTCTGCTTTGCAGGGATGTTTACGTTTGTATTTTAAAACTGTCTGCTTAGCATAATTTGCGCAAGTTTTAATTTTAGGAATTTGGCCTTGTATTTTGTGAATACATTTTTGTTCAATGTCTTATTTCACTTCTGAATTATAAGATTGCTGTGGTCCAAATCAAAAAGAAAAGACTTAAATAAATAATACTTCGAGTATTTTATAATTCCAAATTTATTTTAAAGGTTAAAGTTCTTCTCTTTTTGCAAGTCGTTCAAATTCTTTTTTTTCTTTTGGCACGTTTCGTCTGATAGATGTTTTGATGTCAGTTTTCACTTCGCAGTTCTCGTAATAGGGTGACTCAAAAGACGCCACAAAGATAGTTAACCATTTTAAATAATAATGGAGAAAGTTCATGTTGCATTTATAAATTATGAATCATGATTGCCCCCAGGAAAAACTAAATTATAAGAGAAGTGGGCGTACCAGTAGATGGGTTCAAAAAAAAAAATTAATTATGGCATATATTTTATTCAAACTTATTGAAAAAATTTTAAGTTTTAAGCATTTTAAATGAGGATAACTGCTTTTAGATATAAAAAAGTGGGCGTTGTGGTAGTGGCGTTGTGGTAGTGGGCGGATTATTAAAATAATTACATTTTTTATAACAGTTTAAATTGGACGGCAGCGCATCCTATGAGTTTAAGATTTTGTGATTTTAATTTATTGTTATATCATGATTTATTATGAATATGATGGATTTCGTTTTATAAAATATTATACAGAAAAAAAAAGTGTTGAACAATATAAAGTTTATATGCTACAGTGCCATCTAGTGGTAAGTTACTACGAAATGAAAAGCATAAGAACATTCTCCATAAAAAATTCATTTTTTAGATTTATGCATTTTTTTAAATAAATTTTGTACTTTAACATATGGACTGCAATGTTGTAGTGGTTAGTGTGTAGGATTCGATTCCCAGCTTATGCCACCTAAAAAAAAAAAAAAAAAAAAAAACAGAAATGATTTTCACGACGGGTTACTGCCTTTTCCGAGGAATTGACAAATACTCCAAGGTATCACTTGTCATCAAAAAGTGCTCCCTTCATTTTTGCTTATAACACGCATACATGAATGGTTGAGGAGTTGAACGCCACCCAATTTAATTATTTATTAATTATTAATTATTTATACTTTCACATAAAAATCAAACTTTCGATATCGGCATAATTCTGTTTCAATTCGAATAAAGTTTGAATTTTAAAAATGGCGGAATGGACATAATTTTATTACTACGCAGCTTCGACATAATTTCCGATTGCTTTTTTTTTAAACGGACATTATGTAAATGTCATTTTATTCTTTTGTATCAATAAATAGACACAAATATGCAAATAGACATTTTATTCGCAAGGAATTTTTTCATCAAATTTAAAATTGTATGAAATGAAAATAAAATTAAAAAGAGTGTGAAACAACACTTTACAAGGAATTTTGTCGCTTCAATAATTTTTATACATAAATGTTATAGTGTGAGAACGTAACGCCATCTATTGGCGACCTCATTTTTGTGAAAGAAAAAATTAGCCACTGGCTAATTCCGTAATGTTTGATATTCGTATCAATATTTAATCCTTCCCATCCAAAATTAAATTTTCAGATATAGCCATCATCATCCACCGCTCAAAGTATACAATTTCATGTTTTAGACGATTTTTCAACATTTCCTGTCGAAGTTTCCAATTTTCATCTCCGTAGTGTGGTTCAATATGAATCCAACAAAATAATGAGAAGATGTTCATTGCTGAGTATATTCAAAAAAAAATAATTCGAATGCCTTTTTTGAATTTTTTAATACATAATATAAATTCCATATATTTACTACTGAAATAAAACATCAGCCAAATAGAAGAATTAACACTATTTTAATTGGACGAGATGATTAATTATTGGTTCAAACTAGCCTTTAACGGCCTTTAGTCTACAAAAATAATTTATTTCTGTATACATCATTATTTAGATTAAGTCAAAATGAACGTCTTTGATCTATGACTCTCACTTATATAATGGGTGATTTTATAAGAGGTTTAGAACTTTTAAAAAAAAAAAAACACAAAAAATTCGAAAAAATTAATGAAATATTTATTTGAATCGATAGTTTGAACCTTGCAATTTAATGTTTAAAGATAATTTCATGCAAATGTTGACCGCGGCTGCGTCTCAGGTAGCCCATCCGCTGAGTCCAATTTTGGCATACTCTTTCACACATATCGGCCGGTATCTCACGAATGAATGCATGGATGTTGGCTTCCAGTGCGTCAATCGAAGCGGGCTTGTCCCTATAGACATTAGCCTTGACATACCCCCACAAAAAATAATCTAATGGTGTCAAATCGCACGATCTAGGCGGCCAATTGACCGGCCCGAAACGTGAAATTAACTGTTCACCAAACTCGCCTCGCAATTGCGCCATTGTTTCGCGTGCTGTGTGGCATGTGGCACCGTCTTGTTGAAACCACATATCATGCAAGTCAAGAACTTCCATTTCGGGCAAAAAAAAGTTTGTTATCATCGCTCGGTAGCGTTCACCATTGACAGTAACGGTGCGATTCGCATCATCTTTGAAGAAATATGGCCCAATAATGCCGCCGGCCCATAAACCGCACCAAACAGTGGCTTTTTCGGGATGCATTGGTAGCTGTTGCAATGCTTCTGGCTGATCTTCACTCCAAATGCGGCAATTTTGCTTATTTACGTACCCATTCAACCAAAAATGAGCCTCATCGCTGAACACAATTTTTGGATAAATAACATTTCGAACCGAGCACGAATTTTGATAGTAAAATTCAATAATTTGCAAGCGTTGTTCATTTGTAAGACGATCCATGGTTAAATTGCAAACCAAACTGAAGCTGTTTGACAGTGACACAAGGTACTAAACACACGTCAGCTGTCAAAACCAGTGTTGCCAAAACCAAACCAGCTTAAAAATCACCCGTTACATATTATAAAATAAAATATGTAAAGAAAACCTTGTTCTTGGAAAACGAACTTGACTCTTTCGCTGTGTAAATACAAAAGTTGTTAGAAATTGCTCAAACCAAAAATGTAAGTATTTTCCAAGAAATACATAATTGCGGTCGAGACCTTTTAGCTTCGAGTAACATATGTAAAAATGTGGCTAGAACAAGGCAGTATCATACATATAATAGGTACAGCAAATTGAGCTCAAGTACCTATGGTAATTGTTCATTCAAGTATGTGACAATGAATGAATTCGCTTGTAAAGTTAAAATTTTATCATTATTTGCTAAACACATAACACAATATAGTACATACATATATAATATGTATTTTATTAAATATGTAAGTATATATTTATCCATACATATGTCGCAGTTCATAAGCTTCTGAAAGAGGTTATCATTGTTTTATTTATGGCTTTTTATTAAACATTAAAATGCCTCGGGTTATATATTATATATATTATAACACAAAAAAAAGAAAATGAGAAAAAATAGAAGGACGAGGTGAAATAAAATTTGTTTATATGGTTATCAAAAAAAAATTTTTAGGCTGCTTTCAAAGACTTCAAGTGGCTTGTAAACTTCCGTAAACCAAATATTTGAAAATATTATGTACTTAAGAAGCCTCAAAAGATGAACAAACAAAAAAAGCTTAAACATATTATGTGGGGTAGGTATCATTGCATATTTTTCGGAAATGAAACATGAAATAAATTCAGGTAAAATGTTAATATGACGTCCTTGATGGCACAAAAAGTCTCACTCAACGAACTGAATATAGACACACACATAACACAGACATAAAAGAGACTTCGAACAGCAAGTAGAGTAGATAGAGAGTGAGAGAGAGAGAAACACAGTGATGCTGCAAGAATAATAGCTCCTGGAAGTATGCAAAAATGTTATTAATTTTCATGTTTTTGGCCATAAAAAGATATTTATGAAACATTGAGAAGATTGTTGTGCAAAAATTATTTGCGGCCGAGTTGGCAATAAGTCAAAGAAAAAAAAAGTGTGTTTTCTTTCTTTTCTTTTATTTTTTTTTATTAGTAAAGGTGATGGTTGTTATGCTATACACACTTATTTTCTTTTGCGTAGCTTTTGGGATTCATAGTAATTTCACTTGAAGTCTGGGGTAACCGTTAGTATAATTTATTTTACGTTTATATTGTATACTCTTTTTCAATTTGTGTATCATTAAAATTATTTACGTTGAGTTTTTTTTGTTATTTCCTTATGATAATGTATATGTATGTAAAATTGTCGACATCAGAAAAAAAAAAAAATATTCCTAAGGAATCTCTTAATAAGTTCAGGCTTATGATTTGTTGACGTTTCCTTAATGTGCATTTTAACTTTGTTGTTATACCTTAAAATGGTAATTTAATTTGAATGACGATGTAAAGGTACATATTATATTTAGATGTGTTTATATACCTACATATTTTACTTTAACCTTCATTTTGAACAAGGAATAATTTTGTAAGGTATTTAATATATTGAAATTGTGCTATGGAAATGCAATTAGTTGACAATTTATGACATTAAGAGTGATTGATATTCAAGGATAATTATTTTCATGATGAGTTTTCCCATATGAATTACTGATACCGATACACCTATGTATGTACATTATAAGTGGTTATATAATGGTATTTAATTTTGTAAAATGAGAAGATGAAAACCATAATATTGTAGGTAGATATTCTAAGAAAGTTATTTAAGACAGGTTTATTGCTTGTGTCTAGGAACAGGAACCGTTTAATTAGAATTAATTGAAGTGCATAAAGGTTATGTAATCTAAAATGTGGAATTTGAGTTATGTATATGTTTAAAAACATCGTAAGGATATATTACGAAATTTTATTGCACCATATTATAATATATATAAGAATACTTGAACACATAAATTTGTGGGCCTTTTTTTGGGCTTATCATAAGCGGAGGGGATTAATTTATACATCGCTTAAAAGGTTTTGTACCATAGGTAGATGTTTATCTTTTAACTATTAAAAATAAAATGCACGATTAAATGACCCGAATTTAATCTTGTGGGTCAAGCATTAAATAAAGGTAACCTATGAAGTATTTGGTTTTTATACATTGCTAACGGAAAATTATGAAAAAAATTGATACAAACAGATGCAAACTTCGAAATAATTCTGACAAAATTCTTTGATGGAGAATTATATTCTTTTAATTCAGGGATTTCCTAAAACGTACCCTGAAATTTGAACCAGGACTAAAGTTTTCAGAGGTTGAAATTCAGAATTTCTGTTAATATCTCGAAAGTTATAATTTTTTTTATGATATTTATTGTAGATAAGCCTTACAACACCAATATACATACATATATACCCTTATCATATTTACCCACACGATATCATAAAATAATGCACAATAGTTTACATGTTGTGCAATATTAATGGTGATAGTCATTTATGAGATGTTTTTTTTTTTTATAATAGGCTGACGTATGCTTGCCCGGTGCAGGGTTTTACCAAAGAAGCAACAAACTTTAATGTTATGGAAGTTATTTTTATTCAACAATCACTGATCTTTATTATTTCAATACAATGTTTATATTTACTTACGTTCTTATAACTAAGTTTATAATTATAATGTAAAAGTCTGACTGAAATAACACATTGTCGACTAAATCACAGTCTGAGATGGCAGAAATAAAATTACAGCCCGAGATAGCAGTCGCCACTAAGTTACAGTCTGAGATACCAGACGCCAATAAATTACAGTCCGAGATCGCAGACTCACTAAATTACCGTCCTAAATAGCAAATGCCACCAGCAGTGTGGTTCCTCTACGTGTCGACTTTAATTGTCTACATTAGGTAGACAATTGCGTCGACAATGCCAACAATGTAAACAATGTCAACAATCATGTAAACAATGTAAACAATTGCTGTCACATTTGTCAAATTGCAAATCAATAAAACTCATTTCAGAACAACGCGTGGAGTGGACACAGAAAGAGCCTTTAAGTCAAAGTATTATTTAAAAACTAAAACTCAAAAGTCGGGAAAGACGAAGAATAACGCGTTCTATAAGCTAGGCTTTATTTTTGTAAAAGCCAACAACAAATATTCAGCACGGTGTGCAGTGAAAAATTGTTAAATACTGCTGAAAACCGTCTTCGAAGGCATAAGTTATATAAATTCTCATTATTTTTTTTAGAATAAATTATAATCTGTTGTGTAAACGAATCGTGCTACAATAGGAATGTTTGACAGCTATACTCTGTTCAACAAAAATGTCTGTTCAATAAAAAAAAAACATGAATTGTCTACATTGTCGACGTTGCTATGTAGACAATTATCAATTGTATACGTTGAATTGTCTACATGTAGACAATCGTGTAGTCTACATTTATAGTCTACATGGCACAACACTGGCCACCAGTGATGCCACACGTAGGGAAAAATCCCTACACGTAGGGATTTTTGGTTTGAAAACTAAACCCCAGGGAAAAAGGACGGATTGAAATTTAAGAATTTTCTATTAAAGCGTAGGTACTTTTAGAATTTCGTCAATAAATTTTATTTTTATTTTCTGCAGAAACTATAACCTAAAATATTTTTCTTCCTTTAATTCTGTAATCTATTTTCCTATTTCTTTCGAATACCTCTTCGAAATTTAATAGGAGTGAGAAAATATCTTATTTTTGAATTTGTATTAATTTTTTATATTTAGTGGGTGTATGGAAAATGTAGGAATTTTTTGTCTATGCTGTAGGTATTTCTTTTATTTTCATGTGGCATCACTGGATGCCACTAAATTACAGTCTAAGATACCAACCAGACGCAACTAACTAACTACTTTAACCTGGGCTTACACTGCCGATTCTGGAGCTTGCTTCTGTTTAACTTTTTTAATGAACAGATATATTTACAAATTGGTTCTTAATTTTATGTTACATACTAATATTACATTTTGGTATTTTTAAGTTTTTTTGGCACATAAGGGGCCTAACTATATACATTGTTTTTTTTAAGTAAAATTATTTGAAAAATTGTCATTGGTTGGATTAAAATATATACATTAAAGATTATTCTTCTCGAGTTGTTTAATTCCGGTTGTCTTGTGATGTTGGGTAGGTTAGCCTAACCTTCTGTTCGTTCACACTCTCTTATATATAATTTGGTTCAGACCGAGTGTGAATTTAATTTAATTTTAGTGGGGGCTTAACCCCCATTTATTCCGCTTAATTCAAGCTACAAGTATAACTTAAAAAACTAACTTAAATCTAAACTTATAACTATGAGTGGGGATGGGTCAAAAGGATTTTGAGGTTGTAGGTGCTGATGTTGAAATCAAATGAATTTGGATTCAAAGTGACCAACCGAAGCATACGGGTCAGAGGTTCATTAAGGCCATAGGAGGTGTGGTGTTTTGGTAAAGAGAAGAGGCGAGGGTTTCTTAGGATACGGGTGTTAGTGTTAAAAGAAATCGAGTTATAGAGAGAGGAGCAGTCAACTGAACCAGAGACAAGCCGATGTATGAAAAGTATGTCAGCAATTTCTCTATACGTTCCTGTAATGAGTTGAGGTTTAACAGTTGGAGGCGGTCACGATAAGGGGGTAAGATCAAAGGATTTTCCCAGGGAAGGTATTGAAGTGCAAAACGAAGAAATCTTCGTTGGATGCTTTCAATTCTTGATATATGTATATCTTGATATGGAGACCAAACTTGAGACGTATATTCAAGTAGAGGTCGGACAAACGTCATGTAAAGCGATCGGGTCACGTAAGGGTTAGAAAATTCTTTAGACCATCTTTTAACGAAACCCAAAGCTGAGTTGGCCTTATGAATTATTTCATCAATATGAAGTAGAAATTTAAGTTTACGGTCACATAACAGACCAAGATCCCTTATGTTTTCTACTATCTGTATGGGGTGATTATGAAGATAGTAAAGACGGGGAGTTGTTTTAATGCGTTTACGTGAAAAGGTCGTTGTCTGGCACTTGCTAATGTTGAGCTCTAAGCAATTTTTGGTACACCAAAGCGTAAAGAGATATTTGACAGTGTTTAATGACCATGTCAATGTCGTTAATTGTAAGGATAAAGAGGAGAGGGCCTAAATGACTACCTTGGGGGACACCAGAAGTGGCTAAAAAAGGATTTGAACATGCGGATCTAAACCGGACATAATATTCACGATTCTCAAGGTAAGAAGTAATCCATTTCAGGAAAAGGGGTTCAAAACCTAAAGAGGAGAGTTTAAAGACTATAAGATTATGAGAAATTTTATCAAACGCTTTGCTGAAGTCAGTGGAGATCATATCAACTTCATTTCCGTTTTCTAAGGCTCTTAGAGTGAATGAAACGAATTCTACAAGGTTTGTGGTGGTAGATCTGTTTTTTAAGAAACCGTGCTGTGCTGGGGTAATTAGGGACCTGCAACGAAAACTGAGGAATTCATATAAAATGCTTTCAAAAATTTTTGGGATATGAGAAAGTTTAGCAATTGGACGATAATTTTTCACCTCACCTTTCGGCCCTTTCTTGTGAATTGGTGTTATGAAAGATGTTTTCCATATCTTAGGAAATGTTCCTTGAGATAAGGATAAATGAAAAATCTTTGATAGAGGAGTTGAAAGAGAAGAAGAACATTTTTTTAGGAAAATGGCAGGAAGACCATGATATCACAGAAAAAATATATACAGTATCGGTCGGTCGAAGTTCGAAGGAGTCGAAGTTTAATGCATTATTAGACATTTAAATCGAGGAAAATTGAAATTTATAAATTCCATAAAATTTTGTAACCGCAGAATTAATAAAATAGAAGGTAAAGAAAATGATAAAATTCGCTTTATTTCTCGTCCATGTGTTGGTTTGATCAGGCTGTAACAAAAGACTTTCATTATTATGTTTCGGTTGCAGGTAGACATTCCAATCTAAATGTTTGGTATACAAATTGTTGAGGACTTAATATTTATTTATAAAAGGTTTTCCATAATAATTCCCGAAGTTTTTGATTTGCTCTTTCGAGAGTTTCCGTCCAAATGATTTATTCCCCAGGTTAAGAGCTGGGGACACATTGCGTATGAACGTTTCTTCTTAGTTATTTTTAAGCCGGTGAATAGGTATTGTGTTACACGAAATAGATACTATTTTACTGTTGCTTTGAGAGGAAAAGTATTGCAGTTTATAAAAAACCGTGTTATTTTTATTTTTTATAGAAGATAAATATTGTGAATCACAATATTTTGAAATAATGTGTGAGAAACTAGAACTAAAATAAAATATATAAATGAAAATTTATGAAAGAAAAAAATAGAAAACAATTTTTATTCGGAATTAAAACCCTACAAGGCAATGTTTTTGTTGCTTCTTTGGTAAGAATACTCGACATCGGAAAGCTTAGATTAGCCATGAAAAAATAGGATCATATTTCACAGTAAGTAGTAAACTATTGTAATTTATGTAATTCTAGACCAAACAAAATCATCTTCTTAAATCGAATTAATTAAATATGTTAATATTTTGAGCTTAATCTTAATTTAAAATTACTTTTTTTTTTTATATAAATTTGACCATTATTAATGAGCTATGGAAAAAAAGTGTAAGACAATTATTTTAATCTCATCATAAAATTGTAAGTGCCACTACCTCACTAAATTCTTACTTAAATGGCATGAAGACTTCTGCAAAATTTTCTGTAGAGATTTTCTATAATTCCATATATTTTTTATTGTTTTTCATAAATATCTCGTTAGTGGCTGATTTTACAGATAAAACATGCATAATCAAAAATCCATAAAAACAAAAAACGCATAACAAAATATTTTTAGCTCCTTGTTTGCTTGTCTCAAGATCTAAGTTCTTTTATGACCAGACCAGCGCATAACTTGCTACAATAAAATATATGTAAATAAAAAAGGGTCTCCTTTAACGCAGATGGTCGAAAATCATTTTTATATCTAATAATAATTCAAAAATAAAAATGATGCTTATCGATATAAGGTAACTTGAAATTCATCAAAATACATTTTTCTCCTGTCCGTTCTTTTGGCAGATATATTTAATAAACCATAAAAAAAAAACCTTTAGAACCTCATTGAAATAATTAAAAATAATTGTTTTATTATCTAAAATATTAGCCTTTGCTTTTCATAATATTAAAACACAAGGTTGATGATAGGTATGGTATACAATATAGCTTGAGCTTCCAAAAAAAGAACATTAAACTAACTTCATCCATTTGCCAAGTTATTGTTTTTATCTCAATCTTAACCTCAGAGTTAATGTTGTCATAAACTCAGTTAGAGATTATTTTAGCCCGACAAGTTTATGACGGTACAGCAGCGCCGCCGAAAGAATATTCCATTTTAGGGCAAGCAGACGCCTATTTTCACACAGAACATGCTTTTCGTTTTTTTGCTAAAATAAGGACTTTTTTTTTTGCCAGGGCAAGGATTTAACTTTTAGAGGCAAACAGGATACATACTTTTAAAGGTTTCCCTAGAATAAGGGTTGGGAATTTAAAAAAGCAAGTTGGGTTGATAAGAATGGTTGGGCTTGGAATAATGTTATATAGATACCTACTCTTATAGCAACTGGTTGTTTCTGTTACGTTGCATTTTGCTTTTCCCTGTTCGAATGGGTATTATATATAAGAGCAATAGTGGCTCTGCTTGCTTTATGGAAAGTTATTTCATTAAGCTGGGAAAACTTTTGACTAAGATACAACATCAGTTTTTAAAGGACCTTGATTGTATCCTGCGGGTCGTTGTTTCTACCATGCGTCGATTGCATTAACCTATACCTTATTTGAGAATATTTTTCCAGGGAAATGTAATTTTTCTACCTCCTTAATTTTGAAGAATTTTTTTTTTTTACTTTTTTTGTGTCTGTTGGTATGGTGAACTAGAAATATGCTCACTTTTGGCAAAAACTTGAATTCAACGATAAGTTATCAAAAAGAAAAACAGAAAACCACGACAAGATTTAATTTAATACGTGCTCTCTTCTTGTTTCGGAAGTTATTTATTGCTGCTACGTGCGTGAGTTGTATAGTGTAGGTAAGGTCGGTTCGGTAGGTACATACCTAACCTACCCACTACGTTACGGTGTTAAAAATAAAATCGAGGCGAATTGTTTTGCAACCTGACAACATGCTTGCGGTTTTTGCGGAAGGAATAAGCTCGTATATGCTCTCAAATTCTTTATAAAATGAAGTATGATTTTGAAAGACAGAAAAAGAAAATACTTCAGGTATGTAGTTGGCTTCTATTAAATTGAAATGATTGTTGGTGAATTTTAAAATTCACAAAATAAAGTGGAGCACTTGCTTCAGAAGTGAGATAAGTTTTGAAAAAAATAAGAACACATTTTTAAGCGCATTTAAATTTAAAATCATGGTAGAGTTAATCAAATTATTGATGCAATAAATTAAAGTTACTAGAAATGCAGTGAGCTGGCTTTTTTTTAACAAAAGTTGTTGCTTGAAATTTGAGCTAAAAATGATTGCTTCATTTGATTTAGATATAATATTTGGACTAATTTAAAAACAATACAAAGCTCTAGTTCTATATTTGGCACTAAGATGCAATTTGCGTATTAAAATGTTTTGATATCTTGAAATGGTAAAATAAAATTATCTAAGCAGGAATTGCGAAAAATGAAAAAGATTAAAAGTTATGGCTGCAGATATTCCGATAACCGCCGTAAAAAAATAAAGAAAATACTGTAAATAAATTTTACGTGAGT
The DNA here is from genome assembly GCA_951394125.1 of Epistrophe eligans. Lineage (NCBI taxonomy): Eukaryota > Metazoa > Arthropoda > Insecta > Diptera > Syrphidae > Epistrophe > Epistrophe eligans. The sequence goes on from OX596029.1 coordinate 91,458,672, forward strand.
AGGCTTTAATCATCAAAAAATTACCAGGTCCTTTAAACTTCAAAAATATAAGACGCCTGTATCAGAAAACATTTATATTAAATTTGTAAAATCTTTTTTTTTTTTCAACTGAAGGATGTACAAAAAATAATAAGTCACTGCTTCGCAAGAAGAGAACAAAAAACTGTAATCTGTGGTAGGCCGATATCGAAGGACGAAAAGGAATGACGTTGGAAAAATTAAAAAAGTCTTATGCGCAATCTCTTTATTTGCTAAAAAAAAATTTCTAAATCCATCCACGAATTCATAAATTATCTGTTTGTCAAAATTTTTTTAAGATTCTCAATCTGTCTGTTAATATTTCCTACTTTTATATTTTTCTTATTTTTTAACATGTTTTATGGCACCGCCATTCGGTAAAATGCTAAGAAAACTGTAAAAACGCCATCCAGCTAAATTTACCGATTTTGAGAAAATTAAAAAACTTAGAAAAAAATGAAAGATGTCATTTTTACAGGTGTCAATTTAATTTATGTCATTTTGACAAATGGAAATTTGATAGATATCATTCTGACAGACAGAAATTTGATAGAATTCATTTTGACAGATAGAAATATGATTGATTTTATTTTGACAGATAGTAATTTGATGTATGTATGTATGTATGTACATATGTATGTCATTTTTGCAAATGGCAATTTTTCAGGAATTTCAAGTTGCCAAAAACGGAATGCAACCTGTCATACTGATATCTGTCAGGCTGATATACCTCAAATTTCCATCTAAAGAAATGAAATCCATTAAATTTCCAGCTGTCAAAATGACACCTATTAAATTTCCTCCTGTAAATATGACATTTTTCATATTTTTTGAAAATTTTAAAAATTTTCTTAGCATTTTAGCGAATAGCGGTGCCATAAAAATAATAAAAATAAGAAAAATATAAAAAATAAAAATATTAACATACAGATTGAGCATCTAACAAATTTTGACAAACAGATGATTTATGAATTCGTGATCTTGGGCTCAATGGAATTTTTTGCAATCCTGGTATCAATTTTATTTCCAAAGAAAGACTTCTTGTGCAACCTAAAAGAAAAACTAAAACAAAACAAAATGGATGGATTTATAAAATTTCTTTAAGCAACTAAAGAGTTTGCGTATAACAAGATTTTTGTTTTAATTTTTCCACAAACTTGAGTCCTTTTCTTCCTTCGGTATCGGCTGGTTACATTTTTGTTCAATTCTTGCGAAGCACTGATGAGATTATTATTTTTTGTACATCCTTTATTTGAAAAGAAAAGATTTTACAAAATTAATTTAAATTAAATATGTATATTTTGATACAGGCGTCTTATTTTTTTTTTTTAAGTTTATTGATAGAGTTTGAAGTAATTCAAATATTTGCTATATAGTAGTAGGATTTATTTATTTTTAACTGTTTTAAGAAACAATATAGCGCAACATTTTAAATAGCCTGAATTCGGATGTAAATAGCTTGAATCTGGATGTTAACAGTTTTCTAGATTTAGAGGTCTTTACTAAAATGTTCTTAGTTTTAAATATTTTTTCAACTAGCTAGTAGGTATCATACTAAATCTATTTTCTTAATAAACTCCAGTTCAACATCAACACGCCTTAAAAAGTGAAAGTTTTTGGAAAGAACTAAGCAAAAATACAATGTTCATATTTTTAATTGTCAAAGTGACATTTGAAGTTAGTATGATATTAAAAGCTTAAAATAAATGATCCTATACTTTTTAATAAATCACTGGAATATCCTATTTTTAGCCTAGCATCTTCATAGTAAAAATGCTTTAACATCGTACTTAATCGTTTTTCCATTTTTAGTTCTAATAACTTTCCGAGAAATCTTACGCTGCCAGTATTGACATTATTAGCACCTTTGTTAAGAACACATGCCACTTGATACATGATGTAACGATAAGTATCAATACCAACACACATAAATGCAGCCTATAGGTGGAATCAGAAGCAGAGATGTTCGCAGAGGTTTACAAGCCAAATAAGCTCTTCTCAGTACGAAAAAGTAGTATATTTTGAAACTTGGGCAATAGATAAAAAAACATATGTACATATAGATGAAATTTTGAGGTTTCTAACAAAATGTTAAAAAAACCTCTGAAGGCGAAAGGGAGTTGAAGCGCTCAATGACAATCAAAAAAAAATTGTAGTACAACAGTAACCCATGATGAATGTTATGAAAATCCATTTTTATTTTTATTTTATGTATGTATTTATAATACCGCCGCCGCCGGTGACAAATCGAATTCTGACAGATTATATCTCTTAACTTAGATGACATCAATGACATCACTTTTGTTTTTGATCGGGCCAAAGTTTAGGAAAATCCTTTTCAACTATCTGAAAGGTCCATATTAGCGAAGCATTACCTCAGAAAAATCCACCGTCAAGTCAGCGTAGCATGCACATTTCCGCAAAACATAATAAAAAAAAAATAAAGAATTTTAAATCGATTACCCCACATATTATATTGATTTGAAGGCCATGTACGGCATCACCTAGTATAAAAACAGCTAGAGCAATACCTTTGTCTGCCAATCTGGTCGGGGTTGGGGCCATACTTTTGTATGTGCTAAACTCGGTTTCCAGAATTCTGTATTTTAAAATTCTATAAATCTAAAATTTTGTATTTCAAAATTCTACTGAAAATATAAATTTTTATTTTCTATAAATCCATAAATCTGTATTTCAAAATTCAATATTTCGAAATTCTGTACTTCAAAATTCTGTATTCCAAAGTTCTGTAAATCTAAGATTCTGTAATTCGAAATTCTGAGACTTCGAAATTCTGTTTTTTGTTTTTAATTGTCTTAATTCAAAATTCTGTATTTCAAAATTTTGTATTCCAAATTTGTTTATTTCAAAATTCTTTAAATACAAAATTCTGTTTTTCAAAATTCATAATTCTGTATTTCACAATTCTGCATATCAAAAATTCTGTAAATCCATAATTCTGTATTTCAAAATTTTGTATTTCAAAATTTTGTATTTCAAAATTCAGTTTTTGAAAATTCTTTTAATCCATAATTCTGTATTTCGAAATTCCGTATTCCAAAATGCAGTTTTTCAAAATTCTGTAAATCCCAGAATTATGGATTTTAAAATTCTGTTTTTCAAAATTCTGCTTTTCGAACTTCTGTAAATCCATAATTCATTAATTCAAAATTCTGTAGGTACTCCAAAATTATGTATTGTAAAATTTTGAAAATCCAAAATTCTGTTTTTAAAAATTCTATAAAAAGTAAAAAGAAAAATGTTTTGATAATTAAAAACAGTACGATTACATTAAAAATCTTTAAAACTGTTTGGTATAATATGTTTTGAAACCATCCCTCGCAACAGTAAACCAAAATAGTTGACCTTCGTAGAAATATGTAGTTGGTATTCTACTCAAAATTTCAAGCAAATTAAATAGTTTTTTATTAAATGTTTTAGAAAAATTTTGGCATCTGGCAAAATTGTCTTACACTCCGCCCTTTTCCCAAATTTATAAAACCACAGGAAAACCTCAACATATTTAACACACACACGTCTCGAATAAAAAACAAATCACCCAAAAAGGCTCGACTATTATCATTTAATTCTGCATAGACTCACCAACAAAATAAGTAAATAAAAAAAAAAAAAAACAAAAAAAAAAAAAAAATGAAAACACTTTCCTCGAAATGGCGTTGACAACCCCCAAATCTTAATCTTCGAGAATATACAAAACAAAAGAAAATCCTATATCTAGATAACATCACTAAACTCATAACGTATACAAATCACTACCTTTCCCTTCCATTTAACAAATTGTTTTTGATCCAAAAGCAAATAACCCAACAAAACAAATAGCAACAACTTAAAAGTATACAGAGGAGACAGCGAAAGAGAAATAGAAAAAAAAAATCAAAAAGAACTGAAAAAAATAATAATAAGAGATTTCCAATAGATAAAATTCATCGATATATCTTATCTCGAGGAGTTACAAAGGATTTTACCGTTCTATCGATTTCCAATCCAATAGATAATAAGCTTTATATTCCGGTCCGGTTCAATAGCAGTCGCCCTTTACAATCCATTTTTCTGCTTAATAGGTATTTTCCTGCTCCTGTGGATGTAGTAATGTGTCCTTTTACTTCATAAGGATTTTACTTTAATTTAAACAGAAAAAATAGAAAGAAAAAACAAATCGAGATGTAACTCTTGTTAAAATAAAAGTAAATCAAATAGCAGGGTGAGGTAGGCGCCCCCTGGAGGCTTTATTTGGATAAATAAATAAATTCCGCCGAGCATAGTAATGAATTGCAAGCTGAATCTGAAAGGTGTATTGGATAAATCTAACTGTCTCTTTCTCCAACAACAATATTATCTATATGCATTGAAGATTTCAACATGCCTAGAACATCCTCAAATAATTTTGTAGAGTGAGGGAAAATCTGTGCAGCAAAGTATAGATCAAGCGATAAATCTGGTTGGAAGGACCGTTTCAGGTTTTGCTTCAAGGATCCTGTCTACAGATTATAAACACAGACAAACAACAAAACTTTGGCTATCAATATTGATATACTCTGTATATGTACGGTTGAAATGCATATCCTGAAGAGGAAGCATTCCCACCTGGTGGGTCCCGCATTGGGCGCCATTTGTTTTCTTCTGCATTTCCTCTATGGTCTTATTATATTTATATGGGAGTGTGAGTGTGTGTGTAATATCTGCAATCGAAATTATATGTTCCACAGAGATACCTCCAATTGATTTAGATCCTTTGGAGAATCTGAGCTATGCTCCCAGGAATATACACATAATAATATCCCCTCTCAATCGTTTGCAATTCTGTGACAGCAACGACGACGACGATGGCATCCTAACGCTGGTACTAGTTGCCTAGGTAAGTTGCGCTTCTTCTTCTTCTTCTTCCTTTTGTTCTCCTCTGCCTTGAAAACAATGAATTCCTCGACTGTGTTTGAACATGATAGTGAGGTGGTAGGATTAGAGAATATAAAAAACAATGCTTTGTCATTTCACATTCTTCTGTTATGGTTTTTTCCTTTGGTCCTTCTATATTTTATTCCTCCTCTTGCTTGCTGGTTAGAAAAAAGTGGTTGTATTTGTGATCGAAATATAGAAAAACGGCAAAAATCTTTGAATTAGTGCCAACTTCATTGGCGTTGTTTACAGGAGACGATAAATTTAAGAAATTTTTTTTCCATCTTTTCCTTGTTTCCCCTTTCACTTTCTCTCTCACTCTGATGGGTTGGTTTTTGTTGTTTTTTTTTTTTTAATTTTTTGTAGTTGTATAAAATACAAGGGCTTAGAATGTTGTACTGCAGTATGTTCTCAATGTTGGCTAAGAAAACAAGCAAAATGTCCTTTTTTTCTTTTCTTTTCTTTTTTTTTCTACTTGTTTTGGTTGTTGTCGTTCTTGTTGTCCTTCCTGATTGTTTTCTAAAAATGCAGAAGAAAAACAATATCGGTGAAGGAAAAGGATTTCCATCAGTTGAATGCGGACATGCTGTTTTAGATGGTAATGCATAAAGACAAACTCGTACTCGTTTCTATATGTATACATATACAATCGATTTGTTGACTGCCAAAAGCCCTATTGTATAGGATGAAAATAAATTGATAGAAATAACAAAAACGTCGAATGAAATGCTTTTGATTGACGGTGATTGAATTATAAGGAAATAGAATTGTGCATGTGGGATATAGTCATATAGATATACATACATAGTTGTTCTGAACAATATTAATATGTATTGGTATCAGCATGACGACTTTGAAAAAAAATATGGGTAAAATGAATTAAGGGTTTTTATGTTGATTTTATTTGCATGTGATACATTTTTTTAAATTTTTGCAATAATATTTGTTTGGGCTTTGTTGCTGCTGCTGAGTTTTTGTTCAAGATTTAATAAAATAATTTCCATAAATAAAGTTTAATTTAATACAGCTTGGCAGTGAATACAAATGTGAATAAAGAAGGTATGTGCAAAAAGCACACAAATTAATCATTTTTTTTTATTTTGCAATTAAGACGTATGTAGGTATAGATTCATAGATATTTTTTGAAAATCCGAATCAAATAAGTTTTATCTTGATTTTTTTCTGAATTTTCATACAGGGAATTCCCCCATCCAATAAGGTACATCGAGTAATTTTTACTATTGACTCAACAACAAAACTAAAAAGACCTAAAATCGGTTTTAATTGATCGACTTTAAATCGATTAACGAATATTAAGAAAAAAAAAACGAAATAAAATTGTTGGAATACATTTTTCAAAAACTATTCATTGAAATAACTTGACTTAAAATAAAATGAGGAACTAGAATCCTGGTTTCAAAAAGAAAGAAGTAAAAATTGCCGTTAATTATTAATAATTATAATTATTATTGAAGGTTTGAATGAAACAACAACAATTGGGTGAGCTACCACCAAGATTTTATGAATGGAGTTATAGCTAATTTCACGACTACCAGGCCGATCATCTTGGTGGTAGCTAACCCAATGGTTGTTGTTTCATTCAAACCTTCAATATTAATATGATGGTGCGAAAGCTTGGCAGCCTAACTGCAAGTGTGTTATCACACAAAACCCCTTATAATTATAATTATAATAAATTAATGTTTATCTATTTAAAGTCAATATTCTAAAAAATTCATATTCTGTTCATGTTTAAATTGGGTAAATAGACCTCCTTCACATATGATTTTTTTCCGAAAATATGTTCAACAAATCGTTTTCCAAAGTTTTGATAAACCGAATATATCCTGTATGATATTTAAATATTGACGGTGTTTTAGAGGGCGTGTCTGAATATCGGACTCAGAAACAAATCTGCAAAATTTCAGGTTCCCAGATCTGAATTGATACCAACTTTTAGGATATTCTGCCCCATTACAAAACGTTTTGATTTGCCTTTTACCCTGGACAGACAACCATATTCAATAAGTTGGTTCTTTTAAATTTCCTCGAAAACGGCTTAAGTAAACGATATTCATAAATTTCGGTTAAACCTTTTGTAAAAAAATTAAATTCGAGATTTTGATCAAACTTGACATTACAATGATAGCGCAGTCGATAAAAGTGGGTCTCACAATTCTGTCCGTCTGTCTGTTCTGTCCTTTCGGCTGCAACCTAAACGGATAGGTCGATTTTCTTTAAACTCGGTATTATAGCGGTTTTTGGGAACTCCCCCGACACGTTTTTTAAATTTTTTTTTTAAAGACCAAAAATAACGGTTACTGCCGAAAATTTTTTTTACCAAATTGTACGGCACGGTACGAATATAAAAAAATTAATTTTTTTATATCTTTTACTTTTTTTAATTTGTTCGTTGAAATGTAATTTTTTATCAAAAACTTTTGAAGCCGTTTTTGAGGAAAATTTGGTGTATCAAATAGCTTAAGTGTTATTTTTGCTCCTAAAAATATTTTCATAAACTCATCTAATCAATCTAACCAATCCATAGAAAGTCATAAGTAAAAAAATTCGTCGTAATATTGTTTTTGCTAAAATGTACCACTGTCACACCTAAATTCGAAGATACCTGTGTGATGTCTCAATTTTTTTTTTTTTAATGGCTTGTGAATTTTTTCTATTTTTTTTTATTTTAGAGACGATAAGACAATACGTTTGTGTATTTTTTTTATGAGCTTTTATATGACTGAATAAAAGTTGGTAAGGCTGATAAAATAGCGTTTGAATAAAATCTAAATAAATTGCGGTTTTGTGTTTTGTTTTAAATAATAAAACCCTATTACACTCCAACAACAGGTATTTATCTTTAAATAATTGCAAGTTGCATAAGCTTTGGGATTGTACGGATTCATTTTAAATTGAGCTATAACCTTTTGTTTTTATCATTACAGGGCCTATTAAAAAATGTTGATTTAGTAAAATGTTTCTTCTTCAGTTTTGGTTGCATTTTTTTTTTAAAGTAAAAGATATACAAGTCCTTTTGTAAAATATTCTTATCAAGGGTCATTCATTTCGTGGTTTCAAGTTGGCAGCGCAGCGCGTAATTTCTCGTTTTGGCGACGTCAATAAGCCACCGAGATAATGCGATTTGACACCGTAGTTAAAAATTACCTAAAAAAAATAGCATGCTGCGAATCTTGCTGAGGCGGCCATTTAATTAGTATTGTTTTTCACACTTAATGACAAAGTCCAAACTTTATAATGAAATAAAATTTTCATCAAAAATGTATCGATGTGTGTGTTTTTTTATTTTTATTTAGCTTTACTTGCGAAACCGAAAAATGAATGACCCTTTACGTGAGTTGAGTAGTCCTTTTAAAATTATTAAATTATTAAAATATTATCTATTCAGCAGTATGTGGTAACTGGAACAAGTTATGTTGCAGTAAAATGGAATAAATCAATACTAGGTTTAAATATCGTCCTCCCTTTGACTGAGATTTTGAAATTAATTTTTAAGCACAAACAAATACCATATTGCTTACATCTATTTAATTTTTCTTATGAAATAATTAAATGTAAAAGTTAAACACACCCACAGCACATACGGGATTTAAACTATTATATTAATTTTACTATCCGAATAAATAACAATACTTTATTTAAATAAAGTAAAATTTCAATAAATGACTGATTTTTAATTAAATGAAAGTACCAATGAACAATATTTTTAATCCAAATAATTTTAAATAAAATGTTCTTCCGCAGTTATTCAGAGGTAAATAAATAATAAACATCCTATCTATGTATATAATATGTATGTGTTTTATATCGGAAACATAATCCCTAGTGTTTCTTTTTAGGTTATAACATTTATGTTTTAATCAAATAGATATTTGGTTTAATATAATTTTGTATTTATTTTATTTTTTTGAACTGAAAATCCCTCAGGCCAAAATATCAATCCAATGAATAAAAATTTATTTTGAATAAAAGCTGATAAATTCAATCGATTGAAATGATTGCTTTGTGAAAATTTCAAATAAAAAAAATATAAATTTAAAGCAAAAAACTGGAAGGTAATAAATTTGAATTCAATGCCGTGTAACAATGCCAAAAACTATGAGTAACCACAGTGAGTAAAAAATATATATTTTTGAATTCTCTTTTTTTTTTTTTTTTTTTTTTGGATACCCAAGGGCATACGTGTGTAAAAGTGTACAAGTGGGACGACAAAACATTTTGTGTTCATGACGATTATTTTTTTGTTTAATTTGTTTTGTTTTTTTTCTTGGCTTGCATCAATGTTAACTTGTTTTCTTACACGTTTTTATTTTTTTTTAAATCAAAAATTCGTTTTATTTAAAAAAAATTTCTGAAAGTAGGTTTATAATAAATTATATCAGATAAAAAAAAAAAAAAACATGACACATGATTTCAAAGATAAATTTAATAGTCTTTAACCTTGCAATTCCCTTTACCGTAACAGTGTTTTGTTCAAAGAAGATCGAAAGAAAATAACATTAGGTCTATAGGTTATTTTTGCCCTAAGGCAAAGCACATTATTAAACGAATTTTTTAACAAAACTTGATGTATTGAGATGTGATACATTTTCATCAACCACCTTAGGACTTTAAAAGGGTTTCAAAACTTAAAAAAAATATTAATATCATTCCCCAGCACTAAAGTGCCCTGAAACCACGAGGATATCAGCAAACTGATATTTTAATGTATTTTTTTTTTTTTTTTTTTTATTTATGCTATTTACATTATTTGCTTTACATAATGCAATCGAACCTATATAAATTATGATGGCAGTTATTTTAACAATAGAAGTAGTAGCCCTAACAGATTATTTAACGAGATAATTCTGTAAGGAAAACCGTGTCATTAACATTATGGGTTCTTTATATGTAAAAACACAACTCAAAAAACAAGCTGCATCAGCTATCCCTTTGGCAGTATTTTTATCTATAGGAGTCGAACTAAAAATACCAACCATGACCCAACAGCCATTTAAGTATTTATTGAATTTTCAAGTTTAAATAATAAAAACCACGAGCCATAGTTTGTCGTCATATACTACGTTTAGAAGAATTGAAATCCTGGGTGGGATCGAAATGGGATTACTCGATCCGATTCAGTTTTTGCGAATTGGATCCGTTTCAAAATATGCAAGTAGACCTAGATCGACGAATTGAAGAATTAAGATCACAGCTGTTTGATTGTATTATTTTTTTTTTCTTTTTTTTCACAATTTATTTTATTTTTTTGGAATAATGGAACACTAAAAAAAACTGTCTTTTCGATTCCATTTGAATTTAATTTTTCGATCCAGCGTGGTCATATACCTCGATCGAAATCTCAGATCCAGTCCGATCCACTCTTGTAAACGGGGTTATAAGTCAAACATATGAACACATAATGAATCGAAAATATTGGAAGAGTTTTTCTGCACTTTTATAGCTCACACAACTACTCGAAATAGTAAATGCGATAAAATCAATGGAGCCCATCATGATTTATGAGCAATGAGCATGACAACAAGATTATCGGTAAAATATAACATATTCCAGAAAAAATCAGGACTTTAGGCAAGGGATAAAGCAAAAGCCTTTGCGGAATAATTTTAAGGACAATTTGTGCCAAATACACCCAGCAACCCTGCATTCCTGGAAGAAATTGAATCAATAACACAACAGCTGCATGTTAACGAAAACTGAAATCATTATCTTCAACAATGATTCCCCGGCAGTGATCCTGAATTGAGCCGAGTATAGGAGTTTCATAAACTCCAAAGAAGTAGCTGAGCTTATTCATAGTGGACGACATAAAAATCATGGTGGCCAGACATAATTTCTAACTATATGATACATCTTAAGGAAATTTCCTCAAGTCATGATGTTATTCCTTGCGATTCTGCTGAACAAATTCGTCAACAATTGCTTTTTCCGAAGAATTGAAAGAGAGCTAAAACTGTGTCTCTACCAAACAAATTTGATAGAAGCATTGTTTCTGGATATCGAGACGTCCCAAAGACATCTCACTTGTTGCTTGTTTAGAAGACCCCTAGGATACTAAAACACTCGCACAGCTACCAGCTGTAACCCTCAGTGTATCCAACGGTTCACAACTGACAATTCACCCAAAAATAAAATATGTGGTTTGGTATCAACTTTGACGACCAAACCAACACGCAACGGCCATTATCAAAAAAGAGAATTATGCTTTCCATCTCATCCGCGGAAGAGGAATGAATTCATTCGAATATTGTTTCTCTACAATTCAAGCCCCTTATATATCTCTGCAAGCAACTTATCATCATACTATTTTTCAGTCTAATTCACCATTTCCAAAACCAGCATTAAAAACCTTGGAGCGTTTGAAAGGAAAGTTCTGCGGATCTGCACATTTATTTTGAGAAACAATGGCAGGAGCATTTTTGCAACCAAAGGCTGTCCGAGGAATTATGAATCACTTCTCTCTTCTCTGGATAAATAAATTCAATTGCTGCAAAAAAAAAAAATACTGACGATTAACTGACGAATAAACAAAGAGATGGGAAACATCCCGTGCCAAGATACCTAGATTGTGACAGCAATACTAGACGAAGGGGCAGTACCTTCGCTGCAAGAACCCATCCTTACCCAAAATCACATCACTGGATTTTAACAACCCGAGAAATATAATCATTAATTATGTAAATATTATAACCCAACTAATGACAATTTTTCAAAAATAATTTATTTGAAAAACAAAAAAAACAACACTTAAGTTGTGTTGATAAATAAAATAAATAATAAAATAAAATAAGAATAGGTAGCATAGAATTAAGAACCAATAATTGTCTTCTGCCTTTATCAGTTTTGTGCGTACCATTCTCTATACGAAAGGAGAAGTATTGAGAAACACCCGCTGGCTTCTAGATATGTTTGCCTTTATTTTCGACCAAGGCAGGGATATAATATATCGCTTTGTAAAGGGTGTCCCAAAATTCACACCAGAATTTTTAATTAATTTTAATTTTTTTATTAATGTAAGTTTGCAATAAAATAGGTAGTAAGTGGTCATTTTTAATAACTTTCAACTATCAGCTCTCTCTTTTTTTTTTTTTGGTTCGTTGGTAACACCTTACCACACAAATGGAGTGAAATTCAAATCTGGCCTGAACTTTGGGACAGCCTTTAGTAAATCTGTGGCTTTTCTATCTAAATTATATGAAATACCGTGTTGGTTAAGAAGGGATTGTAAAATTATATGAAATACCGTGTTATATAAAAAATTAGATTAAAATGTCGAATAGTTTACTAATAAAAAAAAAAAAAAAAGATTTCTTCGGTCTGACCCTGTATTCGGTGAACTACCTCAGCTAGCGACATCACAATGCTCATCTCATTCAACAAAAACCGATAATTAGAACAAAACGTATACGTACGTACAAATGATATTTTATAATAAATAGTTCAAAAAGATAGGTACTCCTTCCTGTGCAACAGGTCATAGAATAGGAATTCAGAGATCCCCTTTTAGTATAATTTTACATAATTATACGATGATTACCATGTAATTTTTGTAATGCTATAAAATCAAATTTTCTCCTTGGTATTAAATTCACAAAAATTATAAGGAGGACAAAGTTCAATTTTTTGTCCCCTTAAAGTAAACAATTTTCATCCTTAAATCTCAGGAATGAGTATAAAAAAAAATATATTTAAAAAAAAATATATGTAGGTATATACATATATACAAACCCATATCGTTTACTCTGTTTGATTTTTGCGTTTAAGCTTACAAAATTCGTATTTCTTTCAAATTCATTGAATACCTCTAAAGTTTACACACAAACAAAAATGTAAACATGAATATATAGGTGTATATAGGGAGAACAAAAAAAAAACAAAAAAAAAACACAAAATGAAGCCCCATAAAGTCTCTTGTTACATTTTGTGGTTTTAATAAAGTAGGTATGTATGTATAAACAAAAAAAAAAAAAGAAAAGAGAAAATTTCTGTAGAAAGGTAGCTTTTCATATCAAATAAACAAAATCTCTGTGTGGTTGGTTGGTTAATGGTTATAAGCACGAGTAAAAAATTAAACCAATATTATTTTTGGTTAATTTTCATCATCAAGAAAAAAACGAACAAAAAAAAAATGAGATAAAAAAAAACCTAAGGTTAATGGAAAATGGCATAAATTATGTCTGTACGGCAAATATAATTCTATTTTTTTTTTGCAGCATAAATTTATGGTTATACGGTATATAAAACATAATTTTCAGATATGCCACACAGTCAGTGAAGTCAGACAATAATTTATCGATTTGGGAATTGTGCGGATCTATTTCATATATATTTAAATATATACGGAAGACTGGAGGTTCTTCCTTGAATTTTTTTTCATCAGTTTTTTTTTTTAAGGAAAAAGTATCATTTAAAAAAACATTTACATTGATTTTTTGCTTCTTCTAAATTTATATAAAAAAAATATTATAAATCCTTGGAGACTTATGTCAGATGAGCCTAATGCCAAACGCATTGGTAAATCTTTATACACCAAATCCCGAACCATTGGCTTGAAAATAATCTGTATATATGTATTTAGATTCAAATTTATAAATTTTTCCGCACCAGTCATTCGTCTGGATAAAATAATATACTTACGTTCCCATTAGGGTGTCAATATAGATAATCAGGTCGCAGTGAAATTAAAATGACAAAATATTCTTGTCCACAGGGTGTTCGTTATTAAATTGTACTATTACCATCTTGCATATTTTTATTATTTGATTTATATTTTTGTGTAAAGTTTCAAATTTCACATTTAAGTTTTGAGATAGGTGTATAGAGAAAAAAACGCAAGCTATTTTTTCCGTAATATTTGTTTAAATATATATTAAATTTTAACGCACGCAAAATCTTTGTTCCTCGAGGTCTTAATCTAAAAAAAATATAATTGGACTATAATGCACCCCCCTGGTCCAATTTCTTTTAATTTTAAGCGGTAATTTCACCCAAGTATAAGTTTTTCTATAATTTTAAACGGTAAACTCTCGATTACAACACGTTTCATGACTATGCTTCTAAGACAATTTTTTTGTGTTTCTTTCCTTAGGCCAACGGCAGCAATACTTCGTTCCATATGTTCACTGGTGTGAAATGTAAACTTATACGTTCTGGCTAAGTTTTAAAACTACGTATCTTAGACAATTTTTTGTTTTTTTTTTTTTTTTGGTCGATTTGTTGGTAGTCGATCTTCGTAATTAACTTGATTTAATAAATATAACAAAAAAAAATATTTCATGACTACTCATTTTAGACATTGAAAAATGACGCCAAGATAGGTTTTTAATTAAATTTTTTATATTTTTTATTGATTCATAAACAATACAATATAGAGTGATGTAATAGTGTAAAGCGTCAAACTATTGCTTAACAATGAAAAAACGTCCATTTTTAAAAACCAATACCTTACCGCACAATTTGCGTGAATTTTGGGACACCCTATTTATTATAACAGTAACAAGACCTAATTCAAAAATGCATTTAACTAGAATTATTTAATTATTTTTATAGAAAAAAGTAACGGTAACTTTAAAAAACATTTGTAAAAGTTTAATTTCTCTCGATAACGACTCCATAGTAGTCCTTATATCAAATTACCGGAAATGCACTTTGAAAATTTAAAATTCAAATAAAAAATTGCGCAACAAATTAGCATTTCAAAAGCTAAAATTTTTGACACAAAGAGAAGTTTTTTTTTCGTATATTCTTTTCGTAGGTATATTTTAGCTTTGTATATTTTACCGAAAACTTTGATATTCAGTCAGGTTCTACATTTCACTTTCACTCGAAATAGAATTGAAATCAATTGAAATTAGATTGACTTCAATTTCATTTCGAGTGAAAGTGAAATATAGAACCTGGCTGATTAAAAAAAAAAACTATTTGAGCTACAAAATTGATGTTTTCATAATTCAAGAGCATTTAAAAGACTACAAATTTGGGTGTCAATCAAACTTAAAAATTTGTATTATTTAAGATTTCGTCCTCTAACTTCAGACTTATTTTAGCGGAAACTTTAATAACTAAGAACCTATGCGAGTTAAAAATGTTTGGTTTGCGCAACAAATAAGCATTTAATTACCTTCAAATTCAGATATAAAATTTATTTAATTCTGCCAAAAAGCCTTAGCTCATGAGCGGGAATATTTTTTTCTCTGACTAAATGAGTGACATTTTTCGTACTAACTGGATCCTAGCAATTGAAATACCTTTACAAACCACTAAAATTTAGTAAAATTGACCTTTTCACTTGTGTTCTAAATTATTGTCTTTCCCCGCGACCACCGATACAAATTAAGCGCATAACAAAAACTGACTTCAAACTGGAAAATCATTCTGAATTCTGTGCATTTCCACAAATCGAAAATGCATTTAACCCTTTTTGAGAAAACCACTTTACAAACACTTACCTTAATACAGCCTATAACAATTACCCCGAAAAACCCCTAGAATGCACCTTTTCAGCTCTTATAACATAAAAGTTTCATATAAATTAATTTTCCTTACAACCATGATGCTCCACTCTGTATAGAAAAGAATCTTTCGATTTTCGAATTGGAACAAAAAAAAAACAAAAAAAATCAACTCCATGCTTCGAGCAGATTATCATCACTCTAACGGTAAAAGTGTTTCCACTTGTCATAACAAAATGGAACAATTTGTTCAATGAAATTCAAAGCTTTTCTGGAATTCAATTTCATATATTGAATGTCACATACTCGAATCCGTCGTCGTCGTCGTCGTCATCATCGTATAACAAAAGAAAAGAAATTTTCGTTCGAAAGGAAAAACATGAAAATGGGATGCTCCTTTTTATTCATGCATGTGCACCGTTATAATATGCTTATTTTAGGTACCATACATAGTTTTGTTATAATGTTATAGTTTTCATTGTTCCAAAGAATGTTGTGTTCAATTTTGAAATTCAAAAGCGACCCTTTTCATTTGTTTGATGATAATGATGATAGTAGTTGGGAAAAAGTTTAAAATTTAATTTACATTATTTTGTGGTTTGAAGAACATTTTTGTTCTAATATTTTGCTTTTTTCATTGTAAGGTCACGTTGTAAGAAAGTTTTTTGTAATTTGAGACACGTGTGTTTTAACTTTTAACAATATCTATGTAGGTACTTATACATAGGGGGTTCCATCATACATATATGAATTTGTTTCATTAAAATGAAAATGCTTTTAGGTACTTAGCAGAAATTAAAAGAATTATCATTACTATTATATAAAGACGTAACAATTATATTGTTTGTCACGCGTAAACTTAGAAAGTATTAAACATATTTACTTGAAACAAATTTTATTATATTCTTTATATTTATAAGATTGTTTAAGGATATTTTTGGTTTGTCTAATTTGTTTGTTTATTCAAGTCCTCCGGTCCTTCACAATTTCCTACCAAAAAAAAGTTCAAAGGGGTCTAATCCAAGGCAGCTCCAAGGCGGCCAATTGACATCGCCAAAACGGCTAAAGATCAATTGTGGCATGGGCTGTGGGGCATGTCGCACCATCCTACATGAACCAGAGGCCCTCCAAATCAATTTCTTCAATTTCAGTAAAAAAAAATCGGTTAACATGGCTGTGTAACACCCAGCCCATAATTTAGATCGATGGCGAGTTAATGTTCGTGAATTGAGTTTCCCACTCTTGGCTATAGCTGCAACATTCTCATCTGTGCGCACCGTACGACGGCGACGACGGAGACCATGAGTGTTATCCACTAGAATACCAGTCTCACGAACTTTTTGCACAAACTTGCGTACAGCAGGTGCGGTGGGTGCTTCATTTCGGCCAAAACTTCTTTTCAAAAAACGCACTGTTTGGGCTACACAGCACTCACTTTGGAAATAAGTTTTCAAATTTTCCCAATGTTGTTCAAGCGTAAAGCGACTTATTTCGTTCCGCGGAGGAATGATACTGACTTTCTGTCAATATTTCGAGCGGGAATTAACTTTCAGTGTCAAAATAACATATGATTTAAATAGAAACCACTAGATGGCCCACCCTTTATAGGTACACGCTGAGAAATAAATATGTATTTTAAACAAATTTTAAAATTAAAACTTTTTGTATTTTTGAATCATAGAAATTCGATGCATACTTAATCACGGAGTCGCTGCTTTGTTCCATTTCATTATATCGTTCCGGCGTTTTGCATTTTCTCTTTCTATTAATTTTATTTGGCTTTTTTATGTCCACTCAATTTTTTTTCTGTGCCAATTGTTAACTGTTTTAACTGGCGCGCGATATAAATGTACTGTAAATATATTATGTAGGAATCAGTGGTACCACTTTACTTCAATTGAAGTAGATCTACTTCTTTTTTCAAAAATTTTTAAAGCCCACTTCCTACTTCGCAATAGTGTAAATTCGTTTTTAAAAGTAATATCTAAAGCAAACTGCTTTCGTTAGAGCTTATAGTTAGAAGATGATTCTGCAATAACCAATAACAATTTACCTGTTAACGGTGGTTGGTATGTTAGTAAAATCCTTTGAAATATACCCTTACCTGTAAAATATAAAAAAAAACAGTTATTAATCAATATTTGTTTTAAAGAAATTTATAGACAAAAAAAAATTATACAAAAGCTATTACTAGTAAATGGTCTTCCAATAAGGACTTTTGAACTTTGTCAGTAAATTGCGGACATATTTTTGAAACTACATGTGTCAAATTGGCTGTCATTTATTCAGTCTGTTTTGCCAAATTACCATGAATGGGTATAGCATTCAACAACACGTTCAAATTATAAAATTGCGGACATTTTTGAACAATGTTATTTTCCAAACAGTAATGGCATCAATAGACCTTTCAATCGAATAAAAAATGTCGATGATATCTCACACACACTTTGTTTTATTTAAATTAAAAGATGGAAATTAGGAAGCGCTTAATGAAAGACCCTGTATAGAAGTCATGAGTTTTTCGGTGGCGCGATAGCTCGTAAAGAACCAGGGCCTATAGTTAGTAACTTATAAATCTCAATCATTATTGTTTAAATTTTATTAGCAGGAATGGAGCGTACATATGTATACAATATTCTGTCAAATCCGAACGGCTAAGCAATTTGCATGACAATTGATAATTTTGAAAGATTTATCCATTTCTCGCAAGAGGCAGTAATTCGTGGCATTGGCTGGGAGTCGAACGCAAGACCTTCGATTTAACAGTCCTACATACTAAAACCATTATACGCCATGGCAACTACGTTTTTGACATTCATTTATTTCA
The DNA here is from genome assembly GCA_951394125.1 of Epistrophe eligans. Classification (NCBI taxonomy): domain Eukaryota; kingdom Metazoa; phylum Arthropoda; class Insecta; order Diptera; family Syrphidae; genus Epistrophe; species Epistrophe eligans. Next base: position 91,476,903 of record OX596029.1, read on the forward strand.
ATTCTTATATTGCAATAAACTCAATAAGTAAATAAAATTCTTTTTTTCATCATTTCTAATCCTAATTAATTAATTATCCTTTCTTTATTGTCCTTAGAACAAAATCAGTCGTAGCCTCTAGAGGTTTGATTAATTGGTATTCATATTAAAGAGGGTTGTAAAAAAAAAAAAGTATATAAGCACATTATTTCGTTTGCTTTTAATATTGTATACTTTTATATCGCCCCTCTCTAAAAAAAAGGACTAAATAGGTTCGTATACCTTTTCTTCAGTTAGACCCTTTTTTGGGGCCATAGATAAGGGTTGGCGAGAACATAATAGTCCTTTTGATTTTAAGCTGGGCGATAAATTTCTGATTGATTAATAAAATTTCTATATTCTTTGGAATGTACCTACTTATAGCTTAATTATTTATGGTAAGGTATTTGATTTTAAATTCTCTTTTGGGAATAATTAAATAAATTTTACATAAAGTGGTGTTATATTTTTATATTGATAGGTATATCAGAATCCAAAAAAGAACAAATAAATTTTAAGAAAACATTTTTTATTTTTATTTAGTTTAAGGAATAATATTGTTAACCTGATCTAAAAGAAAAAAAATATCTATGGAAGCATTTGTAAGAAAAAAAAAAAACGAACTCGAGATTTTGATCAAAGTTGACATAATGATGATAGCGAAGTTGAAAAAAGTGGGTCTTGCAATTCTGTCATCTGTCTGTCTATTCGGCTGGAGCCTAAAAAAATTGACGGGTGGGTTGATTTTCTTAAAACTTGATACCTAGCGTTTTTTAGGCATTCCACCTGCACGTTTTTTCATTTTTTTTAAGACCAAAAATAACGGTACCTGCCGTACAATTTTGTTTAGCAAAAAATGAAAATCTTATTTTTCCCAAAAACGTGCTCACAACTTAAAAAAAAAAATCAGTAATTTTTTTAATAAAAAGGCTATCATTTTAAAAAATCGGAAAAATGTTTTTAAATAGTACCTCCCATAGAACCATTTTTTTTTAATTTTTGATTTTCTCAAAAACGGTTCAACTGATTTTGATCAATTTTTTTTATAGAGAATCTTTACAATAATTTAAAAAAAATTATATTCCAAATTAAAAACATTTTTTTTTTTTTGATTTTTAAAAAAAGTTTCAAAATTTTTTTTGAGAACTTAATAATTCAAAAACGACTTTGTCGTTTTTTTTTTTATTTAGCACCCAGCAGTTTTTGACATTATCTAGCAGATTTTGAATACAATTTTTTCCTATAATTAAATCTTTAAAATACAAATCTTTAAAAACCGGTATTGAAAATCTCATGTTATCAAAAACGGTTGCTATGATTTTGATTAAAAGTTTTGTGTGAATTAATATCGAAACGATAATTCATATTGTTGAAAAAAGAAATTTATCTATAGTTTAAAAATGGTACCTCTTATAAAACCATTTTTTGGGTTTTCGACTATCTCATTATCTGTTAAACCAATTTTAATGAAATTTTTTCACAAAAGCTACTAATAAGTTTGAATAATATTGCATATCAAAATTTAAAAAAAATGAAACTTTGGATTTAAAAAAAAAAATTTAAAAATAATTTTTTGAAAATTCGATATTTCGAAAATGGGTGGATAATTTTTTTTTCAAAATTAATTTTTAAACTTTGAATCAATAAGTAATACAAATTTGCGTATCATTTTTTTTTCAAATGAATTCAAAATTTTAAATAAAAAAAATAATTTTTAAAAAACTTCAAGATTTTTAAAAATTATTTTTCGTAAATTCAGATTTGTGTAAGAAATCACTTGGTGTACATTGCGTTGGTGTCAAATCAATTTCAGATATATTTTAATCAATTTATTTCTAATTTTATTGATTTTTTAACATTTGATTAGTCTAAAATGTAAGTACCATGTATGTGATCTGATCGCACATAAGAGCAAGTTCGTGTGACCCAGTCGTACATTTTATTTGGGTATTTATTGATGCGGAGTTAACAAATTGATTAAAAATTAATCATGTTCCCATTTTAAAAATTATTAATTTTTTTTAAAGGTTTTTGAGAAAAATAAGATTTTTATTACTCTCCGCAGTTACCTACCGTTAGTTTTGTTGCTAAACAAAATGAAAAAATAAAAAAAAACCTACCGGATGAATGTCTAATCAAAGCTATATATAGGTTTAAATTAAATTGACCTCACCGTTTAGGCTGCAGCCAACCGGCAGACAGACTATAATAGAATTGCGAAATGTCAAGTTTGATCAAAATCTCAAGTTTGATATTTTTACGAACTCATTTGATATACAATATACATGGTAAATAAAAACACAAAAATTGTTTATTGATTCAATGTCCAAAAATACACATTTTATTTTTTTTTTTCATATGAACTTTGCTTTTTTTTGTGTGGTTTTGCACAGAAAATCACAGAGTTTTAAAGTAAAGGAACGCACTTATTATGAACTCAAGTTTTTCAAGAGCTTTCAGCTATTTTTATATTCTTTTCCACTCAATCTATCAATTAAGGGAAATCATTTTATGTTATTAACCATGGATACGTGGTTAGGAGTTCGAAATTCATAACAAATAAATCAAAAATATTCATTACATTGGAACCCCCCCACCCCCAACCCTCCCCTAACAATTTCAATGTCGAAGTAAAATGACTATGCACCATATTGCTATATTTTTCCAGTTCAATAACTCTAATACTTAATCAAGCATAATATAATATATATCAACTTTACATGAATAGGTACCTAAAATACCTTAATCCAAACAAGGCAAAGACTAATAGACACAATTTTATAGAATAACACAAAATTAATGACAATATCCTTGCAGCAATTTTACTTAATCAGCAAAACATTTTCAGGAGTCTCTTCTCAATATACCCCTATATATGTACATTTACACCCCAACCGCCCTGATGTCATATCCTTAGTCTATTATACAGTCAATGTTTGTACATAGGTATATACCTAACCTATATATAGTCTGAGATCAATTTATTCCCCTTTCATTTCTTTATATATTAAATTCTGATAAAAATCGGAAACCATCATCGTACTTTTCTTCTTCATTTTTATTCATTTGATTGAGTCTGTTGTGGAGTGAGTGTAGACGAGGATGAATTTGTCCTTTAAGGACAAAATTAAGGGGAGAAGTTGAGTTCGAATGAAAAGGTAGGACTTTTTTCATAACCAAGATAAAAATAATTTTCTTTGTTTTTCTTCTCTACCCTTTTCCACTATCTATATCGATAATGGCAAGTTAAGTCTTTGACAAAAAAAAAAGAATTATTATTAATCTCAAGGTTTTTAATCAAAAATGACATTATTGAGATAATCTATAAAGAGAAGCTTAATATTGAATAGGCTTCTAAAAATTTTGTCTGTCTTTTCTTATCTTATCTTTATATAGAAATCAATATTTTATTTGGAATGGCTGTTGCCAAAGAAAAAAAATATTTTTTGTCCTGGAATAAAAATTTGACGATTTTAATTAAATATTTTATAAAAAGATGCTCTTTAATACATAGTACAACATAGTACATTTAGGAAATGCTTAAAAGCCCGAAGTAAACCATTTTTATTTGCATTTACAATTGTGATCCAGCTTATTGGTGTCATAAGTCTAACCTAAATTGTTCCTTAATTTGCTACTACATTACATGGTTATAGTGAAGCGGGAATATGTGCGAAAAATTTTGAAAAAAATTTCAAACAATTTACGTAATTAAGTACATACTACTATTTTTGTTTTCAAAATTCAATGCTCTTATTATTTTTTCATCAAAAAGGTATAGTATAGCGTTGTATTTGTTACAATTTGTTTTTAAAAATTTGTTCTGTTTATTTTTTTTTTTAAATACACTTCCCAGCTAAACAGGGGAGAATAGTCCCCCCTCCAAATCGATTTTTTTCTTGTCTTGACCCAATCTATACGCTCTAGCTTTTTTTTTCACAATTTATGCGATTCACTGTGTATTTACTTCATTTCGTATGCATAAAATTAAGTTCATACTTGCTGCCAAATACTTTCAGAAGATTAGATACTAAATTCATCCAAGTTAATACTAAAATTCATCGGAAATTGATAGTAAATAATTTTTTTTGTACTATTTGGTGTTTATAAACACAATTTTTTTAAAAGATTTGCAACTGGTAATCAAAACTTGTACAAGATTAAATTGGATTGCTTGGATATTGATGGACGGATATCCTATGCGATTAATTTATTCTTTTCAATTAAATGGCGGTTTCAATATTTCAACATGAGTATAGACCAAGTTCCTATGTATGATGAGAAGCTGTGTTTGTTGAGACAATCATTTTTTGCTCTCACTTGTTCTTCATAATTCCGTTAAAATTTAAACAAATTGCATTACTGCGTAAACCTGTCAAATGTTCATAAGCATTTGATAGGTTTACACAGTTTACAACGACTTTACGCCGCCGTTGCATGGATACCTCTATTAATTATGTTCGAGTAAAACACTTTAATTTACAACAAAGGGCAATTATTTCAAAAGTTTTGAAACTCAATCTCATATAGTAAATGTAACAACTAATAACCTTTTGCCTTCTAAAGAATAATACTTTTATTTACATCAATTTAAAAAAAAAAAACTAAAAACAATTAACAACGACAACAATTTTGTACTAAATAGTAGTCTTAAAAGGCTAATTGGAATCGATTGTCAATGAATTATTCTCATAATTTTTTAAATATTAACAGCAACCCACTTTCAGTAAATACAGTGACCAAAAATAAAAATCAAGACTATTTTTCTTTAGTTTAAGGCTATATGTATTACTATGGAATTTCCAAGTTGCTCCTTTGCAACTTTAAAAAAATTAAGTTGTTCCTACGGAAAAAAGTACTTACTATAGTTATTATGCATACGGAATAAAGTTTTTACTTTAAAAATTCATCTGAAAAAAGTAAGTGATATGGGCCAAAGAAAATACTTAATTCTCATCATTTACTGCATTTTTATGCATATCAAAAAAAGTAGTAAAAGCATTTACTATTCTTTATGCATATCACTCATTATAATACAAGTTGGAACAATGATGAATAAGATAAATGAATCAGTGAGTGAGTAACCATATGTATTATAATATGTATTTACATATTTGTTTAAAGCCTTCAAGATAATTTAAAAAAAAACTTTTTGGTGCCAAGTTTTAGAAAACAATTTTTCGAAACAGGCATTGATTTTTCCACAAAAAAATTTTAAACATCAGGCATTTTTTTTTTATTTATAGGGTAATATCTACGAAACTATTAAAACTTTCTGAAAAATTTATGTAAAATTTTATAAAAACTAGTGAGTTATTTTCGAGAAAAGCGCAAATAAAAAGAAATTATTCTATTGGAGGTGCAATTTCGCTAACCATTTTTCGGAATATTTATTTTTACTAAAAGGTAGTCGGTATACCTACGGTACATATAAAAATTAACAGATTTTTTGTTTTTAATCTGGGCCCACGTATTTAAGAAAAATAAGACTTTTGTTATAATTCCAAAAAAAATATGCCTGGTACTGCAGCGATATAATGAACAAATACACAAATAAAGTAAAAATGAACCCATTAATTTAGCTGTCGTTCGATGGATGAATTTATTGTAGGAGTTTATTTTAACGAAATCTATGTATTAATTCCGCTCATCGCTGAGTGACGACAGGTTTAGAAACTCAGAAGTAAAATTTGGGAGCAGATTGTTTTATTTTTAACAAAAAATCTATTTAAAAAAAAAAAACAAAAAAGAAATAAATCACGTAATTTCCATTCGATTCAAAAACAGAATAGAATTTCAGATTTTAACACACAGCATCAGAGTTGGTTAAAAAATTGAATAATACAGTGCTGTCATTTCCTTTGATCTGATTTCGCTTAAGACTTTTTGAATTTTTTAGTGTGGAAAAAAGGAGTAGATCTTAAAAAAGCGGAGTAGTGGAGTTGAATTATTTTCTTTCTTAAAATTGGAATAAATTTACTCCGATTGAAGTATGGTTCTAAGGCTGCTGAGTAAAATGTAAAATAGTTCAGTTGATTATTAAACCCGACAAATACAGACAGAAAATAATAAAAGATCTCGTGAAATAAATATCGTATATCGTCGGTATGCTGCAAAAAGAGCTCAAGTCACATAATTGTGTTTCTGAGTTATTGAAGATTTAAAGTTTATGGCCGCTGGAAAAATCATTAAGTAGTTTCGATTTGAAAATCTATATTAAAATATGTTAGTTAAAGCATTTGTAAATAAGATGAAACTAAAACATTTTATTCAATTTAATTTATTCAACTTTTGCTTACACAAAAATAAAATGAATCTTGGATATGGGCTTTTTTTGCATTAAAAAATATTTTTTTTATGGACATGGGTTTTTTTTATGAAATGTTTTGTTTGTAATGTTTGTATTAAATTTAGTAATCTTGATCTGATTCATCAGAATCATCATTTATGTCGGGTTCTGGGGCCTTATTTCTGGTGGTTTTGCTTGTTTTCAAGCTTTTGTACCAGTGATGACACTCGTCCGGGATGGCTCCTGACTTACAAAGATTAAGTAAATCTTTCAGGAATATAATCCAGGTCATCGTCGTCATTGCCTGAAAAATCTTGGTCAATGCTTGATTCATCCCATTCTTTTTCAATGTTTTGTTTACTGCATCTAGCAATTGATTCTTGAATATCTAAACATAAAGTACAAACTCAATTTTAAGATCTACATCATCAAATGATTAGTAAAAGTCAGGAAGTACCATTTGATTCCGTAGAATTTGCTTTTGAAGCTGTTGATGTACTGGGATTGCACAAATTTAAATCGAAATTTTTATTGGAATGTTCTAAATGTATTTTGGCATGAAGTTAAAAACATTTTTGGTACTAGCTATACTGAAACAAAATGATTACCTTTTTTTAATGCAAGCTGTAGAAGAACAGCACTTCGGCTTGAGGAATTCATTTTTGCTCAACCTTTTCACATTAACAATTTTCAATAATGATCGTAAATTCAAAGCGAATCATACAAAAGATATTGGGAAATCTATAACAATATTTTTAAGTAGGCTATTGAAATAGTTTTTTTTTTTTTTTGCAGAGTTTATTTTCTTTGAATTTGAGGACTTGAGCTTTTTTTGCAGCAAAAATAAAAAAATAGAGAAAAAGATTTGTGTAAGAAAGAGGTTCACTTGGGTCTTTTTTGCTCCACACATTTGGGTGTTTTGGACTTGGAATGATATGTTTTGACTACAAAACTACAAAACTACTTTAAATAGACATGGGATTTTTTTACACGGCATAGACAATGACTTTTGGGACATTTTTACATCATTAAGTCTATTTCACAAAAAAGTGGAGTTGAGCTCTTTTTGCAGCACACCGACGATATATAGGATTAAAATAAGTAGGTACTATACAAATGTACAGGCTTAAAGTACCGTTATTTTTGGCCTAAAACAAAATTTAAACTAGAGGCTAGAAAAAGCCCTTGAAAAACTGAAAACGATAAGTTGAAAATGTGTCGGGAAAATGTCCAAAATCATTTAAGTATACCAAATCCATTTAGGCTGAAGCATACACCCAACCTCGCACCTACCCCAAATCCTTTAGTGTGCCCAAGCAGGGTGGTTGCAGGGGGGCAGCATGCCCCCCCTTACATACCACACTGTTTAAACGTCGTAATGGTGGGTGCCACAGCACTATATTTATGTAAGCAAGCAAAAAAACAAAAATTCGCCACTGAACCTTACACTGTTTTCACGAATATTCAAATAACAAATGATGTATTGAATATCGACTGTAACATACTCGTACTTATCAAGATAAATTTAAGAAAACATAAAAAAAGGTCTAAGAACTAACAGTAGTTTACATCTCTCTTTAATTTTTGTTGCTGGAAATTCATTCCCACTTTATACTTTCGAATGTGTACTAATTTCCCTTAAGAAAGTGGAGCGGGTTCTCACTTAATGTTAATGGGAACAAAGAACACTACAGTAAAGTGCATTTCGTTCCTATTAAGTGAGAACTTAGTCCCTCAGTGGACTTAGTTCCTGGGGACTTATTTCCCTCCACCGAAAGACAGATGGATAGAATTGCGGGACCTACTTTTTTTGTCTTCTCTATAATCATCGTAATGTCAAGTTTAATATCTCGAGTCCGATTTTGTTACGAATGATTTGCTATAATTCATGTATGTATATATATAAAACATCCCTATTACTATCAATTGATAGTTAATAAAAACATTGAAAATCAATGTTTAACAACCCATTTTTGGTAATGGGGTAGAAAAAAAGAATTTTACCGTGGCAATACACAAAATTAAAGTATCCTTAAACAAAATATAAAATATATCGAGTTTTTGTAAGAAAATATTTGTAATACTCATTTAACCTTAATTATTTTTATTAAATCTATCTTCATAAAACATAATATTTAACATAAGAGTAAATATGTATGAACCAGCTGTAAGTTTTATTTTGTTTTTTTTAATTGATCTTTTTATCAGAATAATAATAATCAATATTTCCTTTGATTATTTTAAAAGAAGAAGAACGGGAAATATGGTAACATATGAAAAAAAAAAACGAAAATATACTCATGGTTCGACTTATTGAAATAAACAAAGTTCAAAGAATACTTCTTAAGCAGGGTGTTTCAATATATAATTATGACAAAAAAGTCAAATAAAAAGTTAATTTAGAAGACGCATTGTAAGCGTTCCATCTTTGTAACATTTTTTAAAGTTAAATAAATCAACTGCATATATTATCTGGGGCCTATAATTCCATAAAACGAAAACGATGGAACGATATCTTTTTGGCAATAGCTATCCCTATCTTTCTTTTAAAATATGATAGAAATAGCTGTTTTCAAAACGATATCGTTCAATCGATTCGTTAGATAAGTTTATATACAAATCATCAATAAAAATAAGGTAAGGGTCATTCATTTTTCGGTTTCGAAAGTAAAGCTAAATAAAACCCACGCGGCGATACATTTTTGATGAACATTTTATTTCATTATAAAGTTTAGACTTTGCCATTAAGTGTGAAAAACAATGGTATTTAAATGGCTGCCTCGGGAAGATTCGCAGCATGCGATTGTTTTGATGTAATTTTTAACCACTTTTTCGCACATTTCGGATGGTATCTTGGCCATAACTTAAGTAATGTTGGTTTTTAATACGTCTAGAGTTCGGGGATTATTCACTTAAACACGTTCTATTGCATAGCCCCACAGACAAAAATCTAACGGTGTCAAATAGCATGATCTTGGTGTCCAATTGACGTCGCAAAAACGTGAAATTAATATTATCACACTTCAAATGACAGCTAAGTTTGACAGGTGTCAAATACCAGCGCTACCAACTTGAAACCACGAAATGAATGACCCTCTATAAGTACCAATGATAAAAGAGACTTGAAACTTTTTGCACTTTTTGACAGAAGTAGATCAGTGGATTCCTACTCTAAAAAGCAATATGTGCCCAGTATCGAACAACTTTGATTAATAAAGCAAACACTATTAAATAAAAATGAATTAGGGTTCTTTTCATTTTAGTCATTCGATTTGTTTTCGAACCTTATATAAACAAAGACATATAGATAATTCTTTAATAAAATTTAAGTATATTATTTTATTTAAACTGAAACACCCGTCACTATAACTTTTATATTTATTAACGTTTAAAAAGAAATCTTCTTCTGTATAGACGAAAGCAACGAAGCATGACATGATCTTCTGGGAACGACAGACCGGACGGCACGCTTTTAGTATCTTCGTTTTGCTGATTGCTACTATTTTGTGTCCTTTTTTCATATTTTTTTTTTATATTATTTTTTCATCTGCAGACATTAAGATATATGTATATTCCATTTCTTTTCCATATATGTATATACAGTGCATATACATACATATATATACAAGTCAATTTGAGGCGGTTGTTGTATTCCCCTGGCGTCAATGTCATCAGCCAAAGGATTTTGAGATTTGATGTGCTTTTTATAGTCACCGCGCGTTTAATACACATATATAATATACACATACATATACATAGCTAAAACCAAAGTCAAAAAAAATTGACATAATAAAATGCAGGAAGGAGCTGCTTTAGCTTTAAGACGCAACACATTTGATTGAAAGGATTCAAAGATGAGCAAATGAATAAAATGTATCTCACAGTTTAATTTTTTTTTTCTTATTTTTTTTGTTTGTTTGCAATGATGGTGCTATACCTATAAAGAGGTGACATTTAAATGAAAGATCTCTCATAATATGAAAAAAAAAAATTGAAAGGACACCATGCTATTTGAAATGACAAGTTCAAGGATGCTTAAAGCTTTTAAAAAAAAATGTTTTTGAATACATACTTTTGTGCTAAATAATATGATGATATCTAAATAGTGACTTGAGGGATATTTCGTATTTATATCTATAACTATTTGGTTTTTCTTCCATATTTAATAAAAATTATCCCCATTATGTATTTTGAGACTTATTTAAAAGTTTTAATGTGACATCTTAAAGCCTTAAAAAGCATGGATGGTTGAGAAAAGAGAGAAAAGACGAAAATTATTGTTATTATTTTTTTAAATTATTATTATACATATACGACGCGGCATACTCAAGGGGTTATGCTTTTGTTCTTGAGCTGATATAGTTTAAGCTATTACATATATCTAAGTATCAAAATGGGCATAAAAAAAACATATAATTTATACCCTTATAAGTAGGTATAAAACAAATATAATTTTACAAAGTAAATACAAAATATTGATTATAGAAGACGAAAGAAGCCAAAGCAAAAACGGATATACAGCTTATAGATTTGGATTATTTTTTTTTTTTAATATTTATAATATTTTTAATAGTTTTCAGAATGTATTTTTATATACGTTTTTTATGTTTTTTTTTTTATTTTCCTTAATATTTTTAACAACTTGAACGATTTGGATCAAATTTTTTAAAAACGGAAAATTATATAAATTTAAATTAAATAAAATTAAAAAAATTAAAAATAATTATGAAATATAAATAAATATTATAAGTTTGATGTAGGTTTGCAATGTTAATTATGGAAATTCTTTGAAGTAACTGCTCATAATATTTTGAACAAAATCTTTCTAGCTATTTAAGAAGAATATACGCTACTTAAACTTCTCTGCTTGCCTGAGCGTCTACTGTAATTCAAGCAATTACAAAAATAAAACATTTCGGAGATTTACGAATGATGTTGAAATATTTTACAGGTATAAATTCTAGAATTTACACATTTCGAAGTTTTACAGTAGATAATGCAACGTGCGTCGTAAGTTTAGAATTTGTGTAAAATAATAAGTTTAGTTTTCATTCATTTGGTTAAATGCTGTGTAATTGTAATTGAATCAGCTGTTCCTTAAACGTCAAATAATTTTCAAAATATGTAAGTATACAAATAAGCGTGTTCAGATTTTGAAGTTTTATTTTTAAATGGAGAACCTCTCCCAAAAAAACTTGAAATCGGAGCCTAATGTCTCGGAACGGAAAAAAATGTAAGATCCACCACAGAAGTCACTTTTTTTTAACCCGACGGGAATTAGATGAGAAAACGATTTCGGGGCTAAATGAAGAACTGTAATAGTCGCAAACTTACGGCACTGATCGAACGAGAATGAGCAAATACAAAAAAATCATATGGCGCGCCCTATGGTGGATATCTAGTTTTCCTTCAGTGGAGTTCACTTTCGTTTTCGTTAGTAAAAGTTATTCCGAGCTCAGCTTCAATGAAATTTGTTGGGCAGAGTCGTGTATTTTAATCGTCTGAGATACCTTATACATCATATATCTGAACACGTCTAATTCTTAAAGTCACAATGATGTTTGTATAACTTTATCCAAATAAACTTGTATAAGTTTCCGCCGCAAAATCCTTAGATAATTTTATCGAAATTGCTAAAACCATTTCCCATACAAAATTTGACAGTTCATATACCAAAAGACAAACTTATCTAGTGTTTTACGACGTTGCATGAATCCCCTTAATATATTATTCTGATTTTTTCTTTCCTTAACTCTAGATAAATCTAGTAATTCACGTGCTTGCTGATAAGGAAACGCAGATTTTGTTTCTTTAATATTTGGTTTTATTTCTTTGAATTTGTTATTTATATTTGAAAATGGAATTCATAAGAAATTAGCTTTATTTTTATTTTGAAAGTGAAATAAAAGTAGATTTGATCTTATTTCCTTGGATTTTGTTTCACTTCACAACTCAGTAGAAAAACCACAGAATCTTTCGTTATCCAGAAAGCTGCAACGATCATGCTTTTTCATTCAACATCTCAAATATTAAACAAACATATAACGCTAATCAGAAGTCATTAAAAGATAAACAATTCTCCAATAGTCCGTTAAATTATAATTATCGAATGTGGCGAAGCGTTCTGTCGGCGACGCTTTGGCAACTATTGAAGAGGTAGAAATCAAAATAGCTAAATAAAAATAAATTGGGTGGGGCGACAGCTAGTGAAGAACTAAGGCCAAGTGTAGTGACTTAAACTCTGAACCATTCCTGTGTGCGTGTTATTGGTAGGAATTGAGGGGACTTGCAATATTCTGCCGAATCCAAATTCCTAAGGCGAGAAGCACTATAGAGGAAGGTACTTTTTAAATCCTTCAAAAGTACCTCTCTTTTTAAAAAAACTTTTCTATTTTTTCTTAGGTGACATAGGCTGATAGGACTCAAACTAAAATATGATACATATTATGAATGGATAAATTTTGATTGACTTATAATAATAAAAATAGTTCATGTAGATAACAATGAACGGAGTAATGAGTATAATATTTTCCTTTCGCCTTTTGATTATTATGTGAGGCTGTACGCATGTAGGTAGTATTTACAATGTACATCACTCAATTTTTTCACACATAAAAATATATCCTCGTATGAAAGCTGAAAATCAGTTCAAATTTCATATTCTTAAAAAAGTTAAATAAATGTTTTCTATACGTACTGATTAAGGTATTTAACATCAAGCCATAACGAACTTAGCTATAGTTCAAAACCATGATGACAGCCTCATGAAAGGAAGTAGGTATAGTTTTAAAAACTATCAAGAACATTATCGAAAGGTTTACTTGTTGTGTTGTTGGGTAATTTGATATAAAATAATTTTCGTCAATTTCTCCATAATCAATTTTGTTTTTTGGAATACAATTCTAATACACATAAAGATATAACTGAACATGGATACATAATTTTCCTTATTGTTAAAAAAATCGTTATACAAAAAATATGCAAAGGTGGGAGGGGATTCAAATATATATTTATAGCTAAAGAAATTGTCGATGCCTTAGTATTTTATTAATTTATATAATCCTGAAAGGATAAAAAGAATATACATTTCTTTTTTATTGAAAAAAAAAACTCCAGCAAAGAAATAAGACAAAACAAAATTTAATAGTAAAAAAAAAAAACAAAACATTTTCAGGAAATAACAGCGATGAAATGAAATACTCTGAAGAATATCATAATTTCATTATAATGCCAGCAGCAAACTTCGTATCGTGTAATTTTTGTTCGTCTCCTTTTTTATTTACAAGGATATATTATATTGAAGTGGAAATAATTGGTTTTAAAGTGGCAACTTATTTTTGCCTTCTTTTGTCCTCGTTTTTTTGTCTTCCCTTTTTTTTTTGTATAGAAATTATGGGACACCCCTGATGTTTTCTGCTGACAAATAATGCAAATGATGCAATGCCATCTAAAGAAGGGTGCTATGTCATTTCCTCAATTATTACAATGGCCATGTGGCTCTGAAGATGTAATCTATTGATTTTTTTTCTTTCGTTAAAAATTTAGATTAAAAGAAAGAAAAAATGACAAAATCTATTTGAATCAAATTAAGAATGAATTTATAAACTTGGAATTGAGAAAAAGTAAAAATGTTATTGAATGAAGTTAAAGGACATTTGAAAATTAGTTTTTAAGATAGTTTTTTACTCGGAATAACACATAATTAGATTGGATCCGTTTCTAAAACTATCAACAAGCATACTATAGTCTGCCACACAACGTGTGAATGTAGAAGTCTATAGATTATGGATGGGTATTCCGTATTTATATATGATTCCTGATTTCCATATTAACCAATCGTTTAACTCATTTTAATATAAAAACATGGAATTAGTTTGACAGATGACAATTTCTTCAAAAATTCAATAAGATCATTTTGCAAATTATTCAGAAGAATGTCTTGGCTGTGGGTCGGATTTTGCTAAAACAACTTTCTGAACCTTTTGAAGTTGAATTCTCAAATTTGGGCTAGTTTTCGATTTTCAACCAAAAATATTATCATTCAGATCTTGGATGGGTTGATTTGGTAAAATTTTGTGTCTTAAATATTCTAAGATTCTAAACAGATTCAGATTCCAGATTCAACCTTTGTCACAGAGAAAGGTTTGATAATGTATTTACTGATGTACCTGAATTATAAAATTGTATTATTTTAACTATATCGTAAAGGATCTCACAACCTACGCAACTTTGATCTGACGAATCTACTTCATCACAGAACTAACTATGAATTGCATGAACCTTTATAACTCGTATGTGCAAACTATTAAATTTAAATAATAATCTCTTTGATTTTAATATTAATAAAATTAAACTTAAAGCGGTAGAACTAACAAATTTTCCTGCGTCACATTGAAAGTGAAAGAGAACTCTTTATTTCTCTTCTTCTATACTTTGATTTCATGCGATAGAAAATCATGTGCACCGAGTGGAAGATATTTCATACCTGATTCACAATGCGACGAGACAACGAGACGTTGTCGTGACGAGATCTATTTGCAGATGTTCTCTCTTAATGACGAATTTCAATTTAAAACAACGAAATAATACATATTAAAGCATTTCTCGTCATCACGTCGCTTCAAAAGTTCGAAAAATTGAAACAAGACGTGGCGTTACGACGATAATTGCTTCATTATTTATTATTTAATTGTTTTAAGTTCGTCATTAAGAGAGGAAAAAAGTGAAGAGATCTTGTCACGTCGACGTCTCGCTTTCTTGTCGAATTGTGAATCAGACATCATTCTCACTTTTTGATAAAAAGCTTTCATATTTATGAAAATATGAAGTTCTTTGAGATCTTACAAATAAAAATTTAAAAAATCGATTTGTTTGACCAATTGAAAATTACAACTACATATAACTACTCCATGAACACATCCATCGAGATTTAATTTTAATTCAATTCAATTATCAATCGGCTCCAGTGATGCCACACGCTGGAAAATTTATTTAGTTTGAAAACTACACCGCAGGGAAAAAAAGACGGATCTTTGAAACATTAGAATTTTATTAGTAAATGATGTTTTTTTTTTCTAAATCGTAGCATTCACCCTGCAGAAATTTTAACTAAGAATATTTTTTCTTTCTAAATATTTTACTATACAACCTTAATTCAGAAATCTATTTCCACCTCTTTTATTTCTTATGTCAAATTCGAAGTAACACAGTGCCTCATGACTCTTTTCGAAGTTTTATGGGAATTGGAAAATATCTTATTTTTTTTGTAATTTGTATTTATTTTATGGATTTTGTAGGTGAAGGTAGAATATAGGGATTTTTTGTTTATACTGAAGGTACTTCTTTTATTTTGATGTGGCATCACTGAAGAAAAAATCAAAGAAGAAAACTCCGCGCGTTCAATACATAACAATTTACATCTGAAAATTCAGATTTCTGAATTTTTCAAGCTATCAGATGACTCTAAAAGTCTTCTAACTATTTATGACAGCTGTTCAATCAAAAGCCAGACAAATTCATAAATATGAATTTTCAGATGTAAATTCTTATGTATTGACTGACAAAATTTAATTCGAAACTCGAATAAACGACAAAAATCCATCCACAGTCAGATTCTTTTTTAGCTTTTATCGGCCCTACTACAACAGATAGCTTTTCCAATAAAACACGCATGAAATAAAATGAAATTGCATTAATATTATTATATAATTCAATAACCAAATTATGTATATTGAAAATACGACCCACTGATATTTAGCATAGAAAAGGTCAAACAGTTTCAGTTGTAAAACAAAAAAAAAAATATAAAAATTTAAAAAAATCTAAAAGTACCTACACTACAGTACGGACATATCTTTCTACCTTACCTAACTTGATAATTGAAATGGGACCATATGGCATCTCTTTTATAATATGTTACTTTTTTCGCTCAATTAATAAGTAAACATTTATTATTTTTTTTATATGTATATTGGTAGGTAGGTATAATTTAAAACACAATGTTAACTTTGTTGTTAAAATAAATGTTGCAATATATTTGCTCAAAATGTGTTAACATTAAAACAGATACGATAAAAAGGAATAAAATAACTACCCATCCATAAATAAAAGTTGCCTTCACAAATATGTTTATGGATGTGAAGTATGTTAATGGCTGCACTATGTCTCTATACATAAAAAGCTATCTATAGATCTATAGGTATACGAGTTAAATATAAAATTCATGTATATAGTATCAGATGAACGAAAGCAGAGTGTATATTTATATAATACATTTAATGTGTGTATGTATATTGTATAGATAGGGTATACATTTTTGTTTCACTTGTTACATTAATAAAACCCAGAGAAACATCATTAATCTCTCTGAATTGTTGTTCTTTTTATTTAACTATCCATTCTTGTTGTAAAAATTTCACACTGAACTTTTAACACTTTTTCAGGGGATACTTATGTACAGTACATACATAGATATATAGCTTGTAGGTTGCAAGCAATGCATTTAAAATAGTTGTTTTAGTTGGGGGAAATAAATGAAAGTATTTAAAAAAAAAAGAAAAATATGCAGTTTTTTAAGGATTAATAATTTCCTTATACCTACCCATTTTATTCCACTTGATTTCTTTTAAAGAAACATTCGAGACATGTGGCATGCAAAACAAAGAGATTTAAGTCAAAGAACAAATTGTAAAAACATATCCATATATATTATGAATGTATACGTACTACATATTTTTTTTATCTATATAAATTATCTCACAGAAACAAACAAAGTTTTTCTTTTTTTTTATTGTTCATCTTCAATGTCAGGAGAAGCGACAAAATTCTATAAGGGGGAAAACTTAATGTTTTTTTTTTTTGTTTTTCTTTCAAGTTTCAAGGATTTAAAAGAAAATATTCAAATTTCTTTTGCAAAGCCTTAAAGTTTTTTTTTTTTTTTTGTATAAGATATTATTTTCGTAATGTGATTGAGTTAACCTTGGTATAAACATTATTATATTACAGAACCACAAGTATTGTTTGCAATATTGTGGTTTTGTTTCTCATCATCTCTTAAACTTTGCTTTCAATGAAGACGTAAGAAAAAAAAAATTCACTCTAGACAATTTTACTTTTTTCTTTTTTTTTTTTTATAAAATATTTGTGTATAGGCATCTTAAAAGTTTGAAAAAGCTTGGTGAGAAAAGAAGTTTAAGGTGCGTTCTTAGACAAATTTATTGATCTGTTATTTTTTAATTTCGAAGGGATTTTTTTTTTCTTTGGTGACAGGTTTTTTTTTTTGTTTTTATTATATTGATGTCTTCTTTTCTGAAAATAGTCTTGTGCGTGTATCTTGTTTTTGTTGTTTGATTTATTTGTTGGAAATTTTGTTACGAGTTTTGATTTATGTACCTATCTATATTTATAAAAACATTTCTCTTTCGTGACATTTTTAAATAATATAATTTTACTTTTAAATGGCCTTTAGCTTCAGTGATTTTTCTTTTGCAAGGCAATAGATAGTGAAGTCTATCAGGTAAACAAAATTTCTCAGCTACGACGTTTTGGCTAAGTAAGTCATTGCTCGATGACAACATTATATTTTTGTCTGTCGAAAAGTATCGCATGTCATGAAAAAGTGCTTCTCACCTGTAATGATCACTGATACACTGCGTCTCCCTCACCACCGACCGACCTATACCATGTATAAAAAATAAAAACCTGTCAACACTCCTGTCACTAAAACCATATCTGATCAAATATAGTAAAACACGAATATTATTTTGTTTGTAAAATTATAATTCACACTCAGTTCAAACCGAAATATTTATAAGTGACCGTGAACAAACACATGAAAAGCTTCTTCATCCGCTTCTTAGGTTTCAAAACGATATTGCCAGCAATCTCAATAATCACCAGGTTGCTGTTACATGCTTCCTTGATATAGAGAAAGCATTTGACATCATTTGGATACAGTGGCTAATATACAAACTAACCCTTTTTAATTTTTCAGCTTCACTAATTAAAATTATTTTCAGTTTTCTCAATTCCTTTTTCGTCCAGATTGAAAACAGCCATTCCACAACCAAAACCATCAGGGCGGGAGTTGCTCAAGGATCAAAGCTTGGACCGTATCTCTACAACATATACACGTCCGACCAACCTCAAACCAATAACGCAATGCATTTGCTCTATGCCGATGACTCGTTAACGTACGCGAAATCACTATCCCCGATCATTGCGGCCCGAAGAGTAGAAAAGCACGTAAGATGCCTTTGGGAATACTACGAACGATGGGTTATCAAAATCAACTCAGCCAAATCTGAATTGGTTTGCTTCAGAAGACCCGTAGGACGTCGAAACACACGCTCTGATGCAAGTTGCCAAAGCATCACTCTAAGCCTGCCCAACGGATCGCAACTTAAAACGAAGCCAAAAATAAAATATCTGGGTATCAACTTTGACGACAGACTACGTTTCAACCCACATGCAACGGCAGTCCTCAAA
The DNA here is from genome assembly GCA_951394125.1 of Epistrophe eligans. Taxonomy (NCBI): domain Eukaryota; kingdom Metazoa; phylum Arthropoda; class Insecta; order Diptera; family Syrphidae; genus Epistrophe; species Epistrophe eligans. Next base: position 91,495,696 of record OX596029.1, read on the forward strand.
AAGGGGAATTACGTCTTCCATCCCATCCACCCCCTAATGTGGAAAAGGAATGGACTCAGTCAAAAGACAAAGTTGCTTCTCTAAAAGCAACTTGTCAGGCCCAACATCACATATTGTTTCCCAGTCTGGTTCAGCATTTCCAAAACTAGCATGAAAAAGCTTGGAGCGTTTGAGAAGAAAGTTCTGCGGATCTGCACGGGACTCCATTTTGACCGACAACGTCAAAAGCACTTTAGCAACCAACGGCTCTACGAAGAATCAGGAATCACTCCTCTGGACAATCGCTGCAAAAAAAAGTGACGAGTAACCTGTGCAACTATCAAAACCCACTGGTCAGGACTATTATTAGCGAAGAGAGACATCCCAAGCCAAGATACCTCGATGTGACAGCAAAACTGGACGAAGGAATAGTTTTTATCAACGACGACGAGGCAATCTAATTTTACGAGGACGCAGCGTCAACCTAACACCGTGGCTAGAAGCCACCCCTACCCAACATCACAAGACAACCAGATTTGAACAACCCGATAAGAATAATCTTAAATGTTGTAATAACTTAACGTAACTTAACTTAACTTACGATATTTTAAATATAATTTTACGAATTATTTTAAAACATAATAGCTTTCGAAATAATGATTTTGATATTTATTGAAAAATAATCATTAGCAAATAAAACATCAATATCGATTGTTATTTTTGTTATTTTAAATAAAATTATTATAAATATTAAACTGTCTGATATTTTAATTTATCTGGACTTTATAATGTATATATTATAATCCAACCAATGACGATTTTTCAAATAATTTTATTTAAAAAAAAAAAAAAAACAATGTATTGTTAGGCTCCTTATGTGCCAACAAAACTTAAAACTACCAAAATGTAATATTATTATGTAACATAGAATTAAGAAACAATTGTAAATATATGTATTCAATAAAAAAGTTAAACAAACAGTAAACAGTTAAACATGAAAAGCGAGCTCTGCCACAGTTTGAATATTGTAATGAAAATAAATATTGTAATAAAATTGTAGAGCCAGAGATACGTGAATGAAGATAACCTCGATAACACTATAAAGTTTGTTGCTTCTTTGGTAAAACCCTGGACTTGACCGACATACCTCGACCCTATGATAAAAAGCATCTCATAGGTGTCAAAGTGTGTGCCGTTCGGATTTGGCAGAAAATTGTTGGTTCTATCCAATAAGCACACTGGAATGGTTGAGAGTTGTAACTCACTATAATTTGACCTCGTTCTACACAAGCTGTCGCGCCACACAATAAATTACTGCCACTTTTTAAACAAACAAAAAACCTAAGGTCAAGAAATGAAAATTGAAATTCTATGTATTTTCAAGTTTCGAGTTAATCAATAAAATCATAAATTAGTCTCTTGCTTATCAAAATGTATTTAGGTATAATATGGGTTTTTCATATTCTCTGGGAGTCCAGAGGGCTTCATTATCTCATAAAATGTCTGACTTTTGGTCCATAATGTCTAAATTATGAATATAAACGAACCAACCGAATAAAATTCATATTTTTATATTTATTTATCTTGTCTACTTGCAAAAGTAGCAAGGTATCTGTGTTACCTACCTATTTCTCCACTTGGTTTTTTTTCCCAATTTTGTCAAAAAATATACACAAACATAATATTATCAAGGTAATTTTGTTCCTTGATGGTTGGTTTGGTTTCTTGTAGACTAAAAACCAACGACGACGACGAGGACTACGATGACAATAACGTCTTTGTAGACCTATCTTCCACATTGTAGATATATAGGTATATGTTTATACCTACCACAACCTTCATCAATCAAAGTTAAAATATCCTTGTATGGCATGGCTGTTTTTCGAGCATTATCATCTTCATCATTTGAGAGTATTTTTATGCTTGGTATAACTTTTTTCTTGTTGTTGTCGGCTAGAATTTTGTTAATTTAAGTCACGTTCGCACATCGATTCACATATTATTTGGATATGCGAAGGTGAGATGACAAAGAAGGTAAGGTGTATATAATACACCTTAGACTTGCTTATACCCCTTTGGGGATCTACAAAAAAATACATATTCATTGGTATTTACATACCTATACAGATACACACAGTGCTGTGCAAAAATATTGGTCAAATAGTTTTTATTGTAATCGAAATGCGAATGAGACTTAAGGTTATCTATTATAGCTGGATTTTAGGAAAGAAATACATATATAGTTACATATAAAGAATAAATAATTTTATTTTTCAGATTTAAAACTGAAAATTAATACTTTGCAATATTGCAGTTGGCACTTTAAAATGAGTAAAAATAGGGCTTTGATTGTGATTTTAAAAGAAAATAGTGAGGTATAGTTCGCAAATCTATAACACAAATTATTCGAGAAATTCAATAATGGAATTTAGCAATAAAATGCACCGGGAGTAAATTTGACTCCCGGAAAGAAACAGTGCGAGTATATTCGGAATAAATTATTTTAATATTTTATATTTTGCAAATAATGTATACTTTCAAGTCAATAAACCAAACTAATTAACTAAACCAAGTTATTTTTTACATATTATTACTTTAAGTGGGCGAAAATTATTTAAATTTGCTAAATCTCCAAGATCTTTTTACTTTCATATTAGGAAACAAAATCCCTTCTTGCTTCAGTGTCCACAATTTGAGCAGATTTTTTCTCATTTCTTTCACGTTCTTAGTTAAGAGAAAATAACATAAATCTCTTTCGAACTTTTCCTCGAGTATAAATGTTCTTGATGGATATAAAAAAAAAATTACCAAACTCTTTGCACATTACTTTAAGGTGAAAAAATATTCATTAAATAGTTCGTTGAAATATGAAATTCTCTTTGCTATAGGTTTTCTGTAAAGATTTTTTTTTATAAATATAAATATGTATTATATTAGATTTTATATAAGGAAATATTGTCACAAGATATCTAGATATTGGATAGGTATATGTATACATATAATATATTATTACAACAAAAACTTTGCTTTTAGCAAAAATATACACATAAATTATATTCAACTTCATTGTCAGCCCTTTTTCGTATAATTTATGGTAATACAAGGGTTTTCGATTTCTTCTTTTAATTTGGTGTTGAATATTATTATGTACATAGCTATAAACATTATTTTGTGTATTGCATGTGGATATAAAAGAAAAATCAAATTGTGAAAGATAATGGATATATCAGAATCAAGGATTAAAATTTCTAAATTCAGTAGTTATAAAATATACATGCTGGGCTGGTTATACAGTTTCGAGTAAATACTATTAATTGGGGAAAAAGGGTGCATTGTTTGGTCATGAAAACCCTTTTTGAGATTAAATTGATTTTTTGTGAGTGATTAAAATGTAAATTGAGTTAGATTTACAAGACAGAAATTAAGCAAATTAAAAAAAAAAAAACATTATATTTATAAATTACATTCAATTTGCGATTTCTAGTTCAATGAGTAACAAAAGCACTTAACAAATAAATAAATTGGATTCGGTGGAGTAGTGTAGCTTTAAAAATACCGATTTTTAAAAATTTTGTTAAGAAGAATCTATAAAAAATATAGAAGGTTAAAAAAAAAAAGAAAAATTAATTAAAAATTAAAGCGACATATACCACAAAACTATTTTCCTTGTCAAAAAAAATATACTAAGTAATAGGGTTTTTTCGTATATATGTCTGATCTATTATTTCTGAAAACTCAAAAATTTATGAAAAAAAAAAAAATTGTTTTTAAATGAACATATTTTTTTTAATTTATGATTCATGAATTTAAAGCAAGTAAATTTTCACCTTTATAAAATAAGTAATTTTTATTAATTTTGTGATTGCAGAAATTGATTTGTCAAACTTTAAAAATATTTAGAGGATTTTGCTGCGAAAGCCTATATACAAATTTATTTGGATTAACTTATACAAACGTCATTATGACTTAGACGTGTTCAGATATATAATACATTATGATGTCTCTGAGAACTAAAAAAAACTCTCTCTCGTCCGTTGACGATGACGAAAGCAACAATAACAATACGTAGTTGTCAATGAAAGCAACAATAACAAACAATACGAATATATCGCATACGAATATTTCGCATTAGTTTGGGAGAGCCTTAATACTCAGAAGCTGTCAGAAGCAGATGTCATAAACCAATAAAAAGTAGAATGCTGAAGAACATGCACAAACCATAATTTTTTCCGACTAGTTTTAAAATGAGTAAATCATTAAAGGCAATTTGTGCATAAAATTGAAAAAAAATTTTGTTTTTTGCTTATTTTTGGAATTTTTTATTTAACTTTTTAAATTTTTTTCCCGAAATAATATTTTTGCACAAATAAATTTTTAACGTTTAATATTTGACGTTTAACAAACAGCTAATTCAGTTATACGCTGCATTTATTCAAATGAATAAAAAGGACGTTCACGCAAACTTTTGCGTAAACTTATCTTTTTAAACAATTAGTAATCTTATCTCGTTGTATGAATACCTTTATTAATTTTAAAAATTCCTTTATTTATAGGTTCCTTCTTCATTCAATATAAGCATTTTTTGTCTATGCAATCTCTCTTTCCATCAATCATTTATAGGTATGGAAAAGTATAAATATGTATGTATGTAACATTTTTTTATCAAGAACATAAAAAATGCAAATAAAACGCTGACGACAATCTTGTTAACAAGGAAAACATTTATGTAAACGCCTTCCGCCAACCTTCCCAGCCCAGAAATTCTTACAAAAATTTACCCTAATTTATCTTGGATAAAGATTTTGATCATCAATTATATTACACAATAAACATTATCACATATATAAGATACGTATATATGTATGTATATATGCAAATGTTTTATTAGATATGTAAAATATATACATAATATAAAAGCTAAGCTATCAAACGCTAACATTCTGATTGTTGTTTTGGTGCTAAGTACACAAAATATAATAATGTAAGTAGGCAAACATTTAATATCGATAAATTGTTTACTTATTGCCTTATGAAGATGATGGGCCGTTAAAATGATGATGATGAGTAATGACAGAGTTGAATAATGATTTGACTTCGCTTCAATTTATTCAAAACTCAATTTAACATTGTTCCTTTTGCATATTTTTATATCTTTCAGTTAGAATTTAAAAAAAGTAACACTTTATAAATTTATTTATAAATACATATGTACATATAAACTTACATATATATATGTATATAATTCCAGTTTTTCATTTTATAATGTAGATTAGATATGCATACTAAAAGGGTTCTGATCGACCCTTAAAATTCATGTTAAGCTAATAAAATGCTTTATTATAGTCCTTTTCATATTGAACGCAAAACTTAAAGGATTACGTAATATCCGCAAGAAATCACATTTCTATTCTAGCACTCGATTTCGAGAAAGCTTTTGATCGCATAGGTATTTATCTCGTGTTAAAAAAAAATAAACGAATGGAGAGTTGGTCCCACAATGTTCAAATACATTAAATCCTTCCTAACCAACAGAAAATTCTGTGTCAAAATTGGCAACACGTTTTCAAAAACAGTATCCCTTGAGAATGGAATCCCTCAAGGATCTCCTCTCTCGGTTATTCTCTTTGCCATCGCTTTTGATGAGCTTAGCATTTTAATATCTAAATATAAGGATTTAGATCACTGTGTATATGCCGATGATGCATACATACTATGTAAACACAATGACCTTAACCAAACAAAAATTATTTTTTCCAATCTACTTAAGGAAATAACTGAATGGTCTTCCATGTCTGGCTCTAAATTATCTTTAGAAAAATGTAAAACACTTCATGTTTGTCGTAAAATTAACTGTCAGAATTTAAATTTATCTCTTAATAATATAGATATTGAAAATGTTATTAATTTAAGTATACTAGGTCTTATTGTTAACAATAGATACAACTGGAAACCACACTGTTACGCTCTTAAAAAATCGCTAGCATCTAGGCTCAACATTATTAAATATCTTTCCTCAAAAAAAAGCAACGTTTATGTAAACACTCTTTGTTATATGACCAAAACTTTAATATTAAGTAAAATAGATTATGCTTTAGCTATTTATGGTTCTAGTCCAAAATCTACGAAAAATATATTCAAACCAACTTATCATCAAGCCGCAAGAAAAAGCATTGGAGCTTTCACCACAAGTCCTATCAAAAATATTCTTGTCGAAGCCGAACTAGGTACCCACAGTTGAAGAAAGATATTTAGAAATGGCACTCAAACTTACTGTCAAGTTATGTTTTCAAACTGGATCAATAATCGACAAAGATGTTGCCCTGGCTATAAAACACAACGGGCAAAGACGAATTCCTTCGGCTATACATACCACAATAAAGATGGCAAACAGTTTTGAAATTCCTTTTAAACGGTTTACAAAATACACGCCTTCCACACCACCTTGGAACCTGAATACATCCTCCATCTTACTACACCTGCACGATTTTCACAAAGATTATACCAGCAATATAATTTATAAAATGATGTTTCATGAAACATTCCATGACCTTACATCCAAAGGTTGGACATTCCTTTACACCGATGGTTCAAAAACTCCCGTTAATACGTCCTTTGCAATAATATCGCATGACGGAACAACTATCCTTCAAGGCATTCTTCCAAATACAGCTTCAGTATTTACAGCCGAAGCTCAAGCCATTTATGAAGCAGTTAAAAAGTTTTCACATACTCGAGGGAAATGGATTATCTGTTCTGATAGTCTTTCTGTTTTAAAAGCTATTTTGAACACTAAACACGAATCTATTATAATTGCTAAAATCCGGGATACGATCATAAAAACACCTTCTAAAATCAAGCTCATGTGGACTCCTGGTCATGTTGATATTGAAGGAAACGAACTAGATGATCAGTCTGCGAATTTAGCTCACAACTCTCCAACATTTTTATTTGAAACTTTCACAAGAAAAGATCTTAATGGATTAATAATGAATAAAATCAGAAATTCTCGACAACAAGAGTGGTCTCATTATATACACCATTACCAAGCAATTAACCCCAACAGAATAAATCAAATTTTCCCTCACGATATGTCAAAGCTTAAAATAACCAATTTTATACGACTGCGCATTGGTCACACCCATATTACTCACCAACACATTTTAAAAAAAGGAGCCACCCCCGATATGCCCAAAATGCAACAATACCATCACATTAAGTCATCTATTGGACTCATGCTATCTTTCTGAAAATCCTCAAGATACCAACCAGCACCAATATAACACCCTGGAACTTCTTCAAGATCCAAATAAAAAAAAATATTGAATTCATAGATAATTTACTTCACAAACACAAAATAAAAATCTAATTACATACATACATACATAACCATAAATATATCAAACATACATACTTATTATTATTTCTATTATGTAACTATATTATATAATTATAAAATTATTAAACATAAGTTTTCGGTTTTTACCCTTTCAATTAGAACTGAAAGTAATTTGATGCTAGCGCTCTTAGAAAAATTGTTAATAATAGATTTTAATTTATTGTTAATATTTATGAATAAATAAATAAATAAATAAAGGAGTTTTATTGACATAACATCAGTTGAATATAAGTCTTATCGCCAGATCATACTCCAGTTATCTTATCACAGGGTGAAGTAGAAATTAGAGAAAAAAAAGTAATCCTAAAAACTCGAGAAAACTTGGAAGATTTCAAAGAAAAACTTGAAAGTTATATAAACCTAAGACCCCCTATGAAAACAAATGAAGAAATTGATCATTTAGTAGAACTTTTTATTGTTGATGTGCAACAGGCTGCAGACGAAAGTACCTTCGGCAACTATTTCGAGTAGGGGAGAAACATAAAATACACTATAGAAATAATGGAGCTGGGATATTGCGAAAAAGAAGAACTCGAAAAAAATGCCAAATTACGAGGTTCCCTGACGATAAAGCAGTATTCAACCATCTAAACAATTAACACAAAAAATGAATCTGTCAATTCATAAACGAACCACTTAGTAAAATTCTGAGAATTTTGACGACGCACGGCGCGAGAACAGAAGGCTGAAAACCTTCGCAGAATGTGCAGCGGCAAATAACTTTTTGTTGATAAAAATGACAAATTAACAAACAAATGAAATTTCCTTCGACACGCTAAAAAAAGGAAGAAGCATGTGTAAACATAAGTAATCAAATAAAATAAAACCCGAGTTAGGTTTTGAAATAATACCAACTTCAGCCCTCAAAAAACTCCAATATGTACTAAAAGCATGCCTTAAGCTCCGGTATTGGCCATATCATTGTAAAATTGAGAAAGTCATGGTTATTCTAAAATTTCGTGGGTTCACTGGTCAAGTTTTCCAAACGTTTTCAGTTGCGAGTAATAAGAATTATTATACCTAATGTTAAACCTTCATAAAGTAAGAACTAGGCGTACTTTTAGATCTCACTTCTTTTCACGGCTGACTTGTTACATGCAAGTTTTTGTACAGAAGAACTTGGCTCTTTTTTTAACATTTATGTATGTTTTTGGTACGATATCACTCCTTTTTGTAAAGATTTTTATTTTTTGCCAGTTCAAAATTTCTAAGATACTAGTGAAGCTTGAAGTGTGGGACTCCAATTCACTAAAATCGACTCAGTCTATATTATCTACCTTATTCTTTTTTAAAAATATCTATAATTAGTTACGATATTTTATAAGTTTTTAATTTTTATTGCGCCTAATCCCTTACGCATATTTCATAATTCTACGATATTATGATTTATATAATCGATAACAATTCTGAGAAAGTGGGCGGATACCACCCCTCGTAAATGGAAAACCTCAAATTTTCAATTTTTGCCATCGTATGCAATTCTAGCTCTACCAAATTTCATCTTTCTACAGCAATCGTAAGTGCTCCATATAATTAATAACATTTCTAAGAAATTGGCGGATACCACGCCTCCTGAATGGAAAACCCAAAATTTTTTCTTTGTATGCACCACAAGTCCTATCGCTATGCGAAATTACATGGTTCTGCGATATCGGGAAGTGCTGCATAATTTTGATTATGTGTCAGTCAGTCAGTTACGGTTTTTGCGATTTTATGGTGTTATATCTCAGTAACCACTTAATTTAAAGGTTGAAATTTGGTATGGCGCCTGAGCTTGGTTAGCTTAGCAAATATTCAAAATTTTAAGTTTGACTTTATTGGTACGGAAGTTAGAGAGGGGTCGAAAATCGCCTGAGATTGTTCCTGTAAAAAAAGTGTAGTGCCCTTTGCTGAGACCACCGTGCCCTTTGATGTAGTGCCAGAACTTGGCTGGGAACTTTGATTGAACTTTTTGTAGAAAATTCGATTTTTCATTCAAAATAAATAGTTTTAAAAATTTTAGGATAAAATTTGAATTTCTTCCCATATTTTAGCTTGATGCTCTTGATAGAGTTTTTTTTTCTCAGGTAAGATTGCTGCTGATTTTGTAAAATTCATGTTTCTTCTTTTTTTAAGAATTAATATGCGTTCTATAATAAGGTACACATTTATTATCTTTTTTAGGGTTTTTTTTTCTATATTCTTCTTCGCACCTACTTAAAGTCGGTCAAGCACGAAAAACATATTACGGCGCAAACGAGTGACAATGACGAAACGAGACCTTCTTTAAATAATTTTCTACGTCAGTCACTTTTATAGTAGGAGGGTATCTTAAAAAAAAAAAAAAATCTACATACATACCAACACCATCATAGGCAAGCATCCCCATAACCTCACCTTCATCCAACCCCCATCATCAAGCAACCACTATATTGCCTTAGTTTCTTTTGAAAAAATTGAACTTAATCGCACGCAAAAGAATGGCGATTATTCTTGTTCACCAACAACTACTGTTATTCCTTATTTTTGTTGTTGTTGTGTAGTGTAGGTACCCGTTAATGATGTTTCTTGTGTCTTGCTCTTCTCTAAGTATCTACGTGTTTAAGAGAGTGTTGCAGAGAAGAAGATATTGTCATGCCCTTTAAATCATTTTGTATGTATAAATGTTGTAGTCTGTGTGGGAGTGAGTGCAAAACGAATTATTTCGCTTAAAATGTTTTTTAAGCAAAACAAAAAATAAGAAAAAAAATATATATAATTTTATTTTAAAGTGAAAATATTTGTTGTGGAGGAATATTAAAAATGGATGTCTTTAAAATTGAATAAAATACGAAAAAGGAAATGCCTTAAGACACTATTAGAGATAAGGATATTTTTTTAACGGTACCTACTGGTGGCGGTGTTATTTTTTATTTCATTTTTTGCAGTAATTTTTATAAAAGGTTGCCACTTAAATTAAAAAAAAAAAGAAAAAAACTTTTTACTTTCTAAATAGATGATATGTGTGGGCTAAAAACTTTGAAATTAAAAGGAGCATAAATCAATGACCTCAAAGTTTTTTTTTTTTTTTGCTTACAAGGTTGAATGTTTTGGAATCTTCTTTTGCTTTAAGGGCCATAAAATTATCTTTAACGTCAAGTTTAACATTGGATAATATAATATGTATGTTTCCGTCAATTTTGTTAAATTTTGACAGCTCTAAGTTTCAATGAAAGAAAAATTACCTTAGGTGGGATTTAAGAGTATCTATCTGATGTTAGTACGTAAAATTTAAACCTTATAATATGAGTTCATTTACTTCGAGAACTATTGCTGTACATAACACATACAGTAAATTAGAGTGGTCGTTATTGTGAGGGTAAAAAAAAGTTCATCTTAGATGTGTCTGACTGAATCAGCTCCAAATGAAGAAAATATAATTTCCTAATATTTTTCAGATTTTTATTTTCATCCCCTACTGGCGCTTTAATCGGTTTACTAATTAAGCTATATTAAATTGAATTCTGGGTAATTTCCGTAGAATCTCACAAAAAGCTAGGATATGGTAGGTTGAAACCAGATACAGTCGACTCTCCCTAAGTCGAACACATTCTGTCGATTATTGGTATCTTTTTTCATCCCCTAAGTCGAATTTTGTTAAGCAAAAACCAAAAACAAAACAAAAACTCCTTCGGAATTCGTACCAACACACTTCAACACCAATAAAATGTATGTGTGGCATCGCGTACGGCATATTCTAGTATTTATTAGTGCGGAGACAAAAAAGGACAGGTACCAAGTCAACAATGTCAAGTTTGATCAACATTTTGAGTTCGATTTATTTCGTACCATATCGTACCTACCTACATATATGTACATACATATATCGCAATTAAAAATTATTTCAAATAATGAAGAAGGTGTAGGTAGTAATTTTTACCCATAATATTTTGTGTATGATGGTGAAAGTCTAATTTTAATTTTTCTGGACTTAAAATGTGTGTTGAGTGAACCGGCGGCGGCGGCATGTATCTTTTAAATTACTTCTTCTTGATCCGCCACTTTTGCTTAGAATTTAACTTTATGTCATAATTTCGATTAAATAGTACTATTGACTGAACGAGTTACATCTAAGTGTCCTTATTTTTCTTTTTTAATGTTTTATTGTAGGCCTTTAAAATTTAACTACAGTAATTAAATTAAATAAAGTTTTTACCTCCATAGGTAATATTTTATACTTCCAGGAAGCAATAAAAATTATACATGATTCCACTATCAAAACAGACATAATTTTAATCCAAAACTCTAACGCCGCCATTAAAATCCATGTGGTTGCCTCCTTCTATTTTAAAAAAAATTGTCCTTTTTTTAATTAATTAGTTTCTTACATTATTATCTAAAATATTATAATTATACCTTAATATAAATGACTTAAGTTTTAATAAAATTTATCTCAAACTCCATTCCATTTATATTTTACAATTTCAAATAAAACAATCTCTAATCTAAGCCCAGAAGCAGTGAATAATGTCACACGTCTAACTATACCTCCACATCCGGTTTCCATTAATTTTATTGTTTTAATTCTTTTTCATTTTAATAGCTACCTCAATGTTAATAAATTTAATTCCTTCATGTTGCAGCATAGATAATAGATATACAATACATACATACATATTGTATCTATACTATACATACATATTCTATATGCACATACCTAATTGCCCATTATAATCAAAAAGTTAATAGCATATATACAAAACACATTCACAAAATATGTACCTGCATACATTATATATAGAAGCCACATTGCCAACGAAAAAAAAAAAAAAAACTTTAAATAAAATAATAAACTTAAAATGCCAAGCACACAAATCAAAAGGATAATGTGGGTTTTTGACATTTTTTGTATATATTTTCTCATTTTTACATACCACACCAATATCACATTGCTAGGGTCATATTGTATACAAAGTAAGGGAAGTACAAAAAATATACGTAGCTGTTCTTTACAACCGACCACCCACAGCCCAACACCCAAGTGGCTACAAGTATTAATGCCGATTAAACCTCGCTATTACCAAAATATGCGGCAGTGTTGAAAGAACGTGAAAGAATGAATACAGGCGTACCACGCTAAGAGGCACGTTCCACCTATTATTTTAGGATCCTGGGTTATTTTTTTGTTCACCCGTTGTTTCTATATATATATATGTATCCTTTGTATCACTTTTGTTAATGGGAAAATTAAAATGCCATTCTCATTCACTGGCAGAAATATGTATTTTTAAAATTTATTTTTTTTTGCTGTTGTTTTTGTATATTTTATTAAATCCTCTTTTATTTCTTTGATTATGCGAGAGATATCTAAAAAGGAATAAGAAATTATTTAATGAGAAGTAAGAAAATACTTAAATCAGTTCTATGGGGAATTATTTGCTTATACCTACACAGAGGACAAAATGATTCATATACATACATATATCTATTCTATATTTATAAAGGATAACATTAGAATTAAGAAAAGTTCAAAAGCAAACTAAATTAAATAAATTAAACAAAAATTTCCTTACACAAAGTTTAAATATTTTAAAATGAAAAAGAAAAAAAAATTCCTTATACAAAGTTTAAATATCTTTTAAAATAAAACTTTTACTCTTGTTATTTGTGGTGTTTCCTAAAAGACATTACAAACTATATCTAGGTATACTCGCCTTATTTGTTTTGCATAAAATATAAAATATCGATTTAATAAAATTCAAAGTGCTGAAATCACTTTTGCTCAGATAAAAAAAAAAAAAATAAAAGCAAAAATCAAACACCCTCTTTTTGAAATTTAATTAAAATCTATTTGTTTTAAAACTTTAAACTCTATTAACAATCACTTATATACCTATGTACATATATAGAATCTCTTTTGCTTCTCTATGTCAGCCATATATGTACATACATTTTCTAATTTATTTGAAACTTTTAAAGCCTTTAAAATACTCTCTTTACACCTCCGTATAATATCGAGACGACGACGACACACAAACAAAATAAAAAAAAAAAAAAACTAAAAAAAAACTTTTATCATATTCTCCTCTTTCTGAAGAAATCAGATCAAAGTGCCAAGGGTGCACTCTACGAACATAATTGTGACAAATCAAATTTTCGTTAGAGCACCCTCATGATTGGCTAGGAGTAGAGAGGGAGTTGGGTTGAGTGAGTAAGTGTTTAGTACAGCATCACAGCTCTCTATTAGACATCCTGCAAAGTTTTCCAATATAGAGTTACCATCTACACTATATAGAATATTAGAACCAAACCTGAACCAGGATACGAAAATTGCAGTGTCCTCCGATATAAAACACGTTGCTGAATTCAGAAAAAAAACAAACAAAAAGAAGAAAGAAAAAAGAACCTCTTTTCAAAAGGCGTCCGACAAACGGATATGGGATACACGCTTATATGTTTGCCCTTAACAACCCCCTATATATGATTTCTTGCTGTCAAAACTTTTTTACTTATATACGTATAGTGTTGAAACTGGATTTTTTCAAGTCTTTTTTCTTCTGTAGGTAAGGTAGTTTAAAAATACTGTTTTCATTTTTTTTTTCACAGAAACTTGCTGTTTTTTTTTTTTATTGCTTGACCTAAATAGTAAACCATTTCATTTGTATCTTTGTCGTTGACATCACGAGACTCTTTAGTGGTTAGTATATTGAGGAATATACAACTTACCTACATATTGTGTAAAAGAATTACAACTACAACAACAACAAAATAAAGTGAATGATTTAAGTTTAACCACTTGACCCTCGATGTTGTACTTTGTTTTTTGTTTATTTTCATTTTCCCGTATTGTGACACTATATATTATATATCCCTATGTACAGATATGTAAATACTCGTATAAAAAAAAAAACATTTAATCGATTTTTTGATCTGATGAATTGAAGGGTTGATAAAGAGAACAGTTAACCCTCATCATTTTTATTTTTTTTTTTAAATGGGGGGTTGAAAGTGGATGGCAAAAAAAAACTTATAGTATATCCTTTTTAATAATTTCAAGGCTTAAAGGACACCAAAATTTGTGGTTTAACCCAAGAGTTTATTGAATTTTTGTAGATGAGACTTCAATTTAAGCTTTTTTTTAGAAACCTCAAAATATTTTATTTTTTCGTTAACATAATATTATCATTTGTCGAGTGAAGTATTTTTCAAGTTCTTTATAGACACTAGACAGTGGTGCCAAAGTATATTTATTCTATTACTTAATGGAAAATTATACACTCTATAGGATCGGTTCCTAAGCTTTGTAAGAGATTTTAAACCTTAAGATGGATTTTTCACACCTATTTTTAATTAAAAATATCTAGAAATAAAATTGTATATTATTCTAGCATTCAAAATTGTAATTTAAGCTTTAAAATATGTATAAGAAAAAAAAACTTATCTTCTTGAAAATGACTGTCATATCATTTTTGCTTAGATATTCGGAGTAGTAGTTCTTTTGCACTCCTTCGGAGTATAGTACTCCGAAAGCCTTTGATATGCTGTTCAGATTTATTTGTTAGTTCTCAGTTTCATAAAGGATTCAACGAGGAACACACACTTACATATGTAAAGGATGTTTTTTTTTTAGAGGAATAGCATATTATAATAGAATATAACAAAAATGATTTTTTTTAAATTGACATGAAATTTTCTTTATTCTTAAAGATAATCTTCTGGTATTATAATTTAAATATGATTTCTGGCATATGACTGCCACGGCTGGCTCGGACGTAGTCTAATTTGGAGGTACAATTTTCGATGACTTCGTCCAACATTTGTCCTCCAAGTGGTCAATCGTTTCGGGCTTATCGGCGTAGACTAGCGAATTCACATATCCCCACAGAAAATAGTCAAGCGGCGTTAAATCGCACGATCTTGCAGGCCAATTCACGGATCCGTAACGTGAAACTTTGCGGTTACCAAACGTTTCCATCAATAAATCAATTGTGGCACGAGCTGTGTGTGACATGTTGCGCCGTCTTGTTGAAACCACAGCTCATGCACATCATGGTTGTTCAATTGATGAACGAAAAAGTCAGTAATCATGGCTCTAAAGCGGTCACATTTGACTGTAACGTTCTGGCCAGCATCGTTTTTAAAGAAGTACGGATCAATTATTCTACGAACCAATAAAGCACACCGGTCATTTTTTTTTAATGTAACGGTGTCTCAACATACACTTGACGATTATCATCAATCCAAATATGGCAGTTTTGTTTATTGACGTATCCATTTAACCAAGAGTAAGCTTCATCGCTAAACAAAATTCGCTTATGAAATTAACCATGATTTTCAAAATAAATTTGCACAATTTGGAAGCGTTGTTCAGGCGTCAGTCTATTCATGTTGAAATGCCAAACCAAACTAAAAATAAATAACTTGACAGCTGACAAAATGGCCGCCAGTTAAAATAGTGTTGCCAACTTAACGTTGGCATAACCGAATTTTTTACACCTCTAAAAATACACCCTTTACATACAATTTTTTACGTTGGATTAATTACTTGTCAAAAGTAAAGAAGCCATTTTGTTAAATGTCAAAAGAAAGCTTTTAATTAGTAATAACTTCAAATAACGGTATAGATTTAAAGCTTTTAAAAATCCCATACACAAACATTTTATTCATAAAACCTATACATAACTTTACTTTTCTGTAAAAGTTACCGTTAAAATAATTTTGACTTTAAAGTATTTGTTGACGTCAGTTTATAAATAAATCATTTAATTCAAATTTTGTTTTTTTTTTTAAATTATAGCCTACTTTTAGGCTCTTCATAAACCACACGTTAAATAAGTTAATAGTTATTATGTTTGAAAAATACGCTCACTAATGTAGTTATTCACTAAGTTTTCACAACCGAGCTAGTCGCTATGACGTTTCTAAGTATAATTATTATTAAAATTATTTTAGTTAATTATGTGGCTTATTTTTAAGAAGGAGGTTGTATGTTTTATATATAAATTAAAGTTTAGTTTTGTGTACGTTCGCTAACTAGCCAAACCGGTTGACCGATTTTCTTAATATTTTTTTTAATTAAAGAGGAATAAGGGTAGAAGGTTTAGGACAAAAAAAAATTATAAAAAAATAAAGAAAATCTGTTAAAAAAAGAAATGAAATTTCAATTGGTCACATGGGTAACTAATTTGAACAATATTTAGTAATTTGCGCAATTTAAAAATAATAGAGTTCGTGGTGCAGTTGAAAGATCTCCGTTTTAGACTTGAGGGATCTCAGGTTCGATTCCTGTCACCGGTAACATTTTTTTTAATTATTAATAATTTTCTCTTTTTTTTCCAACACATTCGCTGCAAAAAAAAAACAAACATTTTTTTTAACGCCCTGCGAAGCGGGCGGGGGTTTTGCTAGTGTTGTATAAATGTAAACAAATAAAATATTTTAAAGGTAAAAAATTGGTTATTTTCATTTTTTATACTTCGTGGTACTGCATAAGAAAATTGTTGCATTTCAGAGTAATTATCTCGTGGGAAGACTTTGTTTCGAATGAATGCCCACCCAAAGCTGTCTTTTTATTGATTGATTTTTACCAGGCTATATTTGTAGTTGGATTGATGGGATTTACTGCCAACCCATAGCACCAAATTAGATAATTATTTGAAAAGGGATTCGCAGAAGAATCCCCCCAACAGTATTTTTTAGAAACTTTTAACACCAAACATAAATTTACTGAGCCTTTTGAATATCCCAAAGGGAATTATTTATTTTTATATTTAAAGAAAAAAATAGAATTTCCGTAGTTCTTGCAAAGGAAATAAATATCTATGTATAAAGTTTCTGCGTTAAAAATGAATACAAATAAAATTGCTCCAGTTTCATTCAAGAGGTTAACGAACTATTTTTTAACATTGAAAATGTTTATAGGGTCGTTTTGATAAAAGTATGGTGTTACCAAAATGAACAAAGATAGAGAATGAACTCTAGCGTATAGGGGGAGAACGATTGAATTTTTGGTTGGTGTTACCAAAGAAACTACCAAAATGAATAAAATGAAGAAAAAAAACACAAGTGATGAATTTCAGCCAGCGTACCTACATGTTGATCATTGCCAACGGACGAGATTCAGTGGAGGAGTGTATAAAATTCGAAAAATGCTCGATTTGAGCCCACTTAGAAGCCTATAACTTTAGTTATAATTATTGGATGTTCAATATTAAGGTAGATAATTAAAGTTTAAATGACAGGCTACAAATCTGCATAAAAATTTCATACTAGAAACTTGAAAAACTGTCTTTTTAGAAATATATTTCATCACGGCAAAAGAAAAAAAAAAACAAACAAAATATGTATGTAGTAGGTACGTACCTACAAAAAATAATATTGTAAGAAGGGAGAAGACGGTGGAGTGTGTGCAAAAATTAAAAAAAACCACGTGGCAAACGAAATTGGCTTTGCATCGGGCACAAAAATGATATACATTATGTTTATGTAGGTATGTATGTATGCATGTAGGTATGTGCATGAACATTTGTAGTAGGTATTTTACAAATAATAAAATCGTAAAGGTTGGATTTGGTTGGTTTGTTTGGATTATAACTTCTGTTCTAATAATCGGATGTTTGAGGTTAAGGTCTTAAAATTAAGGTAAAATGTCAGTCTTTTAAATCAATCGATTGTTGAACCTATAATATGCACAGTTTGGGTAAAAACTTAACTAACTTCTAAATCAATTTGGTTGTTTAACCTAGAATATGCATAGGTACCTACTTAAACCTCTTATTTAAAATTAAAACTTAAGTTCTAAGGGCTAGATGCTCAAGGTTAAGGTATGTTTAGGTAAATCAGGCAAGAGGTAGAATTAACTTAGCTAAACAATTGAAATATTATATTCGAAAAGAGTCGATTTTGTAAGCTGATATATTCTGTTCTAGTTATCAGATTTTTGAGGTTACGGTCTGAAAATGAATGTAAAATGACAGACTAGAAAATGCTTTTGACAAAACTTGATTTACTTCTGAATCAGTTTGATTGTTTAACCTAGAATGTGCATAGGTACCTACTCGAACCTCTTTAATAAACTTATAACTTAAGCCCTAATGGTCAGATCTTCATGGTTAAGTTCCTCAAATGCAAATAAAATTTTAGGCTTTATCTTAAAGTAGTCCATAAACTATTTAATTTGGCTGTCAACTTAATTGATTTGATGCTTCCCGCTCGGCCACACATTTCATAAACTCAGTTAAAAGAATACAGATCCAAGTCTCAAAAACATTATTTTTGTCTAAAATAATTTACGCGACTCGATATTGTTAAATTGATTAAAAGATGAGTTCAAAATATTTTAAAATAAAATATTATAGAATAAAAACAATTAGCAGTGAGGTTGGGCTTCGCATCAAATTCTTTATAAATTTCGTCTCGATTTAAAAAAGGTTTACCTGGACAGTAAATCAAATGTCTTGGCTTGTAAATCAATTTTTAAAAAAATCAAAATCTTTTGATTTTTTCATCAACTGACAAATTGATCAAATAACAAGCCAACACAAGGGTTGATTTGAATAATAACCGACTGAGTCGAGAACTAAGTTGAACCGTATATGATGTATGCTTTAATCGATCTGTAATAATTCAGTTACCTTTCTGCAATGGTTAGCTGTATGCAAAAATGTCAAATACCTAGATTTACGTTAAGATAGAATGTAACTTTAATTTCGTGTATAAGTGCTGTACCGGTACGGATGAAAATTAGTATGATTGTGTAATTGCAAATTAAGCTACAATTAAGACTAAGATCTTATTAAAAAAATTAACAAATTAATTTAACCACCAACTGGGAAGTGACATTAAATATACAAATTGGTACTTCAGACTGTAGAATGGTTTCTAAGACAGTTTGTGAAGTTATAATGCAACAATAGTATACAAAATAAAAATCTCTAAGATTTGGCATGATTTTGTTTTATCGACGTAATACAAGTCATTTTCAATGTCCCCATAGTTACTCTATGAGTGAAATCTGTAAATTTTTTTTTAATTGGAAGAAGGCATCATAATATAATGTATGTAGCTACATATAGCTTCCCTTTTGTATGTGAAATAAATTTTTTTTTTAATAACTTTAGAGCTTCCTCATAATTTTGAATTCTTAATGGAGCAGTACGTTTTATGTATTTTTCACCATTTTATATACTCGTTTATGAAATAAAACTTCCTCAAAGTATTTCAGTTAAATTAGCTAGTGAAATGGAGTATTTGTATATGCCTCGGTTATGTTACTTGATTGGCTTTTAAAAGTTGCCCACAGTTGGATCCTTCCAACAAAAAAAAATAAAAAAAAATTGAAAATTTACATTTTTGTATAATGTGAAGGGTTAAATGATGAATTCACATAGCAGGGTAGAAATATTTTGGCTTGTTAATTACATAAGATAATTTCAGATAACAAAAAAATTAAATAGTAAAGTCCACCGAATAAAATACTTAAATTTTATTTAGTTTTTTGACAACATTTTAAAAGTTTTTAGATTTTTACTTATAAGAAAAAATAGTAAGCCCTTGACTACTTTTTATCAAGTGCAAGTGGAACAGGTCCGTCAAGCTGGAAACACTACAATTGAAACCCAAAATTCTAATAATGCAACAATTAAATGCTTATTAAGTACTAATTTATGACAGAATGTAAGTGTTAGCAATAAAAGAGTTCAAGGTAAAGAGACTTAAGAATTTCCTGTTCAAGCTAGAGAATACATAAATGGGAAAATAGCTTGTTAAAGTTATTGGATTGTTTAAGTTATCGTATGTCCAAGTTAGCGAGAGTCCACTGTATTTGTATTTAGCAAAAATAATTATTAATTTTTAAAAAGTTTAGAGACCTGGGGAAGTACGTAAACATGTACGAAACGTCGTCTTTTAAAATATAATTAAAAAAAGAAAGGCTTGAAGCCCACAAAAATAGGATTTAAATATTTAGTACTAACAAAGTACAACAATCCTGGTTTGAGACTAAAATCCCTTCCCCCTCAAACTTTGAGGCCTTTCCAGCTTGACTTGAAATTTTTAATTCAATTCAAGTATAAAGTACGACAGTTGGGCTCATCAGTAAGATGCTATGGTTCCCTTCTTAGACGCTTATCAAATTAAAAATAAGTGTTTTATAAAAAAAAAAAATTTTAGCGCAATGTTTATTTTTATTTTTATTATTATTATTTTTATTTTAAATTTTAATTTTTTTAATCTTAAAATTTTCAATTTTCAATACCTACATGAAGTTTAATTGAGCCGAAAAATCATTTTTGGAGAAGAAATTTGTACAACAAAAAATTTCCGTATTATCAAAAAAAATTTACTGAGGAGACAATGGAAAATAATAAACGGTGTTCATTTTTAATTATATGTTCTTAGTTTTGAAAAAAATTTAACCAGTATCATATTAAACATATTTTCTTAATAAAATGAACACGCTTAAAAAAAAAATGATAGTTCATGCAAACAAGTAAGCAGATATACCAATTTCATATTTTTAATTATCAAAGTGACACTTAGAGTTAGTATGATACTAAAAAGTTAAAATAGGCATTTGGTTATTTTAAATTTAATAAAATATTTAAAATTGGAAAATGCTATTTTCAACCTATCACTGATACTAAAAATGCTTTAACATCGTGCAATATTGCGACAATATATAAAGAAAATTGTGGCTCCTGCAAACATGTTTTCTTTTTTTTTTTAAGACATGTTTAAGAAATTATTTGTAAGGGTAATGACAGAAAATTCTGATTTCAGTTCAGTTAATATTTTATTTTAAAAACGTGCAAAATTTCAGGTTCCTAGCTCTACTGTCAGAATTGATACAATTTTAAGGGCATTCTGCCCCACTGTGCATCATAGGCCATAATATTAAACAAAAATGTCAAGAACTTGGTGTGTTCCACATACTGCCACATATTTTATTCTTCTTCTTATTGAACGTCCTTAAAACAAATTCTTCAACTAAGCTCTCTTCACCCTAAAACATTATTTGTTCCGCCCACTGTTACGCCCACTTTTCTTTTATTAGATACGGCCATGGCGTAATGGTTAGTGATTAGGACGTGTAGCATTGTTACACATAAGGTTTTGGGTTTTAATTTGTAACCTCTTCCTCTTGCGAGGAAATTACAAGAATATCTCTTAGACATTCGCAGTAGACAGACAATTTTAGGTCCCCTCTTTTAATGCCATTAACATGCACACAGGAATGATTGAGAGTTGTAAGTCACTAGGCCCTGGTTCTACACGAGTTAAATGCCACTAAATTAATTTTAATTTTATGATGCTGAAAATTTGTAACATTTTTTTTTTGTTGACAAAACAATGACATGTGTAGTTTTTTTTTCAAAATCTGCCAAACTACCATGCCTGAAATAATCGCTATACAATGTCAAAATATAAATAAATAAATAAAGTGTGTTCACTGTTTAGGTAAGCATCATCTCTAATAAATGAAAATATTCAGTGGACCGCTTTTTTACTCAAATTCAACAAATAACTAGGTGTCATAGGTTAGTACTTTCTGTCCGCAAATAAGGTTGGTATCACCACACTCTTGGAGTTACAACACAAATAAGAAATGTCCCTTTAACTCTAACCTTGTCCTATTCGAAAAAACGTGCCATCTTAAATTATACACCAACACGAAGGACCTTCATAAAAATTCTCAAAAAAAAAAAAAGACAAAACGAATGAAACCTCCCCTAATTATTTATCTGAACTATGTGCACTTTACTAAATACCCAAGGACCTACCTCATAAACACGACGACAAAACGCCAAAATAACGAACCATAAATTAACTAAAACTGTGCTCGCACATTAACTTAATGACCTCGAAGCCATCCTTTAAGCATCCCACGCTGAAACGCCTCCACCTCTTTACTTCAACTCCATCACCAACTCCAATTCCTTTAATGCAAGTGCTCTGCTATCTATGCGAAGCCATTTTTGATACAGTTACATATATACACGTTCATTTTATGTAAATTTTATATATGTATAGAAGATAATTTGTTGCCCGTTTGCTTTTCGTTCTGAGCGATATCGCTTCGCCTTCTTATTTGGTTAATTTCTGTTGTTTCTATTTATTTTTTTTTCTGTCATTGTCGTTGTCGGTCGTGTGGTTGCAACAACGACAACGTGGTTTGCCTCGCACTTTGTAAAACTCACACCACCATTCCTAAGATAATTTCCATCCAGAAGTAGATACTGGGGGACATTTTGGCGACAACGATGATATTAAAATGTTGTCTCAATGCAAGAGAATCTGAATTTGCATTTGTGTTTTTCCTTCACTGCACATCCTTGAAGGAAAAACAAAGAGACACAAGGAATTAAAAAAAAAAAAAAAAAAATATCCAAAGGACTTTTGAATTTAGAAATGTAAAATCATGAGAGCGAGAAATCCCAAAAAACAAACATTCCACAAAATATAAACGAAATTCTTGTAATGATAACTTCTTAACAAAAAGGTCATTGCGATAGTCGTAACAATGTTGAGAGCTCATAACATCTCGCACAAAAAAAATAACTTCTAAGCTATTGTTAAAATTTATATAAAAAAAAAATAATATCCTTTTTATTAATGATGATGGTGCAGCAGAGACATTCCAGAATATAACTTCAAATGCACTTCTCGAATTATAACTTGCAACATTTGTTTTAATGTTAACGGCTTCGGAAAGCACTATAAGCTCCTCACAAAACCACCACTCGACCTGACTTTCTTCTAATGATTATGCCAGCTCAGTTGTTATTCTCCCCCAGGATTTTCCGACACGCGCTAATTAGAGAATTTAAATTCGTTGTGCATCATTTCCTTCCCAAACCAAGAAGACAACCATTTGATACGGTTGTATTAACACCAACAAGGACACCGACAACAACAACAACAACAAACAAACAAACAAAAAATTACAGCTTTCCCTGTGAATGAGAAAATAGTGATGTCCTTCCTGTTAAAATGGAAAATTCATACCTAAGTTGTGTAGTAATTTTTCTTTTTTAATTTTTAGTTTCTCGCTTTCCTCTTTTACCTTGAAGGATATTTTTTCCTGCCTTTTTTTTTTTTATTACTCTGATGGCCTCTAGAGTTCAGGACGAGAGGTGAAGTTTTGTGTAAGTTGAAATGCAATTATGGCCGTATGTCTAAGGGTTTAAAGCAAAGAAAAAAATATTGCTCCTTGAAGAAGAGAGCAGCAAGAAAAAAAAAATCATTAATGTCCGTCATTAACTTGGCTTTAAGTATATGTGGGTGCGTAAGTAATCTGGTTAGTTAGCACCTGTTGTCAAAGCAAAAGCTTGGAAATTCTTTGAAGAATCACTGCGGGTGGAGGCTTTATAAATGGTTTTTGACTTTTATTCTGGCAGGTAATTTATCCTTTGTTTGTGTTTTTAGGTTGTTTTTTTTTTTTTTTTTTTAAGTCACTTCTGTGATTTAGTAATTTAATTAGAACTTATAATTAAAATTACATAAAATGCTAATAGGGTAGGTACTATGACTTTTAAGATTAAAGCCTTTTATGAATAAATTATATGGTTTAAAGAAAAAAAGATTTTTTGGGTGAAGCATATTTGAATATTTTTTAATTTTTTTTTTTTCAAAATTTTAAAGTGCTGATTGGCTTTTTGAAGAAGAAATGCATTCTTTTTAGGAATAACCTAAATGGAAGGGTTTCTTTTTTTTGCAAAAAAAAACTTGAAGATTAACTTGAGATGAGGTAAAAGAAACGGGTTTTTGTGAAGGCCTTTCTTGTCGAACTGCTTTCAAGACAAAATCAATCGTCTATTTAATTCGGGGACAAATATTCAGATATTTATGGGGTTACACAAAAAATACCATCAGATCTTGAACATTCTTTTTGTTTTTGGAACTTTTAATTTAGAGAATGTAGATATTAATCTATTTCTACTGGATTTTGAGGATATTTAAAAAAATTAGCTTTTTACAGGGTGAGAAAGGGAAAAAACAAAAAATGGTATCCAACTTAAAAAAATATTTTTATTAAAAAGTTTTATTTTAAGATTTACTTGAGGGAATACTAAAGCTGTAAATATTTTTCAAAATGTATGTATGGAGTGAATTTGGGTAGACAGGTAGACATCAAAAAATATAGTATCTCATTTTAAACACTCTTCATGTTAGGGGAAGATGGTTTTTTTCAATTTTGCTATTAATAGGGTGAATTAAGGTAAAATTAACATCATATACAAAAAGTTATAGCGTGTAGGTTTGGTCGAGACAAGAACATTAATACCAAAAATACAGTGCTTGTATTATTCAACTAGAAGTATTTCACATATTCTTACATAAACTCATACATATTAAATAATGGTGAGATGCCCACAATTTGTTTCCAGTCAATTCAGTTGCAAATTTGGGAGCAAATATCAAGGCGTGTTTTGATGTCCAACAAGTAAACGTTTTTTTTTTTTTTATTAAATTTTTTTTGAAATTTAAACTTGGTACCTAGTGGTTTTGGACATTCCCCCACAAGTTTTTTCATTTTTTTTAAGACCAAAAATAACTGTACAAAATGCCATACATTTTTTTTACCAAATTATGAAAATCTTATTTTTCTCAAAAACGTGCCAAAAACTTAAAAAAGAAATAAGTAATTTTTTTACAAAAGGCTAATATTTCAGAAAAAAAAAATCGGAAAATGGTTATAAGTGGTAACTTTAATAGAACCTTTTTTTTTTATTTTCGATTCTCTCAAAAACGGCTCAACTGATTTTGACAAATTTTTTTTGTTGAAAATCTTTCAAGAAGTTTCTAAAGTTTTTTAACCAAAATTAAAAAAAAATTTTATATTGGCGCCCAGCAGTTTTGTAACATTATCTAACAGTTGTAAATAAAAATTAGTCTTTTGACCAAAAATAACAGTACCTCCCATACAATTACTTAAAAACCGGAAGAGAGAATCTCATTTTTCTCGAAAACGGCTCCTACGATTTTGATTAAAATTTTTATGTGAACTTATATTAGTACGCCTTACTATACCTATTGTTGAAAAAAAATGTTCTGCCGATTAAAAATGGTATCTCTCGTAGAACCATTTTATTTGGTTTACGACTATCTCATTTCATTTCATTTCATTTCATTTATTTATTGTATAATTATACTCTGTAAGATAAAATATCTTATAAACTAGAGCAAATTTCAGTATCTTAATACTATTTTTACAAAAAATGTGCTTTGTATTTAAAAAAAAAAGTTAACAAACAATATCAAGAAAAAAAATTAAAATATTATGTATGAAAATCAAAAATTAACTGAAATATTTAATTTAACAATTCATCAACATCACACACTGGAATAAGGTCGCATGATCTTTCAGAGCGCGTAAAATTAATTTTATTATATAAGTATTCAGGCTGGTGAGATTGTATGATATTGTGAAGCATGGTTAACGTTCGTAATTTGAATAGATTATCTAATGAAATGCCATAAATCGACTTGGAAAAGCTAGAGATGTGATCATATCTTCTAAGACCATAAACATAGCGCGTAATACTGTTGAATGCAACGTTAAGTTTTCGTTTATGTTCGAAGTCACAATTACTAAATACTTCGCAACAGAAAAGCATAAGGGGCACTATCAACGTTTTGGCCAATATTAAGCGAGTTTTCAAGGGCGTTATATGATAAGATGCCCAGAGCAATCGAAGGCCTCCATATACCTTACCCAACTTAACAAATTAATATGGGTGTTCCAACTTAGTGTTTTATTAAATATTAGCCCTAGGTTTTTTACAGATTCAACGAACTCGATAGTACAGTTATTCAATTGTATTTCAGGAAAATATGATGTGTCACATATAGTTCTAGAGATGACTAAGCATTTAGTTTTTTTTGGATTTAAACACAGATCATTTTTGCGGGACCATATAACAATATTATTCAAGTCCTCATTAACTTCATGCACACCATTCTCGAGCATACCTAGATGAAAACTATTGTACAATTGAACGTCATCTGCGTACATGTGCACAGAAGAATTCAGGGGGATTGACGGAAGGTCATTAATATACATGGAGAACAGCAGAGGGCCTAAAATAGAGCCCTGTGGGACACCTCTCTGCAAAGGGAGAAAGGTTGACATAACATTGTTAGCGAAAACTGCCTGAGTTCTGCCGGTTAGGTAGGAAAGAATAAGCTTGACTGATGGAAACGAAAAATGGAATTGGTTTTTAAGTTTTTCACAGAGAATAAAATGATTGACTCATTATCTGTTGAACCGATTTTAATCAAATCAAAACACAAGAGCTTCTAATGAATTTGAATAATATTTCATATCAAAATTAAAAAAAAAAAAATAAACAAATTTTGGATTTAAAAATTCATGTAGACATTTTCCGTAATTTTGGAAAATCGAATGTATCGAAAAAAGTAGGAGAGAAATGGGAGACTTCCCGTTTGCAGTTTTTGTATCATAACTAATTTGTATTTACTTTTTCAAGAAGACCCGTTCCTATGTAGAAATAAAGAAATATTTATAGTTCCCTTTTTTGCATGCACTTTAAATAGTTAAAGCGCTGTTTAAAAAAAAAGTGAAAACAGTCAAAAGGATCGATTTTCCCCAAACTATGGAAGACTTTTTTCCTTTCCCTATGGGAGGCTTGATCCCTATAGGTCGAATTCAACATGTTTCTCAGTTTCCTGAGTAAAACCATTTAAATTTTTTTTTTGAATGAGTAAATAATTTATTAATTTAAGAATAATGTGCAAGAACGTTCACGTAAAGAATTCTGCACTAAATGTTTTAATCAATTTTGTACAAATGTACAAATGTATCGTAGTTTTTGGAGCCATTTAAAAATATTTTTTGTTATTTTACTCTCCATCTCCTGAACCCAGTGCTCTCCTAAACCAAGTGGAATATACATATATGTTAGGCATATCTTGACCCTTAACGTAATATAAAAATTCTTAGAAGTTAGATTTTTCACGTAATATTTTCTGACCGATATTGTCAAACACTTAAGAAAAATTCAAAAAAGGATGCAGCTAGTAGAAATTTTTCTTTTGTAAATACTTCCATAAATTAACTATAAAAACTCTTAAAGCACATATTTAATCGATATCCCTGATTTTGAACCATAAATTTCATTATTATATTTCTAAAATATATCACCAAAAAATAAATATAAATATGACGCAAAAAATTCATAGTATTTGTGAAGATTAAAAAAAGATGAGAGTTGAATATATCTGTAATTATTGAATTCTTTTATCATGTTTTGTTTTTTTAAGACAATCTTTCAACTGCTTCATAAAATATTAGAGTAAAGATTATTATTATTTAATAATGCTCATGTTCAAATCAATATAGAGATGAGATTAAAATTTCAACGCAAGCCAAATTGACGTTCGATTTAACTGAATCATAATATTAAAATAAAGTTATACAGAAATTTGATAATAAATACAGAGGGTGTTCAAATAAGGTGGATATATAGATGTCTATTGGGTTAATAATGCTTACATTTCAAATTATTGCTGCTCTCTAAATATTTTCACATTTATTAAAGAAAGTTTTTCAAAATTTTAACCATGCAAGGCCAAACTAACGAAAAACCAAAGACGATTGTTAAAAAGACGACACGGTTAGGTATGCATTTGTTGCTAACAAAACCAGATGATCCTTTTTCTACGATCAATTAACGCGATTATGGACTTCTTCATTTAAAATTAAGAAATCTGATAACAAACTAATAAATATTTAACAGCTAAAGAACGAGGTATAGAATTTTATTTTTATTATTATTTTATTATTGGTGAGATCAAATAACAATTATGAGAAATGCCAAAATTTGACTTTTCACTTTTCGCATATTGTGAGTTTCACCCGAAATTTCTTGTTCATCTTTTGTCTTATATGGAACACCCTTTATAATAATACAAAATATAATAACACTTCTGTATACAAAATCGAATAAATGGGATGACATTGATAAAAGAAATTGATATAAATTTTATTTAACAGACTGTATAAATTAAGCTGTTTAAACATCCAATTCAACTAACAATGATAAAATGTATGTCTTCCATAAATCAAGAAGATTTACAAAAAAAAAAAAGAAACTGGCTTTATAAAATTATATCAAGCGACTATATGTATATACTTTGCAGAGATGAAAAAAAAAAATATAAATATAACTGGGAAAACAAGATGAAGCAATATTCCTTGCGAATTTTTTTGTCTTTCCACCAACTACAAAAAAAAAAAAAAACAACATATTTTACAATCACAAAAAAATTGTATCTCGACATATGTATGTATATGTATGTTGTATACTCCCCTATATTATAGAGCTCGTCAGAAAAACATTGCTTTACATAATATCTCAAATTGTCTTATAGCAGCAATACGAATACGAGTTCCTACACAATTTCCAAAAAGCACCCATATTGATTAGAATTGACTGTTGTAGATATAACGAAGAAGGGGCCGAAGGCGCTTGATATTAAAATAAGTATAGGGCCTGAAGAAACAAATGAACACGTCGTCAACATTGAAAACTCGATATATGTAGCTACTTCATTCATTGACAAGACTTGTTTCAAAATAATTATTTTAGCACAGGTTAAATTCGACAAAAATTCAAAAAAAGTCATCTCTTCTTAGCTCTCAGATTACAAAAGCTTCAGGTTAACGGAAGGTCAGCTAGATGAGAAATTTATTTCAAGCATCTTTCTTTGAGAATTAATGAAAGTTCGGTTAAATTGAATAGGTATACTTAAAATAATTATCTTCCATTGGATTTAATAAACTTCTCGGATTTCTGACACCAGAATAGCTTAATGAAAACCTTCATTACCAATTGGCATGATCATGAAAGTTTTCACTCCTTCTACCAAAAATTGTTAAGTAATACATTTTAGTGTGATTGGTTAAGTTCAAACAAAATTTGTATAGCTGTAAGATGTGATAAGCTATCTACATATTTAAATATTGCAGCATTTTCTACTCTGATGATCAATATTTGCTGTAATAGTTTCTTATGAATTTTTAAAATCAAATGCAATCAATCCACAGCCTAAATTGGATGAAGAGGTGAAATGTTTCTATCCACTTAGTTAAACTATCAGTCAAAATTTTCACCAATATTTTCAAAATTAACGGAAATCTTATGTAGTTATTTATATATGTACGTACATATTAGTAGGAACTTTATGGCAAGCTATAAGGATTTGTAAAAAAAAAATCGAACTAAAGATTTTGATTAAACTTGAATTTACGACGTTAGCGAAGTCGAAAAAAGTGTGTTTCGCAATTATGTCCATCTGTCTGTATGTCAGCCTGTCTGTCTGTCTGTCAGTCCGTTCGTATGCAGTCTAAACTGGGGGTCGATTTTCTTAAAACTTGGTACACCAAAAAAAACGTCCAATTTTTTATTAGAAATTTATTAATGAAAATCTTATTTTCCACAGAAACATGCCCAGGCCCACTAGTATTTAGAAAATCAATCAGTAATTTTTTGTATAAAAAGGCTACGATTTTGTAAAAAAAAAAATCAGAATTTTCCGTGCTTATAAATGGTACCTCCCATAGAACCAATTTTCGATGATGTGTAAACATCTATGTCGGGAATAGGATAAAATAAATTTATGTTCCTTACGTGTAGCACGTTACGTGTAGCATAATACCTGTAATACGTTAAGTTGCACACGCACATAGTACGATATGTAAAGCGAAATCTGGCAATCGGGCGAAGGTTTTTGTTTACACTTCTTAACCGTGAGTCCTGGCCCGGCACTCACACATTTTTTTTTTATTTTCGATATTTTCAAAAACGATTTAACTGATTTTGATTAATTTTTTTAATAGAGAATGTTTCAAAAAGTTATTCCTTTAAAAACATGTTTAATGTTAAAATGAACCTTAAATTAAAAAAGGGGGCAAACTTGCAAACAATCCCCAATACAACTCTGAAAAATAAAACAACCGGCCAATTTTAACATTCAAAACGAAGAACCCTTTTATTCGTTGACCTCCATTTAACCTTCCCATTAATTGATATAATATTTACTTAGTGATAGTTCAGAGGTTGGAGATGATGGCAGCCGCAGCACTCAGTAACGCATTCATTGACAATAATTCAAAAACCACTTGGTCGATTTTTATTAAATTTGGAATCCAGCTGTTTTTTAATAACACAAATACAAAAATTATTCTTATTACCAAAAAAAAAACCGTTACCTACGATACAAGTGTTTAAAAATCATTAAGAAAATTCTCATGTTTCTCAAAAGCGACTCCTACGATTTTGATTAAAATTTGTATGTCTCAAAAGCGACTCCTACGATTTTGATTAAAATTTGTATGTGAACTAATATGTATCAGTCTGATCCACCATATTATCTGTGTTATAACGGTATCTCTCATAGAACCATCGTTTTTGTTTTCGTCTATCTCATTATTTGTTGAACCGATTTTAATAAAAAAATGTACACAACAGATTCTAATAAGTATATTATTTATACCTATTAGAAACTCTTGTGTAAAATTAAAAAAAAATCTTGGATTTAAAAAATAAATTGCAATTATAAATTTATTAATTTTGAAAATTCCATATTTCGAAAATTTCAAAATTAATTTTTTAACTTTGCATTAATAAATACTCTAAAATGGCGTTTTTTCTTACAAATATTTTTAAAATTTTATATGTAAAAAAATATTTTGTAAAAAACCGCACCAACGATTTTTATTTTTTTTGTTCCCATAAATTGCAATTTATTTACGAAATTAGATGGTGGTACATCATGTTGGTCAACCAAATTTCAGACGTTGTTAAATCAATTTATTTCTAATTATATATTAATTTTTTTAACAATTCTTCGGTCTAAAAATATAATTTCCATGCATGCATATGTGGATTGTGGAACACAATTCTATATTGATGTTCATATTATTTACCACCTTAAATTTAGTTATGTTTTTGGCAGGTGGCATAAAATGTAGGCTCCAATGACTAATTTATTTTGTTAATCAGATGAATATACATGATTTTGAAACCACAGTGTGATCTTACATTAGAGCAAGTACGTGTGATCGAATTGTAAATTTTATTTTATTATTGAAACATAATCGCTTGCTTATACATCTGGCGTATAATTCTATTGTTGTGAATTTTCTTGAATTTTGACAAAAGAAGAAAAAGAAGAAAGCCCGTTAAGTCATTCTGAAAACTGAAAGAATTTGTATATATTAAATTTTGTCCCGATTCCTGTAAATCCTTATAAATACAAGCTTTTCTTTTGTCAAGCAATTTTCTTAGAACTTCTATTTCTATTTGCTTATCAAGGCAATCTTTAAAGTTATACCTATACAAGTGGATGAAGCATGCATATTCAATTTATGCACAAAACCTCAACTTTTGAGATTATTATCAATATTCTCTGAAATATTTAAATAAAGTAAAGCGAAGAATATGGAGTGACAATTAATATCCAAATTTGCGAGAAGTTGTTCATTGTTCTCCAAAATGTTTTACTATATCTTTTATCTGTGCGCAATTGCTGTATAATGTTTCTAAAATAATAGAAGTTTGTTTTTATCTTTGTATAATTTGTTTATGCTTTGATGTAAAGTTAATAAAATGTTCGTAGAGTTTATTGTAAATATTTAGCAAATTAATTGAGTGTTACAATTACAGTTTCATACAACCGAAAAAATAAAGAAGTGGCCAGGAATCTCTTTATTTAGCTTAAGGTCATCATTATACCATTTATCCAGTAGCGTAACCAAGTTATAATTTAAATGTAAAAATTAAATGCTATAAATAATTTGTTTGACACATTAGTTTCTTTATTAAAATTTTGATAGATTCTGTAATTCGTGAATGGTGTCTGAATTTTGCTTTTGGAAAATAAAAACCGAAATTGAGGAACTTTCATGAAAAAAATTGTTTATCACAAATATAAGAAAAAGATCCATTTTTATTTTTTAAATTCACTTGCAATTAGTTAGGTTAGGTTAGTGGGCTGACAGTTGATCTTGTTACCGTCACACTTAGATCAATGTAGATCCATTGTGGTACCCTAGGGATATGCTCCCTATATAAAGAAAACCTATGATAAAAATTCCATGACAAAAAAGGCCCGTTAAGGGTGTAGTTTTAGTTTCAGCGGGGTGTAGCCCGTAAGGTCGGAGGGTGCCCTCAAATTAGTTGAGTTTGGGAGTGTCTGTCGGCACATAGTCACCTGGGTGAGAAGGGGTTAACGCACCATTGTCGTACTTGGGCGAGCTCCCCTCCTTAGCCCCCACGGAGTAAATCATCCCTCCCCAGGCCCGTAGGAGCAGTGGCTCCATGCAGCGTCTGGTGGGTGGATTAGATAGGACGGTGGTTGGTGTATGTGACCGTGTTGTTTTGTCGGGATAGCTTGTCAACGCTGGCGTACAAAGCAGAAGCGGCAACAGTTGGTGTAGGGCGAGGTGCCCATTCTCCGTTATTTGTCGCCACCGCAATGCACACTTACGTTTTTACGTCGTATTTAGGTTGGCTTGTCAACGCTGGCGTACAAAGCAGAAGCGGCAACAGTTGGTGTAGGGCGAGGTGCCCATTCTCCGTTATTTGTCGCCACCGCAATGCACACTTGCGTTTTTACGTCGTACTTAGGTTAGCTTGTCAACGCTGGCGTACAAAGCAGAAGCGGCAACAGTTGGTGTAGGGCGAGGTGCCCATTCTCCGTTATTTGTCGCCACCGCAATGTACACTTGCGTTTTTACGTCGTACTTAATCGTTCTATCAGTGTCATCCTGCGTCATTTTGTCTTTTGGACTAAGTTTGGAGGAGGAGATACCTGCCTGTTTGTCGGCTGGGTTGATAGAGATTACGAATCTGCAAGCCATTTTGTAGCTTTAGTAAAATTTAACAAGCATTTGCTCGGAATATCGGAGAGGTCCTCTAAGTCATTGAAGAAATGCCTGCCGAGGAACTTGTTTCTTATATGGCATAGCGCAGGGCAGTGGCACAGGTAATGAGTAGTGTCCTCATGTGTATCCTCGTCACCACAGCCTCTGCATAAGTCATCCATACTGAGTTTCAACTTCTTCTTATGGTAGCCTAATTGGTTGTGACCAGTGGTGATGCTAACGAGAAGAGAGAGAGATTTCTTATTCAGTTGGATGATTTTTTCGGTCTTTTGTTTGTTAAAGCTTGGCCATAGTTGCCTAGTAGTAGCACAGGTGTCAAGCGAGTACCACCTTCTGTTCGTTAAGGCTAGGATTTTGTTCTCGATTGCCTGTTTTAGATTACAGGGTGGGATCTGAACAGTTGGGTCCGCCTGATTAATATCAAGTGTCGAACCTAATCTTGCCAGTTCGTCAGCACTTTCATTTCCTGGGATACCATTATGACCAGGAACCCAACAGAGCCTTATGTTGTGCTGTGTACCAAGAACCTTTAGCTCTTCGCGACAGCTGGTCACAAGCTTCGATTTGATTTCGACGGCAGAAATGGCTTTTAATGCAGCTTGGCTGTCAATGAAAATGGTAATATCAGTTTGCGGTATTGCCATCATTGAGATTTGTCTAGCTGCTTTGGTCACTGCCAAGACCTCAGCTTGGAAAACACTGCTGTAATTAGGAAGTCTGAATGAACTGGCTAGTCTAAGGTTTTTTGAGAAGAAGCCTGCACCAACACCAGTGTCCATCTTGGAGCCGTCGGTGTAAACAGCTACCGTCGGTTCGTAGGTTAATGGTTCGTTGATTTGCCAGTCCTCTCTACTAGGAAAGATAGTTGTAAAAGGTCTATAGAAGTCTAAACGGGGTGTTATGTAGTCAGTGCATACTTTATTTCCCGTGTATTTCTGTAGAATCAGTGCGTGACCGATGGCGCTGGATTTCCAGCTATCAGTTTGGCTGAGCCGCAGTGCGCTTTTGGCTGCCGATTCTTGTACAAACAGATCCAGGGGTTTTAAATTGAGAATTGCTTCCAGACCCGCAGTGGGTGTGGTCCTCATAACCCCTGTGATTCCAATACATGCCATTCTTTGTACCTTGGTCATGGTTCTAAGGTTGGTAACTTTGTCCAATGCATTCCACCAGACTAGATTACCATATGTAAGCACAGGTCTAATTATGGCTGTGAACAACCACTTAATAATTTTTGGACTCGGCCCCCAGGTTTTACCAAAAATTCTATTGCAGGAGTAGAAAGCAAACATGGCTTTGTTAGTTCTTTCCTTAATGTTGAGACTCCAATTCAGTTTCTTATCCAAGATCACACCAAGATACTTAGCGTGGTCGGAGAGTTTGAGTTGGGTCCCTTCAATAAGGGGAATTTTGAAGGGTGGGACTTTCCTTCTGTTCGTGAAAAGGACCAGTTCGGTTTTATGTGGGTTAACCGCTAGGCCGCAGTTCTTAGTCCATGTATGCACTATTGATAAGGCATTTTCTATTTGCTCGCTAATTGTAGTGGGGAATTTACCTGTCGCTAGCAATGCTAAATCATCAGCGTAGGCAATTACTTGAACTCCACTATATTTAAGTCTCATGAGGACTGTGTTCATCACGAGTATCCAGAGAAGTGGAGAAAGAACCCCACCTTGTGGAGTTCCTCTGGAAGTAGATACTTTGATCTGTACTCCCCCTAACTCTGAGTAGATCTGTCTATTTTTTAACATGTTCATTATCCACCTAATGACGGCGTTGTTCACATTAAGGTTTACAAGCGCTCCTTCCACCGCTTCGTTCCGAACATTATTGAAGGCTCCTTCAATGTCTAGAAAGGCGGCCAAAGTGTATTCTTTGTTCTTAAGTGTTTTTTCAATAGGGCTGACGACACTGTGTAGTGCTGTCTCTACACTTTTCCCTTTTGTATACGCATGTTGGGCTGGAGATATGTTTTCCGAGCTCAATGTATTGCGTATATAAAGATCTATTAGTCTTTCAAAAGTTTTTAGGAGAAAAGACGTGAGACTGATGGGTCTGAAGTCTTTAGGGCCTGTGTGGCTTGGTTTTCCAGCTTTCGGAATAAAAACCACTTTGACTTCCCTCCACGCCTTAGGCACATATCCCCATTTCAGGCTACTTAGGAATATGTTTTTTAAATGCGGGATTACATGGTCAACACATTTTTGTAACATCATGGGAAAGACACCGTCCAACCCTGGTGATTTGTACGGTGAAAAGGAGCTAATAGCCCATTTAACCTTTTCTTCCGTGATCAACTCTTCAGGTATTGCGTTCTCGATGCAGAGCCCCAATTGTGAATTCTTTTTATCATTCGAGGTGCAACCTGGAAAGTGTGCGTTTACTAGGAGTCCTAGTGTTTCGCTACACGATTCCGTCCAATGTCCATTAGGTTCTTTAAGAGATCCTAGAACAATTGGTTCCTTTGCTAGTATTTTTCTGAGTCTTGCTGATTCATTAGTACTCTCAACTTGACTACAGAAGTTTCTCCACGAGCTGCGTTTAGCTCTTTGTGTTTCTATCTTAAATTTCTTTTGACTGGATTTGTAAATTTCCCAGTCAGTGTCTGCTCTTGTGCGCTTGGCAACGTTGAAAAGTCTCCTGGTTTCTTTCCTAATGGTACCAAGTTCACTTGTCCACCAGGGTGGTTTCTTTTTACCTTGACCACAAGATTTTAGTGGACAGCCTTTTTCTAATGCTTTACCGAGAATTTCAGTGAAGTTATCATTTGCTATGTCTATAATCTCGGGTTTTAGCGTCGAGTTAGTGTTCAGTTTTTGTATATTCAACTTTACTTCCCTATTAAAAATATCCCAGTTTGTTTTTCTTATATTTCTAAAAGGTTTACGAGAGTCTGGGGTGTCGGGTATTAAGAATTCTATGAGTTTATGGTCAGAAAATGACTCATCTTTTAATACCCTCCACTGGTCTATGGAAACTGTATCCGAGTTGCTTAAAAGCGTTACATCGAGTACTTCTCTACGATTCTTAGTAATAAAAGTGGGTTCGTTTCCCCTATTTGCTACCAAAATGTTATTTTCTATAATGAATTCAAAAAGTAACTCACCCCTGTCATTGATGTCAGTGCTGCCCCATTGTAAATGGTGTGCATTGGCATCACATCCCACAACAGCGTCCCATTTCTCCAATGCGGCACGTTGGATGAGCTGTTTGGTCATCTCAGCCGGTGGTCCTTCCATACCGTCACCTGGCATATAACAAGATGTTATGACGAGTGGTGGGAGCCCGGTTCGTTCGAGCTTTACCGTCGTTTGGTCTAAACAGCTGTATCTGGATAGAAGAAAGAGATTAATCTGTTTTCTAGCTATAATACAGGCTCTACAACTACTGTTAATGCCTACATTTGTGGTCTTATACAGCGTGAGTTCTTTGGAGTGTAAGCCCTTAATCCTGCCACCTGCAATCCAGGGTTCTTGAACAAGGGCAATGTCTATCTGTCTATTCTCCATGAGGTAGACTAAATTGGCACTGGCGGCTTTACTGTGATGGAGATTGCAATTAGTTAAAAAAAATTCTTGGAAAAAATTGAAAATCTCCACATTTGCTGTCAAAATTTAATTTAATTTTAAATGATGTTTGGCGGGAAAAGGCATGCAATAAAAAAGAATATTTTGTAATAGGGATACTACCTATATATCCAAATTTAAAAGTAAACCGCCTTGCATTATCATTCTAAAAAAGTTGTTTTTTTGTATACTGGATAACACAGTTGATTGATATGGCAAAATAAAAAAAATAAAATAAAGTTTTTTTGAACAATGCATATTGTAGGTACCTATTTATTAATTTTCCTTAGAACACTCTTAGACAGTTTTCCAGCTAGTTACCGTGTTAATAGTTGGACATCTCCTTATTTATAAACGCAAAAGTTGTCTTAATATTATGTACTCATGTATCTACCTCCTGACATCTCTGTAATCTGTAACAATTTTTCATTGAACATACCCAATTAGAATAGATTTGGACAACCAATTGCAGTGTTAGACAATCGATGAAACATGTTTTTGACACAATTATTGTTTTTTTAACTTTAAACAAAAAAACATGAACAATTTTTTTTTAGTTTAGCGCCTTTAAACAAATACGTTCTTCACATTGTAGCAGTGATACAAAAAAAGATGAAACTAATTTTTGAAGTAAATTCGTTGGTAGGTACTACAATTTTGTGGGCGTATTTTTTTTTATTTTATATTTTATTTTGAGTTGTTGTAATATCGTTTTCTCTATTTGTATTTAACTTCTTTTTTTTTTTGAAAATAAATTCAATCTTTTATATCACCCCATATTCCAGACCATCGTGGTTCAACTTCGAAATCTTCATTTATCATCCATCGAAGAGGCGAGATTTATTATATTCAGTAAATTTGCTTAGATTGTGTGAGTTGTTGGAAAAAATGTCATTTAAGGTATGTATGTATATTGCATTGAAAAATTTTAAATGGCTTTCAAAAACCCAAGAGTGTTTTTCAGAGAAGCTTAAATTTTAAAGATCATACATTTCATATTATTAAGAAACATAAATCTTTTTCGAATAGGTATAATGTATGTAATAAATGATTTCAATCCTCAACAGAATAGCAGTAGGTTCATAATAAAAAAGGCGCTAATTTTAATTTAAATCGTTTAATAAAATTTAGCCCCAATATTTTTAAACATGTAAATTTTCAAATATCACCTGCTAATATATATATTTTTTTTTTTTTTTTAAGCACCTGCTCTCAGCATATTCTTCGTTTATTTAATAATGCGTGAAATAGTTAAAGTGGTAACAAAAATATCACTATATTATCTTGGACTAAAAATATCCTCTGAAAGCAACGGAAATAAAGGTTTTTTACTGCACTTAGAACTCAATTATGCAATTGCCAAGTAGTTATGAAAGAAAATTGCTGGCGGTGTGGTGCACAGCGATGTACTTTATATGGAAGAGCAGACAAAATAAAAAAAATAAACCATCACTTATTCGATATTGATGAAATTGTCAATGGTAATAGACAAAATCAACAATAATTAATTTCTGCTCTTAGCCACGCCCACGTTTTAATAAAATGTCTTCAAAATTTATAAAAATTTGGAGTGTGATGTCCTGGTAAATTTGATGGATAATGTTCAATTAGGTGCGTTCTTTGGTTCTATTTACTTTCATTGCATATAAAGACAATCTTTGTTTGATATAATCTAGGCCACCTAACTTATTTTATTGAAATTTTCAGATATTTTAAAGATAGTATAAGAAATGATCACAGAAAATATCCACCTACTGACACGCCTACACACAATTTAGTATAAATTTTCTCGCTCTTGGGATAATGAGATCATACAACTGTGTTTGGAGTGTTAACGTCTATGCCAGGGATAGGGTAAACTAAAAACGTGTGCCTTACGTGTATTACGTTACATGTAGTACGTTATGTGTAATACGTTACGTGTCACACGTACATTTAAAGATCTTAGCCGTGATTCCCCGCACTCACACATTTTTTTGTATTATCGCATTGACGTAATACTATTAGAGGTTTTATTTGAGTTTCAACCCAAATTCTTTACTTAGTCCCATGTTTGTTGATCATCTTTAATCAACCTGTAAATGATCGAATGTACATGGTAACCAATATTTTTATCAAGAAATCCATAATATGAATTCTTAAACATCGAAATCGCTATAGTCAGCCGATTTTGTTTGATTAAACCCATTTTAATTAGAACCTGTGAAAATCATGGTACAGATCCAGATGTGAAGAAACTGGCCATTACTGTTCCAAAATTCTCTGATCGCTAAATATACTATGAAAAATATGAATCATCTAATCCAAATCAGCTCTTTCGTAAATTCTAATTTCTTACAACTCGGCCCCATTGTGCGACGGCCATAGCAATACTGACAAGGTTATTATATTCTATAGGTATCAAAGTATAATAATCATCTTCAACCATTTTTTTGTATTGCTGAGTTATAAATAGAGAACCTGAAAACATTTTTCAAAAACAATCAAACCACGTTATTTAATTCCGTCGGAGGAGAAGAACCTTTGCTTCAAGATACTTCAAATTAAAATACTCAAAAACTAAGCCGTCAAACATTTTACTGTCAAATTCATAACAGTCTCATCCCTATAACATGAAAATATTGGTTTTAGTATGTTTTCTGATTCAATTCAATTTTTAATTCTGTTTTCAATAACATAAGATAGGTACTCGTACACATACTTATTTTTTTAATTTAATTTTCTTATAAGAAATAAGGCAAATTAGGTATGTACAATGTGGTACAAGTATATGTACTTTCTTGTTTACTAACCTTAAATCTCAGGCTTGTTGACAATAATAATTTCACTGGAGTATCAATTCTGAAAAAAAAACAAATTTTAAGCACACATCAAACAATTTATATAACAGACTTCTTAGAGCTATATTTAATGACTTAATGTTGTTGTATTTATACATACAAAAAAAAAAATACAAAAAAAAATAACACACACAAAATTCCGCACTCAATATTCTACTGCCAAGGCTTGTCTACTTAAAATATAAATGCGTTTCACTTCTTCTCGTTTATTCATAGAAAACCATAAGAAATTACTGCAAGCACTTAAGGGGATACATTTGCCAGCAAGCAATGAAACACCCCCAATTGCCATACCTACCCTAAGTCCAGTGTTTGTCAACAAAAAGAAGATAGTCAAATAATATATATTTTATGTCCCCATGGGTTTGGTATATATGATACCTCGTTATAAGTAACTAAAATTTACTCGGGAACCATTAAGAAGGATTTTGTGAGTATAATTTTTAAGCTGGGTACTTAATATTTTTTAAGCTGCACTTACGTTAATATTTTTTGAAGGATATTTGGATTGTTTGTTTGGATGAGGCTTGCGGGAAGGAACCTATTAAATAAGAAAATTACGAGTGATAGTGAAATTTTGTAAAGCTTGTTATTAGAAGAGATGAAAAGAGATTATTGCAAGTCTCGAAATGTTCAATTGTTATGTCCGATTGTTATCAGCGTGTCAAGTTCGGATTATAACTAATATACCTTGATTTTGAATTTTTCCTCGTTAAAATTAAAATATTGTAATTTCTTCTCGTTCTTGCCTCTTTAAGTTTTTTTTTTGCTGGTTAAGAAAAGGAACAAAAAATGATATACCTAATTCATAGAGGATGAAATGGTTTCGTGTTAACAATACGATGATACTGTCTGTCGGTCTGTGCGTGTGTACGTCCGTACGTCATTTCATTGTGCCATGTCAGTGCGTCTACTGTAATTTGAGCTGTAATTTAGAAAAACAAAAATAACAGCCGATTTTTTTTTATTGCATCAAACGTTGGGCGCAGGCACGTAGCCAGGGGGGGGCTTGAGGGGCTGAAGCCCCCCCCCCCCCGAAAGTCTAAAATAAAAACTAAAACTTTCTAATGTACAGTATTATTTCCTTTGTAGAGCTCTTCAAATGCATCTCAATAAGTCTTGAAGAAATAACGAGCAGAACGTGGGCGATGTCTTCGAAGGCATCAACACTTTTGGCAGCGGTCCAAAAATGTGATTTCCTAGTTAGCCCCATTGTATGTGAAAAGCTGTTCAATTTAACGCTGCCCTTATCAGTTTTCCTATAGAACAATATACTTAGATTTCCTTTCTGCAATCGACAGCACCAAAGAAGAGTTCTGAATTCTCTTGAGAACATCAGAGAAAAAGCCGAAGATTTTTTCAGAGAGGCTTTTCAATCCGTATCTAACCTTGCCGAGGACTTATTTAAAGTTGAATTAAGACTCCAAGAACTTCATTGAAACAAACCACGCGTTCCAATCCAGAAACCTCTTCTACTGAATCCTATTTTAGAGTGTCTGTATTGATTCCTTGAATAGATTCGTTAATACAAAATCTTACGGACAGATTCATGATCAACGAAGACGTTCTACCATCGTTTCAAGCTCTTCTCCCAGGTTTTTCTGCGGTTGGGCGAGTCAACGAAATAGAAAAGCTAACATGTTACTTTGATAATGCAATTTCGTTGTCAGCTGTGAAAGCTGAGTATACATTCTCTGGTGCAAAAAAATATCGTCGATTGATCCTTCTATCGAAGTTTTAAAATTGCTTGATATATGTGAAAAGACTTACTTAAGAGGTATGAACTTATTGCTTACGGTTTTGGCCACGCTTCCAGTGACCACAGCTAGTGTTGAAAGAACCTTTTCAACTATGAAAAGGATTAAAACAGTGTCCCGAAGAGTTATGGGGAATGCAAGATTAAGCTCACTTGCTATAATATCTGTTCATTCAGATATTAATGTGGATCCAGATAAGGTGATTGATCTCATGTCAAAAAGAAAATCAAGACGTCTTCTGCTTTGATAATATGTGTGTATAAAAAAAATTATTTAAGTATATGTTCGTTTGAGTACATACAATTTAAAAACTAATAAAAATCAATAAATTGGGATATATATAGTTTTTTGTTTAAAGAATTCCTCGTAAAATTTGGAAGCAAGCCCCCCCCGAACCAAAATCCTGGCTACGGCACTGGTTGGGCGCAATTTTTAAGACTACATTTTAAACAAGACATAAAATACCTACATAACTGATCTGGGTGCGTAAGATCGAAAGGTACTATACGAATTATTTAATTTGTGGAGTGGAACGAATTTTTAAAAAAAATAATACGAATAAAAAAAAACTAACAACTTAGATTAAATCAATTTATTTAATATTTCATGTATTTACACTTCGGGATACTCAATTCAACTCTCCTAGAAACTTTGCAAGATACCTCTTCAATGCACATCATACTTTGTCTTTCTTGTTGTTTATTGTCAAGTCAGAAGTGATATTCAAGTTACATTGTCTGATCCGTGAAGGAATGTGCAAACTATAGCAATTTATGTGGGAACAGAAGTATTGCCGTACAAAGTATTAACCGGATATCTAAAGTAGATGGAGAGGAATGAGTCTTATACATAACTTACGCCCAGCTGGTGTCTTCCGGAAACTGGTATATCAGCAGATATACGAATTCGAAAAAAGTTAGACAGTGTCTATAAGTAGACAAAAATCTAATAAAAGCGAGTAGCTCTTCATGTCAGGGTGTCGAGTGTCATATCAGTGCATCCACTGTAATTCAAGCTGTAATTTAGCAATTTGTAG
This sequence comes from Epistrophe eligans, assembly GCA_951394125.1. NCBI lineage: Eukaryota > Metazoa > Arthropoda > Insecta > Diptera > Syrphidae > Epistrophe > Epistrophe eligans. The sequence continues at coordinate 91,538,137 of OX596029.1, forward strand.
CATCCCACGTTGGGCGCCATTTTGAAGATTACATTTTAAACAAGAAATAATATACCCATATTTGATCTGGCACCCCTGAGAGCGTAAGATCGAAAGGAACACTACTACTCTGGTGCCTTTCGGAACCTAACTGATATAGATATCAGCAGGTATTACTGGTGGCAAAAATAAGTATGATTTTGAAAGATTTGCGTTTATTTTTAAATTCAGTATAAAAAAATATTTTTAAAATTTTATGTTGTCTTTAAGATATGCAAAAGTTTTTCAAAAAGCAAATTGATTTTCTTTTAACTTTGTTCTTTACTGTTATAACTGTATAAGGGGGTTTTTAATACTTAAAGGGCTAATTGATTCATTCTGAAGAAATGAATTCAAAGAGAAAGGTAACGAGTTATTCTTTAAAACGTTACTTATAAGAAAACAATAGAAGTTGGCTTGTTTAAAATAAATTTCCTGGAATATATACATAATTCTGTTGAAGTTATACATACGCTTATCATATTATTATACCTTTAAGGCAATAAATTCACTTTCCAAAATCTGTACAAAGAGTTTGAGTTAAGATTCTTTCAATAAATTCCTCGAAATGTGCTTTCATAAAATTCTTCAAAAGACAAATTGGATTGAAATAATTTAACAGTAATCATCTGAATTACCCTCAAATGCGCGTTTGTTGTATCGTTTCTTCTTCATTGTTGTAGACAAGTAAAGAAGTATAGAACCAATGCCATTAAAATCTGAAGTATATAGGATCCCAATATTATTCCATTCCATCAGTCTCCTTCTGCTTCTCCTCCTTAACCCCAATGGCCCCGACCACATCTTCAATCGTATACTCTTACATTTTTCTTTAAATGCCATGAAGGATTCTATCGTCTATGGTTTTTGTTATTTTGTTCTTTAAGAAATTCTCAATTCGACGAATTCTCGATAAAATTAAAGAATAAAAAACACACACATATACAAACAAGGATGGTAGAATTTCATGTTGTGGCCCTTAGTTTGTAATTAAATGGTCTGAAGAGCATACTTTATCGCGGGCCATTCCAATTTCAACAAACGAACAAAGTCGACGGATACGAAGACGACGACGACGACCACCACCACCACCACCACTTTATTATATATATACTGTGAATGTGACTGTGACTGTGTGAGCGTTAAAACCAATGGACTCCTTTGAAAACTGTGTAAAACTTTGAATGACTTTATTGGCGCTCAAAAGAAGATCGAGTGCCTTGTCGCTCGTGCAGGCATTAAAAATAATTTTTAATGACTTGACTCCAATCAAACTTTTCTCGGATCGTCTTTTTTTTTTGGGTGGAGTCGTATGGAGCTATGGAGAACTTCATTATAAATTAATAAAAAAATAATAATTAAAAATCGCCCATAAGTCTTGAAGGGCGTCATTTTGAAGTAAAAAGAAAACAAGGGTATTGTATGCTCATAAAATAAAAGATAATAGAAATGTTACGGTCATTTTATTAATTGAAAGCAAAAAGTAAAATTTAAAATTTGAAGGAAGTACCTACAAAAAAAAAAGAAAGTTTCAATTTAAATTTTTCATCAAAATAAATAAAATAATTTAACTTTTTAGGCCTAAATGAGATTGTCTTCTGAAAGCAATATTTTCTCCTGCTTTTTTTTCCTAGTTTTTCTTTTTTTTTAAATGTAAACATATTAAATTAAGTTACTTTGAGACAATACTTTGTATTTACGAGATATATTATAGAATTTTATCATTTTTGAGTTCTGTAAAATGAAAATTCTGTTATTGCCCTCCTTACTTACTTAAGGTGGCGCTACAGTCCGGGATGGACCAGGGCCCCAACCAACATGGCTCTGCAACCAGCTCGGTCACTAGCTAGCTGTCTCCAGTTTCACACGCGAAGTTGGTTTAAGTCCTCTCCCACCTACGTGCGCCACCTAAGTCGCGGACTTCGTCTACTGCGCCGCCGCCGTCCCTAGGGATTAGATTCGAAGACTTTACGGGTCGGAACGTTGGGGTGCATTCGCTCTACATGACTCAGCCAACATTGTCCAAAACTAAGAGCAACCTGCGTAACAAAATTCGAGTGAAGATTTGTATATTTATTTTTGCATTAGATATGCTTTAAAGTTCATTTCGCATATCTGGCTTGGATACAAATTTATTTGAGGTAAAATGTCGGTTTTCGCATATATATCATGTAAATTGACCATTTGAAGTCCCAATATCTCTAACTAATGCCACTGGTCGTATGGAAAAAGGTAACATTATATTTTGTATAGTTAATATTATGACCTTATAATATGCATACTATTTTCTTAACAGCTATGTCTTTTAAGTTTGTCTTGAAGGTTTGATTGAGCAACAAACACTTGGGTGAGCTACCACCAAGAAGTCTGATGAAATAGCTATAAACCGGTATTTTTTACATTACCATTTTTTTAAAAATAAATTGCAGCCTTTGAATATATAAAAATTTACTATGTTAATGTATTATTTTAAAAGATTAAATAATAAGCTGCAAATTTTGAAGTGAGAAATTCCATAAAATTTGCCTATTAAGAGTTGTATGCGAAAAACCTATGTTTTCGATATTTTGCTATTTTGTGAGAGCAATATCGCTCGTATGGAAAAAAGTGTTAAGAAATTTTCTATTTGGAATATCATAATCAATTTTTACAAAATGAGTATAAATTATTTATCAATAACACCGCCATTTAAAAGTAAAGATATAAAAACCAGTATTTTTTTACTTTTGACAAATTGTTTAAAATAATAATATCTTAAAAATGATTGATGTTAGGCAAACAAAATTTGCTATTTTCTTCGAAAAGGTTACCTAATGTACAAATATTTCACAGTTTTCGAGTTACATATATGCGAAACATCGATATATTCGGCATGTAACATTTTTTTAAATGGTCATATATACATATTTTCCATATCATTCCAAGTGTCAAAGTATTTTTTTTATAAAAACACTTGATCTACAAGCTGTCCATGAAGTACTTTTCGTGATTTCAATAGTGTCTGTCGTTAAAAAGTTATTTTCGAAAATCTGTTATATTCGACATTTATATGATACCCTGAAAAACTTTCTAATGAATTTTTTAGCAATCATTCCTTATCTTTTCTACAAACTGATCTTTTTTTGAACGTTTTTCCCTGTCCAATTAAGGAAAATAAATGCGTTTGGTTTGTTAAAATAAATGTTGCTGCAGTCTGACGTCTGTCCACTGATTTTACTTACATTGTGTCACTATCCCAGTATAAGAGCTTTAACTGTCAGATAATAATTATCTCTATACAGACTTATACAGCCAGTTATGAACTACTGTCAAAATTCACGCTTCATAAAATGGTAACTTACAAGAAAGTAGAAAATGCTCTTAGCACCGCGTCAAGCATCCCTGCAGCTACATAATTATCTCTAAATACAATAATATATACAATTATTTTGATTTATTTTCGCTTTGCAACATTAATTGAAAGAAATGACAAAATTCCATTATCACAAATCATATTTTTTGTCTCATTTTCACTCCAAATAGCCAACTCTCAAGATTTATTGCAGGAACATAAAAATTAATTTGTACGGAACTTTACACCTCCCCATCAAGTATCCAACCCACATTATTATAAGGTATGTCTGACATGTTGTTTCTTTTTTTTAAGTAAAAAAAAAAATGGAAAAAAAGTCAATGTCTTTATAACTGCTCATTATATAACGTCTATTGATCTTGTTTGTCTTAATTAATGACACTCGTTAATGCTTCAATTGATGGCCATGCCATTTGGGCTAAGTCCTAAGTGCTGTATTTATAGCATTACACAGTTTCGCTTCAACCGGCATGTTTCTGCTGCTGCCATCAAATTGATGCCAACATGTTAAAGTCCGTATATAAAATATATGTGTAGGTATGTATGTAGGTAGGAAGGTACTTGATATTGTATAGGTACCTAACTCAGCCACAGAAGATATCGATTTAACTAAGTTCTCATTTAAACGACGCCAATTTTGGCACGAACCTCTTTCCTTTCAATAGGTAAACAAGTAGATATGTATATAATATAGAAACAGAAAGGGGATCCTCTCTTGCTTGCCTCAGCATGTGTGTATATTATATTTAAATAAAGCTAACTGTATGTACATAATATGAGTTATTAACGCTTGTGTATAATTATTAAATTCAGGTAACATAGGATAATACTCGTACATATCACGTGTATGCATGCAAATTGGTTAAATGTGAAGTGTGATTACTTGAAGTATGTGGTAAATGACTCGGTAATAAGGCAATCAAATTTAACAAGATAAAATCCATAGGGATATTGGATAAAGGAAATAATCGAGATGCAAAGTTTGATTATGTGTAAAATAATATTTTTGATTTCCACTTATCACGAAGATAAAATATAACAAAAGTGTGGTTTAACATCTATTTGCCTAAATGCCTAAAAGCATGCATAAAGGTGTGTGCGCAAAATTTTAAACAATAGCCGTGTTTTTTTGGGAATCTATACATAGTACAGTAAGAAATTCCCAAAAAAACGCATCGGCAGTAACCTGGTTTTTATATTTCACGTTTGGCACTACCGAATAACAGCTGTCAGAATAATTTAAAAAAAAATACAAATGAAAAGGAAAACAAAAAATAATTTGAGCCAAAAATTAATCATAGTTACATAAAATGGACAATTTTTCAGAAGATATGGTAAGAAAACATAGAAAAACATATTCTTTCTTAAATAATTTATGAAATAATTGTAGATTTTGCGTGAACTGTTGGAGTCCATTGAAAGTGGAAACGAAGCTGAAACTCTTCGGCCCTCGCCGCATAAAAATCCAATAACGCTTCAGTTCTTTCTTTTGTCCAGTTCGTTCTAACCTTCCTACTGATAAGAATTGTTTAATCATATAATTTATATTAATTTCCTTTTTACCTTTTTCCTTTGTCAGACATTTCGGTTTCAGCAATAAAAATAAATTCTTCAGGAAAAAGCAGCGATAAACATATGTTTGTTCGTAGATTATGGTCGAAGACGTCATCGGCGATCATTTTTGTTAGATCATATAATGATTTTTTAACTGAATTCTATGTAGTTCTTCAATCAGAAGTGCATTTAAATGCATTTTTCTTTAAATCAAGTTTTAAAAAAACCGATAACGAATAAAATCAATTGATTTTTTTGGTTGAATCGAAAATGATAGATTGATTTTTTTTTGGTCAATGAAAAAACAGCCATTAAAAACACACAACTACTTTATAAACACAGCCATTGAGATGCAAATGATAGTCAATCGCACCAACATCTGAAAACAAAACCACCAAAATTCCATTCGATACTCGAATAAACGTCACAAACCTATCCGCAGTAGGATTCTACTTCTGCTTTTATTGGCAGTAATTCTACTGTGGATGTTGTATTTGTAACTCGTGTAAAATCCTACTGTACTGTGAATAGCTTTTTCAAGAAAACACGACTAATTAACTACAACGTAAAAGCATTTTTAGTAATATGCCTGGTTTAAAATAGGATTTTCAAAATTTTAAACCAGTAAGCATCTTGCTTCTTTTTTAACATTTTATTTAAGTTAAAAACACTAAATGCTTATTTTAAGTTCTAAGCATCATTCTAACTCCAAATGTCACTTTGACAATTAAAATAATGTGAAGATGGTATCTATGTTTGATTACCTTTTTTATATGAACTGTTACTTTTAAGGCATGTTTAGCTAATTAATAAAATAGGTTTAGTATGATACTTGTTAAAAAAATGTTTAAAACTAAGAACATCTTTGTAAAGAGCTTAAAATTTAGTAAATTGTTAAGTAATGTCATGCTAATATCTTAAAATCCAGCTGTTTTAAATTTTAGTCATGTCACAAAAAAACTTAGTAAATAAAATTGTAATAATTAATTTAAGCGGTTGAAAATAAATATATTAAATAATAAGTTGCCGATTAAACTTTCAAAAAAGTGTATACAGTCGACTCCCCCTCAGTCGAATTTTCACAGGATATCAAAATTAATTCGAGTTAGACGGATTTTTAGAAAAAAAACGAGTTAGTTGATTTTTTTTTTGTTTAAAAGCATTTATTATAGATAGATAGATAGATATATTTATTGTAGCAGAAAATATATTACATAGTTCTCTTAACCTATATTGCACAACACAATTTACAGAGTTATGGTATATAACTACCTTGCTACTGACAATAAGAACAACAGTTTTTAAGCAAATGATAATTTTAAAAACAAATACAGTGAAGGAAAAGCTACTAAAAACCTTCATTAAAATATTTTTAACTAATAAGAGGCGGTGAAGCTTTTGATAGAACCAAGCTTTACAATGTATAATGTACAATGAATAAATAAATATATAAATAAATAAAAATAAATAAATATAAATAAAGATAAATAAATAAATAAATTAATAAATAAATAAATTGAAAAAAAAATAAATAAATAAGTTATAAATAAATAATAAAAATAAATAATAAATTAACAAAATATTGAACATCAATAAAACGGATAGTCAAATAAATAGTTAATTAACAAATGTTTTAAGTATACAAACAATGAAATCAATAAATAATTTTTAAATAAATAAATAAATAGATAAATTAACAAATAATTAACGTCAACAAAATGATAATGAAATAAATAATTTACTTAACAAATATTTTAAAATATACAAAACAATAAAATGAATAAATAATTTTTAATAAATAATTAAATTAATTAACAAAAAAAGTACCTACATCAAAAAGCAGATAATGAAATAAACAATAAACTTAACAAATGTTTTAATTCATAAAAACAATTAAATAAATAAATAATTAATTAAAGAACAACTAAATATAAATATACGTATATGTGTGTGTTTTTTTTTTTTTTAATTTATTATCTAGCTAGGTTCGCTATCAATGCGTTATCGGAAGAAATGCATGATATATGTATTATATCTCTCATATAGCCTTGAAAGTCTAAACGATACAAGTTCAATATTGCAAATTTGGTGCAATTCTTCTGTCGAAAAATGTCTCGGTAGATTTAACATCATTTTCAAGACTTTATTTTGAATTATTTGTAACCTACGAACGTGACTTATTGCACACCTGCAATACGTACGTTGGAGAACCGTAAAATATAAAAGCATTTATTGGATTTAAAAATTGTGTTACAAAAATTATAAATAAATAAAGCTAAATCGGTTTTAATAATTCACTATTTTCTTATAAAAAAAAAAACAAAATTTGTAATATTTGATCACAGTAGCCAAGGTATTCACCCGTTTAAAAAAAATCGTATGAGTAATTTTCCTTATCAGTTATTAAACACTTTTATAGCAGGTACCATTATTTTTTTTTGTTTAAAATCTGTTGATAATTTAGTTTAATAAAAATCCAGTCGTTTTAGAATTATAAAATTTTAAGAATAAACTTTTCTTAAAAGAAAAAAAAAATTTAGTTTAGTAAAAACTTTTTAAAACATTCTCCATTAAAAAAATTATAAAAATCTGTTGTTTTTAGTAAAAAATTCTGTTCTTTTTTAAGTTGTGGGCATATTTTTGAAAAGAATAAGATTTTCATTGATTGATACAAAAAAATGATGGCGGCGAGTACCGTTATTTTTGGTCCTAACAAAAAAATTCTTCGGAATGTTATTCAAAAAATGCAAAGTAGCGCTAATTTTGCATATAAGAATATTTTTATTAAAATCTAATTGTCCAATGAACATTTGATTAATTTGACTTTTCAAATCCTAACTATAGAAACTAACTTTACCTTATAAATTCCCACTTTAGAATTTGGAAATTATTGTTATTTATAAATAAGGTTTTGAAATTGGACAGCTGTCTAAAGATAAGAAATACTCTGGAAATGAGTTTATAAATAAGACTGAAAATTTTCTAGAGATAGTTTTTTAGTCCATTAATTTTCCAGATAAGGAAACAATGTTGATACAAACAAGCTGTAACAATAAAACTTTCTTAGCATCTTCACAATACTAATATACTATTTTTTTTTTAGGGGATTTAATTCCCATATTCCATAAGCAGCTTTAATTAATACCCAATTTCTATTGACTTTGTTGGTTTCTTGCCCTACAAATATCATAGAATCAAATTAATTTTATTATTAGAAATGACAAAATCATCTTAATCCAATTTATCTAAATACCTATACACTTTTCGAAACGTAGGCGTATAAGCTAAGAAATTTAATTGGAATTAACTTTGTTAATCTTGAGTTTTTTTTTTTCTTTTTAATTTGAGAAAATTCTCCCCCAATAATTAATTTTCTTTCGATTTTATTATTTTTATCCAGAGTAGGTCTAGGCATTTACTTTGAATTGAATAAAATTAAAACTGATTTCTGTATAAAAAAAAAAAACAATTACTTGTAAACTTTTGTTTTTATTTTTGTTTTGCCATATTTATTAAACAAAGAATAAATGCTCCTATCTCAGTTTCTTTTTTTGTATTTTTATTAAAGTTTTCTTATAAAATAATCTGAAACGTGCAGACTAGATTTCCGTTGTGCATAATTAATCAAATCTTCTTCTCATTCCAGCAACTCATTTTGTTTAATAAGTAGGACTATTCTTATATACATGTATATGGGGATGAGTTCACTAAGATTGATTGCAAGAAAAAAAAATTCAGCAAAATACCTTAATTGAATTAATTTGAGCTTTTCTTTTATGACAAACTTTCATTCATTTCAATCAAAAAAGAAGATAAGTTTGTACTAGTCTAGGTACTATCTATCTATATTATAATATGGTATATGAAGGTCCTTTCGTTCACAGGATAAATTATATAGTTTATAGCTACTCTGACTTTATGGGTATATTATTTTACTTTTTGTTTGGTTTTTATTCAGCTTCAGTTCTTATTTAAAATTCCATGCTTTTGCGAAAGCTCTTTGAAGAATTAAGTCGAAAGAATGCAAGTATATTATTATAGACTTATTAGTTTCATTCTTTAACATTCTTTTGCAGTCTTTTGAACGCACTTTTCCAGTTTGTTGACTACTTTTATAAGTCAGTAAGTTTTAAGTTCAAGTTTTCTTGCTTGATTTGATGTTTGATCTTTTTATAAAATTTAAAAAAAAATTTATTTTGTTTAATTTTTTTTTTAAGGGAAGGCCATAATGTAATTAAATTACACTGGTATTATGTTCACTTTGTGATCATTTAGTGGAGGATAACATTTTTATGTCAGCATGAAATTTATTATCTGTGTATTTATTCAATACCCACGATACTAATAAAATTTATTAGTTATAGTTACAGGGTATTGGGGGGGAGGGGGCAATTTTCTAAAAAACGACCTTAAATTAAAAAAAAAAAATTAAAAATCTTGGGCAACACTTACAATATCACGTTGTACTGATAACAGTTCTTAATTCTGTTTTCAAATCATAGGGAACATATAGTTTTGAAAAAACAATTTTTGAAAAAAAAATGAAAAACTTTTATACCAAATTTTATTCATAGTTTATTCGTTTTTAATGTTCAATTATATTATAAATTTTTAGTCGATTACTAAAATCTATGTTTGTATCTATGTATAAGGAAAAAAATATTTTGTATATATAAAATTTTGAAAACATTTTTAAGAAAAAAAATTGGTACTCCATTTTTTAGTATTTATTAATGCAGAGTTTAAAAATTAATTTAAAATAAAAATCATCCACCCATTTTCGAAATATCGAATTTAGTAAAAATTTATATTAAAGTTAGTTCAACAGATAATGAGATAGTCAAAAAAAAAAAATGATCTATGAAAGATGCCATTTTTAATCGATAGATAATGTTTTTTTGCAATAATATGGTAGATCTTACTGAAATTAGGGCACATACAAAATTTTAATCAAAATCGTAGGAGCCGTTTTTGAGAAAAATGAGATTTTCTTACCGGTTTTTTAACACTTAGTATGGGAGGCACCGTTATTTTTGGTCCTAAGAATAATTTTTATTTATAATCTCCTAGATAATGTTAAAAACCTGCTAAATGCCAAGTTTTATGAAAATCGACGAAATTGTTTTCAAAATATTAATTTAAAAAAAAAAAAATTTTTTAATCCAAAAAAATTTAAGAAAATCGAAAACCCAAAAAATGGTTCTATAACCATTACATATAACCATTTTTCTTAAATTTTTTTTTATAAAATTTTAGTATTTTTGTAAAAAAATTACTTTATTTTGTGACTACATTATTGCCAAAAAAATAAGATTTTCATAATTTGGTAAAAAAACTTGTTTGGCAGGTATCGATTTTTTGGTCTTAAAAAAATGCAAAAAACGTGTCGGGTTGGTATACGAAGTTTTAAGAAAATCGAACCCCCAGTTTAGGCTGCAGACGAACGGACTGACAGATAAAAAGACAGACAGACAGACGGTCATAATAAGTTTTATATTTTGTCATGCAGGCTTTTCTACGTTTTTTTTTTAATTAATATGAAATAAGCAAAGCAAAAAAGGAATAAATACTTTTTACTATCCATTTTTTGAACTGAAATTTTAAGAAAACGAAGACATTTTTTCTATAAACTTAGAATACTTTTATTTGGGAATTAGATGATATAATTAATATATTATCAGGCACTTGCAGGTTTTAAAAGATGTTTTTAAAACAAAACGTCTCTTCTTCTTATAGAAATACAGAAAAAAATGTAAAAAAAATAATTGAGTTCATTGTTTTTTTTTTTTTAATTACTATCTGGCGTACACATTATAAGAAATCCGTCGAACACCGATAGAACTATAAAATACGAAAATTAATCAAGTCTTTAATAGAAATCGGAATCTTAAACCGCACTAAAAATAATGACTTAAATCCAATAATGCAGAGTGTATATTTTTCAAAATTTATTGAAAACTTCATAGCACAGCTGAAATGAAAATGAGATTTTAATTAGTGCGGCAAAGTGTCGTTTTGGGAAATGAAACTTTTGGTAATTTGGTGCATTTGCCTTTTTTCCGAATTCAGGTGTAAGTTTCAGTTTTCTTCTTTTTTTTTGCCAAAGCAGGTAGGTATACCTAACTTTAGGTGGATGAAAAGACTTTAACGTGATGAAAGTAATTAACAAAAGAAACAAGAACTGAATTTAAAGATTTTTTCTTTAAAACATGGTGCCGTATGTTTTGAGGCTATATAAGATATGGTTTTATGATGATTATTTAATTGTTGTTTTTATTTTTTTTTATATAATATTACGAGTATTATTTGTGCCTATAGTCAAAAGGAAAAGTTTTGTTAATATTCAAAAAAAAATAATGTTCGTTTTGGTTTAATGGTTTCAGACTCTAGACTTTTATATTAGTCTCTTTGGATAAATAAGAGTTATTTTATAAAAGGGTGTCTATGGCAATCAAATTTGTAATATAATCAACTTGAGAAAAAATGTTTATGAGTTCAAATTATGCCCTGTGGTTTTGAATTATGTCCTTAGTGATATAAGGTAATTTCATTATTAAAATAAAGTTTTATATTTATAGGCATTTTGAGCTGCGCTTATAATTCTGTTTGAATAAACTAATACAATATTATATAATCTTTTCAAATAAACATTTTAAAGAAGCCAAGATTTTAAAATAAAAGTTTTTACTTCGACATCAGATAAAAAAAATTTGGTAGAGAAAAAAATAAATATATAGTGGTGTTACAGTGTAACGAAGTCTAATTAAACCAATGATCGATATAACGAATCTTTTTATTAAGACCATTGAGGTACAAACAAATAACGATTTTTTTCTTGGAAACAAGATGAAAAAAACTCAATATTCGTTAATTGAAAACGTACAAACTAATTATGTTCTTTTTCAAACACGAATTGAGAAAAGAAAATTACATAAAGACTGGGGATTTAATAATGATCCCTTTAAGGGATCTCGTATGGAATTTTTTTGCTTTTTAATTTCCTTGCAGGAGGTCGCCTATAAAAAGAAATAAAGACATTTTTTTAGGTGACATAGGCTGGTCACTCCCAAACCTCAGGTATATACTGGAAAGAGAACTTATTTAGTGTTTGTAGTCCATCGAAGCAGGCTTGTCAGATTGAGCGATTTATCGCCAAACAGGCGATTTAAAATTTTATTTGGCGATACGAAAATCAGTTTGGCGATGTACCCTCAAAAAGGCGATATTTTTAGTTTTTGGCGATTGAAATTTTTTGAATTAAAATTCTAATATTCTAATAATTTGGAACCCTGTGCTGAAATGCTTACGGCATTTCATGCTCAATGTATGAAAAAGATCCAATTGATGAAACAACTGATACATACATTGAACTTATTGAAGAAAGATAGGCAAATAAAGGAGTACTTTTTTCTTTAATAATTCTAAGTTTTCGTTTAAATAATTGTTGTTTTTAAATTTGGCGATTTTTTTCTAATACAAATATTTAACATATATGTATGTACATACCTTATAAACTTTGTTTTAAGTTAACATTTAAATTTAATGAAATTATAATTATTTAAATAAAATTGATGACAACTTTGTTCGAGCTTTTACTTATTAAACAAAAAAAAAACTTTTCAAAATATTACTTTCAAGTGCATTTTTAACTTCCTCAATAAACATAACAGAGGTTCAGTAAGCAAATCTTACTTAAGGTGAATTAAGAAAATTAAAAAAAAAAAAAAAAAACTGTCAATTTAATGCCGGACAACATAACCTTTCAAAAAAAGTTTTAACAACACTTTTATCGAGTCAACTTGAAAAAAAAAACATTATCCATTAAAAGTCCTTCAATTCTGGTTGAACTTTCAAAATATTTATTTTTTTTTCATATATTTTTATTTTCATTATGTAATTAAGTTTCTATTTAAAGAAATAAATTTTAAATTTTAATGACCTAAAAAAGCGAATTTCGGGTCTGCAAGACTGAAAGGATATTAAAGCATTGCCTCTCTGCCATTTTGCTCGATGCTTGGCGCCTTTTTTTATTTTTTTTTTTTTTTCTTAAACATCAACTTTTTCTTACCATGATGATGAGGAAAAAACAGAGAAAAGAAAGAATAATATTTCCTCGATTGCGGTTCACCCTAAATGGATGCAGTTGGTTTTAAAATTCATTGCTGGCAAAAGTGATTAATTAATTGCAAAAAGTTACGTATAAATTAGATTGTGAAGAGAGCGAATTGAAGACTCGGCAGACACAAACCAGAAGACGTCTTCGTCGTCGTCCTTTTGGGCGTAAGAAAAATAATTATAGGTATACATAACTACCTACACATTTGAAACTCTTGTGCTACTGACTGATAAACTGAAGACTGTGTCTTTTTGGAGAAGTTCCGCGTCTGTCTACAAACAAAATGAACTAAACACTAAGACCAAAATGAAAACTAATTGTTGTTGACTATAAATGAGGTTTATATTCGATGTTATTGACGAACGAGCTATGTTAGTTTTGTTGTTGTTCTATGCTATCCCCATTTGGAGCCAGCTGATATAAATTGCTTACTTGTGGCAGACATTTGGCAAAGAACCATCGTTTAATTATTATGAAAATCGAGGGTATGGACGGACCGAGGAGCATTGTGTTTTTTTTTTTGTTTGCCAGAAAACTTCTTCATTATATGCATTCAAAGTTAGTTTCTAACTTTAATTATACTATATATAGAGTTTTGGAGATGGTTTTAACAGTTGCCATTAATCAGCTGTTGCAAGGAGAAAAGAGCGTTGAATAAAAGGGTAATTAAGGATTGTTGCAACCTTGCTTGCAGTATAGCTTTTACTTTAACGTTGGCAGTGTGTCATATAAAATAGTTCATTTGGGAAATCAATGTGTCTAGCTTCTTTTTTTAATGAATTTGTTGTTAAAAGATATACAAGATTAAGTACAATAATAGATTCGTCACGTTGCGTCGCTTATGTACACAATTAACCTTTTAACATGGAAACAAAAATTGCTTCCACTAATGAATGGTGGATCTTTTGACATTTGTTGACGTTTTATCTTGGTGATGATTTTAAAGGGTTCTTGAGGCTAATTGAAGCATTTTGTTCGGTTTGTTTGAAGAGGATTCAAGTGTTTCAAAAAAAAACAAATAAATTGATAGCGACATTTCACTTTCATGCCATCATCGTGGTTGGGTACAAAAGTAAAAAAATTAGTTTGTTTCTGTTTGTGTTGCTGTGGTGAAAATGTATAAGATTAACAACAAGGTAGAGTACTTTTGTGAGTCCTGTTATTCAATTTTAGTATTCCGTGTATAAAATTTTTGTTTTCAAGGTCATTAGAGGAATGGTGGTGGATTGATTTAAGAGTTAATAACACATCAATTGTTCCTACAACTTAAAAGTTATATGGTATGTACTTTATTGATTCTTAAAAAGTTCAAAATTGACATTATGATTTTAGCAAAATCGGAGCAAAAGCAAGTTTCCTAATTTTGTGTGTCCGTTCATCTGCATTAATTTTTTTTTAGGAATTATTGAAAATCTTATTTTTCTCAAAAAAACGCGCCCATCCACAACTTAGATCGCATATAGAATTATAAAAACCGTTTCAACTGATTTTGATCAAGTTTTTTATGAAGATCATTTCTCAAAGTTTTAAAAGTTTTGTAAAGAAAAAATTTAATTTTTTTTAACATTTTGAAAACGCCTGTGTCGATATTTATAAGATTTTTGGCAACTAGCTGTTAAATATAAATTTCTCTAGCAGATTTTAAACAAAAATAATTCTTTTAAGAACCAAAAAAACGATACTCACCAGACAAAAGTGTTTAAAAACCGTTAACGAAAATTTCATTTTTCTTAAAAAACAAATTTTACGATTTTGATTACAATTTTTATTTGAGCTTATATGAGTATTATGTATTACAAACGGATCTTTTATGGAACTATTTTTTTTCTCTTTAATCTGTTTAACCGATTTTAATGAAAATTTTTACACAAGAGTAAATATAAATAATAATGCATATCAAAGTGTTCAAAAAAAACTAATTTCGGATTTAAAAAAAAAACACATTTCGTAAATGGGTATATATTTATATAGATATTTTTTTCAAAATTGAATTTTTAACCCCGAATCAATAAATACGAAAAAATTGCTTACCAATTGTTTTTTCTTAAAAATGTTTTCAAAATTTTATTTATAATTTTTTTTCTCATAAATTGAAATTTGTTTAAGAAAGCAGATTGTGTAGGTATATGATGTTAGTGCATTTTATTTTTTGTACTCAAATTGTATAATATATGATTTTTCGAAGCACTTTTGTGTTAATAATAAAAATTAAAAAACAAAAAAAAACACAAGGTATATGAGAGCATTTTATTCCATTTCATTCGATTTTTGATAAAATTATTCTCCTGTGTGTCTTTAGCTCAGTTCCTTTCTCTTAAGGTCAGAAGTTTTAAGTTCCAACCATCAACCAATTTAATAAATCTATGCAATATTAATCATTTTTAAAAAAAACAATTTTATTTCAAAAAGGTTCAATTAAATCTAATTATTTTAAGAGCACACACATTATATTTTACGAACCCTTTTTCTAAAGGTTTTGCTTCTAAAGTGTCAATTAAGACAAAATTGATGATAAATATCAATAATTTAATGACATTTAAAAAAAAAGCTATAAATTCTTTGGTGTGGTTAATTTTTAAAGGAAATGTTTAAAATTTGTATTAAAGTTTTGGAACGAATAATTACCTTCCAACCAATTTAAATATTAATTTTTATGACATCTGTTTAGATTTCCTTTTTCATATGATTTTAAAAAGAAATAATGTAATAAATTGGAATTTTATGGACGTACTGCTTTTCAAGTTTTCATATTTGTACATTTTACATAAATACATAGCAATATGGAAGAATATTTTATGTAAGGTGCATTTAATTACGAAAAACATCCGTGAAATCATATATTTTGAATTAAAGCTGTACTTTTATGAGAATTAATTTTATAGTTAGGCCACTAATCACATTTAAGCTTCATGATGGTTTTTAAAATTGAAACGAGTCACTTCAATTGAAACTTAAAATTAATGTTGTGAAATTATTTAATAATTAAATGAATTAAAATTACATTTTTAAATTACACTGTAATTTTTTGTTGTTAATTTTTCTATTCTATTCAAATAACGTAGGTTTTTATTATTAAAATTACCGTTATTTATATTAATGGTCCTTGGAAAATTTAAAAGTGTTTGGGTAAATGCCAAAAAAAACAACGCCAAATATGTTTAAAGGAAATCGACCCATCCGTTAAGTAAAACTGTAGCCGAACGAGAGGCAAGCAGAATTACAAGACACTCTTCTTTCGACCCGCTATCATTGTAATGTCAATGTTGATCAAAATATCAAAGCTTTCACTTGCCATAATGCTGACAAGTTTTATACAGGTAACTACAATTGCTAGGATCTCAAAAAGCGCTTCAGCGTGAATATTTGCTGTAAATATTTTCTTTAACTTCGCAAATTTGCAAATTTTACGGATGACATTTTTTTCCAAAATTGCGAATTTAAAAAAAAATATTTACTGTACATTCCGGCACAATACAGCACAACTTTTTTTTTTAATGGCGGTACTTACTTAACGCTCAGCTAAATATATTTTTGGCTCTAAAAGCTGTAAGCTTTAAGCTAAAAGCTTTTTATCTTTTTGGTTCTTAGTATTATTTATTGAGCATAATACAGCACAATTTTGATTTTTTGAAAGTCGCAATTTCATCCGTAAAATTTGCAAAATTGCGAATAAAAAAAAAAAATATTTACGGCACATACCGGCACAAGTTGGGCACGTCACACCACCACACCGTTTTTTTTTTACAAAAAACAAAAATGGCGGTGCTAACTTCACACACTTCCTGAATTTTCCTAATTAAACTTAAAATATTTCTTTCGTTATTAAAATTTCAATAAAACAAATAACTAAAAACATAACCAGAGTGAAAGTCTCTTGAGAATAATTTGTTTTTATTATCATACCTTTAATTTTTGACATAATGCGCAATACAATAGTTTTTTTTGTTTTAATTTTGTGATAATATAATTAATTAAATATTTCAAACTTCTTTAATAAATAATAAGGAATTTTCCACCGGGTATGAGGTATTATGAAAATCAAATTTAAGCTTCTTTATATATACATATACATATGTAATTACATCAATATATAGCTTCCCCATAATCACAACGATTTCAATTTATAAAATAAAATTTCATCATTTTTATTAAAAAAACAAAAATGTTTTTGATAAAAAATTAAATTACATATACAAAACAAGCCTTTTGAATGTATAGGTAAGGCGCTAAAGGCTGAGATACACCTTACAGCCCCACTTTCTCCTACAAAACATACTTGATGTAAATGCAGATACCTTTCTGTATAAAAATAACAATTTCCTGCCTCCTGCCTAATTTTGACTCCGGAAATTTTAACCTTAAGAGCAATCTCGCTCATTATCCAAGATCCATAAAATAGAATGAAGAATTTCTTTAACGTTCTTATTATTAAAAAAAAAAAATCCTTAGAAAGAAAACCACAACAACAAAGGTCCACATCATCATTATTGAATCTGTAAAATAAACATGCGTTAAACACATCTTAAAAATTCATAACTTAAAGAAGGAAGAAGAAAAAAAAAAACAAAATTATAATACTGTTTTCCGTTTATGTACGATATTCATAAAAATATTTCGTATGATTTTTTTTTTTTTGTTCACCAAAGCTTAAGTTAGAGGACGGGGTTTGATGGGACTTACCACCCCCTTCCCTGGAAAATTTAATATTCACCCATTATATAAATTCCTTTAAAACCCACACGACAAAACATTGCAAGAAATGTTTACGGAAAACATTATAGGAAGGGAGATATATATCACTAAGGTGGCTCGGCTGCTGAGACGGTTGGGGGATTTTTTATTAATTTTTTCTCTTTTAAGTTTATGGGAATCTGCAATGTTATATCTGAGTTTTTCTTTTTTTTTTTTTTTTTGAAACCAAAAGAATGATTATCGAAAGTAGAAGTTGAGGAAAGGTAGCAGTATTAATAACGACAAAGCTTTGAAAGCACTTGACTTTGTAAATTGAATTTTTATCATCATCAACTTTCTGTCGGTGATTAATGTATGTAAATGGTTGTCTCAAAAAAAAAAAAAATGTGAAATTAAAAAAAAGAAAATTAAATTAACTTTTTTTTGTTCGTGGAAAGGTAGAAAATCTTCAAATAAAATATAACATTAGAGCTCACATTCGTGCTATTTGACTGAACTTGGTGAAAAAATTTTGAAACAAAAAATTAAAAAAACACAAATGTTGGCATAACAAATGAAAACAAATTAGCAATATGTAGATAGGTATTTACTTCTTCTATCAATACCTCACCCTCTCGGTAGTAAAAATTGCTGGTATTATGTCCTTCTATACAAGAATCCGTTACATTCATGCTGATTATGCAATACTGGATCTGTAGTGATTCGTAGTATAGTGTTCTCTTTTCTTTTCACGACAAATGAGTAAAGAGAAAAAAAGAGAGCCCTGCACTGCGAATCACGGAATGCGGATCAAGTATTGCGGATTCCATAATCGACATGATTGTGGCGGAGCGAAAGACGTTTTCTTACTCGTGCCGCATTGAAGAACCCAAACAACGTTCAGATCTTGGAATGTGCATCACAGACTATCTTTATGGAATAATCCCATATTCAATGTCAGCAAATACGATGCTAAGTAGCTTGTAAGTTTTCTAACAAAAAGCAAGAAATTTGTCTCCTCTTCTGATCTAGCTGGTAATATAAAAGCTTTTTCAATAAGAGGTTTCATTTTGAATAGCCCGCTACCTACCTACTTGTTAAGTTACCTACCGTACAGTTTTATTTTTCTCAAAAACGTTCTCAAAAATTGTTCCTTAAATAGTTCTTCTTACATTAATATGAGGCATTCTAATAATGAAAAACACATGATAACTTTCAGATAAACATTAAAAAATTTCTTGCTGGTGAAAGTACCTTGTGACTTTCATTCCCGGGGTTAAGTGTTTTCGAAAAAAGTAAATAATTTATTCAGATTTAAATTTTTTTAAATAATGACCGGGCATAAACAAAAAAAAAACAATATATTAAAGAATGCTTGGGTATAAACTTGGTTCAAAATATTGAGATTGAATCACTTTTTTGTATAAAAACCTGCCAGCCAAACATACATATGTCAAATGATGAACTTTTTCTTTGTTTTTACTGTGGCATGTGTCATCTCACGACTGATCGATAACAATTGGCTAGTATGAGAAGAGTTAAGTTGTTAACAAAACTGCATAAAAGAAAATGCTTTAACACATTTATTGAGGCTGTAAATGGGCTTGTTTCTTTCATGACGTGTTACTTTTGTCCGCGGTCTCCCTACACCAGAAAGAACAATTTCGACGATAAAACGATTAAAAACATTTTTAAGAAACTCTATTGGTGAAGAACGACTTACTGGACTATCCTTAATGTCAGTTTATCGATAGATTGACATAAATATTGGAGAAGTAATTAATATATTTTCAGGAAAAAAGCTCAAGCGATTAGATTTACTTCTATAAAATAATTATTTGGCCAGTTATAATGTTTTTTTTAACCTATACCTACTTTTGTCATAATTACTAGTCAGTAAAAAATCACTAAAATTATAAATGTAAGATTATTTAATTATTTTCAATCGCTTATAATCAAAGAAAATTTTCAAAAATCATATCCCCTCCCGAAATATTTGTCTGACTACGGCCTTGGAAAACCTGGAAATTGAAAATAAATTCAGGCAGCTAAAATATTATGAGAGAATTAAATATAAAATAAAATTTGGAGGACGTCTAGACTGATTCACAGAAATTTAAATCACATAGAAACGAATATTATGAATAACCTGTTAACAGTTAAATTTATTTATATATTTTTTCTTTAACTTGACACTGTCATTGAAATTTTCATTTGAATTTGATTTTATTTATATTTTTTTTTTATCTTGAATACGTTAAGAAGGATTTGACTCTTAGGAAAATTAATTTTTCCTTTAAAACTGATGTTTTGATACTTTCTTAAATATTTAAATGGTTTTATGGATGGTGGTGTATTTATTTTACATAAAGGGTGACATTGTTAAACTTATATTATTTAAGATAAAAATTTTCTTCCTAAAAATTTGTATGTAGTTTTACTAAATTGTATTAATTCATTTATTAAACTAAAAATTTTAAAATGGATTCGACAAATGTGAGACGGAGAACACGAAAAAGTGGGTGGTTAAAAAATTGAACGGGATTTTGCAATCGAACAATGCCATTATTACGATTTTAAAGGAAAGAAAAAAAGGGTTGTATTTGTATTTTGTATTTTGTGAGCTACCACACAACAACCACACAACTTGGGTGTGGCTAGTAAAAATGCTGGGGTGCCAGCACGTAACTTGATACAACCGAGTTTAGTCGATACAATCGAGTATTGGCAGCACATATTTTGGTTCAATCGAGTGTCCTCGATTGTATCGTCAGATTTGGCAGCACACAAACTTCAAATTGACGTTTGAAACAAAATTTTTCACTCGACAGAAATTTGTTATCGTCGGCAGTGATTATTTTTATGAAAAAATGGAAAAACAAAATAATATGGCAATAAATAAAAAACAGACCGAGATTTTGACAAATTTCATGAGTGCTCACTTTGATTTGGCAAGGGGAATACTTAAAACTGCCCAAGGAAGGAAAAACAGCAATATGCTGTGGGATAAATTGGTTAAATCCTTGAACACAGATGGTCCTCCGCAAAAAGATGTTAAAGATTGGAAAAAAGTAGGTTGATGTTAAATATGTATGTATATATGTAAATATTATTTTCAGATAATTTTTTTTAGACCTGGAGTGACCTTAAATACAAGGTAAAGAATAAACTTAGAAGTAATAAACTTCACTTAAAAGGCACGGGTGGAGGTCCATATATGCAAAAAACAATCGACGACTTGGAGGAAAAAATTATAGAGTGCGCCGGATTGGAAGCAGCAGTTGATGGAGTCCCTACAGCAAAATCCTTTGGAGTTGGACACAATAATTTTGCTGACAATATTAATAACAACGGTAACGATAAAATCAAACAAAAAAACAACTCAGACAGAAACACAGAAACTAAAAGCCCAGACCTTTGGGAAGATATAGTGTTAGACCATCAAAACAATAATATTACTGAAGAAGAGTCATATGTGGAAGATGCAGGTATGTACCTAGTTGTATGAATTCTGATTATTGATTAAATTCTAATAATAAATTTGTTTAAGATAACTCCACTAAAAAGAGAACTTATCGTCATAAAAATGAAAAGGAAAATTTAATGAAACAGTATGTTACAGCAACAGTTACAATCAATACGAAATTGGACAAAATTCAAGAAACGCTTTGCAGCACTTTAAAAGTCCAGAAACGAAGACTCGACCTGGAAGAAAAACAATACAAACTAAAAAAAAGGAAGTTCGAGATGTATGAAAAGAACCAACATCAAAAATTGCGGTTACAGGAAACAATGTTGAGCACCAAGATAGAGGAAAACCGTATAAGACTTCAAGAGGTAGAAACTCGAAAGTTTTAAAAGTTTCTTTTTAAGGCCAGGCGCGCACATGCAACTAAATAGTTTGGTTTCGATTTTGAGTACTCCCATATAAGGCAATTGTGGTCAAAATTGAAACCAAACGGTTTAGTTGCGTGTGCGCGCCTGGCCTAAGAATATCTATGGAATGTGCAAAACTTAAAATCATCTAAAAGCTGTCAACAAATTTTGTGAGTGGAAGCATAACCAAAATGAAAAGAAAAAATCCCTAAATCTTGTGTTCAATATTAGCCCTTATGTATTTTTGTATTTTTTTGTTAGTTTGTTTATACCGAATGAAGTATTTTTTTTTATCTAAGTTTAAGAAATGAAATGTTCCTTTTTAAAGTTTTTTATGTTTAAGGTGCATATGTATCTATGTTCTTTTAATTTAATAGGTTTAAGGTATATAATTTGCAATGAAATATATTTAAGTTTTATTTATTTTATTTTAAAAGGCTGAAATAAACAAAATTAATGGAATTAAAAACAAATTTTAAATATTGTTTTTTTTTTTATAATGAATTTTTAATATTATTTCTTATATTTTGGGCAATTCTTGATAAATTGTCATTAAGGTTTGAATTTGAAATTACATCAGCTTGTGTGCTATTTGTATTTGAACTAACACTTATGTCATTTGGTATGAATGGTAGCCTAAAATGAATGCAAGCATTATGCAAAGCACAGCACACATTAATAATTCGGGTGACAGTTTCGGGGTCAAATCTAAGTTTCCGTTCATTTGATAGACACCTCCAACGTCCTTTTAAAATTCCAATAGTTCTTTCGATTTGGCTCCTAGCTACGGAATGGATATTGTTGAACCGTATTTCTGCACTTCCCTCTGTTGCATTTCGGTATGGTGTTAATAGCCACGGCTGTAAAGGGTATCCGCTGTCACCTTGAACGATACAATAGTTATATAATTAATGTATATGCACATATGTATTTAAAACAAAGTAACTAACCCAGAAGTCGAATGCTTACTTCACCTGCATGGAATTGTTGTTTTAAAAACTCTACCTCATTGCTGCAATTCCAAACAGCCGAGTCATGTGCAGCACCACCATGCGAACTGTTGATTGCTATTATTTCGTTTAGATGATTGCAAATCTAGAAAAATTGATATGTACATTTTAGTATCTAAAATAGAATTATTCATAATATTACCACCATTGCATTCAAGCTATGGAACCCTTTTCGGTTGAAATAGATGTGCTCGTTTTCTCTTGGTCTCAAAATAGGAATATGAGTACCATCAACGCAGCCCACTATTCCCGGTAGTTTAAATTTCCTATAATAATACTCCTTGCTGTCTCCAAATTTAGAGCTATCAAATTTAATCCATTGCGGACAAAACTTATTTTCAAGAAGACTCAACGTTCGGCGAAAGAACTTGGAAACTGTTGTCTGTGCCATACCTAGCAACACATTTGTTCCAACATTGGTTTGGTAACTCCCACTGGCTAGGAGATTCAATGTTGCACAAAGCCGTAAAACAGGTGGAACTGATGTTCTTCTTATGTCTTCTGGAAGTTCCAACGAGCTGAGTATCATATGAAAACATTCCTTGTTGACTCTAAACTGCTGCACAAAGCTAAAAAAAAATTGTTTTACAAATGTTATACATGATTTTTCTTTTCTTTTTGAATATTTACTCATTTTCACTCAATTCGAATGGGTTGCTATTATCTCTCAAATATCTTCTTTTAATTTTGGCATAGGGCACTTCTTCGCCTTCACTTTCCGAATCAAAAAAAAACATTTCGAAAGAATTTTAAATTGATACTAGAATGAAATAATTTTAAAGAAAACTCATTTGACATTTCATTTTATAGTTCACAGTGACTTTTTTAAGTGAAAGTCACAATGAAACTCGTCTCAAATTACGTGCTGTCAAAAATATTTTGTTTCGAGTTGACCGACGATCGACAATCCTCGATTGTATCAAGTTACGTGCTGGCACCCCTGGTTTAAAATGCAATTGTCAAACAACAAAACCTAAATAGGGATGGACTTGATCACGTGACCTCGGTAGCGCAATAGGAAGTATATTGGCTCGGAGGGAGCTTGGTCCAAGTTCGAATCCCAGCTGGGCTTAAAAAGTTTTTCGATTAAAATTGAACAGTGACCAATCACCACTGAAAAAGAAGTCTGATGATCGGCCTAGCAGTCGTGAAATAGCTATAAACCTATAACTACAGCCTTAAAAAAAAACTTGGTGGTAGCTCACCCAAGCGTTGTTGTTTCATTCAAACCTTCAACACAAAAATTAAAAAAAAATAGCATATTGATTTCTCTTAAAACGTAGGTATTGTATAAACTTTTTTTAATATGTATTATAATTTAAATTAATTGATCTATTGTGCACTTTCTTAATATTTTAATATTGATTCTTAAAATTTTACGAAGCAACGCGAGCACGGATCTGCTAGTATATTATATAGATAATATATATTTTAAACAAATTTATTTAAGTACTAAAACAACTGTTTAAATGCATGACAATTATTGTTAGTTTGTCATTATAATTATACTCCCATCACTAATTTCTATAATATATCCAAAAACTCCCATACTATTATAACTCATGCCCAATTTGACAAATTAATCTCTTTAAGTTTGAATATATAGAATAAGTCATGTGTCTTTCTATCGTGCGTTGCGTAGCGTCGGTCGAAATTGTCTTGAATGACATAACTTAGGCCTATGAACAATCTTCGCTTTTTCGTATGAATGTAGTTATTATTATGGAATATATAGATTCTACTATATACTCATTTGATTTATTGACCATCAATAAATTAATCACTTCCATACATGTATATAGATTGCTAATTACAGGGTCGAGAAAACAGGTTGAATTTACGGGTGTTGATCAAAAATAATGAAGAAGGAGGAAGCAAAACGATAAGAAAGATATTAAGCTGGGCACTATCATCGGAAGCTTCATATTGAATAAGAAGGGCAGTTGTATGGTATAATCAAGATACATATATATTATATTATGTTCTCTGATGAAAAAACAAAAATCCAGAAATGAACGAAAAGTTTTTTTTTTATTTGTCATTCTCTTCCTCTTCCTATATAAGTATATATCCTTTCATGATAGTATCTCGGTCTATAAAGCAGAATTAATAGTTCTATATTTATATATACAAATGTTAACTCATAGGGGGGTTCGAGCTGGACTAAAGATATATCTATACCATAAATGGGAACATAAAACACATTTTTTGTTTTGTTTTCATATTTTAGTTTTTATATACGAGTATCATAGAAAACAGAATGAAGTGAAATAGACGACTAAGCATCTTGTGGAGCTATTTTTCATTCACAATGAATCTATTGCCTTACAGGGGAGTGGGTTGAGATTCCACTTAGGTACACTATAATATGTATACCTTCTTATACTCTTTCACTGTCTAGTTTTCACACAAAAGGCTTACGACAGATTGCCATGATATTCTTTTTTTTTTTTTTTTTGTATAGATAAAGACATTATACGACGTGATGGTTATCCGACATAGCCAGACAAATACAAAAAAATATATAAGGCTATTATGAATCATTTGCACTATCCATACTTAGTATCTTTTAGAAATTACCGCAAATTTTGGGTTTTTGAGTGTGTGTTGGGGTTTTTAGCAGCGCTGTTTCGAGAGCAAATATTTTATTAAAGGCACTAGGTAGTATTGGTTTGTAATGATAGTTTAAAATTTTAATTTTAAAATAACTGTTTAGTTGTTTCTCATATTCAATTTAAAAATTCAACGTAAAACTTAAACTCAGTGTTAATATATCCTATGATATGTAGTAATGACGCTTCGTTAAGTTTTTGTCCCACCAACATTCTATATAATGGGACTTCCAATCTTTGACAGTTGATAGCTGCCATATTACATCTGTCAAATTGACTGTGATCTACTCAGTTTGTTTTGCCAAATCACCATGGATGGATATAGCGTTCAACAGCACATGCAAATGATAAAATTGTTTTATCAAAATGGGTGTTCTGTTCGGGCAATGTACCGCGTGCTTTGCCCACTTTTCGGTTGCCATAATCGTCCTACCGAGAGGATTATATGCAGTGTGGTGGATAAATTTGAGTCCCCTGGTTCAGTAAACGATCAACTAACTTCCTTGAGTCGAAGAAACGCAAGATCTGCCAAAAATAACGCCGCTGTCCGTGAGAGTGTGCAGGAGTATCCGAGGAAGTTGATTTCGCGTCGTTCACCAGAAATCGGCCTTTCGCAGACCACAACTTAGTGAATTTTTCCTCGTGTCTTGGGCCTGCACCCGTACAAAATTCAACTGACCCAGGAGCTAAAGTGAAGTTAAACGAACATAGACAACAACGTACATACATATGTTCGCTAAATGGTCTCTGGAGCAGTTGGAAACTGAGCCTAATTTTAATCGAAAAATCATCTTCAGAAATGAAGCCCATTTCTGGATGAACGGATGAATAGGTACGTCAACAAACAAAATTGTCGAATTTGGGACGATATGAATCCATATCCACATGAGATCCAAGATCCAATGGCGTCCAATGCTTCCCGAAAAAATCAGTGTTTGGTGTAGATTTTATGGGCTGGCGGCGGCGTCATCGGTCCATATTTCTTTGAGAACGACGACGTTGGCCAGGCCATCACTGTAAACGGCGAGCGCTATAGGTCGATAATTTCCAACTTCTTTTGGACTGAATTAGATGATATGGATATATCAACAACATGTGGTTTCAACAGGACGGCGGCGGCGGCGCCGGTGCGTGCCACACAGCTCATGCCACATTGGGAATTCTGAACGAGAACATGGTCAGGTCATCTCACGTGGAGGTAATGTTGACTGGCCACCGAGATTGTGCGATTTGACTCCATTAGACTTTTTATTGTGGCGTTTTCTGAAGTTGCAGGTCTATTTGAATTCAAATAAACCACAAATTACCACAACAGCCCTCAAAGCCAACATAACCCATGCCATCGGTCAAACTCATCCTGATTTGATTTATGCGCCAAATTTATGGAATATTGGACATATCGGATGTGCGCCACCATCCAGAGAAGTCGCGGCGGACATTTCAACGATGTTATATTTAATATAGGTATAATGACATCGATAGGCCTTTGAATAAATAAAAAAATAAATTGGTCGGCGCGACAGCTCGTGTGGAACCAGAGCCTAGTGACTTACAACTTTCAACCATTCCTGTGTGCATTTCATTGGCAGGAATAGAGGGGTCCTACAATTTTCTGCCGAATCCGAACGGCTAGGGTGAGAAGCACTTTTTCATAACAAGAGATACTCTTGGAAGATTCTGCAATTCCTCGCAAGAGGCAGTAACTCGTGAAAAACATTTCTGTTTATAGGTGGCATAGGCTGTGAATCGAACCCAAGACCTTCGGCGTAATAGTCCAATGCACTAACCATTACGCCGATATGCCTTTGAAGCAAATACAAAATATTGATGATATCTCACACACACTTTGTTTTATTTAAATTTAAATATATGAAGCAATATAAATGAAAATCTACTAAAATACAAGTAACTTATTATTCCTAACCTATAAATAACGCTTAGTATGAAAAAATACTCTACTTGAATAAAAACCTTAAAGGCGTTTGTTTCATTTTTATTAGGTATTGCTAGCCTTATTTAATACAAAATCTATTACATTTATTAATGGCGCCCGGGCAGAGACACAAATTTCATTTTTAATAATTCTTATGGTAGATTTGCACTTCTCTTTTGTAATTAAAAAACGCATATTGAAAAGACAGTTGATACCAGTTAAGTAGCAAGTATTTGAACGGACTTTGAGAGTCTAAAGAGGGAGTTAAAATCCACGGGCCACCCAAAGTAGGCACTGTTGTGCAAGCAAACTGCTGAAAAAGTCAAAAATCGTTTTTTTTTTTTTTTTTTTTTTGTTAACTGAATCAGTATATTCTTCGAATTTAAACCTATAACAACAAAAAGAATTATAACCCACAGCTTTTCCATTCAATTTTAAAAAATAAGAAATGCCCGCGTATTATTTGTTTTTATTTTGGGAAATAACACCCACAGGCTTTATTTTCGTGGGCTATAGTACAATACATCTCCTTGGACTGTCAGGCAATACCTATCTTAGCAATAAACAAAAAAAAAAACATTCAACTGTCGCCAGTGTAAGTCTCAAGCTTAAAAACGACTTAGACCATTCCAAATAATAAATAATTTATATAGAATTTCGTTAAATTTATAAGATCAATCGTTAGGTTTTTTCAAGATATTGGTTCATTTTTAAACAAATCAACGTACCTAATGTATTTACACAAGTTTTCAACTTAACCTATATTTTATTATTTTAAGTATACAAATGAAGGTATATAATCACTTGACAAACATCAAAAACATTTACAAACATCCCAAACCCCGATCATTTAAAGCCAACAAGTTCGACCCTGAAATACTCCTCTTCTATTAACTATGTATATGTATGTACAACTTATTATAATTATGGTATGTTTGTTTTCCCAATTGATCAACATGAATGGCAAAAGTTATGTGCATGATTTAATTGAATTAAAAGGATTCACAATAATTTTCAGGTCAGAAACCCAAAAAAACAGACACATTCATATGTTTACTGTGAAAAACTCAAATAGGGCATATATGTATGTATGTATGTACACATAACCAAATTAAAGGGACAAATTAATAAATCACACAAGAGTGACCTGACCCCGTATAGGATAATGAAATCCTGCCACTAAAACGTATCCATCAATTAGCTTCTAAATTAAGGATAACAGCTATACAATACATTCATATTCACATACATAACATATGCATGTATGTATGTATGGTTAGTTTAATGTGGTCAGGGTGTATATTTTTTTTTATTCTCGTTTTCTAATTTTCTTTTCCTTTCATCATCATTACATGCAGCATCCAGGAGAGCAGACAAATTTTCGTCTTAGCTTAAATGGTTGTTTTTTGTTCGTCCCGGAGGGGATCAATTTTTGTTGGTTCTTTTAATAGAATTAACGTCAGAGTCATCTTCCATTTTTTTTATACGAGTATAACACAGCTTGAATATAATTTTTTACTGAAAACTTACCTTCATTTGTCCTTGATGTTATGTGCAGTATTAAGAATACAGATATGCGAATAGATTTTATTATATAAGTGTCCTGTTAGTTTAGTTTTTTTTTTTTTTTAACCTTTACCACACACGAGAACTAAGCTCATTATGAGACCTGCGAGCAGTTGTGAGAGACATTTTTATCATGTCACTTTAGCCAATTTCAACAGTTTAGATTTCAGCAGTGACCTGTAATTAAAGTAAATGTATATGAAGATTCACTAATGGTTTGCGATACAGAGCGAAAAAAATATTAAGGTTTAATTAAATTATTTGCAGTTGCATAGTAAATTTTTATGAACAAATATTTAATTTTAAAATAATTCATTAAATTAAAAATGAGTCTATTTTATGGAAGCATAAAAAGGCATTTAAAAAAAAAAACAGCCTAAAAGTATGTAATTTGTAGATTTGTTTACGTTACATGACAAAATCGTTGTTTAGTTAACTATCAATGTGAAAAGGATTATAGATAAGAATTTAAGTTACGTCATTTAAAGACAATTTAAATAAAATATTTAAGCGCACTTAACTAAATGACCTCTGAGAGACGTTTTAAGAAAATCTAATAGATATGACTGCAGATGTTTAAATGTAGAGTTGTAAAGACTGCAGTCTTTTCAGTACCTCAAGTAATTGAAGTATAGATACCAAGTTGTGAATTTTTCTTCCAAATCAAATACTTTCTTGTTTTAATAATTTGTTTTTATAATGGGTGATTTTTTAAGAGGTTTAGAACTTTAAAAAAAAAAAAACACAAAAAATTCGAAAAAATGAATGAAATATTTATTTGAATCGATAGTTTGAACCTTGCAATTTAATGTTTAAAGATAATTTCATGCAAATGTTGACCGCGGCTGCGTCTCAGGTAGCCCATCCGCTGAGTCCAATTTTGGCATACTCTTTCACACATATCGGCCGGTATCTCACGAATGAATGCATGGATGTTGGCTTCCAGTGCGTCAATCGAAGCGGGCTTCTCCCTATAGACATTAGCCTTGACATACCCCCACAAAAAATAATCTAATGGTGTCAAATCGCACGATCTAGGCGGCCAATTGACCGGCCCGAAACGTGAAATTAACTGTTCACCAAACTCGCCTCGCAATTGCGCCATTGTTTCGCGTGCTGTGTGGCATGTGGCACCGTCTTGTTGAAACCACATATCATGCAAGTCAAGAACTTCCATTTCGGGCAAAAAAAAGTTTGTTATCATCGCTCGGTAGCGTTCACCATTGACAGTAACGCTGCGATTCGCATCATCTTTGAAGAAATATGGCCCAATAATGCCGCCGGCCCATAAACCGCACCAAACAGTGGCTTTTCGGGATGCATTGGTAGCTGTTGCAATGCTTCTGGCTGATCTTCACTCCAAATGTGGCAATTTTGCTTATTTACGTACCCATTCAACCAAAAATGAGCCTCATCGCTGAACACAATTTTTCGATAAAAAAGCGGATCCTCGGCCAGCTTTCCAAGAGCCCATTCACCAAAAATTCGGCGTTGTGGTAGGTCGGCTGGCTTTAGTTCTTGCACCAGCTGTATCTTAAAAGGCTTTACGCCCAAATCCTTCCGCAAAATTTTCCACGTAGTGCTGTAACAAAGGCCTAACTGCTGGGAACGGCGCCCAATCGACATTTCGCGGTCTTCTGTCACACTAGCTGATACGGCCGCAATATTTTCTTCACTACGCACAGTACGTAAACGTGTTGGTGGTTTAATGTCCAACAAAGTAAATTTGGTGCGAAATTTGGTCACAATCTTCCGAATAGACTGCTCAGAAGGTCGAGAATGCCGACCATAAAATGGAAGCAGCGCGCGATGAACATTTCGAACCGAGCACGAATTTTGATAGTAAAATTCAATAATTTGCAAGCGTTGTTCATTTGTAAGACGATCCATGGTTAAATTGCAAACCAAACTGAAGCTGTTTGACAGTGACACAAGGTACTAAACACACGTCAGCTGTCAAAACCAGTGTTGCCAAAACCAAACCAGCTTAAAAATCACCCGTTATTTTATGTTAATTTTAAAACAAAGTGAAACCCATTTGAATTTCTCTCAGTGTATTTAGAATAATGATAAAATTAAAAAAAATGCTAATGAGGAAACATATAAGTGAAAATAAATTTAGTGTAAAAGCTACTTAAGCTTAATTTTGAAAAAGGAGACTTTGGTATTTGCAAATGTATGTATAATTATCATACCCACTATAGCTATGGATATATTTTATAAAAATAGCTTAGAGTACTTTGCATTAAATGTATAGACAAATTAAATCTTATATATATATTTTTTTGATTTTTCTAAATTTAAGAGGTACAATTTAAATGTTTTTTTTACCACATAAGTATAATTGTGTCTGTTGGTGTAGAAGTGTTGTAAGCCTTACATTTTTTATTTTATTGTTTGACACTCCATTTAAGATTTTTGGATATCTACATACAGTCGTATTTATTAAATTTTTGTCTACTTAGACACTGTCTAACTATTTTCAAATTAGTACAAATATGCTTTGTTTAATAAAAATAAATATCACATTATTCTCGGTTAAGACAATCTAATCGTGTGTCTAAGTCACACAGCTATAAGACATCAATAAACAAGTTTTTTGAACACATTTTCCAAAGCTGGAAAGTTGTCTAAAGTTAGACAACGTTTATAAATAAGACCACTTGTGTTTTAAAAAGTTGAAATAACATTTTGAAAACTCATATACTGTACATACGTATGCATATACAATACATATAGGTAGGTACAATATATTATACTCTTAAATCGATAATAAAATGTTATTTTATTCAAATGCAACTGCAATATTAAAACTTAAATTGGGAAAGACCTGACTACGGTAGCGCAATGTCTAATAAATATGGCTCTGAAAACACTTGGTCTTGAGCCCAAAAGTTTTTTACAGTAAATTAAACATAATAGACTAAGGATCGCTAAAAAAAAGTGTGATTATTGGCCTGGTTAGTCATGAAATATCTAAAACTAAAAAAAAATTGAAATTGCTTTGACACCAATGATGAACACTATCTAATTATGTTTTATCAAACCTCAATTTATAAGAAAAAAATTTAAAAATATCGTTCGTTTAAAAAAAAATTATTTTCTTTTAATTATTTAAAATTTTGAAGACATTTGTAAAAAAAAATACATACACCATTTTTTAGTACTTATTAATGCAGAGTTAAAATATTAATTTATGAAAAAAAATCATCTAACGATTTTCGAAAGAAAAATAATTTTGAATTTTTTTTCGAAAATCAAAACCTTAATTTAAAAAAAAAATGTATATGCGATATTAATAAAACTTTTTTAGGATCTATTGTGTAAGAAATTTTATTTAAATCGATTCAACTGGTAATGAGATATTTGAAAACAAAAAATATTATTATTAATCGTAAAATTTATTTTCCCAATAATTATGGTAGATCATAGATCATATTGTTATCATTAGATCATTATTGTTATTAAGCCCACATAAAAATTTTTAACAAAATCATAGGTTTCTATTTTGAGAAAAATAAGATTTTTCTTACAGGTTCTTAAACACTAAATGTAGGGTACCATTATTTTTGGTTAAAAAAAATTAATGTTTTTTTTAAATCTAGAAGATAATGTTAAAAAACTTCTGGGTGCCAAGTTTACCAAATAAAAATCTACCACGTCGTTTTTGAATAAGTTTTCGAAAAAAAACTTTTTTTTATTTTTTTTAAAAAACAAAAAAAATTGAAAATGTGGGCATGCAAAACTTTTAAAACTTTAAAATATAATTTCCATAAACAAATTGATCGAAATCAGTTAAACCAGTTTTGAGAAATTTGAAAATTAAAAAAAAAAGTTGTAGGCACGTTTTTGAGAAAAATAACATTTTCATTAATTGTTAAAAAAAAAAAAAAATTGTACAGCAGTACCGTTATTTTTGATTCTACAAAAATGAAAAAAGTCGAGGGAATGCCAAAAACATGCTTGATACCAAGTTCAAAGGAAATCGATCCACAGACGTACAAACGGACAAAATTGCGAGTCCTACTTTTTCCCACTTCGCTATCATCGTAATTTCAAGTTTGATCAAAATCTCTACGAATCCATAAAATGCCATTATACATTGTGTAGGTACTAACACAATGTACATATTATATCGCAAGTAAAAATTCGAGGAAAATATGGATATGCCGATATTTTTTGCCTTAGTAAATTTAGAACAAAACAGCTATTGCTGCGCCGTGTTATTTCATTTCAGTCAATTAAGTGACTGTTTGAAACGGAGGTGCGTGGAGAGACAAAACATCCGAAGAAAAACCCTAAAAGAGTGGATGCAAAAAAAAAAAAAAAAAAAAAAAAAAACAAATCAAATTTCGACTGTCTTGATTCTCAAAATGTTGACCAAGACAATGGACAAAATGAAAATTACCATGAATACAATGAAATTTTAGTTGAAAATTTTAAAACTCAAAAATACATTAAATCAATCATATTTTCTGTTCAGTTTATTTCTATCAAGAAAATATTATGATACAGTTTTCACTTCCATTCCAACCTGTCACAAAACCGCACTCAATTTCTTTCTGTCATTTAATTAATTTCCTTTTTAATAGTTGTTTTTTTTTATTATTATTTTTTGCTTATAACTGAACCGATTTCGATAAAATTATTTCTAAGATTCAATTTTTGTTTCAGCAAACTTGAAAGTGAAGTAGATATGAACCCATTACTAGTTTTTATAGAGTAAACAAAGAATTAGTACTTGGAAAACTATTTTTTTATTTTCAAATAATGATATGAGTTACTTGATCACCAAGTTATTTTAATTAGAAATAATTGAAACTGACATTAGAAAACGTTATAGGAACAGTGTTTAAAATATAATAATATAAGAAAAGTACGCATACGCCCGAGTGCACCATTCCTCTGCACGTGAAATCATTTTAAAATAAATAACAATTTTGAATGACCTTAACTAAAACTGATTTTTTAAAAACTAAAAAATGCATTTTTACAATACTCATGGAACCTTCTAATCATAAGGAAAATTGATTTATGGGGATACGTCTAAATAAATTGATTTTTGTATCAAATATTAATATCAAATATTCTAAGTTCTCTAAAAAAAAAAGTATTTTGTTTCGTAACTGTCCTAATTGTTATTTTGTTCTTAGTAGTTAATTAAAATTCTTAAGTTTACTCAAATTCTCTCAGATATATTTTTAAAGAAATTATTACGTTAGTTAAATAAAAAAAAAAACATTTCCATGCCATAATTTTATTTAAAAAAAAAAAAAAAAATAATAAAAAAATATTTACGAACTGTCATCTGCACATGTTGGAATGGTCTTATAATATAAATGGACATGAAAATCCTTGTTCCATTATATAAAGTTCGATTGCAGGGCGAGTTCTCTGTTTATTGTACTTATTGTTTCTGCGGCAGTGGTAAGGGCATTATACCTTACTCGATGGCATCACCAATGTACATTGTATACAAACCTGCCCTAGAGAGGCAAATCGCCACCTCTCATCGACCTCAATTCATCGTGCCACAGACCTTGGTCTCTTATTGTACACCCCCATCATCATCATCAACAACTATTTGTAATTACAAACCGCCCTTTCCCCCAATTACGCAGGGTAATAAAGTATACATACTTATACATACAACCTTCCTACACATTCAAACCCGCAACCACATTGAATCAAAAAACGAATTTCTCATGCTCGTGCCGGATTAGTGATTTCCATGAACACATTTTCGGTTCGGAAAATTATTATGATGGGAGAAGCGCAAACTTCCCCGCACCCGCACCCGCACCCGCACCCACACCCACGCCAAACCAAAAGCCCTTGACAATTAATTGTGAATGAAAAAATCGAATCACGTGTCATGTTGTGATGTTAGGTATAAATATATCTAAACAAAATTGAGGCACAAAATAAATAGGGAGCTATAATGTGTAGGTTGCGAGGCTCAGGTTGTGAATTGAGATGAAATCCTAAAATTCTTCATCAATAATGCAACTTAGACAGCAATTTATTTCCTCCTCATGTGGCGCCCTCTATGTAACTACATATATACATTTATAGATGTTGTTGCTTGTTAAACTTTCTATGTGTGCTGACTGTTTGGGCAATAAGGGTCGTCTTTTTATAGGCATATGTATGTATGTCGTATAAAGGGAAGGTGATGGGCAAAGTTTGGAAAAGAAGGTGAAATGTCATTGAGTGTATAAAAACCAAAAAACTTATTGAACCAACAAAGTCAGAAATTTGTTATAAGAATTTATTTTGACATGTTGTGAAAGAATTGATCCAGAAGATTTTATTTTACGAACCTTTTATAGGACAAAAGCAATAAATTTTGTTGTGTCAAAAACTTCATAATTTCTTTCGTTAATGCTTCTCAAAAATGATTCTTTTAAAGTTTTAATTTAATTTGGTAAGAAAAAAAAATTTTCGGGAACAGAAAGAGCACATTATCAACAAGTTGAGGAAAATGTTGAGATAAATTATATGTAAATCAAGGTTTTTGAAATTAAAAACTAAAAAATATAAAGGAAATAAATTATACGAAATATTTCTATTGTGGCAAAAATAAAATTCACAACTAAGTCGCATGAACTTACTTTTTATATAGGTATATAAGTTTTTGAAAATATTTTTAAGAAAAAAAATTGGTACGCCATTTTTAAGTATTTTTTAATGTGGAATTAAAAAGTTAATTTTTAAAAAAATCATCCACCCAATTTCGAAATATCGAATTTAATTTTTGTTTTAAATCCAGAAATTACAATTTTTGATAAGCAATATTATTTAAATATTATCTAAAAAAAATGTTCTGAGAGAGATACCCTTAAAAAATTTGTTCCAATATAATGGTATCGTGGTATTATTATTAATTTTAATATTTATTATTAACATTAAAAAATATTATCAAAATCGTAGGAATCATTTTTCAGATTTTAGTAGGTACCAAAATTAATAATAATAAAATTTGCTAGATAATGTTAAAAGTCTGTTGGGTGTCAAGTTAAATAAAAGTCTACGAAATCGTTTTCGATTCTTAAAGAAATGTTGAACCTTTTTTAAAAAATTAAGAAAACAAATTGAAAATTTTGGTAAACAAAAAAGAAATTGGTAAACTTCTATAACATTTTGAACAATTCTCTATAAAAAAAAAACACTGATAAAAATAAGTGTATTCGTTTTTGAGAAAAGCCGTGATTACGTTCTTGAGAAAAATACGATCTTCATTAATTGTTAAAAAATACTGTACGGCAGTACAGTTAGTTGTTGTCTTAAATAATGAAAAAATAAATGTGTCGAGAAAATTCCCCGAAAAACGTTAGGTACCAAGTTTAAAGAAGCTCAATCCACCCGCACCCGCCTAGGCTCCAGTCAACAATTTGAAACCTTTCAAAATCCAGATCCATCAGAGAAAGAATATGAGCCACATTTGCATTGAAATTACGGTGAATGGGTCCCAAATCCACTATTATTGTTATTTGATCTACACGTTTTATCATAAAATTCTATTTAGCGATAATGCTAATTTTTGACTTAATTGGTACTTAAATATGTCAATAAGCAAAACTGTCACATTTTGAACGAAAATAGTTCACATGGGATAATCGAAATACATCCCAAAAAGTGTGCAATTTGATACTGTCTGTGAACTGGAAGAGTCATCGGACCAAATATTTTTAAAAATGATGCTAATCGGCATGTTACGGCCAACGGTATTCGCATGGTTAATGATTTTTTTCTTATACCTGAATTAAACAAAAAAATAAATAAAAACAGTTTAATTTAAGTTGTTACTTTTTTATATTTAAATCAAGCTTATTATATTTTTGACTTAGTGGCCTTTTTGATGATCTGTAAAGGTCCTAGGTTACACTTTTGTTTTAAATAAAATAAATAAAACAATCAACTAAAGAAAACATTTTTGATAAACGCATAATTTCGCATAATATGTACATATGTATATTGTATAGTGGACCTGTTAATTGGCTTTCAAGACGCCACTTGATATTTTTTTTTTTTGAAACATGGGGTGACTCGTCTACGCTGGCAAACAAACAAAAAAAAATCGACGCTTTGAAAGCCAACATTATTCTTGTTATTAAGGATATAACTACTTTCAAAAATGCGTGAAAAAGAGGTTGAAAATTGAAAACAATTTTACCCAAAAAATTAATATA
Organism: Epistrophe eligans; assembly: GCA_951394125.1. Classification (NCBI taxonomy): domain Eukaryota; kingdom Metazoa; phylum Arthropoda; class Insecta; order Diptera; family Syrphidae; genus Epistrophe; species Epistrophe eligans. Next base: position 91,575,037 of record OX596029.1, read on the forward strand.
TTAATAAGGAAACCAAAACAGTTTCAAAGGATATAAAATATAAATGTATCCATCTTTATATTTGGACACCAACAAAGAAGGACTACATACATATATAAACGACACGCAAACAAACACCTAGAAATTAACTATACATTCGTTATTTATATGGGGTGAGAAAAATAAAGTTTAGTCCCTTACTATGATAATGTAATATTATTTTACATATATTATATATCTTATATGTGATTTTATGCAGGCATATTTTTGTGTAGGTATATAAGAGAGGAATCATTTGCTTTTGGTTACAGAGTTTTAGTATCTATATGTTTTAATGAACTATCCAGAAGGACGTCTACATAATGTTTACGGAAAGTTTTGGGATATTTAAATTACAATTTAGGTTAGAACGGTTTTATCGCTTGATGGTTGCTTAGTTGTTTTTCTTGAAAATCTTAAACAGAAAGCAAGAGAAAAGTATCTGTTTATGTGTATCGTTTTTTGTTTAATGACAACTGAGAATATGGTTTAAAAAGGAAGGAAACGTTATACTTTAATTATGAAATAAAGTTTTAAAAGTATTGAATGTGTTTAAGCTTTTTAAGGAAATAAGCTTAAATATATCAATTTCATTTGAAAACAACGTTTCCATTTCATTTTCTTTTAAACAAAATCTCGTCACTTATTGAAAGGCTTCTCCATAAAATAAAATAAAAACAAACTATTTTCACTAAATTATTATTTTGGAGATTATAATGAAACCCAGGGTCATTATTTATTTTTTTAGTTATAAACTATCCTTTGTGACGGTTTTGTTTAAATACGTTAAAATCCCATAAAATATTAAGTGTTTTTCTTAAAAGCGAGACCTATTTTCCTAATTTTCGCTGGAAAATGTGGAAAAAATGATCGGGACCCAAGTAATAGATAATAAAAGTAGATAGATAATAAAAGTGTAGGAAATATAATATATGTTGCCAACGAAACTAACTAATAGTTTTTATAATTTGGAGTGCAATAATAGTATTATTTATTATTATTATTATTATTTATTAACAAGTAATTTAAATTACAGGGTAATATAAATTATTTATAGAGCCTAGCTGCGGAGACTATTGGCTCTTATTTAATAAAGTTATTTATAAAGTTAGGTTCATGATTTCAATAAATTTAGTTATGTTATTAATATTTGTGCAATTCGGGTTTTTTAAAACATCATAAATTGATACATTTTGGAAAATTGAATTTATAATAGGTCTTGAAACTTGACAATTTTCTAAAAGATGTTGGATATTTAAAATTGTATTGCAGGAGGTGCATATCGGCGGGTCGTTTTTGGTGAGTAGGTGTTGGTGAGTTGTTGATGTGTGCCCGAGCTTCAGGCGGACAAAGTTTGAAATTTTGTGTTTGGATTGGTTTGTAGGGTATATTGGTTTGAGTTTTCTTTCGTTAACTTTTTTGTAGTGATGGTGGTAAAGGCTCCATTCATTTTCTTGTTTGATTCTCAGGTTTTTTTTTATGCATGTTAGAAGATCTTGTTTGGTAAATGCATTGAAATTGTAAAGTGGTGCGTCTTTTGCAGAGTTTGCGGCTTTATCAGCATACTCATTACCACGAATGTTTACGTGTCCAGGAGTCCACATTACCTTAATTTTGTTTGGCATCGTAATAATCTTGTTTCTTATTGCAGAAACTAGTTCAGTGTTGTTATTAGGGTTGTTTATTGCTTTTAAAACCGATATACTATCGGAGCATATAACAAATTTACCACTGTGGTTTGAAGATTCCTTTATCGCTTGAAGGATTGCAAATGCTTCTGCCGAGAAAATTGATGTGAATTCCGGGAGTGAACCAATACTTAAAATATAACCATCTTCTAGCGTAACGGCAAATGATGTATTGTATTGAGACTTAGATCCGTCAGTAAACATAAATTTCCAACCTTTATTTTTAAGTTCTGATGAGATGTCCGCAAACAGAGTACAATATAGCGCGTTGTTAGTATTTGTTTTTCTATAGTTAGCCAGAGTCATCACGATAGATTCAGGTTTGATATGCCATGGAGGGTGGGATAAAACATAATTTTGTGGCTTTTTTATTGGGAGTTCCATTTGGTGTGCTTTTTCAAGGATTCTGCTTATTGTGGATGGTATACGTTTTTTACATTTATGTCCAATAGATTGGTGAATATCCTTATCAATAATAGAGTTTTTTGAAAAAACCAGTTTCGAAATTAATTTTGAAGTTATTTCTTCAAAACGTTCTTCGACTGTTGGAAGGCCTGCTTCTGCGAGAATGTTTTTAATTGGTGTAGTGGGGAATGCGTTGATGCTCCTCCTCGCTGCCTGATGGTAAGTTGGCTGTATAATTTTCAAAGTGGTTTTTGGGGAATTGCCATAAATATATATACCATAGTCAATTTTACTGAGAACTATCATTTTGGTAACATATGAAAGGGTATTAATGTGTACATGACTTTTCTTACTTGCAAAATACTTAATAATATTGACTCTCGCAGCTAGGGATTTTTTCAAATTTATACAGTGTTCTTTCCAATTAAATTTATTGTTAAACGTTAATCCTAATATATTAAGGGTTTTTACATTTTCAATTTGTACATTATTTATACTTAAAATGAGTTCAGGGCAATTGATTTTTCTGCAAATATGCAGGATTTTACATTTTTGTAATGATAGTTTTGCTCCTGAGGCAGATGACCATTCTAAAATATCATTAACAACATTATCGAATTGAGTTTTACATTTATTCAAATCATTTAATTTACTTAATATATAAATGTCGTCTGCATAAAAACAGCTGTCTAAAAGTTTATAATTATTTAATATAGTTGAAATTTCATCAAAAGCAATTATAAATAATACCACCGATAATGGAGATCCTTGGGGGATTCCATTTTCCAATGGGTATGCATTAGAAAAATAATCGTTAGCCCTCGTAAAAAATTGTCTGTTGGTTAAAAACGATCTGACATAGCTAAAGATTTTTTTTCCAATGTTCCATGTTTTAAGTTTGTTTAGCACTATATGCAAACCAATCCGGTCAAAGGCTTTTTCAAAGTCAAGCGAAAGCACTGACACATGGTTTTTTGAGGATATAGCTCTAGAGATATAATAATCTAAGTGAAGATGTGCATCAACACATCCTCTGTTTGATTTGAAGGCCACTTGGTTGGGGGATATTAATTTCTTTGTTTCAACGAACCACATAAGGCGTTTTGCAACAATTTTTTCTAAAACTTTAGAAGAGCAAGATATAAGAGAAATTGGGCGATATCCATCAATTGAATGTTTGTCTTTGTTAGGTTTAGGTATGGGAAGTAGTGTTGCAGTTTTCCAACTTTGTGGAATTACTGCCGTTTCGAGTATGTTATTGTATAGTGTAACAAGTCTTTGTTTTACATCAAGTGGTAAGTTTTTAAGCATTGGGTAACAAATTCTGTCTCTACCAGGTGTTTTACCCTTGGTTTTACTCAAGCAAGCTTCAAATTCGATTAACGAAATAGGTTCTTCTATCCGCTGAGCGGAGACATTTTTAATGGGTATGTATGGAGGGCTATTAAGGAATTCATCTTTTTTTGTGTTAAAGATAGTATGGAAATTTTGGTCTTTTGAATATTCAGACCAAGTTTCGGAAAATAAATTACTCAATTTAGCTGGATGTGTTATAAATTCATTATTTGATTTAATACACGATATTGTAAGTGGGTTGGGATTACCGGTAAGTTTCCGGATGTTTTGCCATATTTTTGTGGTGGTGGATTTAAGGTGTTAGAGGTAAGTTCTGCAAAACTTTTTGATTTACTAGCTTTGAGTTCACGCCTAAACTTAGCATTTGCTTTTTTGTAGGATATTAAATTGGTCTGGGTGGGTGATTTTTGAAAATCTTTCAAAGTTTTCATTTTGTCTTTGCGTAGTGTCGAGAGAGTTGGGTTCCACCATGGGACAACGCGTTTGGTCTGAAGACTCCTTTTTAATGTTGTTTGGGGGATCGAAACATTTGCTGCAGTTCTCACTGCTTTTTGAATTAAAGCTGCTTCCTTGTTGGTGTTTGTAGCAAGTGGTTTGTCAGATAAGTATTCTGTAACAACTTTTCTAAAAATTGTCCAATTTGATAAATCAGTTTTAAATTTAACGATTGGGGTAGTTTTTGGAAGGGATATTCCCGTGTTAAAAGATGAAGTGATGGGAAAATGATCACTATTATGTAGGTCATTTAAAGTTTTCCAGGTAGTCATAGGAAATAGTTCGGGTGAACAACAGGTTACATCAATGTGGGTTAGTGAGTTGTGTGTTGATAGGTGTGTTGGTGAGCCGTCATTTAAAAGTGTTAAATTTGCGTTAAGCAGAAATTCTTCAAAAATTTCACCTCTTCTGTTTGTGACTGGTGAGCCCCAAAGCGTATTCCACGCATTAATATCACCACCAATGATCACTGGAGTTTGAGTTTGACTGATGATAATGTCAAGATCATTTTTACAAAATGTTTGGTTAGGATGAATGTATAGACCAATGTAGGTTATTTTGGATTGAAGTTGTATTTCAACTGCCAGAGTTAAAATATCTGAGTTGATTGATTGAATTTTATGTGGGATGTTATTCTTGATCAGTAAACATATACCCTGTTTGGATGTTGTGTTACTGGGAAGATTTTTGAAATAACCTACATAATTTTTAGGGATGATGGGAGTTGAATTAAAAGGGACATGTGTCTCTTGCAACGATAATATACTAGGATTTTGGTCCTTAATTAAAATACTTAATTCATCAAAGTTATTCAAAAGACCTTTCATGTTCCATTGTAGTATATTTAACGTCATGTTATAGGGTTTTATTCGAGAACACAAACTTTTTCTACTTGAAGCAGGAAAAGGGTGTTTACTTGTATTGGGATTTGCTGTTTGAGAGAGTTGAGATTGTTGAAAATATAGAGGGTTTTGTAGATTTTGGTTGTTAAGAGATTGACTCTGCGAACCAGAAGCTGAATCATTTGAGCTCCCTATGGAGCTCAAATGATTCAACCTCTGAGTCGCAGAGTCTGAATTTTGGTTACAAAATTTATTTTTATAAGTCGACATCATTGTCGTCTAGTTTTATACATTCGGTTTGGTTGGAGTAATCATTGAAAAGAGGTAATTGTTTAGGTGAGGCAATGGTGGGCTGCGGCGTGTTTGACATATTATTGTTTGTGTTGGCATTAGAAGAGAGTGGTATTGATTGGGTAATTTTTCTTAAGTTTGAGAGAGATTGTGCATGAGCTAAATGAGTTGATGAGAAATTTTTGGAAGGTGTGGTGGTAATTATTGATGTGTTAGTTGAAGGGCAATTTGATAAGGCATGAGAGTAAGATGTTGATGCTATAGGAAGAGAGGAGGGATCTTTAATGTTGTCAAAGTTTTCAGAGTTAGAGAGATTATTTGTATTTTGTTGAACTATGAGTGAATTTTGTGGAGAGTTTGTTTTTGTTGCTTCTTGAGCTTGAGCATTTTTTTGATTTGATATATTTTGTTTCAGCTTTTCAGAAAATGTGTTAGATGATGTAGTGATTTGAGTAGGATTTCGCTCTTTATACATGCGCTTAGCTTCACTCATTGTGCATTTATTAGTTGTCTTAATTGCTAAGATTTCTTTTGCTTGCCTGTAGCTTGGGCAAGTTTTTGATGAAGATGGGTGTTCGAGAGAACAATTTGCACACATGATGCGGGAGCATATTTCTGGAGAGTGTGGTGGGAGGCTGCATGTATCACATTTGGTGTTGCCGTTGCATCGTTTAGTAGTATGGCCTAACAATTGGCAATTTTTGCACCGCATGGGATTAGGAACATATTCCGTAACACGAGCATTATAAAAACCAATTTCAATTGATTTAGGGGGATTGAACAAATTAAATGTAAATAACATTAATCCAGAAGGTTGTGGCTTACCTTTATCGTCATTTTTAGTGTATTTATAAACTTCAGTGACACCTTGATTTTTCGTTTCATTAACAATTTCAGTTTCTGTTACGTTAATGAGACACGGCGCGTAAGCGATGCCTTTTGAGGAATTGGGGCGATCATGAAGTTTTACTTCCACAGTGCAGACGTTGGCTAGGTTGTTCACCTTAAGGAATTTATCGGCACTTTTTTGGGATTTAGCCATGATAAGCAGGCTATTATCACGAAGCAGAGGTATTTTTTCATATTCTGTGCTAATATTGTCTATCGTTTTTTTTAAGAGGAAAGGACTTAAGGATGACAACGGTTTATCTTTGGTTGTAGAGATCATAACAACAAATTTGGGATTGGTTTTATTAGATATGATTGGGAGATCTGGGAAGCTTTCGAGAGGGATTTGGTTATGTTTTTGCTTTTTGCTTGGACGCGCATCTAAGTCAGGGTCAAGTGCCCTGAAGCGACACCCGTCAGGCCTATTAGGCCTTTGGGCCATTTTTTTGTTAAGAACAAACACTTGCAGCAAAAAAAAAAAAAAACAAGAGGATTTAACCGAAGAAAAAAAGAAAATGTATTGATAAGAGATGAGTGGTATAACGGGAGATACCGGTTTGCGCAGTTGCGACAGAAAAATAGAAGGCACACGACAAATGGAGAACGATGCGATCGGTTCAATAGCTAGTCGGTGACTGCAATAATAGTAACTTATAGGAGAGCTATTCAAATATCGATGTACCTATTGCATGTGCTCCATATTTTCTGTTTCAAAACTTAAAAGTATTTGTTTTTAACTTTTACTAATAATAAATTAAATAACTTGTTGCAGGAAATTGTCTTGGAAACATTTTAACTATGTACATATGTATATTTTGTGTGGGTGTATGTGTGTGAATTAGAAAGTATCAGGTATAATATTTTAACGTGTTTTAAATATTTTAAAATGCATTGAGTTTTTTGCGAAAACACACGTTCAAACACGCTCAAAACCTTTCAATTAATAAATAATCTAAGTATTTAAATGTATATAAAACCATGGAAAAAGTTTTCGACTAAAAATAATAATATAATATATAGCAGACTTATAAATTAAGCTGTTATATTTATATTTATTTAAAATAATTCAATTTTATACATATTCGCCCCATTTAATAAACCCAAATTAAATATAAATTATCATTAATCAGTGAGTTAGGTGCTAAGTAGTGTCCGACCGAAGGTCGATTTTCAGCCGAAGCCGAAGCCGAATTATTAGGCTGAAAGAAAATCTTCGGCCGAAGCCGAAGCCGAAGCCTAAGGTTGAAAAAAGTCAAGAATTCTCCTTTCCAATTGGATAAAAATATTATTCTTATTAAAATTTATTGCTTAAAAAACATAAGACATATAAAATAAAAATAACTAATAACTAATTAGTAATTATAAAGAAAAAAGAAATAAATAATTCATTTTTAGTAATAATTTTTATGATGGCACACATGTGTTTTGAAATTTTTGAATACCTACCGAAGAAAAGATTGCAATCTTTTCTTCGTTATTCAAAAATTTCAAAAATTGAAATTTTTTCCGGCGCCTAGTAGAGTAAAGTCGGGTAATGTGGAGTAGGTGGTTAATGTGGACCCCTGCATTTCTCTTTTTCCTGAGAGAGTGAGAGATCTGTTATTGCTCAAATACGATAGTTCTCTTGAACAGAGAGGGAAATCTTTCATTGCCACGTGTTCAAGAGCTGTTGATTTTGCGTAGTGCCATGATTCTTGTTTTTATGTGTGGTCGATGTAATTTAAATGTTTATACCGAAAAAAATAAAGGCTGAATTTTAAAAAGTGTTTCTTATTCGCGTTTCTAATATATGTATTGTTTTATATAAACATAAGGTAAACAAAAGGTAATTTAAGTGAGAAAGTGGGACCACGCTGTGATGGAAAAGGCACTTGTTGCCATCAAAAATAAAGAAATGGGTGTGAAGCTTGCTTCCAAAATATATAGCGTTCCAAAAACAACGTTGCAACGTATGGCACGATCCGGTAAGCCTATTAGTGATATTTTGTCCACTCCCTTGTGTCGAAAACCGCATTCAAGAAAGAGATACTAAATGAATGTAACTTCTGCGATTTGTCTTGGGGTGATGATTTGGCTGGGGACAAATAGGCAGACGGTAACCCTACGTATTTTTCTCTCTCATTTGCAGCGATTTATAATGTAAACTACGAAAACCTTGTGAGAGCTTTAAAAAGCGATACCCTTATGCAAGACAATGTTTTATGTTATTTTAAATAATAATGTATCTAATTCGTTCATGAAATAGGAAAAATCTATACCAATTTCAATTTCTGGTAATGTGGAGCACTACTCCACATTACCCGCACTATGGGGCCCACATTACCCGCCACTTTTGCAAAAGGTCAGTTTTGCAATACTATCACACTTTTGCAACTACTTAATTTATTTGAGGAAAATTAAGCACAAGGGTTAGTAAATGCTTTTGCCAATATTTCAATGAACGATAACACCTTTTTACCTCTTCAAAAAAAGCTATAGTTTAAAAAATATAGCCGAAAACAATAAGGGTACTCCACATTACCCGACTTTACTCTACGATGCTCGATATAATAAACAGATTCTTCGGCTTCGGCCAAAACTTCGGCCTAAAATGCCGAAGCCGAAGGTTTGGCCGAATGTTGTTTTTTTGGCCGAATTGGCCGAAGCCGAAGGCCGAAGCCGAAGCTTCGGTCGGACACTAGTGCTAAGTGTTATCAATTAAATAAATTTGAAATAAACCAAGTAGGTGTAGTAATTAAATTAAAAATACTTAAAATATTTTAACATTGAAAATGTTTATAGGGTCGTTTTGATAAAAGTATGGTGTTACCAAAATGAACAAAGATAGAGAATGAACTCTAGCGTATAGGGGGAGAAAGATTGAATTTTTGGTTGGTGTTACCAAAGAAACTACCAAAATGAATAAAATGAAGAAAAAAACAAAAGTGATGAATTTCAGCCAGCGTACATAAATTTTGATCATCGCCAACGGACGAGATTCAGTGGAGCAATGTATAAAATTCGAAAAATGCTCGATTTGAGCCCACTTAGAAGCCTATAACTTTAGTTATAATTATTGGATGTTCAATATTAAGCTAGATAATTAAAGTTTAAATGACAGGCTACAAATCTGCATAAAAATTTTTGCAAAATCGTAAAAAATTTCATACTAGAAACTTGAAAAATTGTCTTTTTAGAACTATGTATATTTCATTACGGCAAAAGAAAAAAAAAATATGTATGCATGTAGGTATGTGCATGTGCATGAACATTTGTAGTAGGTATTTTAAAAATAATAAAATCGTAAAGGTTGGATTTGGTTGGTTTGTTTGGATTATAACTTCTGTTCTAATAATCGGATGTTTAAAGTTAAGGTCTTAAAATTAAGGTAAAATGTCAGTCTTTTAAATCAATCGAATGTTGAACCTAGAATATGCATAGTTTGGGTAAAAATTTAACTAACTTCTAAATCAATTTGATTTTTTAACCTAGAATATGCATAGGTACCTACTTGAACCTCTTATATAAAATTATATCTTGAGTTCCAAGTACCAGATCATCAAGGTTAAGGTCTTGGTTAGCTTGTAACTTTTATTCTAATAATCGGATGTAAAATATGACAAAAGTAAATTTTTTTTATATCAACCTAAAGAACCTAGAATATGCTAGACAACGTTTGGGTAAAAACTTTACTAATTTCTAAATCAATTTGATTGTTTAACCTAGAATATGCATATGTACCTACTTGAACCTCTTATATAAAATTATAAATTAAGTTCTAAGGGCTAGATGCTCAAGGTTAAGGTATATTTAGGTAAATCAGGCCAGAGGTAGAATTAACTTAGCTAAACAATTGAAATATTATAATCGAAAAGGGTCGATTTTGTAAGCTGATATATTCTGTTCTAATTATCGGATTTTTGAGGTCTGAAAATGAATGTAAAATGACAGACTAGAAAATGCTTTTGACAAAACTTGGTTTACTTCTGAATCAGTTTGATTTTTTAACCTAGAATGTGCATAAGTACCTACTCGAACCTCTTATATCTTAAGCACTAATGGTCAGATCTTCATGGTAAAGGTCCTCAAATACAAATTAAATTTTAGGCTTTATCTTAAAGTAGTCCATAAACTATTTAATTTGGTTGTCAACTAAATTGATGGTTGCCGATCGGCCACACATTTCATACACTCAGTTAAAAGAATACAGCTCCAAGTCTCAAAAACATTATTTTTGTCTAAAATAAATTACGCGACTCGATATTGTTAAATTGATTAAAAGATGAGTTCAAAATATTTTAAAATAAAATATTATAGAATAAAAACAGTTATCAGTGGGGTTGGGCTTCGCATCAAATTCTTTGAAAATTTTTTCTCGATTTAAAAAAGGTTTACCTGGAAATTTAATCTACACAGGTTGATTCAAAAACAATCAACAGAGTCGAGAACTAAGTTGAACCGTATATGCTTTAATCGATTTGTAATAATTCAGTTACCTTTCTGCAAAGCTTAGCTAGGCAAAAATGTCAAATATGTACCTAGATATACCTTAAGATAGATGGTATATGTATTTTTAATTTCGTGTATAAGTGCTGTGCCGGTGTGGATGAAAATGAGTATGATTGTGTAATTGTGAATTAAGCTACAATTAAGACTAAGATTTACCTTATTAAAAAAATTAACAAATTAATTTAACCGCCAACTGGGAAGTGACATTAAATATACAAATTGGTACTTCAGACTGTAGAATGGTTTCTAAGACAGTTTGTGAAGTTATAATGAAACAATAGTATACAAAATACAAATCACAAAGATTAGACATGTTTTTTTTTTATTGACGTAATACAAGTCATTTTCAATGTCCCCATAGTTACTCTATGAGTGAAATCTGTAAATTTTTGCCACTGACTTTAGATAAAAAATGAAAACAAAGGCTAGAGACACATTTATTATTTACGAACTTAAATGAGTCAATATGTGTGTAAAAATTCACACTTTATGAGAAAGTTTATGTTTGGACTAATAATACTTTTTGGAAACAACAAAATTCTAGTTAAATGTAGTAGATTTTCGTTAAGATTTGCTACTTAACATTGTAATTTGCAATTTATTGATTATGTATAAGATATTTTGATATGTAAATTAATTTTTGATAAACGTTCTCTATGAATTAGAAGATAATTAAATTTTTTTTTATTAATAGGGGTTATTAGAATAAATGTTAAAAATGTATTTATAAGAAGTTTTTCTTAATTTTTTTGAAGAAATAAAATTTGTTTAAGTATGTTTATTAGAAAGGAAATAGTTTGACTTGCAAACTACTGTAGCTAAATTATATATTAGTTTTTTGCGATTGAAAATATGTTATGACATTGTAACATGTTAACATGTAACTTTAGACAACTGTCCAACTTTAGAAAATGTGTTCAAAAACCTTATTTATTGTTATCTTATCGCTGCCTCACTTAGACACAAGAGTAGACTGTCTAGTGTCTTAACCGTGAATAATTTGATATTCCTTTTACTAAATAGAGTAATAATAGTAGTAGACAAAAATTTAATAAATACATGGTTTAAGATAGTCTTCCTTTTGAATCTTCACTGGGGAACAAAGTCCCAACTAACAAGTCAAGTTTTTCAATAGGTACACTGCCCTGAAGTATATACGAAGTTCATAGCGTTTGTTGTTTGAAGTTGCAAATTTTTAAGGCTAGATTTTCGTATAAAGTTTCTTTAAAAATCCATTTTACGGTAAGTATTTAGTTTAGTTTCTTTTAAGTTTCGATAAAGTTTCCTTTAATTTTATTTTAAGAAGAATACAAAATCATGGAAAAGTAAAAAGCATTAATTATGAAACGTTTAGAAAAAAAATGTATTACACTTGCTTTTAAAAGCTTAAAAGAAACTATTATTTCTTATCAAATTAACTATTAGAAGCAAATATGATGGAAGAATTAATGTTGAATAAATAAAATTCGAGATTTTACTCAAACTAAGCATAGTAAGAGAAATAAAAAAAAAAATGGTGTGCGCATTCAAGAATCCAAATGTTTTTGTTTGAGTTGAACTGACGAACCCATTCAATTCACATACAAATTTAACCCAACTTAGCGGCCAACCAGAGCTATAACCAATAACCTATCGGACTGCAATATCGCATCATCTTTAAAAATATAAAAAATGTTACAAATTCTGTGCTCTTTATTTTTTACTATATGAAATAATAATTAACCACAGCTCCTTAACGAAAAAGTTACCTCAAAACCCCCCGTGAAAACAAAAAATTTGGATATAAATATAAGATAATTTTATTTTCAACAACTTTGGTCTCAGCAGGCTTTTAAATAAGTTTAAGTTTCGGAAATATACGCGTGTATCGATTGTTTTTTTTTTTTTTTTTTTAATGGTGGATTTTCCCAGGGGTATAGCACCCTGAAACCCTGGACTTATCTTTTCTAAACTAAAAGGCAAAAACAATGTTTTTTGGCCAACTTTTCTTTCGAATCAATTTTACTGATAAGAAATAAACCTTCAAAGTCGTTTCTTGACTAAATTAAAAAATATTCCAAAGAAAATTTTGTACAAACTGAAAACTAAAAAAAAAAAAACTTTGATTTCCAGGAATTGTAGGTATTATAATGACGTGTGTCTTGAACAAATAAAAAATGATATCATTATTAAGTAAATTTTGTTTTGTGAATCTTTTTAAAAGTTTCCATAATTTATTTGTTAATCAGTCATCTTCTGATGCTCAAAATCAGGATATAATATTTTTATTTTTTAAATAAAAGTTTTTCTTCTGTTCTTGACATAAGCTTGATAAACCGAAAAAAAAAGTTTTGATTCTTTCTTTTCTAGAGAATGATTTACTTTACAGTTTTAGGATATTAAATCAATTGTCTTGCAAGAAAGGGATAAGAAAAGATACCTTTTGAATTTTAAACGACTTTCTTTTGTAGATTTTTTTAAAACCACAGCAAATATTTTTGTGTGTGTGTTTCGTATATATGTTCATAGTTGGTGTTGTGTATGATGTTTCTATAGAAAGAGTATCAAGGGCATTGAAAGTTTTCAAAAAGAAAATCTTTTGTTGACAAGACTGGAAGATGAATATATTTGTGATTTTTTTTCGGTGGGCATAATGATCAAAGTTTTATTCTTCAATTTTGTGTCTTTGTTAAGGACAAATAGGTCCTGTATTCTCATCAATTCTTTTGTTAGTTAAAAATTTAAAAAAATGTAAGCCTTTAAATTAACCAATAAAATGTTGAAATTTTAAAAATATAACTTCCTCTTTCATAAACAATATATATATAGTAATTTTTTCGTTAATATGTACCGTTTTTAGGTCAAATAAACTAAGCAGCTTAAAAAGCAAGTATGAAAGCGTATTAGAACAAACAGGAAATCTGTCTAGTGCACCTGTGGAACAAGTAAGTGAAAAATTCTCGCGAGATCATTAAACATGAACTGCAAAACCAAGCGAAATTCTTATAGACAATGAGAAACCCTTTATTGTGTATTATGTGACTATTTGATTTTTTTTAAGAGAGAGAAAACTGTAAAAGGATCTTGTAAAACCGAGCAATGTGACGTATCGTTTTCACTTGCACCTTGCACAGTGGCCCGTTTGTGCAAAAGTGGTGGCAATAATCATTTTCGGGTGGGTCCAAAATGCACAAATTTTAAGTCCACGGAATTAGAAAAATTTTTAGAGCATTAGAATTAAAAAATAGCATTGAATTGTAAAACTTTAGGAAAGTTGCGTGACAAAACTTTTTTTGTTTTTGATTTGATATATTTGTTTATGATTCCCGACGATCTCACTTGGACTCATCAGTTGACTAGTGAGGACCTTGTCAATACGCAATTTTTGTTAAGTTCAGTTCATCTAACATAGATTAGATTTCATGACGAATATCTAGTGTGAACTATATCCAACAAAACTAGAATTCCTAGTCATTAAATTGGACTAAAGGCCGTTAAAAGCTATTTTGAATCAATAATTCAACAATTCCAATTAAATAGTGCTATGTCTTCTACTTGGCTGATGTATTTCAGTAGTATATAGAATTTGTATTATTAAAAAAAAACCTTCATATTTGTTTATTATTAATAAAAAAATGGGAAAACAAATTGTTTTTTACTTTTTAAAACTATTCAGTTCAATATTTTTTTAAACACCACTTTGGGCGCACTATTTAAACTTTATATTGAGCTTAGAAAAACTTGGTAAATTCACTCCCTAAATCAAACAACAAAAATTGCATAGATCTGTGGTACCTATAGAGATTTGATTTGAAAAAATCAGTACAAAAAATGTCTATATCGCCTTAAGTAAAAATTCTTTTTTCAACAGAAAATTTTGATGCACCCTATATGGCTATTTTTTTTTTTTTTTTGAAACTCTTAATAGCCTTGATAATTTTCTTTCAGACAAAATAAGTTGTTGATATTGATATTTATATTATGTCTTTGATTTTAGCAACCAAAAAAGTCCAAACGGGCCATTGTGTGCCGCATTGTGAATCAAACCTAAATTGGGCTACACTGCTGACTTTGATAATGTAAAAATATTGGACATAGAAAAAAAAATATGAGAGACACAAGTTGGAGAGCTTGAGACTGAGACTTCAATAAAACATTAAGAGAATGATGAAATTCCAAGAGGATAAGGACAATTTAATTGATATCTACAGTGCTGTCATTAAATGATTTTAAGCTGTGATAAAAATTTGTTATTAATTTTTGTTTTGTCTTTGTGATTCATATTTTTATTTATTTTAGAATGAGAAGGTGTCATGTGACAAAATTGATTGATGTGTTGATTTATGGTCTTTAAACGACCTTTTTTTCTTCGGGCTAGAGAAATTTAGAAAAAAGGTCAAACAAATAAAGAAAAATGCATAATTTGTTATGTTTTTTTTTTTTTAATTCAAATTAAAAGTATGTTTTAGACAAATTGAGTCAATGTCACTTAACACCTTCTCATTCTAGAAGCTTCAATTGTAAAATTCAATTATTTTAATAACATATTTTAAAATTTAAAAACAAATGTAACTAATATTCAGTAAATTACTTATTTCTATTTCCCATTCAAATAAAATTAATTAATTAAAAAAACAGAAGGTCTAATAATATAAAATCCATGAAAATGTTGGAACGTAACCAATCAAACTTCAGGAATATCTAAAAAAAAATTATCAGATTTTTTAATTGTCCCAATATTGTTACAATATTAAAGATTCCATATTGTTTAAATGAGTAAAAATTATTCAGATCGCTAAATAATACAATGCTTATATTTTTCTACAAAAATAATAATTATAAAAAAGATCATTTAAATCGGTTTTATTTCTGAGTCTAAGGAGATAGTTTTTCTCCCATTATTTTCCTCAACTATTAGTTAGTGTTGATATGTAAAAATATAAAAAATTAATTTTATAGGTAAAATGGATATTATTTTTCGTTAAATCTTTTAATCAAATTTTTATAAAGAATTTTTTGTAAAAAAAAAAATAATAAACCGATTGTAAGAGCAAACATTTAATTTAGTGCGTAAAAGTCATTTCGTTTTCTAATCTGATCATTTAAAAGGACAATAAATATTTTATTATCTTGAATGCAATAAAGCATCAGGCATTATTTAGATAAAAACAATTTCTAATGACAAAAACTAAGGTGAAATTTTATTACTAAAATTACTTATGCAATATTGAATAATATTACTTTTCTTATTGCTAGGGTTTGTACAAATTTCGAAGATTAAAATGTTCTCTACATAAATATAAAATTTTAATTGACTTATTTTATGACTAAAATAAGAGCATTTCAAACTTATGTTGGTATATGTATATGTATAACATTAAAATTTCACCAATCATTCGTAAGGCTTTTAAAATCTATCTACTTAAACATTAATTTAACCATAGGTATACTACATACTGTTATTATATATGTAAGTACCGTGACATAAAATTAAGCCACCTCCGCCAACGCTGATGCTTTTTGGAAATTTTGCAAGCATTTTGTTTGTACCTACCCATATATACATAGGTACTTATCATCAACAGATAACTTATCGAGGGCAATAAAATGTTATGACTTCTATAATATCTGCAGTATGCTTTCAAAAACAAACACATCAAAAGCACTCGAACATAAAACAAATTGTAATTCCAAAACACCTTTTTGATGTTCTCCCAATCAAAAATCATTGCCCTTAGGGTGACACCTTAAATTGTTCTGTCATATCAAGGACCCTCTATTATATGGATATCGCTCCCCTTCTATACAATGTACCTACATACATACATACATAGAAATTCAAACACACAACTTACCTATTTTATTCAATGTGGTTTGTTCATCTGAACAATCAAGGCCGTAATCATCAAACCGTGCAACCGCAAATGCATTGTTTAGATTCACCACAAAACTGTCACTTTTCCTTCGCATGTATATATACACACAAATCCTTAACCGCATACATGTACATACATATGTACTATATATGGAAGTATGAACTGTTTCAGTGTATTTACGTTCCGTCCAAGTTTTACGCTTTCACTACAAATCAACTGTAGTTACAAACTAACCCAAGTTGACAGCTTTTATCATCCGTCAAGGAATCACTTTGGAGGCCTTTTCGATTAAGATACACGCGAGTACCGTTGGATGTGGAGACTACCTTTCTGGTTTGGTAAAGGTTTTAGCTCTTTTTGTTGAGGATGATAATATTGGTACCTACATATTATATAGATGTGTATATAGCCATCCCTAGCAGGGATATATTATTGAAAAGGGATGGGGGAGTTCTGCTTCGGTGGATGCCAAATTAATTAAAGGTTGGGATCAGCTTGGTTGCAGGGTTGGCTTGGTTTGAATATAGGTATACTTTTACCTGTGGTGCGGTGGTGGAAGGATATTGACGAGAATGACGGCGAGATTATAAAATGAAATTCGAATTTTGCAGAGCCAGAGGATGGTCGCTTCGCGGTTTTCAACAGAAGTCCTCAAATGTGCATGTGTAAGTGTATGTGTGTATGTATGTGTGTTTGTGCTTGGGAATGTGTGCCAGTAGTATGCTTACTAGTGCATTTTTGAAGTATAGATATTACGACTGAACATGAACAGCAGTAGGAAGCAGGGACAGGGATTTTTTTTTTTGAATAAGGTATAAGAGGGATGGAAAATTCATTGGAGCGGTTAGTTGCTTTCCTATTCGACCATAACCAAGTGAACAGAATTTAAATTGAATATCGACGGGGGGTTTTTCAACATTGAATAAATTTGTGTGTGTATGTGTTTTTGAAATTTCGATGAATATGTGTCCATACATAAAGAGTACCTAATAGAAAATTGAAAAAAAAAAATGAATGCAGAAAGAATGATAACTGGGACCGTCTTTGAACGACATTTCACATTTGATTTTGAAATGAAATCTACTTAATTACCAAGTTAGGTTTTTTTTTTTTAATTTGGCCCAGAGCGATTTAGCCACAGAGATTTAATTAGTGACATAAATATGCTGTCAAAGGCACATGTTAACTTTGATGTGACTATGTAGTATGTAGGGTATGGTATGATGAGGTTGATTTATTACATTTCCAATTAAAAGGTATGCCTAGATTTAGAATATCAAAGAAAATAAATGCAAATAGAAAAACAAATTGTTAAACTTTCAAAATCCCCGTTTTTTCGAGATACATACATATTTGCATTTTCAAGAAACTTTGCGTTACAAATGTTTGAATTTAGGGAATTTTTGATTTAGAAATACAAACGGACGACCTAAAGGTACATATTACATATTAGAAAAGAAGAAAACAAAAATAAGAGTTTTGTCCACTCACTTTGTTGCTCCAAAAATCTATAAATGTTCAGTTAAATAGATAATTTGTAAACGTTTGTACTTTTGTTTCGTTTTTACGCGTCCCAATTTTTTATTTAAATACAATTTGTTTTCATTGTATAGTATTTTTGGAAGAAATACAATCGTTTTTTTTTTTAAATCATTTCAAAAAAATATTTTGAAAATTTTGTAAAAAATCTAAAAATTGATTTTTTTAAAATATTAATACGCAACATTATTCAAACTTTTTAGTAGCTTTTGCGCAAAAAATTTCATTAAATTGGTTCAACAGATAATGAGATAGTCGATAACTCAAAAAATGGTTCTATGAGAGGTACCATTTTAAAACGATAGATATATTTTTTTCCAATAATATGATTATTCTGATATTAGTGCACACAAAAATTTTAATCAAAATCGTAGGCGCCGTTTTTGAGAAAAATGAGATTTTCAATACCGGTTTTTAAAAATTTGTATGGAAGGTACCGTTATTTTTGGTTATAAGAAAACATTTTATTTAAAATCTGCTAGATAATTTCAAAAAATTAT
This sequence comes from Epistrophe eligans, assembly GCA_951394125.1. Lineage (NCBI taxonomy): Eukaryota > Metazoa > Arthropoda > Insecta > Diptera > Syrphidae > Epistrophe > Epistrophe eligans. Next base: position 91,593,402 of record OX596029.1, read on the forward strand.
TGGTTTCTAAGTTTAAAAAAAATCGAACAAGGCGTTTTCGAATTATTAAGTTCTCAACAAAAAAAAAATGTTAAAACTTTTTTTAAAAATTCAAACAATTTTTTTTTAAAGTTTGATACACAATATTTTTAAAATTATACTGTAAACATTCTCTATAAAAAAAATTTATCAAAATCAATTGAACCATTTTTGAGAAAATCGAAAATCAAAAAAATGGTTCTATGGGAGATACCATTTAAAACCATTTTCCGATTTTTTTTTTTTAAATGGTATTTATTTATACCGTGTGTTTTCAAATTCAAAAATTTTTAAATCAATAAGAAATCTATCGAACTGCATTTTACAAACGATGTGCAAACGATTTGCATCACAAGTTGTAATCAACATAAAAGCCAGGTGGGTCTCAGAACATAGATACTTCAGATCGTTGATTTTGAGGCAGCATTCGATACCTGAGGTGTATTAATGTACAGGTTTTATGGGATGTGTATGTCTCAAAGGTTTGGACTAAATTAATCCAAAAATGTGTAATCAATATACAGAAGCAACTTAATGGAATTGGAGTAAGAAAGGATTGTACTTTCGAGTACAAGCTTTATTTTCTCTCTTTATATTACATATATAAGAATTTATCGACTTCTTGCCAGGAAGCATCGAGTTTGTACAAATAATTCTTAAATTAAATAATAAACCCTTATACATATATCTATCTTTACTATTATGTATCTATACCAAATGTGGTAACTCTATTAGTTTTTGTCCAAGAGTTTTTTATTATAAAAAAATTCTTTTGTTATTAAATTCTTAAATTTCCAGATGCTCAATATATAAAACTATTTAACGTCAAAAAGTTCGAATGTTTCCTAAAAGCATTCAGAAAATAAATTCGTTCTATCTTTATTTGCAACAGCACAAGAGCATTCTCATTCTGGTTGTATGATTCATGGTAAAACTGTTTTGTATAATTTTTTTTTAATTTGGCATAGATTTCTTAAAAAAACATTGAGTACATTGAACTCAATCTACTCGGTAGCTTTAAAATAAATACCCAAGTATTTCTTTAAATTCTATATTTTTGTAAACGAATTCCCCAATGTTGTCAATTATACATACATACATATACACTCATTTATCTTCTCCTTTCAGAAAGAAAGTATAAAGTCTCTTTTTCATCCTTTTGACTATTTTATTTGTAGTCAATTTAAATTCTGCATTAAAAACACACGAATGAATAGAACAGCAGCTCATAATATAAAGTTCATAGAACAGATGAGCAAAGATTTTCGTATACTTTACGTACCTAGCCTTAATGCTTCTTGTAGATATCACATTTTCTATTTCTCATTTTTCATTTTTCATCACTTCAGAGTTCAAATTGCCGGCAGCCATCAGGCGTGACCTCTCTTAAATTCTACTCCTCCTTGCAATGACATTTTGTTCGTCCTTGGATTTCTTGTTTTGTTTTTATATATGTTTTTTGCTTTCTCTCTCTCTCGCACTCCCTCTCTATATGAATTCGACTATATGCTTATAGATTCTGTGTGTTCTTTTTTTCAAAGTGGGTCAACATCCACACGAATACCTACTAATGCACACTCTATAATCACTTGTAGAAGTACCTACACTTTGTGGGAGAAAAAAAAATAAAAAAAACAATTCGTAGGTATAGATTAACACCCACACGCTCCGCTCCTTTAGAAAATGTCCTCAAGCAGTGTAGTTAAAGCTATACGGTAACTAAACGCCGAAAGTTAAAGACACTATTTCTTTATACTTGACTCTCTAGAGAGGCTGGGTAAAAAATATTTAACTGTAGATAAGCTGGTACTGCAAAAAGGAAAAGCTGTGTGTGGATGTGGATGTCTATTTTGTGCAAATAAAACAGCTTTAAGGAGCAAGAGCTCCCATTAATAGAGACCGAAAGAGAGAGATGTATGTATCGTCTACCTCAATGCAGATCTGCTTTTTCCTAGGAAATGGTTTTCATTTGCATTTCATTTAACAAGACTGATTTCCGAGCAACGGCAACGGTAAATAAATATTTCCTTTTTCTTTATAGACCTATTCCACCCCATTTATAGGGTAAAAGATGAACAGAGGTACAAAAAAAAAACTAAACATGAAAAAAAAACAGAACTTTAAGTCGATGACCTAGTGCCACAATTTTAGTTATACCTATTTAGTTTGAAGAAATTTATTTATTTTCTGTGTTTGATGTGATGATTTGTTTGCTTCACAAGTTCTATGTATTTTGTACCTTGTAGGTAAATACATTCTAAAATCTATCTATTTTCTGTTGCTTAAAAATAAAGAAATCATGATATTAAAAATTCATCGAAATTAGGAGTCCTAAATCAATATTAACTTAGAGCGAGTATAGCAGGTACTTAACCTATACACATACAATGATGTTTTCAGTTTTCATTTTGTTTGCGTTTATTTCAACAATTTAACCTAGAAAAATCTAGTAAATTCTAGATGAAATGAGTATCTAATTGAAATTGTTTATAAACTGTCTAGACTGTCAATTTTAACGTTTATTTTATGTTTTGACCTGGAAAGGCTTGAGGCGTTGCAGGGCGAAACGACAGAAATGGTCAATATAGAGTTAAAATGGGTTTTATTGTCATTTTGTTTCGGGAATTAATATTGCTTCATTAAGCATTATTGTTTTTTTTTTTTTTGTATAGACTTGTTAGTTTAACAATCAGTAGGAGCTTGGAGTGTGTAGAAAATAGGTAGGTATATATGTATGTTCAGGACCTAAGTACAAATTTGGGTTTAAAACAATAGAAGCATTTTTTGATTTAAATTATATTTTTAAAGATCTTAGATATGTATACATTTGCATTCAAAAAATTTAACAGCGACATTTTTTTAGAATTTACAATCTGTTTTTAAAAAAATATTATTTAATGTTCTATGAATGAAGAAAAACCTTGAAAAAGTTATTTATTTTTTTATGATTTCGAATTTAAGGACATCACAGAAAATTAAATTAAACTTATGGTTTGAGGCTTTGAAAATCTTTACACGTGTTTCGGCAATAGGGAAGCATGTACTGACCGTTGGCTACATGCATTTAATCCATGTCCTCGACAGCCTTTAGGGGATGTATACCTATGGGCTGTGATTGGATGCTGCGTGCCGCCTCTATAGTCTGATTGATTATATTATTATCTGGAGTTGGCCGGTGTAGTTCAAAGTTTCGCAACCTTAAATAAAAAAGTGCATGTACTTGGGGGTAAGGAGCTTTAAACAAGCTACATACATGAGATTTGAAATGTAAGCAAATTAAAATTCACCAATCGAAAAAGGGTTAGGTGGATAATTTGCGCTTAATATTAGTTGTTAAATATTTTGCAGTGTTACCTTAATATTAGTTGTTAAATATTTTGCAGTGTTACCTATGTATATAACCTCCATACATAATACATATGTACTATTTAGGTACCTATAATGTACATAATGTAAGTAAATACCATATGGAAAGTTATAAACTTGATATTACAATGATAGGGAGACGAAAAAAAAGGCTACAGCATAAACGGAAAGTTCTATTTTTTTTAAGGTTGAACATTTTTTTAAATATTTTTTAAGGGCCAAATAACGGTGCTTCAAAAAAACAAATTTTGGATTTAAAATTAAAAATTAAATAAACAAAAACTAAAATTAATTTTTGAAAATACAGTTTACTCCCTCTAAGTTGAAATTAATCTATGTGGAAATTGCCTTTAACTTGAATACATTCTTTCGATTCTTGGCCTATTTTCAATCCCTTGAAGTCAATTTTTTTTGCCAAAAAAAAATATAAAAAATATAATGCTATACTTGTATTATATTAATAAATATCAAGCACACACACTCGCATACTTTGACTTATAATGATTTGGGAAAGAAGAGGTTTTTGTATGATAACACGCTTGCAGTTAGGCTGCCAACCTTTCGCACCTTCATAAATATATTGAAGGCTTTTATTGAAACAACAACACTTGGGTGAGCTACAACCAAGAAAGTTATGCTTAATCGCGAAGCAATTTTGATAGCAATAACTACATGCTGCTTATGCTAACGATGACGAGAGTGTGGGTGAAGAAGAATAAAAACCCGAAATAATTATAGCATTGTAATCCCGGTATAAAATTAAATCAAAAATTCAATTGGAATATTGAAATTTGCAATTGAAATTTACTGGGTAGTTCAAAACTGCCTTTTTTAAAATAGAATCGTTTTCTTTTTTGAATGGCAAACCCCAGTATTGTGGTGACTCACTCAAAAATTACCAATTTTTTCAGCTATTTAGTTTAAATGATAATTTCATATGAATATAATAAATAATAAAATAAAGTACGAATCTTTTTTTATGTATATTTAATTTTTGTTACCGTCAGTTAATGTTTTTAAACAAAAAAATATTAATCGCTATAAATTTAATTTTACAGAAATCCCTCAACTCAACTTATATTGATATTCCGTGATCGACTTAAAAGGAGTCGACTGTACAATATTTTTAAAATGATTTGTTTCTTAAATCTAGTTTTTAGTAGCCCGTGCCGTAATGGTTAGTGCGTAGTACTGTTACGCCGAAGGTCTTGGGTTTGATTCCCAGCCTATGCCATTTAAAAACAGAAACGTTTTTCACGGGTACTACTTTTTTGGAGGAATTGACAATTTCTCAAAGAGTATCTATTTTCATGAAAAGAATAGTTCTCAATTAGTCTTTCAGATTCAGGGCAGAAAATTGTAGGTCCCCTCCATTCCAGCCAATATATTACGCACACAAATATAGTGCAGTTGTAACTCATTAGGCCGTGGTTCTACACGAGCTGTTGTGCCATCTCATTTATAATTTATTTAATTTTTGCTCCGCATTAATACAAACTTAAAATGGCGTAGGTACCTACAATTTGTATGTTTTTTTTTTATAAAATATTAATTTTTTAAATAGCCGCTTAGACTATTTTTAAATTTTTTCTTGTATTAATTAAGATTTTTTAAAGAATATTGAATACGCAAAAATGAATTTAATTTTTTGACAGTCCCAAGACAAATAAAAAAAAACATAATTCAAAATTGTAAAATATTGATCAATTTATTAAAATATTATTGGGCTTTTTGATCTGTGAAACTTGTATGCGATTAAAATTAATCCATTTTTTTAAATATTTCCGAAGTTTCGTTGGGTGCTTTCCAACATTTTCGAGAGATTTCTTTATTATTGGACCTTTGGATACAAAATTAGTTTTTGATTGATTTATTTACAGTTGGAAAATTATACGTTACTTACTATTTAGTTTAATACATTTTTTGAAATTTTGTTTTGTGTCGAAATTGTTAACTTCAATTTTTTATCAAAAATATAAAAAAAAAACATTTTTATTTTCAAAAAGACGAGTTTATTCTTGAAAATTAGATAGCGACAACCCTGTACTTAACTCAGCGTAATAAATCTAAATTTTATTAAAAAAAAAATACTGAACAAATAATTTTCAATATTGCTTATAAAATATTTGATTTTTAAGACCATCTTCTAAGAAGGCAAAAATTTGTGTTTGTTCTTTAAAAATTAGTACCTAAAGTATTTTTCTATTACCTATAAAAAAATATAAAATTCCCCACCATCAAAATATTATCATGATTGTATTGAAAATTGTTTCTTAAACGTCTGATTTCCTGTATTAGACTAAATAATATTCTGATCTGTTATTAATAATTTTATTTTATAATTTAAATACACGTACCTACATAAGTGCACTTGTCATAGCTTTAATGGGTTCAGTAAATATGTATGTAGAGAAGCATTTATTTAATAATTTTCTTACATCAACAGACAAAATCAGCTAGGAAATTCAGAACAACACTCATGATAATTTATTTAGAAAGGGTTTTCTGAATTTTATTGCAACATATAAAATGTATGTAAATCCTTCAACGTTACAAAATATTAGCTCTAACAATAGAAAAACATAATATTTGAAGCGGCAATATTGAACTGTCCTTGACAAAGTCATGTTTTTTTAATCCGGTTAGGTTAGGTATATTTAGTGCATCGGGTCAGTCAGTTTTTTAATGATATTGCTTTCGTTAACCTTTTACATCGAAAAAATCGTTTTGTATAAAAATAAGTCTGCCATTTCAAGTGATTTTAAAATTTGTTAAGAAGATTGTTTCTCTTGTTCATCAGCATGACACATGGACATGCCTAGGACATCACCAGATTGTAGGTGTAACCACCACCTTAACAAGTATAAGTACAAAATGTCATCATAATTTATTTTAAATATAAAAAAACTGTTGTATAACATTTAACAATTCTGAAGCATTTTAAAGCTTCGTTGCTTAGTGGAACCTTTAAATTTCATGAATTACTGCAAAATGCTTAGGTACCTTAACTTAATACATAAAGCTGTGTACGTATATAGTATAAGTATCAAGTGGCCATGTTAATTTTTTGACACGAAGGTTTTCTCTGAGTGTGCGTATATTTATGCCATAGCCATATCAAAAATAAAAGTTTATTTTTGTATTCAAAAAGGTTTTCATTTTCATTTTTTGTTTTAATTTTATTTTGTATAAAAAAAAAAGTTGCTGACAACTCATTTCACTTTCAACACTTGCAAAGCAGCAAACCAAATACCTATATGGTGCACGTTTTGGCACCACCATCCAGCTCAGCATGTTGGCGGCCTTGAAAACTTTTAATCCTGTTGCCGTTGACGATGTTGGTGACGGAGAATTAAATCTCAGTAAACCGTTATGGCTTTGCTTTTAATACTCATTCGATATCATCCAAGGATGTTCGCATATAAAAACAATTTATTTTCACACTGTGACATCCTTCTGCTGATGGATGAATACACAATACTCTCACGAGGACATGAATATACTTCACGCCATCTTTACTCAACCAGATATACAACAAAAACAACAACTACTGCACAAATAACAACGAATGCGGGATATGGAAAGGGTGAAGAGAATATATTTTCCTCGAGATTTTATTCCTTTTTTTTTTTTATTCCACCTGTCCGATCCAGTGGAACCAGGTAGAACGAAGCCAATGGTGAAGCGCGCGCGTTGTATCGTTACGTGTACAGTACATCCAGAAGTATCCACCACAACCTCTTACGTTAAGGGGTGTTTTAGATTTGCCGTATATCTACCAATGTACGTAGGTAACCCTTCTTTACATCTCAGAAAATTTATTCTCGTATACACAAATAATATGTCTAGTATAATTTCTTTCCATTTTTTTTTCCTATATTATATTCACTTCGTGGAACTGCTTTGAAGCGTGAGTTTGAGGTTGGATTGCTGTGTGGTTGGGAGGTTTATAAAAAAAATAAAAAAAAAAAAAAAGATTTCGCATGAATTTGATTCTACGTCGTAGTGTATTCCTTTGCCATTATCATCTCTTATATTATCGTCATCAGCATAATCAGTTGGGATGCCACATGCCACCCTCAGTCGGTCCTTTTTACACCTACCTATAGCACCTATATGTACACATGACTCCTCTGTATACCTGAAATGAATCTAGATACTTTGGTTGATTTTTTTTTTTTTGTTTTTTTGTTTTTTTTCCCATAAAAATATCACTTTGTGGGTATTTCAAGGATATTATAGAATACTGAAAATGTGTAGTTTGAATGAAAAAAATATTTTCCAAAAAAAAAAAAAATCGTATATTTAAATTTTCACAGAACAAAAGAATTTCACCTTCGCACTTTTTTCCGTGGGCATAAAGTTACATGAGCTGAAATAGAGTTGCCAATTATTGTTGATTTCATTTTATAAATAAGTTTTTTTAAGAAAAATTGATTTCTATGAAAGTTAGGGATTTTTGATTTATAATTATTTGTAATTGTTTTTCATATAAAATGAGTTCTTTATTCATGTGTGCCTCTGGGCGTCTGGACGTCTGTGGGTCTGTTTGTTCGTGCGTACACTATAATTTGACGCCTTGACTGATTTTCTTTAATTTGTAAAAAGCAGAAAGAAGAAGAAGAAGAAGAAGAAGAAGAAGAAGAAGAAGAAGAAGAAGAAGAAGAAGAAGAAGAAGAAGAAATTCGAATTTTTGTTTTAGTTCATCTAAAACGAGTTACTGCCATACAAAGATTTTTTTTTTTTAATTTTTTTGAAAACGGCTCTAACGATATTGATTAAACTTCATAGCTATCTGTAATGACTAATGACAAAAAAAATTGTAACAAAAAAGCACATTAAGCTTTTGCCAAAAAGTTTAAAATAGCGTTTTGACTTTTTTTTTAAATTCACCTATTTTAACTTGTCAATGACTTGATCGATTTTGTAATCTTGTGGTGCTTGATAGATCAAAAAAATATTGCATTTAAAAATGTTGAGTTTTTTTTTCAAAAAAAAAAAAAACTAAACAAAAAACTATTTTTTTATAATAATAATGTACATACATAGCTACATTTTTTAAAAATTTTGTTTGTTAAAAATTAAATATGTACAGTGCATAGCTGCATTTTAGTTGTTAAATAGAAGTTAAACTTGTACTGTCTTAGGTTTTAGGTACATTTTGATCTTGAAGGTCAATTTAAGGTCCATTAAAGGGATGGGGTCATTATTCTGTAAGTCTAAATTAATTCTGTTTACAAAATTCTGTGTTTAAAAATTTTGTAAATCTGAAATACAGGTATGTGGCAGCCCATGGCGTAATGGTTAGTGCGTTGGATTGTTACGCCGAAGGTCTTGGGTTCGATTTCCAGCTTATGCCACCTAAAACAAAAAATAAAACAGAAATGTTTTTCAAGGGTAACTGCCTCTTGCGAAGAATTCACAAAGCCTCCAATAGTATCTCTTGTCATGAAAAAGTGCTTCTCACCCTAGTCGTTCGGATTTAGTAGAAAATTGTAGGTCCCCTTTGTTGAGAGTTGTAAGTCACTACTGGTTCTATACGAGCTGTATCTCGCGCCGACCAATTTTTTTTTTAAATATCTACCGGTATTCCAAAATTCTGTAAAATTATAATTCTGTATTTAAAAATTGTAAAAATTATAAAAGTAAAATAGTTTTTTTTTTCTTTCATTATCAAACCTATTTTCCCTATTTAATTTAAAGAATTTTGGAGTTCAGAATACAGAAAAATTTTTTCAGAAAAAAATGTGTTTGTTAATTCATTTTGGTAGCATAATAATAATATTCATTTTTTTCTATTTCCGTTTTGAAACTCAATGTTAGAAAAGGTAAGGTTTACGAGGCTGTCAAACAGGAGCGCTTGACACACTTAGATATGTTGGTGCGTTCAAATTTTTTAGTACCACTTGGAACGCAATTTTTCGAACATTTTTCTATATATGGTAAAATTAATATTTTATTGTCAAATTTGAACGTTTTAAACGCGAAAATGAAAAAATGGGTTTTAAAGCGCAATCAAATTAAAAAGGAAAGATAAAAAAAGGCGGTGTAAGGATTTTATTCGTCTGTCGAACATGAACCTACCTAACAAAAAAAATAAAATATGTACATAGGTTCTACATTATAAATTATTTTTTAAAAAAGGGGATTGATTTTTCGCAAAACGTAGGCATATAAACTTTTTTTTAATAAAATAATATAGATAAATTAAGGGTATTTTGCGAAGCAACGCGAGCATGGATCTACTAGTTGATTTATATAGTTCAATGTGAAAACAATTGATTTATTGAAAACTAAAAGTAATTTTTAAATTATTTATGTAGATGTGGTTCAAAATTATACTTCTAAGTACGTGTGGCAAAAATTTTTGACATCATAAAAAACTTAAAGAAAAGTTGCACATCGACGGTTTATATTTTAAAAAATCAATTAAAAGACAAACATTATTTACTAAACAACATCAAAATACAGTATTTAATATCTTGCAGAATTTTGTGTTTACAGAACTTTGTTATACAAAATTCTAGATGTACAGAATTTTGGAATATACAGAATAACGACCTGTTCCCTCAACTAAATTTAATCAAACCATTGAATACCTTTATAGAAGGGAATACTTTCATTCATGGTAAAATTTATTCATTTCATTTGTTTGTCAATTCTGATATACTGAATTTAAATCCAAAAATCACTCATGAATCAAATGGATTTTAAATTAAAAATATAAAATTATCCCAAAGTTGCATGATGGGGCGATGGCATAATTAAAATAAAATGAATGTAAATGCAACTCAAAGCCTGGTAACCCATTTATATACGAATTATATATAGATACCTACCTTTTATTTTTGTGCCAGCAGCGCCGAGAACCAACAATATTTATATATGCCTATATACATAAGTAGTATGAATTTCCAAAAGTTTCTTTATAAAGTCGGCATAACTAACGTTAAAATCTAGGTGAAGGTATAGGTAAGTAGGTATAGAAAAGGTTTAGCTTAGTGATAATTTTCTCTTCTAGATAATATATGTATGTATAAATATAAATACAGAAATTTGCATTAGATACGAGAGATTTAGTTTTTGTTTTTGTGTGTGTCTTGTCTTTTCATGTTAACCCTCGAAAATGTATATGATAATGATGGGTACAGGCTTTATTTAAAATCCTAGATATCCTTTGTATCAAATATACTTTTGCCAGAATGTATACATACCTACATAAAATAAAAATGCATATATATATAAGTATGTTATATAATATAAATAATTTATAAATTGGATAGTGTATGAGATAGTGTGCCACATTGTTCACCTAAGGCAAAAAGGAGATGGAAGTTAAATA